>CM030007.1:47770046-48367546 GCA_017639485.1 Pluvialis apricaria
AGTGCCACGTCCCACGGCAGGGCTGGGCAGCGCCTCTCTCCTGCCCCACGGGGCTCTCTCCTGCCTCTCTGGCCGTCCCCACGGGGCAGGGCTGTGCCGCAGCCCCCCTCTGCCCGCAGGCTGGCGAGCAGCGGGCACTCAGGCTCTTTCTCCTCTCTTCCTGCAGCTCCCGGGTGGTGAAGGAGCTGTGGCTCAGCGCGCTCCTTGGGTAAGCCCTGCCTGGCAGTGCAGCCTGGGGAACCCGTGCTCACATCACGGGGGGATGCTCCAGGCGCAGGCGCACCACGAGGAAACACCGCTCCCCACACGGGGAGAGGTGCCCCCACGGCTGCGGGCAGCTGTCGAGCGGGCAGAGCTGGCGGAGCTGCTTCACCCAGCTGTGTCCAGCCAACACCCGCCCTGCCCTGTCCTCACCACTGCCGCTGCTCTCCGCTCGACTGCGGCGGTACCCGCCTGCTTCGGGGACCCTGGAAGCGTGACCCGAGCTGGCAGGGGAGGGAAAAGGCAGCTTGCGTCTCACACAGCTCTTTCTCTGCCCCTTCCCCATGCACAGGCCACCACAAGGAGTGCAGGGAGCCCGGGTGACCCAGCTGCCCTCCATCAAGCTCCTGCTGAAGGAGCTGAGTGGCCGCAATGCTGTGAGTGTCCCTCCTGTCTGCGCTCTGCCCCCACAGCCTGCTCCAGCCCAGCATCAGGTGCATCGCTTCTGACCTTCTGCTCTTTTCCCCTTGCGCAGGCGACGGCACTAAGCGCCAGCAGCCTGGAGAGGCTGGTGCAGAGCCAGGCAGAGGTGAGGATCGCTCGGGCTGCAATCTCGGCCATCTCCACCTCTCACACACGGCCAGGGGCCGATGCAGCTCGTCTGGAGCCCTCTCTGCTGCGGGGCTTCTTGCTGAGCGCAGGGCATTTCTTGCAGGCTGGTGCCAAGCAGCGGCCACCTCCCGCCTCCTCTGGCAGCCAGGGTGGACTTGGCCACGCGGCTGGTGAGTTTGGAGAAGACGGGGACAGGACAGCCCTTCTCCTCTCGCAGGCGGGCACTCGTGCTGCACTGGGGCTGCTGCTGCCTTTCCCGCAGGGCACGTCCCTCCCCATCGCTCTGCGGCAGGAGAGAGCTGAGCCCCCGGGGCCCCTCGTTCCCAAACGACGCCTCTCCCTTGCTTTCGGTGGCGGGGGGACAGTGCTGAGAGGGTTCGGGAGCGCTCGCCTGGCGCTTCTCCTCCACGGCTCTTTGCTCTCTTTTCCTTGGCAGCAGGCGGGACGCACAGGAGGAGGAGGTATCTGCCCTGGCCCTTTGCACGCCGAGGGACCTCCGCCGCTGCAGAGGCGCCCGGGCCATCGGGCTCTGGTGGCAGGGGGGCTCTCTTTGGCCGGCCCCTGGCAGACCTCTGCAGCCAGGACGGCACGCTGCCCCAGCCCATCCAGGTGAGCATGCCCGGCCAGGGGGGCCCCATGCCCCTGCCTCCTCCGCAGAGGCGGTGCCCAGAGCAGAGGGACCCCAGGTGGGGCTCGGCGACAAAGCCGGCTCCTCCCCATGTCACCCACCCCTGCATCCTGCCCCACTGAGGGCTGCAGGAGACCTGTGCACGCTTGCTCCTGCCCCTCAGGCAGGCTCGCCTGCCCCAAGCCCTGTCTCCAGCCAAGCAACTCCCCTCCTCTGTGCCCTGCAGGACCTGCTGGCTCTGCTCAATGAGCATGGCCCATCCACGGAGGGGATCTTCAGGCTGGCCGCCAGCGAGAAGGCCTCCCGGGAGCTCAGGGAGGCCCTCGACAGCGGAGCGGAGGTCCACCTCCAAAGCCAGCCTGCGGAGCTGCTGGCCGTCATCCTGAAGGTGAGCCCTGCTGACCCGGGGCCCGGCAGCTCCCACCTCTGTCGGTGCCGACGGGCACCTGCGAGCGCAGGAGACGAAACCCGGCCGCCTGCTCGTCAGCCGGAGTGCCGGGGATGCTGCCGCTGCTCCCGGCGGGAGCGCGCAAAGCCTCACCCGCAGCCCTTGGCATTGCAGGACTTCCTGCGTAAGATCCCCTCCAAGCTCCTGGAGGCAGGGCTCTACGGGGAGTGGATGGGCGCCCTGCAGAAGACCAGCAGGCAGGAGAAGCTGGCAGCACTGAAAGAGTAAGTGTGGCCAGCAGCCTGCCTGCCGCGCAGGGACTGGCAGAGGCCGGCACTTGCCTGCAAAGCGGCGGCCTCCTTGAGAAAGCTGTGTGCTCCGCCAGCCACCCCTGGCTGCTGTGGGGGAAAGTGGCACAGAAAAGCGTTTCTCACTTTGGAGCGCTTTGGGCAGGCATTGGGGGTTGCTCCACGAAGGGCCTCTTGCCAGAAGGGCAGGGAGGGAGGGAGGTGGCCGTACCTCAGCGAAGGCGGTCCCTCTGCTGTAGAGCAGGCAGCCTTCCCTCGCCTGGGCTTGGGTGAAATCAGCCTGGGCTACCTGTCTTGACAGCATCTCCTTTGTTAACATTGTGCCCCCGTTCCCTCAGGGTGGCCAGCAAGTTGCCCGAAGCCAACCTCCTGCTCCTCAAGCACCTGCTGTCCCTGCTGGGAAACATCAGCCAAAACGCAGCCACCAGCAGGATGACTGCCCGCAACCTGGCCATCTGTGTGGGGCCAAACCTCCTGAGCCCACCCGAGGAGCACACGCTGGCCCCGGACATGCTGCTGCAGGTGACGGGCAAGGTACGCTGTGTTTACCAGCCAGCTACAGCCTTCCGAGCCCACCCGAGCGTTACTGCTCAGAGCTCCCTGGCTGCCTCCTCTCTGCCGCAAACGCTCGTGGACGGGAAGAGCTGCCAGAAAGAGCCACCCAAGAGCTGCAGCTTTCTGCACAGAAGCAAGGCTTAGGAGCGGGAGAGGCTGTTTGCCCCCTTTTCAGGCACCAAGGTGGAAACCAAGGGTTTGCTGTGTGCAGGTGACGCAGCTGGTGGAGTTCCTCATCGAGCACCATGGGGAACTCTTTGAGGAGGAGGAGGTGGCTGGGCTTGCCGGGGCATCAGTTGAGGAGTCGCCAGCACCGGGGCTGCAAGCAGAAACAGCAGAGGTACGTCAGGGCCACAAACAGCAGGACAACAAAAGCCTCCCCCCTCAGAAGGTGGGACTGCTGCTGCCACAGGCACAAGCAAGGTCATCCAGCAGCCCTGCCAAAGTGCAGAGTAAGGCTGAGGCAGGTTGCCCATTGCACTTTGTGTGGGGGTCCCAACAGAACTCGCTCCGCCGAGCTGAGCTATCCCATCCAAGGGACCTGCCTTTCCAAGCTAAGGGAGCAATTGGGCACATAGGTCCTTGCCGCCTGTTAACATCCACATTTCCATTGCAGGTGCCTCCAGTCGCTCCACAGAGAGATCACCTGAGGAGCTCAGCTGAGGACAGAAGGTAAAATGAGCCACCTTTGCTTCAGAGCAGAATTGCTTCAAGTTTATCATGGCTTTGCCTGTCTAACAATACTCTTGAATGGAAAGGTTGCCAGGAAGTCGAAAACGAAAACCAGCGCGTGAAGAGGGGAGCGATGGGCTCCCAGACATTAAGCGGAGAAAGCTGGAGACAGAGCTCTCAGGGATGGGCAACTGAGGAAATCCAAGCAGGCAAGTAGAACGAGGAGCCCAGGGCTGTAGCAGACTCTGCTGTTTGTTTTTCAAAGCTCTCAACACTGCTTACTTGCCCCCGCAAAGAACGGGGGACAAAGTCACACCTTTGTGTCTCTGTCCTTGTAGGTGCCCGTTTCTTTTTTCTGCCTGGATTCCCTGGACGAGCTCTGACGCCTGGCCTTCGAGAGGCTGCATCGTGCAGCCCCAGCACCACCTCGGCGCAGGCGAGGAGAGAGGCACCCATGCCCTTCTGCTCTGCCCAGCACATTTCACTCGTGCACCACTGTCGTGGTTTGGGCTGGGCTGGCCACTAAACCCAACGACAGAAGCCCTCCTTAACGTCTGCCCCCTTCCGAGAAGGAGAGAGAGAAAAGAAGAGAGAGAGAGAGAGACCTATGAGTTGTAAAGAAACTCCACTACTTTAATGAAATATTGATAATCAAAGGATAAAAAGAACAGATAGTAATATTAATGACAACATAGACAATATATGCGATCCGTATCAAGCTCCCACGATGACGATCACACCGCTGGCAGGCACCGGGAAAGGCCCAGACCGGACTCAGCAGCGGACAGGGACTGGAGTCCCCATCTGGATTCAGGAAGGCACAGACCAGCATCAAAGGCAGACGAACAGACAGAGTCCTCCTCGGACACCGGCCATTGAAGAAAGAGGCCGACCCCTTTGACCCCTCAGCTTTTATACTGAGCGTGATGCAGATGCGATGGAGTACCCCGTTGGTCAGGTTTGGGTCACCTGTTCTGTCGGCTCCTCCTCACACATGCGACCCCGCTACGCTCTTCTGCTTCCCACCCTCCAACTTTGTGCATAACAAAGTGAGCTGACCTGGGTTGCTATAGCAATAAGTAGAAGCAGGAGCCTCTCTGCACGCCATTCCTTGGTAGTCACTGGAAACATCAGACCTTACCTGCTAGAAGCGGACCCTGTCTGAAAAATATGCCGTTAAGTTCAGAGAGGGAGTTACTTAGAAGAGGCTTAACTGAAAAGTCAAATTACTGAAAAGAAAATGGCTTCTGTTTTACCTCCAAGCAGGACAACCACTAAGCCGCAGCAGCCCTGTACCGCGCTCAGACCCGTCCCACCCCTCGCATGAGGCCTTGCTGGCTCACTCACGGGCTCCGTGAGCAAATGCCCACCAGCTGGCACATCTGCCCAGCTGGGGAGCTGGCACGGGAACTTCAGATTATACAGAGCGTGTTACGCACGGCAGTTTGTATCATCCGGGAGGGACACGAGGGACAACGTTTCTCTTGGACAGCAAATTCCATACTAGAAAACCCTCCGGCTTTCACTTACAGCTACTCATTCCTGGTGGACAGACGCTCAACCAACTGGCTCAATACACGAAGGCAGCACCCATTGCTGCTCTTTGCGCAGCGCAAGACCTCGTACGCAGCACACTGCACAATACCCTTCCTCATCATGCTGGCTCAAACAGGACCAGCTTGCAGTTGCCATTAGGGTAAGAACTCTGGGTCAGCTACACCCAACCTTCCTTGCTTGCTGCGTCTCCTGCAGATCGGCTCTCTCTGGACTGATGCCAACACGCCCCTTTCTGCCAGGCCTAACCAGAGTTTTGAAACCAGCTTTTCCCAAAGCTCCAAATACTTTAATCACCGCAAGAGTTACCTGAGCCCTGTACGATGTCTAATGCAGGCGAGCTCCTTCCAGCAGGGAAGATACAAGTGCCAGCCACAACACGGGAAAGAAATTGCACGACTGATCTGCAGGGCTTGCAATGATTGTGCAGGAGTCAGCAGAGCGTGGAAACTCGGGGGCAACTCTCCCAGCTGGCATCCCAAGTGTTTCAGAGCCAATGCCATCTTTCTTCTTGGGCAAAGCCTCACTTGATACCCTCAGCAATTCCTGCCTTAACTAATTACACTCCCGACTTCCAGGAGCTCTACACTACGGCCAAACCGAGGGGTTTTAGAAAAAAAAAAATCTCTAAATCATTTTTGTAAATAAAACCAAATCCTTGTGCACTCAAAAGGGAGAAAGGTCAGGTGTCAAGACCTTCCTGTGGTCTTTCTTACCATTTCTCTGCCATGCATTTCCCTGCCCCTGTGGTTAATTGAGAGCTGCAGAGCAGCATTTGCTCCACACTTACTCACTGCAGTCGATGGTGCTGTTGTACACACAGCTGCCCTTTTGCCAGTGCTTTATACAGACTCAGAGTCTCTGCTAACACATTGCAATACAAACTTGCGCCCCTTTCTCTTTTCTCTACCGCTGATGTCCCAACGTATATTGCAACCAAAACACTTAATAAAGAAAGGATTATTTAAATGCCATTAGGAAATGATAGCGAGCACCCCAGCCATCTGCAGACAAAGCCGTCTCAAATCTGAGTACTGCCACAGTGATTGGTTTCTAATGGGACGGTATGACCACTACGTACCTACGCCCCTTGCCTTTGCTCAAATACATTGTACGGACTGTCTGCAGTTCTTAGCATTTCTTCCCATGTCCTTCTTTCTAAAATTTCTTACAATTTCTTTACAGAAATAAAGTGTAAAACATATATCTGGCCAGTCTCACAATTTGCGTGAGTCCCCTTCCCTTCCCTCCCCTTCCCTTCCTTTTCTTCCTCCCTCCTTCTCTGTGGTACACATCTCTCTCTCCCCGATATTCAACTGTCCAAGAAGACCAAAAGGTCAGGCAAAAGTTGCACTTGTATAAGCCTTTTCTTTCTCCCAGGAGCTTTGGTTTTCCTCATAGGAAACCTGAGGAGACACCTGCATCCAAGAAAAGGCCTTGACAAGGGAAGAACCCAGTATGTTCTTGTTGATGAGGCCTTCTACAGACAGGTGAGAATCGCCTCACAATCGCAGCCCTTGGTTCTCATGGGGGACTTCAACTACCCTGATACCTGCTGGGAAAGCTGCACTGCTAGGCATGCACAGTCCAGTAGGTTCCTCCAGTGCATTGATGGTAACATCTTGACTCAGGTGGTGGAAGAGTCCACAAGGAGAGGTGTACTACTGGATCTAGGACTGACAAACAAAGAGGGACTGGTGCAGGATGTTAAGGTTGGGAGCAGACTTGGCTGTAGTGATCATGAGAAGACAGAGTTCAGGATTAAGTGCAGTACGCACAAAATGACAAGGAGGGTTGAAACCTTAGACTTCAGCAGGGCTAACTTTGAGCTCTTCAAGAAATTGCTGGGAGAAATCAAATGGGAGAGGGCTCTAGAGGGTAAGGGGGCTCAAGAGAGCTGGCTGGTATTCAAGCACCACCTCCTCCAAGCTCAGGTTAGGTGCATCCCGAGGAGCAAGAAATCGGGCAAGGGAAGGAGACCTGTGTGGCTGAGCAGGGATCTTCTGAAAAAGCTCAGGTGGAAGAAGGGAGTCTACAGGATGTGGAAAAGGGGGCTGACGACTTGGGACGAGTATAAGAATGCTGTCAGGGTAGGCAGGGAAGAAACGAGGAAAGCCAAGGCAGCCTTGGAATTGAACTTGGCGAGGGACGTCAAGGCCAATAGGAAGGGTTTCTTTAAGTACATAGGAGGCAAAAGGAAAACCAGGGAAAATGTGGGCCCGCTCTTGAATGAGACGGGTGCTCTGGTGGCAGATGATGCAGAGAAGGCAGAGTTGCTGAATGCCGCCTTTGCTTCTGTCTTCACTGCTCGGGCCAGCTCTCGGGAGTCCCAGACTTTGCAGGTAACAGAGAACATCTGGAGGAAGCGGGACTTTCCCCTGCTGAAAGAAGAAAAAGTTAGGGATCAGTTAAGCAAACTGGATATTCACAAGGCCATGGGGCATCATCCCCATCATCCTCACAGGCAAGCTTAGGAAGTGTGGGTTAGATGAATGGACGGTGGGGTGGATTGATCTGTGGTTGACAGACAGAGCTCAGAGGGTTGTGGTTAGTGGTGCAGAGTCCAGTTGGAGGCCAGTAAGAAGTGGTGTCCCTCAGGGGTCGGTACTGGGTCCAGCCCTGTTCAATATATTCATCAATGAGCTGGATGAAGGGTTAGAGTGTACCATCAGCAAGTTTGTTGATGGTACAAAACTGGGAGGGGTGGCTGACACGCCGCAAGGCTGCACCGCCATACAGCGTGACCTGGACAGGCTGGAGAGTTGGGCAGAGAAAAACCTGAGGAAGCTCAACAAGGGCAAGTGTAGGGTACTGCATCTGGGGAGGAATAACCCCATGCATCAGTACAGGTTGGGGGCTGACCTCCTGGAGAGCAGCTGTGTGGAAAGGGACCTGGGAGTCCTGGTGGACAGCAGCAGGACCATGAGGCAGCAATGTGCCCTGGTGGCCAAGAAGGCCAATGGCATCCTGGGGTGCATCAAGAAGAGTGTGGCCAGCAGGTCGAGGGAGGTCATCCTCCCCCTCTCCTCTGCCCTGGTGAGGCTGCATCTGCAGTACTGTGTCCAGTTCTGGG
The DNA here is from genome assembly GCA_017639485.1 of Pluvialis apricaria. Classification (NCBI taxonomy): domain Eukaryota; kingdom Metazoa; phylum Chordata; class Aves; order Charadriiformes; family Charadriidae; genus Pluvialis; species Pluvialis apricaria. The sequence continues at coordinate 47,778,038 of CM030007.1, forward strand.
CTCCCCGGTTCAAGAAGGACAGGGAACTGCTGGAGAGAGTCCAGCAAAGGGCTACAAAGATGATTAGGATATTGGAACATCTTTCTTATGAGGAAAGGCTCAGGGACTTGGGGCTTTTTAGTCTAGAAAAAAAGAAGACTGAGGGGGGATCTTATCAATACTTTTAAATACTTAAGGGGAGGGTGCCAGGCAGATGAGAAGAGTCTTTTTACAGTGGTGCCCAGGGACAGGACACGAGGTAACGGGCACAAACTTGAGCGTAGAAAGTTCCATCTTAACTGGGAGGCCGGTGGCTCCCCTCTAGCGTGCGCCTGCCACGGGGGCAGCCATGGGTGCATCCAGCAGCAGGGTGCCGGGGCCCTGTCTGAGATGTGCCAGCTCGTTCAAAAACATTCAGAAATGCCTGATCTGAAGGTAAGGATTGCTGGGCTTTCCTGTCCTTCCTGTGAATGGTCTCGCATGGCTTTCAGAGCATGGAAACAGCAGAAGCCTGTGGGCAGGCCCTGGATACACTGCCCTTCAGGCTAAGGAATCGTGGATGATAGGGACCTCCAGGCCAGGTCTCTCCCCTACAGGCTTCCTTGTAGTGTGATGGAGAAGGAACCCCACTCACCTTCTTATGCTGCCCACCCTCTTGTGAGAACCTAGTGAGCTTTTGAAGCCCATCTCTCCATATCCTTACAGGGATTTCTCGGGGACTGGCCATATTTTGGTCACAGCCCAGAAGCAGATCCTCCAATTCAGCTTTCTCCCTCAACCTTGCACTTTTTTTCTTGAATGTCCCTGAAGCTCCAGGTCCTCTGTCAGAACCACCCACCCTAATGGAGATTATTTGAGCTGATGACTTGTGGGACAAGAGAGAGAAGAGGGCTCACTGCTTTCCAAGTGCTACCTCCAGCACTGCCACCCCCATGGTGATCTCATTCCAGCATGCATCACACACAGTCTGACCACAGATCACTGTTTTTCAGCATCACTGTTGCATCCACTCCTAAGGCACGAACTGGAGTGGACTTTTTTTATAAAGTTATGGGAAGCTGGCATCCTGCACTCATTCCAGGTGAGACATGCTCCCAGCTGAAAGGCTGGGAAGAGGAGACGTGGGAGGAGTCAGAGGAGCTTACAGGGTGGGAATGTATAAGGGATTGGGCTCTCTTTCTTCCTCTTCTTCTTTTCCTTTCTGCCCCATCTTTCTTTCCCTGCTGCACAAAAACTGTGCTCTTCCAGCATCCTTAAGAGACAGAGCATGCTTTATTCCCCTATAGCCACATATCTTTTCTTTCCTCTCCTCCTTGACCCTCACCAAGGAACCATCCACCTTCTCTAATTTCATCTGGATAGGTTTCTCAAATTTGCAGGGAGTGGAAGAGCGTGGGGAAATATGCCTGGGCCTCATTAGCACAGGAGGAAAAAGGGCAGTGCAGGGCTGGGCTGGGCTTGGAAGGTGGAGGAGAGTCCTGTTGCCAACGGTGGTAGGGCCAGACAGCAGAAAGCTGTGGGGAAAAACAACTTGTCGGCATCAGCCACCCGCTTCCTTCTTAGGAGCCCTTCCTTTAGCAGCAGCAGCTGCAGAGGAATGCAGAAGCACAAAGCAGCGACAGGTGGATCAGGCAAAAAACCCGCTCAGCTTTATTTTTTCATTCGTAGGCAGCACAGGCAGCAAGCTCTCTCCTAAAAGTTGCTGCCCAAGGCAGCTGCCCGCTTTTCTTATGCAGTGAAACAGCATTGTGTTGCTACCCTGTGTACCGCTGGTTGAACGGTATGATTCACGCCCCGATGCAACAGTGCTGGCATTTTAGGATGTGCCACAGCATTTCAGTGTTCCTTCATTTGCAACTCAGTCGATTAGTTGGGGAAAAAAAAAAAAAAAAGATGCACCTCCTCTCTCTTCTGACTCCCCCCGCAAGTTTAATAAAATACCATACCAAATCAAGAAAATAAAAAAGCAAACGAAAATAAATCCGAAAGAAAATATCGACTTCAAAACTTCCCAACTTGACAACAAATGGAAATACCCAGATCACAGAAAAGGGAGAAACCTTCTAATTGTGGAAAGGAGGAATAAGATTGGTTTATTTATTTGCTGATTATATTAAAACCAAAATTATAGTGCTTGCACTGTGCCATGGGTGCCAGGTAGATGAGAAGAGTCTTTTTTCAGTGGTGCCCAGTGATAGAATAAGAGGTAACGGGCACAAACTTGAGCGTAGGAAGTTCCATCTTAACATGACGAGGAACTTCTTGACTTTGAGGGTGGCAGAGCACTGGCACAGGCTGCCCAGAGAGGTTGTGGAGTCTCCCACACTGGAGACATTCAAAACCCACCTGGACGCCGTCCGGTGATCCCTGCTGTAGGTGTCCCTGCTGTGGCAGGGGGGGTGGACTAGATGATCTCCAGAGGTGCCTTCCAACCCTGACCATTCTGTGATGCTGTGATTCTGTGATGTTACTCCTTCCTCTGATCTGGGAAGGAAAATCGCTACATTGTTGCCCATCACAGGAGGCCACTGCTCCATATTTTGACAACCTTCCCATGCTTTTGACCTCCTCTACCTTCCCATTGGCCCTGTGCTCAGCTGTTGGGTGACAACAAGGTCCAGACTTGTGTCTGGGCCCCGGCCCTTCTGTTGCCTTGCTCTGGCAGCGTAAAGTGGGGACGCTTTGCTTTGAGGCACAATACGGGCCAAGGGACTAACGGGAAGGAGGAGTCGAAAAAGCCAGGTGAAATGGTGCCCAGAAACCCTTGGAAAATGCCAGTGGCAGGTGCAAAGAGAAAAGATGTGTGTGCTCCCCCATCTCACTTTTCAGCCATCCTAGACGTCCTTCTTCAGACACTCGTCTTTCTTTGCAAATATACAGTGCGTGAGAAGGAGGCGTTGCACTGCTGCTCGCTCTACCTCTCTTTCCCCTCCCTTCTTTCCTTCCTTCCTTCCAAAACTTGCAGTTTCCCCTCCATCTTTTAGAGGCTGGGGTCTAAAAGGCGGTGCCAGCACCACCGTTTGCCCAGGCATTGTGTGAAGAACTTGGTTGGTGTGGACGTTGCAGTTAGGAAGAGAGACAAAGATGGAGTTCTGTGGAAACTCCCTCTGTGCACTCTGTCGCCAGGGTGCTTCCTCTTTCTGCCTCTCCCATACCAAGAGAGCGCCTTTGCGCTTGGACCCCTGCTCTGGCTGCAGGAAACATGCCCTCCTCAGCCTCACGGCAGCGGCACAGGGACACCTGCAGAAAGGGGATGGGACCGACTGCGGATGCCACCAGTACGGGCACAAAGCATCCCGGGACACATCCACACATCGTCGTGACCAAAAGCTGCTTGGCAAAGCTGCTGCAAAGCAGTGTGGCAGAAACGGCCCCGGGGGCCCTGGTGGACACCAAGGTGACCAGGAGCCACCAAGATGCTCTTGCCCGAAGGCGTCGGCGGTGAGTGGCACCCTGGGCTGCACTGGGCAAAGCCTTGGCAGCAGCTGGAGGGAGGTGACCCTTCCCCTCTCTCAGCGCTGCTGAGGCTGTGCCTGCAGGGCTGTGCCCAGGTCTGGGCTCCCCAGTACAGGAGAGACATGGGCATACTGGGGAGAGCCCCCCGCTGCCCCTCCCCCACCACCATCCCCCAGTGCCATTGCTGACATCACAAGTTTGGACCCGGCGCTGGCCCGGCAACGGCCCCGGTGCCTGCAGGGACGGTGCAGTTCCAGCACAGAGTGGCACTGGGCAGAGTCCCGCTCTTGCCCACTGTGCTTGTCCCCGTGCTGGTCGGTGCCAGGACGCCCCTTGGCGGTTTTTCTCGCACCGGTTGGGCTCTGTCCTAAGCCCCTCACCTGCGTCCAACGAGATTATCTCTGGGACTCATCAAGATGGGACAGGTGAACTGCTGCCGTGGTTCCAGGTGAGCTCCCCCCATGGCTCGGGCACACGCCGGCACAGCCGGGCCCCGCAGCAGCCGCCTTTCTCATGCCCGACGCCGTCTGCTCTGCAGGGACGACCCGGAGCCCGTGCAGCAGTGCGTCCCTGAGGAAGCACCACCCGAGCCACTCCAGCGCCAGCGCGTGCGCGTGACCCAGGGCCGCAGGACCAGGAAGAGGGACCTCCTCCTCTTCAGCGACACCTTGGTCATCGCCAAGGCCAAGTAAGACTCGCAGACCCCAGCTGCCCTTCCTCCCATCCCTGGCCCTGGCCCCAGGGCAGGGACACGCAAGGAGCAGCCCCAGGCCCCCGGCACCCTGCTGCTGGATGCACCCATGGCTGCGCCCGTGGCAGGCGCACGCCAGAGGGGAGCCACCGGCCTCGGCCACCTCCAGGTCACTCCCTGCCGCTCCTCTTTGCAGACGTGGCAGCGTCCCGCACCCGCAGCTCTGCCTGGCCCTGGCCACGCTGCAGGTGCTGAGCAGCGGGAAGGGGGCGGCCGGGGACGCTGAAGAGGAGGAGGAAGGCAAGGCCAGCAAGTCCCTGGTCCTCGCCTGGCCCTGCGGCTCCTGTGTGGTCACTTTCTGGTGAGTGTCAGTGCCACGTCCCACGGCAGGGCTGGGCAGCGCCTCTCTCCTGCCCCACGGGGCTCTCTCCTGCCTCTCTGGCCGTCCCCACGGGGCAGGGCTGTGCCGCAGCCCGCCTCTGCCCGCAGGCTGGCGAGCAGCGGGCACTCAGGCTCTTTCTCCTCTCTTCCTGCAGCTCCCGGGTGGTGAAGGAGCTGTGGCTCAGCGCGCTCCTTGGGTAAGCCCTGCCTGGCAGTGCAGCCTGGGGAACCCGTGCTCACATCACGGGGGGATGCTCCAGGCGCAGGCGCACCACGAGGAAACACCGCTCCCCACACGGGGAGAGGTGCCCCCCACGGCTGCGGGCAGCTGTCGAGCGGGCAGAGCTGGCGGAGCTGCTTCACCCAGCTGTGTCCAGCCAACACCCGCCCTGCCCTGTCCTCACCACTGCCGCTGCTCTCCGCTCGACTGCGGCGGTACCCGCCTGCTTCGGGGACCCTGGAAGCGTGACCCGAGCTGGCAGGGGAGGGAAAAGGCAGCTTGCGTCTCACACAGCTCTTTCTCTGCCCCTTCCCCATGCACAGGCCACCACAAGGAGTGCAGGGAGCCCGGGTGACCCAGCTGCCCTCCATCAAGCTCCTGCTGAAGGAGCTGAGTGGCCGCAATGCTGTGAGTGTCCCTCCTGTCTGCGCTCTGCCCCCACAGCCTGCTCCAGCCCAGCATCAGGTGCATCGCTTCTGACCTTCTGCTCTTTTCCCCTTGCGCAGGCGACGGCACTAAGCGCCAGCAGCCTGGAGAGGCTGGTGCAGAGCCAGGCAGAGGTGAGGATCGCTCGGGCTGCAATCTCGGCCATCTCCACCTCTCACACACGGCCAGGGGCCGATGCAGCTCGTCTGGAGCCCTCTCTGCTGCGGGGCTTCTTGCTGAGCGCAGGGCATTTCTTGCAGGCTGGTGCCAAGCAGCGGCCACCTCCCGCCTCCTCTGGCAGCCAGGGTGGACTTGGCCACGCGGCTGGTGAGTTTGGAGAAGACGGGGACAGGACAGCCCTTCTCCTCTCGCAGGCGGGCACTCGTGCTGCACTGGGGCTGCTGCTGCCTTTCCCGCAGGGCACGTCCCTCCCCATCGCTCTGCGGCAGGAGAGAGCTGAGCCCCCGGGGCCCCTCGTTCCCAAACGACGCCTCTCCCTTGCTTTCGGCGGCGGGGGGACAGTGCTGAGAGGGTTCGGGAGCGCTCGCCTGGCGCTTCTCCTCCACGGCTCTTTGCTCTCTTTTCCTTGGCAGCAGGCGGGACGCACAGGAGGAGGAGGTATCTGCCCTGGCCCTTTGCACGCCGAGGGACCTCCGCCGCTGCAGAGGCGCCCGGGCCATCGGGCTCTGGTGGCAGGGGGGCTCTCTTTGGCCGGCCCCTGGCAGACCTCTGCAGCCAGGACGGCACGCTGCCCCAGCCCATCCAGGTGAGCATGCCCGGCCAGGGGGGCCCCATGCCCCTGCCTCCTCCGCAGAGGCGGTGCCCAGAGCAGAGGGACCCCAGGTGGGGCTCGGCGACAAAGCCGGCTCCTCCCCATGTCACCCACCCCTGCATCCTGCCCCACTGAGGGCTGCAGGAGACCTGTGCACGCTTGCTCCTGCCCCTCAGGCAGGCTCGCCTGCCCCAAGCCCTGTCTCCAGCCAAGCAACTCCCCTCCTCTGTGCCCTGCAGGACCTGCTGGCTCTGCTCAATGAGCATGGCCCATCCACCGAGGGGATCTTCAGGCTGGCCGCCAGCGAGAAGGCCTCCCGGGAGCTCAGGGAGGCCCTCGACAGCGGAGCGGAGGTCCACCTCCAAAGCCAGCCTGCGGAGCTGCTGGCCGTCATCCTGAAGGTGAGCCCTGCTGACCCGGGGCCCGGCAGCTCCCACCTCTGTCGGTGCCGACGGGCACCTGCGAGCGCAGGAGACGAAACCCGGCCGCCTGCTCGTCAGCCGGAGTGCCGGGGATGCTGCCGCTGCTCCCGGCGGGAGCGCGCAAAGCCTCACCCGCAGCCCTTGGCATTGCAGGACTTCCTGCGTAAGATCCCCTCCAAGCTCCTGGAGGCAGGGCTCTACGGGGAGTGGATGGGCGCCCTGCAGAAGACCAGCAGGCAGGAGAAGCTGGCAGCACTGAAAGAGTAAGTGTGGCCAGCAGCCTGCCTGCCGCGCAGGGACTGGCAGAGGCCGGCACTTGCCTGCAAAGCGGCGGCCTCCTTGAGAAAGCTGTGTGCTCCGCCAGCCACCCCTGGCTGCTGTGGGGGAAAGTGGCACAGAAAAGCGTTTCTCACTTTGGAGCGCTTTGGGCAGGCATTGGGGGTTGCTCCACGAAGGGCCTCTTGCCAGAAGGGCAGGGAGGGAGGGAGGTGGCCGTACCTCAGCGAAGGCGGTCCCTCTGCTGTAGAGCAGGCAGCCTTCCCTCGCCTGGGCTTGGGTGAAATCAGCCTGGGCTACCTGTCTTGACAGCATCTCCTTTGTTAACATTGTGCCCCCGTTCCCTCAGGGTGGCCAGCAAGTTGCCCGAAGCCAACCTCCTGCTCCTCAAGCACCTGCTGTCCCTGCTGGGAAACATCAGCCAAAACGCGGCCACCAGCAGGATGACTGCCCGCAACCTGGCCATCTGCGTGGGGCCAAACCTCCTGAGCCCACCCGAGGAGCACACGCTGGCCCCGGACATGCTGCTGCAGGTGACGGGCAAGGTACGCTGTGTTTACCAGCCAGCTACAGCCTTCCGAGCCCACCCGAGCTTTGCTGCTCAGAGCTCCCTGGCTGCCTCCTCTCTGCCGCAAACGCTCGTGGACGGGAAGAGCTGCCAGAAAGAGCCACCCAAGAGCTGCAGCTTTCTGCACAGAAGCAAGGCTTAGGAGCGGGAGAGGCTGTTTGCCCCCTTTTCAGGCACCAAGGTGGAAACCAAGGGTTTGCTGTGTGCAGGTGACGCAGCTGGTGGAGTTCCTCATCGAGCACCATGGGGAACTCTTTGAGGAGGAGGAGGTGGCTGGGCTTGCCGGGGCATCAGTTGAGGAGTCGCCAGCACCGGGGCTGCAAGCAGAAACAGCAGAGGTACGTCAGGGCCACAAACAGCAGGACAACAAAAGCCTCCCCCCTCAGAAGGTGGGACTGCTGCTGCCGCAGGGACAAGCAAGGTCATCCAGCAGCCCTGCCAAAGTGCAGAGTAAGGCTGAGGCAGGTTGCCCATCGCACTTTGTGTGGGGGTCCCAACAGAACTCGCTCCGCCGAGCTGAGCTATCCCATCCAAGGGACCTGCCTTTCCAAGCTAAGGGAGCAATTGGGCACATAAGTCCTTGCCACCTGTTAACATCCACATTTCCATTGCAGGTGCCTCCAGTCGCTCCACAGAGAGATCACCTGAGGAGCTCAGCTGAGGACAGAAGGTAAAATGAGCCACCTTTGCTTCAGAGCAGAATTGCTTCAAGTTTATCATGGCTTTGCCTAACAATACTCTTGAATGGAAAGGTTGCCAGGAAGTCGAAAACGAAAACCAGCGCGTGAAGAGGGGAGCGATGGGCTCCCAGACATTAAGAGGAGAAAGCTGGAAACAGAGCTCTCAGGGATGGGCAACTGAGGAAATCCAAGCAGGCAAGTAGAACGAGGAGCCCGGGGCTGTAGCAGACTCTGCTGTTTGTTTTTCAAAGCTCTCAACACTGCTTACTTGCCCCCGCAAAGAACGGGGGACAAAGTCACACCTTTGTGTCTCTGTCCTTGTAGGTGCCCGTTTCTTTTTTCTGCCTGGATTCCCTGGACGAGCTCTGACGCCTGGCCTTCGAGAGGCTGCATCGTGCAGCCCCAGCACCACCTCGGCGCAGGCGAGGAGAGAGGCACCCATGCCCTTCTGCTCTGCCCAGCACATTTCACTCGTGCACCACTGTCGTGGTTTGGGCTGGGCTGGCCACTAAACCCAACGACAGAAGCCCTCCTTAACGTCTGCCCCCTTCCGAGAAGGAGAGAGAGAAAAGAAGAGAGAGAGAGAGACCTATGAGTTGTAAAGAAACTCCACTACTTTAATGAAATATTGATAATCAAAGGATAAAAAGAACAGATAGTAATATTAATGACAACATAGACAATATATGTGATCCGTATCGAGCTCCCACGATGATGACGATCACATCGCTGGCAGGCACCGGGAAAGGCCCAGACCGGACTCAGCAGCAGACAGGGACTGGAGTCCCCATCTGGATTCAGGAAGGCACAGACCAGCATCAAAGGCAGACGAACAGACAGAGTCCTCCTCGGACGCCGGCCATTGAAGAAAGAGGCCGATCCCTTTGATCCCTCAGCTTTTATACTGAGCGTGATGCAGATGCGATGGAGTACCCCGTTGGTCAGGTTTGGGCCACCTGTTCTGTCGGCTCCTCCTCACACATGCGACCCCGCTACGCTCTTCCGCTTCCCACCCTCCAACTTTGTGCATAACAAAGTGAGCTGACCTGGGTTGCTATAGCAATAAGTAGAAGCAGGAGCCTCTCTGCACGCCATTCCTTGGTAGTCACTGGAAACATCAGACCTTACCTGCCAGAACCGGACACTGCCTGAAAAATATGCCGTTAAGTTCAGAGAGGGAGTTACTTAGAAGAGGCTTAACTGAAAAGTCAAATTACTGAAAAGAAAATGGCTTCTGTTTTACCTCCAAGCAGGACAACCACTAAGCCGCAGCAGCCCTGTACCGCGCTCAGACCCGTCCCACCCCTCGCACGAGGCCTTGCTGGCTCACTCACGGGCTCCGTGAGCAAATGCCCACCAGCTGGCACATCTGCCCAGCTGGGGAGCTGGCACGGGAACTTCAGATTATACAGAGCGTGTTACGCACGGCAGTTTGTATCATCCGGGAGGGACACGAGGGACAACGTTTCTGTTGGACAGCAAATTCCATACTAGAAAACCCTCCGGCTTTCACTTACAGCTACTCATTCCTGGTGGACAGACGCTCAACCAACTGGCTCAATACACGAAGGCAGCACCCATTGCTGCTCTTTGCGCAGCGCAAGACCTCGTACGCAGCACACTGCACAATACCCTTCCTCATCATGCTGGCTCAAACAGGACCAGCTTGCAGTTGCCATTAGGGTAAGAACTCCGGGTCAGCTACACCCAACCTTCCTTGCTTGCTGCGTCTCCTGCAGATCGGCTCTCTCTGGACTGATGCCAACACGCCCCTTTCTGCCAGGCCTAACCAGAGTTTTGAAACCAGCTTTTCCCAAAGCTCCAAATACTTTAATCACCGCAAGAGTTACCTGAGCCCTGTACGATGTCTAATGCGGGCGAGTTCCTTCCAGCAGGGAAGATACAAGTGCCAGCCACAACAGGGGAAAGAAATTGCACGACTGATCTGCAGGGCTTGCAATGATTGTGCAGGAGTCAGCAGAGCGTGGAACCGCAGGTGCAACTCTCCCAGCTGGCATCCCAAGTGTTTCAGAGCCAATGCCATCTTTTCTTCACAGCCAAAGCCTCACTTGATACCCTCAGCAATTCCTGCCTTAACTAATTACACTCCCGACTTCCAGGAGCTCTACGCTACGGCCAAACCGAGGGGTTTTAGAAAAAAAAAAATCTCTAAATCATTTTTGTAAATAAAACCAAATCCTTGTGCACTCAAAAGGGAGAAAGGTCAGGTGTCAAGACCTTCCTGTGGTCTTTCTTACCATTTCTCTGCCATGTATTTCCCTGCCCCTGTGGTTAATTGAGAGCTGCAGATCAGCATTTGCTCCACACTTACTCACTGCAGTCGATGGTGCTGTTGTACACACAGCTGCCCTTTTGCCAGTGCTTTATACAGACTCAGAGTCTCTGCTAACACATTGCAATACAAACTTGCGCCCCTTTCTCTTTTCTCTACCGCTGATGTCCCAACGTATATTGCAACCAAAACACTTAATAAAGAAAGGATTATTTAAATGCCATTAGGAAATGATAGCGGGCACCCCAGCCATCTGCAAACAAAGCCGTCTCAAATCTGAGTGCTGGCACAGTGATTGGTTCCTAACGGGACGGAATGACCACTACGTGCCTACGCCCCTTGCCTTTGCTCAAATACATTGTACAGACTGTCTGCAGTTCTTAGCATTTCTTCCCATGTCCTTCTTTCTAAAATGTCTTACAATTTCTTTACAGAAATAAAGTGTAAAACATATATCTGGCCAGTCTCAGAATTTGCATGACTCCCCTCCCCTCCCCCTCCCCTCCCCTCCCCTCCCCCTCCCCTCCCCTCCCCTCCCCTTCCCTTCCCTTCCCTTCCCTTCCCTTCCCTTCCCTTCCCTTCCCTTCCCTTCCCTTCCCTTCCCTCCCCTTCTCTTCCTTTTCTTCCTCCCTCCTTCTCTGTGGTACACATCTCTCTCTCCCCGATATTCAACTGTCCAAGAAGACCAAAAGGTCAGGCAAAAGTTGCACTTGTATAAGCCTTTTCTTTCTCCCAGGAGCTTTGGTTTTCCTCATAGGAAACCTGAGGAGACACCTGCATCCAAGAAAAGGTCTTGACAAGGGAAGAACCCCAGATGTTACCCCTTCCTCTGATCTGGGAAGGAAAATCACTACTTTATTGCCCATCACAAGAGGCCACTGGTCAATATTTCCATTACCTTGCTATGGTTTTATTCTGTCCTTCTTCACACTCAGTTCAAAAGCCCCTAACCTATTAGTCTTGTTGCCATACCACAGACTTTCTTTGGAAGAGAATAATTTAGACAATGTCAGCGAGGTTCTATTTATGAAAATGAGATTATTTTTTTTTGTCACCTGGAAAAGAGAAAAAGAACTATTTAGTCACACAGGGACAGTGACTTCAAATGTACTTCATCTAAAAAGTAGCTGATGAATTAAATATATTGTCTGTCAGCTGGCAATGATGGAGAAGTGTCCTCTTCCTCAGGGAAAAAAAAATACAGGATGCCTTGAAGGAAGTGTTTTAATAAACTAATGTTCCTATGCCCTTATTCCAGCAAGGGGCAGCAAGGCAGGAGCAGCAAGGGAGTTGAAACATGTTCCCTCATCTTTATGGATGTTTTCTACCTATTGGAGCAAACTGGAATGCTTGATATGGACCAGCTAGGATGACCATGATGCCCTCTCGGTGGTCATACTCAGTTACAATGGGATGACTGAATTATGGTAAGAACCATATTCCTGTGTATGCACTCATACTTATGAAATGTGCAATTCTGATTTTAGTTCTAAAAATAAGTACATACTTAGTAAACATGACTCACTGCTCTTTCTTCTGGCTTGAAATTTGTATTTGCTCCCCACATGCTGAGAGACGAGGGATATCTGGGAAACAGATGTTCACATTATCAAAGCCAACATCAACATAGATTTTAGGTGGTCCTTATGCAAGTCCATTCAGCCTTCTCACCCCTGCCCCATCCATTATGGTGACTCAGGAGACGTTCTTAACATTTTAATAGGTTGTGCCTCCTAATACAGGTCTCGTAGAGACGAGCACATGTACGCCGGTTCCCTCTCTGGTGAGACAGGACTGGTTCCCGTGCTGTATTGTGTACTGTGATGAAGTCCGTCACTTCAGCGATTTTCTAGGCAGTTCCCCAACACCAGACTTTCCCCATCAGTGCTGGGCTAGAAAACATCTTGTGATCGTGCGGGACCCATGCTCTGCACAGATGTACAGTGACCCTGGTTAGAGTTTTCACAAAAAAAGCAGCTGAACTTGTCCTTCCAACCTTTTAAAGTGGATAGGTAATACTGCAGACACCCATTAGCAACCCGGGCTGGGCACTCACCTGCAAGGGCTTACACAGATTCTGCTCAGATCGGGCAAAGAGAGGCTGTACTCTGAGCTCCCATATCTGAGACAAGTTTTCTATTCCATTCCAGAAAGGCAGCTAAGAGAAACTCTGGTCTGCAGTTGATATCCCTACGACCTTTGGTTTAACCTAAAACAGTTGGAGGCACTGTCAGTTTTACTTATCTCTCTGTTTTTACATACCTAAAGCTGTCTGTGAAATGCATTTTTCAGCAATGAAATTCACAAAAATTTGCCCGCCCCCACCCAGAGCTAACCCTTAGTGTAACTATCAATCTCTTTACAGCTGGGGAGAATTTCAGAAAAAGAAACTAGAAAAAAATGGCAAGAAAGAGACTTTTAACAAAAGAGGAATGCACCCATGTATGCATTTGAATGTGCCTGGTCCCATAAAGCCAACGTAGGCCGCAGGTTTTAGCTGGATCAGTAAAGGCCTCAAGATTATTAAATTCAAAAAATTTGAGAGCAGACCACAAGCAGATTAAAAAAATCTTCTAAAAATATAACAATCAAAAACATTAAATTCATAAAGTAACAATAAAGGGGAGAAATCCTGAGGAAAAGACTAAGGCTTTCACAAAACTAAAAAAAATATCTTTCTAAATCTTTCTTTTATATACAAAATAACCGTGGAAAAGAATATTTTCTTATCAAAATAATAAAAACATTCTCTAAAAATTGCAGAGTGAATGCTCCTTTATTGAAAGGGGAAAAAAATAATATAATGGGAGAGGTGCAAGTTCTTTTACAAAGCCTGAGCCAAATGAAGCTGAGCAGAAGAGAGGAGTTGCTATTCTATTTATAATGTACTGGTACAGTGTAGGTACATCAGTACTGTGTAGGTTTCTCCACATATGTAAACTAGAAAAACATTCAAAATGCATTTTTTCTAGTGACCTTTACTTAGGGAAAGGAAATCAGCAAAGCATATTACACTTATAGCATACAATTCCTTATTAAATGCCTCAGCAAAATGCTTTGCTATGTACTTAAAAATGGGTTGACAGCACAGTACTCTGAGATGGTCCGTGGGCTTTACAGAGATGCTTACTTTTTCCTTTGATGTACCCACTGTCAGTCATGATCAGAGAGAGGATAAATGACTGGGCCAAAGCAGTTAGCTGATATGGTATGGCAATTCCTGTGTTCCCATAACTATACCACAGATTCACACATGCCATGTGTGTACACAGAACAGTGTGCCTCAGCCAGAAACCTTTTCATATGAAAGAGGTGAAAATGTAGAAGCTAAAAGAGTTAACAAAGTACATAAATCACTGAATCCAACATGAGGCTTATTAGAAGTGCACATGTACCTGCTGCTGCAGAAGATGTAGAAAAAGTAAAGGTGCGATTAAGGAAGATAGTACCTGGAAAAGAAAACTGAAGGCAAACACATCGCCTTAGGAAAGATGAAAATGTTATAGAAGGAGAGCATCTCAGTAAAGAGGAATGGTGAGATACGTTTCCTAGCTGGTGACATGTCAGAAGGAAAACACAGAAGTTTCATAAATACACAGTATCTTTGGAAATGGGTGGGAGAGGTGGAGGATTTTATAATTCTAAAATTATTGTCCTGTGTTCTGCCTTTTTCTGTTTTGTGAAATGTCTGCATGATGCATAATTCATCCTGGGAAAAACATTCAGTATTAGGCAATTGCTATTACAGAAGAGAGCCACTCTGACCTCAGGAAGACTTTCTTGCTTGATTTAAACCAAGTTATTCAGAACTACATATTCTGTTATTCCATATAAAGGGACTGACTTGCTGATTTCAGCCAGTGACTCTTTTATGCCCATTTGCTGCTATAAAAATTAAGGTTAAAAGTAATCTCACATTGTCTAAGGATGTTAATTTAAAGCAGCATTTCTTCCACTAATTTTCTGTAACCTAATTTTGCAAATGAAATTGTGAGAAGAACATTGAGCTATTTAAGAGACTATCAAGGGGAAAATGGCGAGGACAACTATACGGGTTGTAGTGACAGAAATGTAGCCAAAATTGTGTTTAAAGCTACAATATATAATATAAATATATACAATATACAATATAAAATAAGGGAAAAGCTACTACAACCTATTACTTGTCATGTTAAGTGTTTATTATTTACCCAGACAGTATTAAGACTCCGCACGCCATGAGTTTATGGGGTGGGTAGGCAAAGTGTACAGCCTCTACAAGGTGAGATGTTGTCACTGATGATACTCTTACCTGGCCACATGCTTTTATCACAGCTGAGTTTCCATGTTGTCCCTCTGACTTCCATACCAATGCATATGTATCGGAAGAATGTGTTGGGAGCAGGGCCCCAAAAAAAGCAAATACCAACTCCAGTGAGTGCAAGCCCAGGTGAGCGAGCTGTGTGCCACATGTATAGCACTCCAAAATGCACGTCAGCAATGTTCATAGATGACTCCATAAACAAGGCTTAGGAAAAGACATAAAAATATAACAAAGAAGCAACTTCTAGATGTGTCAAAACAGTGCTGGGAAAGATCTGAGAAAATACGCCTCTGGTATACCCTCTAGATATCCTTTGGATGTGCACCACAATATATAAATGAGATTAAATTGTCAAAACACAAAGTGATACTATGGTACAGGGTTTTGACGTTCCACCACATTCCTATGGTGGCAGCTTTCCTGTTTATACAATTTGCAAGACTTCAAACAAAACAATGATACTTTTGTGTACGGTGGTTGAAGGTAACAACAGCAACGGCAATATTTACATGCTGCCTTTCACAAGCCTGCATCCTTGTGTCTTGAACAGGTCAAAAAGGCTTTGGCTATGAATATAAATATGAAAATTGTGTTTCATATGTATAAAACTCATAACATTTCTGTATCACATATTTTCCAGCTTTTTGGAAATATTATATAAGAATGGTGGATTGGCATGTGATAAAAAAGACAGACCTAGAAATGGCTTCAAGAAAAGTTAAGGGTAGTGTTTTCAGGTACTTGAGATGCCCACCAGCACAGAAGAGTGCTGCTGTAAAGTCACCAGTCCATATAATTTTTAAAAAAAAAACAAAAACCAAAAAACACTGTTTTTGTGAAATTGTCGTGTACATCCTGCAGTGACAACACCTTTTATTGAGATCAACAGGAGTTACAGTTATTCAGTACATCCTGGGACACGGTCCAGATAGCTGCTATTAAAAAGCCTTAGATATAAACTGTAATACGGAAAGACAAGGCTATCATAGCATGTATAAATCAAAAGCTATAAATTCCAATTGCTGCACTAATTGCATTGTATAAATTCAATAAGTTAAGGAAAAAGAACACAAAGAAAGTAGTAGTCAGCATGACTAAAAATTAAATCATTTAATTTTATTAGGAACTATGTGAAAAATTGTATTGATTCATTACTAGACGGAAGTTGGAGGTTTGTTAGTTCAGGAAAAGTATAGATATTTTGTTCTGCAGGTCTGCTGAGAATAACGAACATCTTCCCTTCTGAGACTAAACCAAAACAGATGAACAACAAGTATTTTTTTTTAATCAGGTCTGGCCAATTTACATCCGGTGTCTTTACAAGCCTGTGTAACTGCTAACACAGCCTTCTCAGAAACTCTCAGAAGCCTGGGGAAGCTCCAAAGGACTGGAAAAAAAACATAAACTGTTTGTGTTTGAAGACAGTGGTTAAAAAAAAATGGGTAATTTGGGAACTTTAGGCCTGCTAACCTGACATCAGTCCTCAGACATCTATTTATCCAGTGTGAAAACTACCTATTCAATGTAATATCTAGTAAGAAATTACACCGAACAGGTGTGTGACACAGTAATATTGATCAACATTGATATGTGGAACATAGATCCTCTCATATTAGTTTTGCTTTGTTTTTTAAGGCTTTTTAGTTGTTAGAAATTGAACAGGGGTATAATTTTTAATAAGAAAACACCCTGTACACTGCCATGCATTTTGACTTATAATTGGGACAGCATTTGGAGGACAGAGCACAGGTGCTCGCAGTGGCGGTTTACGGAACATAAACACCGGTGGCACTTAAATCCCTGGGGCTGTCAATGCAAACCTTGGACAGATGAACAGAAAAAACAGAGGATAGGAGAGAGAAATTTTACTTTGCGTTTGCGCATTCCCTTACTGGAATGAACAGTTTCTGAAATCAGCGGTTCAAAAGATGTTGATAAATTGAAGAGGATTTAGAGAAGAGACACGAGATGTCTAAAGGACTAAAAAACATGCCGTTATATTGACATACCACAGGAGCTCACTCTGTTTGGTCATCAGACCAATTCTCCTGGCACTAGTAACTTTACTGTGCTGTGAGCCAGTTCAGGGAGCTGCTCTGGTTGACAGCTAATCTGCCTTTTTCTGTTTGCTTTGTTTAAGGTGCACCGGGTCCCTGAACTGGTTCACCCCATGGCGACATAAGCAGTGCTAACACAAAACTGGTTACAGGGGACAGGTGGCTGGGAACCGAAGGAAAAGGCAGGACAGTTCGTCCCCAGATTTAGATCAAATGAACTACCTCTGTACATACCTTCCTACCTACATACCTCCATACCTTCCTCTCTCCAGCCTTGTGGTGTCGGTGAAGAAGACATTACAGACCTTTCTGGCTGGAAGCCAAAGCTGGTGACATTCCCAGTGGAACAATCCATCGAGCACTGTGATGTCTTCTCTTTCACTAGCAGTATCGTCCATGAAATTAGATGACAGTCTGAGAGATTTCACTGTCTGATTTAAAGACTGTATTCAGGGCAATCATGCTGTGTATTCTGTGTAGAACAGCAGATTAGATGATCTAGATTTTTCTTTCTGTACTCAAATCCTAGGAACTAACATGCTGAAAAACATCCAATCTTATAATCTGCAAGCAACCTATAAACTTTTCTTTTAGAAGCAGAAACACTAGTGCATTGGTATACATATACTCTTCCTCTAATATTTTACCAAGAAATATGACCGTCTGGTCCAGCTATCTG
Source organism: Pluvialis apricaria (assembly GCA_017639485.1). Taxonomy (NCBI): domain Eukaryota; kingdom Metazoa; phylum Chordata; class Aves; order Charadriiformes; family Charadriidae; genus Pluvialis; species Pluvialis apricaria. Next base: position 47,795,241 of record CM030007.1, read on the forward strand.
CAACTGAGTGCTCTCCAGCCTTTAACATGGTACAAACAAGTCCAAGTGGATAAACATGCTAGTGCTCCAGCAAAACTAATAAAACCATCATTCTTACCTACAAAAGAAAAGGTGCCTTTACCCAGTTTTGTTATAGTTTACACAGCACTTTTTTCATGGCTTATTCAGACCACAAAATTTTAAGGAACTGTAAAACTATTTCTAACTGAGCTGTCTTTATCATCCCTTTAGCGCCACAGCAGATAAGCTATTAAGCAGCCTACTCTAAACAGCTAAATCTTTCCCATGTTCCAACCATACCCTGAGACAGCAGATAACGTACAGACCGTGAATGCAAACCCTGGAAATAAGTAGGTCAGAAGTCTAGCAGAGAAGAAGTGCCAGTTTGTGGCTGTTGGAGCTGCACGGAACTCGCCAGAATACAAATGCTGCCCCTTTTTGCAGGCAAGGCACCAGCAGCGGGACCGTGCTGGCTCAGCGACTACCGAGCCACCTCGGTCATTGCCGGGAAGGAAGCAAGGCAGAAGGGACCGCTGCGGTGAGGACCAGCAGGTCATCCTTGGGCCTGGGACCCAGCTGCCCACCCAGCTTGGTTCTGCCTGCAAGAGGGACCGCGGCAGGAAGGGATTGCCATGTAGCACTTGTGAGTCATTGCATGACCTCCTGGTCCTTGCAGCTTTCTGAAATATTCGTGCCTTGAGCTGTCAGCCATAAGGAGATATGGAAGTGAATTTTACAAGGTGAAGAAAATTGGGAATGTTTGTACAAGATTGCAGATTTGAAAAAAAAAAAATCCACAATTGGGATCTTTACTAAAATTAAAAAAAAAAAAAGACAAGACATTCCTGGAACAGTCTCTGCCCTTTTAAAGGAAAAAACTTTGAACTTCAGGCTTCTAATAATCACAGACATTGCTGTATTATGAGGGGAGAGTTTGTCACTATGTTATTTGGAAAATCTGAGTCAAAACCAAACTACATCCAGATCTATGGAAGTCTACATAGTTATGATGATATGCTCTGTTAAGAGACTGTTATATTAAGTGTTGGTGCAACCCCAAAGTTCAGCCGTGACCACAAAAACAGTCAAAACTGCCAGTGAGATGGCAGCATTGTGGTTTATTGCAGTTATCTCTGAAAACAAAAAGATAGGTCGTTCCCATCATACCAGCACTGCGTTCCCTCCTGAAGAATGTGTGTGCAGAGAAAGGACTGGAGGAAGCTGCTTTTCCTTTATTTTACTTTATTTATTTACTTTATTTTACATCACAGCCTCCTCCTCAATCAACTAACCAAGGTTGTGACTTTACCCCGGAATTAAAAAAGAAAATAATATATCAAGCGCTCTTTATCAATAGAGCTGTTTTTTTATTGCAGTCTAGATATGCTGTTCTCATCCTCTCTAGCTGAACTTCAGTGAGTTAACACTTACTTAAATTCTAGTCTGAGAAAATTGTTAAGTTGCAAAAGCCCAGTCAGAGGCTACAGGGAGCTGGGCCTCATCTGCAAACTGACATAGGGCTCATCATCGGCTCATTCATGTATGTTTCTGTGTGAACCTCCTTTCTATATTATGTTGAATAAAAAAGAATGATAAAACGTTAACCCACATCTGTCCCTCTCCCTCAACAAGGTGTACTGCTAACACTGTCATTTCCCAGCAGCTAAACACTGAGCTTTTTTGAAAGAGAAGAAAAAAATTTCTTTCATCCAGATAATATCAAATAAGACCTAGAACAAACAAATGACATCAAAAACTGTAATTTTACTGGGGGAGGGGGGGGGGGGGGTGTCCAAGATGGGAGTAACGTATGAATGTATTATTTGGATTAGACAGAAAAATATCTTTAATTTCTTGGGATACCAAGAAATTTCCCCAAAACTGCAGGAGGCTGCTCCCACTATGTGCAAAGATTTTTCCCAGCTGTTATTTCCTCACAAAGTAATAGATCTCCTTCAAAACCCTGACTCTGTTGCTAACAGCTTTGACGGAAATATCAAATATTCCATAGTATGTGTTAAATAACTTTTAGAGCAAGAAATGTATAATACAGCTTAATTTTATTCCAGTGTGAACACAGTGGAGAGTGGAACAGGGAAGGAATGTGATAATTTGACCGACTGCGGTTTTGACTGTCTCAGCAGTTGTGCTGTGTATTTCCAACAGACTACTTGCAATGGCGGTATTAATACTTCAGCAATCATATATAAGAGTTTTGTTTAGCAGCAGAGCCTTACATCTCGTACAGTTCACTGCAAGGGGAAAAACACATGCAGCTCATTTCAATGAAAAGCAAAATTAGCATTCAGTTTCATAGAACTAAATGCCAGTACTTTCTAAATAAATAAGGCGTTTCCACTAATTTTTCATTAACAACTATGCTGAAGTTTTCCTATGATTAAAAAAAAAAAAAACAAAAACAAAACCTGAGTCAAATCTAGCCTTTGGAAAACATTTTCCTGCACATTTTGATGCATTTCCACCAGCCAGGGCGGAAGGAGTCCCAAAAGCTCCATATTCATAACAGAAATTTTCTCCAGCAAAGGTACCAACAGAGGGGTTTAAGTCAGGCAGCCAAGAAGGGCTGTTGTAACAAGGTTCAAAGCTGTTTGAGCGACACTTGGAAACGCTGCAGAAATTTAGAGGCTGGAAATATTTTTAAGCCATTTCAGTCCACCCATTCATTTGGCTGAGCAGCCAGTGTCACAAAAGCAAGCGTGACCGCTTGCCTCCTCAGTCTGTAGGGCTTTAGTACGCTCGGACTACTGTGTCCTCCTTTGACAAAAGGTTTTACATAGACAGTGCCAGGCATTAATTACAGTAATTTGTTGTTAGCCTCGTTTCCTAAGGAAATAAGGCTCGTACACTTGTATTGTCCGTTTGGACGGACATCTGTCCCCCTTAACAACTTCTGAGCTGATGGGTAATTTCAAACACAATCGAAAGAACTAAAAAAACTCACAGATGCTATGTTCTTACAAATTCCATGAATACTGCTGGTTGGGTAAATGAAAGGGGAAAACAATCTGTAGTCCCCTGAGGGAGAAAGGTAGAAGAATTCAGCCATAACCTTCATCACAGCAGAAGCTGGCTCTGCCAAAGAATGTGCCGTCTTTTGCCTAGCAGAAGTGAAAGAAAAGGAATGGGGGTGAGTAGAGTAACTGAAGTGGTAATATAAAGGAAATGAGACCTAAGCCTGCAGAAAGACCGACTCAAAGTTTTGTTGCTCATGGAACAACCTTCTTTCTTATATTAGTGCATGGTAACAAAGCTCTGAAATACCATCAAGCCATCAAATAAAATGGTTGATTAAACTTCCTTCAGCTGGTTCCTTTGCACTATAACCACGTTACCCAAGAAAGTTACAGGCGCTTCAAACACGTGGATTTTTCTAGGAATTCATTACTAATTTTCTATGGAATTGACCAGTTTATTATAAACCATCAGGTTTATAACAGTTCACTAGAGATCACAGGGTAGCTAACAAGATCATCCCTCCATTCCTTAACAGCATTGCTAAATGCATTTCTCTCGGACCATCGATTTCCTTAGGTTTTAATGCTTCTTTCATTAAATGAACACTATATAAAATGTTGTTATTCTCTGTCTTCACAAAAAAAAAAAAAATCAACATTTTATTTCAACCATTATTCCGTGTTATTCAAGTTAAGCTGTTTAATCACTAGGGTTTCTGCTGACTGATTTATACTGACCACTACTACAAAAATTCTCAGTGACACTTGAAAGTATGCCGTCTGAGCATTATACGTTTCTGTGTATCTTGCCACGGGTGTCACTAGAGATGCATATAATACATATAATATTCTTTGCTCAATGTTTCTGCTTTACATATTAGTTTGGAGTCCTTGCTGAAGTTATGAATATGATACCGTGGAAGAGAGAGCAAAGCTAACGACATCTTTACCAAGAGTAAAAAGGAGAGCATAAATCACACAACTGAGTTAATATTTAAAGAACAAGAATTTAATTTGGTATGCAATGTTTTCCTAGGAGGATCTTTATTTTCAATGCTATACATGTGAAAGTAAGAACGAATAAGCGGCTCATTATCTACATGTATAAAAATATAAACATCCTATCAAACATCTGCAAAGTCACCCTTCATGATATGCATCACTGAAAAGACCTATGCCTTAACTTCTAAATAGACTGCCTTTTTTTTTTAAAATAGCACTCGTAAATGCTACTGCATTCATTCATGAGTACGTGAACTGTGAACAACAGCTGCTATGAAACGGATACAGGACTCCAGTATTGTGCCTTTAGATTTTTGTCTTTCTGCATGTCAACAGGTTAGCAGAGTCATCGTGTTTATCCATTCTTGGAGCACTCAATAGAAGAGGCCAGCAAAACTCAGTGACTTTGCCTTGGGCATTTTACCTTTTAAAAATTTTCCTGAAATTACAGAGTAATGTTTAAGAAGAATATCGTCTTCTGTGGCAAACTCTCAAATGACTATTACGTTTATGGCACCATCATTTTAAGCCTAAAAGAATGAGTTACCAGTAAATGAAGGGAACCATTTCCTATTACTAATAACACTTAGAGTTTTTAGCACGAACACAAAGATTAAAAACTCATTAGTTTATGTTTTTATTACACCCATTTTTACTTAAAATTCTGAGAGTTTCTGGGTCATCTGCCAGCAAATGGATAGGCAATCATCGATCAAAATACAGGCAATCTTTGTTTTAGAGATGCATTCAGCCACCTGGAAGTTTAGCTATGATTCACATTCAAGCAAATATGTAATTGATTTCAGTTCTACAAGCTGATATTCATATTCAGTTTTTCCATAGAAACAGGTATAGGAAACCAGTAAAACATTACCGTACTATGTACATAGCGTAATATGTAAATGCTCAGCTAGATATATTATGAAATTCTGTAGCACTAAAATGATTAAAAAACTAAATGATTCGTGTAAAATGTTTATATACTGTATATATATGTACACTAAATCACAAGTTCAATTTAAAACTGCCCCTACTCATAGTTCCTATGATGGATACAGTAAGCTACCAGCTTCTTAAAAAAAGAAAGCTATCTAAAGCGACTTTGAACACTTTACTGAAAACTGATTTTATACAAAATCTTAAAAAACATACTTCAGAATTACTTAACAGAAACTAGAAAAAGACAGTCATTTTTCTCAAGAATGGCATTGTAAAGACCCAGTAGCTGTGATCAATGTCCTTTCACTTGTGGTATAAATAAGTTAAGCACAAAGAAATCATCTCAGTGTAAGGCATAGGACAAACAGGTTTCATTCTGTCTTCAGGTGTATTGGCCTCTCACTCTATCTTATTGCTCATCTGATTTGGCAGGTATACATTTCTCTCCTTTTAAAAATACTCCATTATACAACTATCTACAACTGGACAATACCCAGCGCTTTCATATGCGCATCTTCAGTTTAATCACATTGATAAACTATCTTGCTAATATTAAAAAAAAAAACTTGGTGATGCAAAATATTTTCAGTCTTACGCGGCTGTGCATGCACTTAATGAAAGACCAAGTGGTGAACACAGAGGCTGAGCACTGAAACTTAACTCAATACATATGTAGCTATAGCTGTTTTCAAAGCAATTAAGGTTTTAAAAATAAAACCCTACTGTGAAGTTCTTTGGTTAGAATACAAGTGCTAGTAGTATTTCTAAATTTGGAGTTAGAGCAATTCATTATTCAAGAGTTTTCAAAATGTAACTTCAAACCTTTAATACGCACCGCTAAATTCTTCAACACTTCGGATACATTTAGGATAGTTTTCCATGAAGGTCTGAATGGGCAACACAGGTTTTTAAATCAAGTTCAGGTTTTAAAGGAAAGTGCTTTTGCACCCCAATCTTCACAAATTTATTAGAAAGAGCTGCTCAGTCTTCCCTACTGTAAAACCTGCTACTCAGATCATCTGTTCCAAAGCAAGCTACGGCTACCTCCTCCAGGAAAGACAGACTGTTAGACAGCACGAACCAAATACAGTTTAGAAGGGGTAATTTCCCCCAAAGAAAGTCAGCATCGTTCTTGCTTTTGTAAGGACCGGGCTTAATCCTTTCTAAGAAGCACTAAGCTTGTCTAGGAAGAGGTACTCAACTCTCAGCAGTGGCACTGCTCTGGTAGTACTGCCATGAAAACTAAGAAATTGGTTCTTGAAAAAGTGGTTTCAGCATCAATTCTGTTGTCTTCAAAGTTTTACAGCGTTAACATGACAAAACTTAAAGTAACAAGCAGGGTGCTCGTGATGACGCTTACAATGTACATCTGCATTAATTCTACGTCTGTGATTTCAGCTTCCCAGGAAGCTGGCCCTACCTTCACTCCGCGGCAAGCCTGGCTTCTTGTTGCCCCCATCATTTTGAGGGTGTTTAAGGAAATATGCATTGAGATTTCTATGCATATTATAGACAGTAACTTCAAGAGAATTATAAGGACTTCACACCACCCATGAAAGTTACGATTCACAAGCACTTTAATTTTTCAAAGCGTCGTTGCTTTACCTCTCGAGGGAATAAACATGTGTCTCTGAGGACACTTTATAGTTCAAGTGGTTGGTTATCCAGCGAACCTGTCCTTTCCCATCAGCCTTACGTGCCTGCTGTGCAGGCCCTGGTCCAGTTTAACAGCTTGGAGAGGGGTGTTCAGAGAGACAGGGAGCGGAGAAGGGGAGACGGATGCAACTGGTCGTGAAGGGCCACACGCATGCCTCCTGCAAAATTACTCATCTCTACAGGTGAAGTATGAGCCGGAGTGCCAACCCCTCACTGTCAGGCATCACTTCCACAGGACGGTCCTTCACTGAGAGGCATTGCTTTGAGGGGGTGGGGGGATAAAATGGACCCTTACAGATCCGCCCAACAAGGCGCAATCTTGGAGAACAGTATGGGGATGAGAAAAGACAGCCATTTATCGCACCATCTTCAACAGAAGTTGCTGAAAAGCAACTGAAAAGATCCTCAGCCCCTAAATGGGTGGGTTTTAAAACACCCCACCCTGACAGGGCCATCCCTTGGCTCTTGTGCGGGGAGAGGGGCAGGGGCTGGGCACACACACAGTCTTTCTGAGGCAGGTATTTGTCTACTCCCGCTACCTCTCTCCTTCCTCGCTACCAACACAGCTACTGGGAGGCGTGGGAGGGGGGATGACGGTGCGAGCTGAGATGCGGTGGCTGAGCAGGGATGTGGCAGCCAAGCAGGGACATGGCGGCCGAGGCACGACACGGTGACCTCCTGTCCCCGGGGCCATCAGGAGGTGCGTGCAGGAGGGGTGGGGGCTGCGCTGGGGGCTGACCCGCCTTGTGCGTGGAAGCAGGCACCGGGGTGAGGAGAGCGCAAGGGGACACGGCCCCCCTCCACGTCCTCCTTCCTCCAGGCCAGGAGGGGACCTTGGGTGCGAGGGCGTGCAGGGGCCGCCACCTTATCCCCACACCACGTGCCGGGCAGATGCTCAGTCCCGGCAGAAAACATACTCGGTGTAGCTGGTCCAGATCTTGTCGTCGGCGGGGCCACCCTGCTCTGGGGCGAAGGCGCAGGTGCCGGTGGAGGAGCAGGCGGCCATGCGGAAGCCGGCCTCGGAGAGCCGGTCGAAGGCTTGCTCGAGGAAGTTGAACTTGAGGTAGTAGCGGGCGGTGTAGCGCTCGGGAGGGCGGTCGGGGTCGCGGCTCTCGTTCAGCGTCTCCCCGAAGACCTCCTTGGCCAGCGCCGTCTTGCCGCAGACGGTGATGCGGGCCACCCGCCGGAACTTGGCATCGGCCTGCGCCTCCCGCCCGATGGTGTAGGAGCCCCGGTAGCCGATGGTGATGTAGCCCGAGCGTCGCCCGCCCGCCCCGTCCAGCGACTGCGAGGGCGTGAGCAGCGGCCCGCCCGAGGGGCTGCGGCTGGCGGTGGGCGACGGGGCGGACGCGGCGGCTCCCCCGCCGCCTCCTTCCAGCGCCTCGGCCTCCAGGTAGCCGAGGAGCGGCGGCGGCGGCGGCTCCTCGGCGCAGAGCGAACCGTCGCGGTGCAGGACGGCGGGGCGGGCGGCGGCGGCGGCGGCGACCCGAGCCTGCGCCAGGCGGCGAGCCAGGTCGGGCAGCTGGAAGTACTCGGCCTCCCGCTGGAGGCGGCTGCGCTCGGGGAAGTGCTCGGGCAGCACCAGCTGCAGGTCCCGCAGGTAGTCCAGGATGTAGCGGAAAAGGAAGCCGTCGCGGTCGAGGAAGAAGCGGCCCTTGCTGTCCCGGGGCAGCTCGCTGGGCTGCTGCTGCGAAAACATGCGCCAGAGCAGCGAGTCCCGCACCGACACCACGGTGCAGCGCCGTGTCACGTACACCTGCCCGCCCACGTTCAGCTCCACGATCTCCGGGAAGGACGACCAACCGCCCGCCGCCGCCGCCGCCCCGCTCCCCGCCGCCCCGCTCCCCGCCGCCGGCGAGACGCCGCCGCCGTTGGGCAGCCCGCGGGCGCTGTCCGCCAGGGCCATACCGGAGGGAGCCCGCCGCCGGCGGGGAGCCGCCGCCCTTCTTCCTCCTCCTCCTCCTCCTTCTCCTCCTTCTCCGGCCGCCTGGGCTCCGGCGGCGCCGCCGCCTCCCGCGGGGGAGCGCGCAGCCCTCCGCCTCTGCCCGCCGGAGCCTCCCGCCCCGTCTGTCCGCCGCTCTCCCCGCTGCCGCTCCCCGCTGCCCGCTGCCGGCCAAGCGCCTCCGTCGGGCTGCGAGCGGAGAGCCCCGGCAGCGGCGGCGGCGGCGGCGGCGGGTCCGTGTTTATGTAGCGCGGCCGCACCTCGCGGGAGGCGGGGGAGGCCGGCGGGAGGCAGAGCCGAGCGCACGGGGAGGGGAAGGGGACGGCCCTGCACTGACGCAGGGTCCCCCCGTCGTCCCGTCCCCCCCTACCCCCCCGCCCCGGTCCTCCTTCCCCGGCGGCGGCGGGGACCCTCTCCCCGCCCGGTGGGCGCCCGCCGCGCTCCCCTCGCCGGGGACGGGCACCGCGGTGTGCGGCCGGCGGGGGTAACATTTCGGGGCGGGGGTAGGGCTGCGGGAGAGCCCCGGCCGCCCCGCACCCCGGCACCCCTCCGGGAGCTTTCCGCTCGTTCCTCGGCTTCTCCGAGACGTCTTTTCGCAGGCAAGAAACCCCCCCCCTCCGTTTTTTCCCGAGGTGCTGGAGAGGGGAAGCGGCGGGTACGCTGCCGCCCCGCCGAAGGAGCCACGCTGTGCCCCGGCTCATCTTTCTCAGATTGTCCAAACCCCCTCGCCAGGTCAGACCCCCGACGAGGTAACCGTGTCCCCTTCCCTGCCTTCTGTGCCTTCACAGTGCAGCCCGCACTCGCCTCCCCCGGGTCCCCTGCCTGTTTCGGGGCTTGCAAGACGCTCTCACTACGCAGGTTTTTAAGGCCCTTAAGGGTTTTTAAGGTCCTTAAGGACCCCCAGAAAACCTCCCGCCGATCCGCTTCCCCGGGGGCGGAGGGGAGCACTCGGCGGGAGCCGCAGCGCGCCCCGTCGGGTGGCACCGGGAGCGCCGTTGCCGGGGGTGCCCCGCCGTCGGGGCTCGGTCCCTGGCGGCGAGGGGACACCGGGGCAGGTGGGGTCCCCTCCAGCCTCCTGTCAAACGGCACTTTGCCGTGAGAGCCTGGCTCCTCGTGTCTGCATGGATATGCGTGTAATTGGGTGCCCTTACAGCTCAGATTTAATTTGGATTAATTAGGTACATCGGGATCTGCGTGAAACATAAGCACCTATTTAACATGCGTTGGCAGAGAGCGTTTGAATTATGTTTCGGGCTTTTGCTTGAATTTCATCTACATTTCTGTGTCTCTTTGCAAGCAACAGCAAAGAGATGCTGCCTCAATGCACTCAGTTGCTCTCCCCTGGGAGTTCAAGTGTGCTTTCTTCCTCGAGAGAACAGCTGAAAGGACAGGAAGATCTGAGGAGTATGAAGACAACCGTCAATGCCTTCCGTTCGTACGGCTGAAAGAAGCCCTCTCTGGGCTGCCTTGCTGCAAATTCGCTAATGCATTGGTCCATGAAGTAGAAATTGGAGGATGCAGAGGCAGGGGGTAAAAAGTCCTTCAAAAATTGAGAAATGGGGGAGGAAGGAAAGGCAAGTTAGTTCTCAAGAAGCAAGCTAAGTTTGCCCAAGAGAAGAAGAGGAAGAAGAGGAAGAAACAGAGGAAGAGGAAGAAGAAGGGGAGTTGAGAAATAGAAGTTTTGAAAAGGGAAGATAAAAAAGCACAATGTGTTGAGGGAGAGCTGACAGGGAGATGAGGATCGGCTGAGGAAGACAATCAGGTGGGCTTGAGGCACCAGACACTTGGAAGTTACAAGAGTTTAACCCAAACAAGACTAAGAGTAGGGTAGCAAAAATGCAGAACATTACTTTTTTCCATGTGGGAAAGCCAGCCGCCAGGACTTTGACCACCAAGTATTTTCATTTGTGGGAGCAAAATGGCAAAGGAGGTTAAGCTGATGTTTTGCTGACATTTTGTAAGAAGCAGCTTGTTTCTCTCTTTCTTCCTTTTTTGTTTTTTTTGAGGGGAGTAGGAGAGAGGTGAAAACAGTTCTGGAAGATCAGGGAAAAATAAAACAAGCCTGAATTAAGTTGATTTGCTACCCATTTAAAGAGCTGCATTTGTTGCTATAGAAAAAATGGGAAAATAACGTGATTTATCTGCTAGTACACGGGGAATCTTTGTTTTCTTCCCTTATACTATTTTGGGGTCAATTCACCAGACTAAAAACACATGAAATTTGCACGTTGTGGTTTGCTGGTGACAGCTTCATGGAATTACTTTTACCTTTCAGTCTCTTAATGTGGCATCTCCCCCCACGTCACCCTGCTCCCGGCCATACTTAGCAAGAAGCCACCTCAAGAGCCTCCCACAGATTCGTATTTTAAACTCCGCTTCCCTAGTGTGGGCTCTCTATCGAGAGCACTGTGATTAAACTGTGCACCCAGAAGATGAGATCATATAATGCTCGTGCGGGCACTTATTCATAGCAGAATTTGCAAGTGGAAGATTTTGTACCAACCAGCAGGTGAGTCTTACAAATGCTCCTATATAAAAAAAATTGGATGTTTAATTCAGCTGTTAATTAAACTTGATTTCTCTGGCATTAGGTGAGTATCAATGTAGGTTAACAAAAATAGCTCTAACGTGTTCATTAGACTTGAGCTTTTTACTTGCCTTGAGCTTTGTTAGATTTGTGACCAGACTTTGTAAGACCTGAGCTTAATGCAGCTTGCAGCTCGTGTTTTCGGAAGCTTCACAGACAAGTAAGTTACGCTGCTCCTTCTGGCATAGGTTCTCCAGAGCTTTACCTCCACCTGCCTATCATCTGGTGGGAGGCCAAAGGAGAAGGACCCACCATGCTCCTGTGCTGCACCATATGATGTCCAAAGCCATGCGTGTTACAGGGGATGGGAGGACACAGCTGTAACAAGCACCTTACTTGGGCCACTGTCCCGAGTCTTTCTTTAGGGAAGCAAACCGATCCGTCCCACTGCAGTGTCCTATGTGCCAATGTGCAAGCTGACCCCTGACTCGCCTTCAAAAAGAGAAGGAGGAGCCTTCTCATGGGAAGATGCTGTTCATGCAGCCTGTTCAACAGTCCTGGGCAAAGACCCAGCTTGCAGTGTTTGTCTCTGAGAGAGCTGTCATTTTCTGGGCTTAAAAACATGCCCAGCACTGAAATAACTGGTTTGAAGCAACCGGTCTTCAGAAGAATTACCTTGTCTGGGCATCTCACTGCTGCTTTGTGCAAGTGAGGGTGCTTTGCCTGGCTGCAAGGTTATGGTTATTGTAACTTCTTTAACAGATTTTTTTCCTCTTTTCACAAAATATTCAACTAGTTTCTTTTCCATTTCCTATCTCCCTTCATTTGGCTATGTTTGTCTCCAGTGCGGAGAACTGGACTTCATTTGGGGGTATTAAAATGGGTAAATATACCAACTATTTTTACTGACGTGTCAGTCACAGGGTTGCGTAACAGAGTCATAATCTCAGTGTTTCATCTTATTTTGTGTGGGAGACAGTGAAATATTAGTACGTGTAACATTCAAGGCTGCCACAGAATGCCTCGTTAGGCACACACACCCCGTAAAGGGCGTTAAATATTCAATATGGTCTAATGGACAGGCTAGGCCTTACGACAATAAACGTGTAGTTGAATTTCTTTGACTGTGCAGTACCATGACATTTCTGAGCAATAGCTCCTTCAGATAAGACAGTCATATTTCAGTGTTTGCTATGAGCTGCCTGCCAGAGCTAGGTACGTGTTGGGTGCACGCTGGTTTAATCTGATGGGATCCAACAGCTTCTCTTCTTTTAAAATTTTGAGAGGTTTACGCCAGTTTGGGCGTATTTCCTTTTTAGTTGAGTTTTTTTTTGGGGGGGGGGGGGGGGCGGGGGGGGTGTCCATTTGTTGTGTCGGTGTTTAGAAAGATGTTTCCATCACGATGGGATGAAGAATGAGCCCTTATTTTACATTTTGGGTAGCGTACCCACGGGTTGTCCAGGTTTATTCAAGGAGGACGGTTTCCTTCACAAACTATAGAGGAAGGGTAACACCTAGTGGGAGTAAACCCACATTGCAATTTAGAAATGCAAAGGACTCCAAAACACTGCCAGCACGACTTAAGATCCATAATAAAGAGAAAACGATACCTTTTCGGTCGCAAAATGTAGATGTAAACTATTATATTACTATATTCAACTTCTTCCTGAGAAGCTTTACAAAGCAAGAACACGTTTTATCCCTGGTCTGAACGAAAAGTGGTGGTTAACATTTATTATTTCTTCTTTCAGTCTATACTGTGTGAAATGGTACAAGATTGCTTAGAAAATGCCTAATTAGATATGACTGAGTTGTTTGAATGTTTAATACTGAATTCAGTGAAATATTTAGCCTCCTGCATAAAACCAACAAAAGGAGTTAGTGATCTAAACTGAACTAGAGGCTCAAATATGCTCATTTCAGCTTCACGCTCTTGCTTAGAGGATGCAGGAAAAAGAGTATGGTTAGTCCCAGAGCAGAGTTTATTGTCTAAGTGTTGGGAACTCTTCACATTTTTGGGACTTATACACTCTCTAAAGTGTGTGCAGTTCCGTAGGTTTGACTTTGATAGTCAATGGATGGCTACTAGATGAAACCTTTCCCATTTCTGAATCCCCGCTCAGGGTGAAATTATCAGGATCAGCATTGTACTCAAGTGATATCAAGTAATGTTGCCAAAAACTTGAATTGTGCATTATTGCACCCAAAGACAGAAGAACTCAATTCCTTCTAAAGAGAGTGCTGTCTCTCTGCAAACTCGGTCTCACATACTGTATATAGCTGGACAACACAACTACACAAATTCGTAGATTTACATATGTCATGTGAATTGTGGGGAATGTTATCTGTGGAGTTATATCTGATAATATCTGTCAACAGGGATTGTTTCACCTGGGTGTTTGCATATACAACTGAATATGTTTAGCTGGAACTGTGTGTTCTAGGAAGCCTATCTGCTATGAAAATACACGTGGTTCAAGCATGAACGATATTGAAGAATCATAGAATAATTCATGTTGGAAGGGATTTCAGGAGGTCATCAAGTGCTCAAGCAGTTTCCTCCTGCCAGTGTGATACATACATTACTCTGAATAATTTTGTGAGGGCAATGGTCTGCAGAGCCTGGGGAAGGTGTGGGAGGGAGGGGAGGACAGCCATTAGCTGTGTATTCCATGTCCTTGGCCAATACAGAGCTGCAGAGTGTGGCTGAGAAATGTAATCACTTGAGCAATTAGTGAAGTTCAGAGCTGTATTAATTTCCTTCAAGCACCTTTGCAAAAATTGGAAGACAAAAGGTACCCTCTCAATGTCATGGTGACATACATTTCTGCCTCGATAAAGAAAAGCATTTGAAGGGGACACCTTCCACATGCATCTTGAGCGTCACTGAAATTGGAGGACACAAGAAAAGAGACTTTTTGCCAAATGTGGAAGTACCCCCAGCTTCTTCTTTTGGGGTGATATCTAGGAAAATGTGATGCTTGATTTTCCACTTCCCTGCTTTGGTTAATTAAAAGGAAGTTACAGCTCTGTCTGATACCAAAAAAGCAGAGGACAGCTATGCCATTTTGTAATATGTAGTGGTGCGGTATTTTACATGCACAACACGTGAGGTTTTTCTCCTGTGCTAAATTACTCATAACCCCTATGGAGCAGTTTTAAATCAGGGTTCTTTTGGTGAGCGTTGGCTCTCCGAAATTAATCTTCCGTATCTCTGTGAAATGTTTCATTCACATCTTCAAATCTTCCCTTGGCGATTTTCCTATCTGTGAATAAATAGCATTCTGACCCAGCTTCTACCACAGCAACAACAGAAAGACAGCCAGACCTTTGCAAACATGAGAGGAAACTACACCAGTCTTCCACGTTATCCATCAATGTGGATCAACAGCCTTATGCTGTCTCTTAGAATTTGACAGTATGAGGATTCAACAAAAGAGCATCTCCTGATAGGGAAAATGAAACTCATTATCTAGCTAATTAGGATATCAAAACCCGCTCTGCTCCCACTTATCAGCTTGCCTTCCTGAAGGGTCAGGCTTCAGAATAGTTTGAGTGGGGAAAAAGCGAATTTTTTGGAGGGAGTTACAATCAAAAGACAGAGCACAGGTTTGCAGAGAAGCAAGTTAAGAATTGTCCCTAACTCTGTTCCTCTGAGAAGCTCGTCACAAGGGCGATATCATTCCTGGGCAGAAACTCAAGAGAAGATGCTTTTTAATTACATTTTCGAAATTTGCGAGTCTTGCTTATACCCTTTTCTTACAAAAATTTGTTTTGACAAAGGCATTCAAAATGTATTGTTATAATTATTCTTTTCAACAGAATGATTCTTCAAAGGTACAATAGCTAATAATAATGACAATGGTGATTTTTTAAAATTTTTTTCAGCTGTGATTATTGGAGGTATACTATTCACTAATCTAGCACTTTTCGAAATCATACCTATGGTCAGTGAACAGTAATTAATGCATTTGCTTTTCCTTTCTGCCACTATGTACCAAGGCAAGCTGTGCTTAACCAATGTTAACTCTTTAATTTAGATCAAAATAAGCAAATGAAATGCAATCATTCAGACTCAGAAACTGAATGTTCTGCTTTGTTCTCTTTGCTTCTTTTTCTGTTGAAATCAATTTAAAATTCCTGTTATGTTTAATAGAAGAAATATCACAGTCCTTACTAGGGGTGCTTACAGCATCTATAAAAATATGAAGGGGGTGAAGGCCGTTAGGTGAAAGCCCACAGCAGGCACTCTGGTATAGATAAGTTGGCAACTGATTTTTTTACTACCTTAGCTACCTTTCTTGATTACCTAAGAAAACCGTGTTTGCACTAGTTTTTTTTCTCTACTGAGACCTAAGCTCATATCCTCGATTGCAGAACTGACCGTATTGGTGTCAAACCCTGCTTGTTTCACAGCCCGCATCTACTAACAAGCGATATTAAGCTGTCAAGAAATGAATGGCTTCACAACGCCTGTAGTGTTTCACAGTCCCTTGCTTGCTCATGTGCCCCCAGGGTGTCAGTCCTGAAGGATGCTTTGAATGCAGTAGAAGTGGTTTCAGCTTTCTGCTGGGCTCCATGGTTAAGTATCTGTCCACCAGACTTCATTATCTCTTGACACAGAAGAAATTAATGAAATCTCATTAGAAACTGGGTGTTCACCTTCCCACCTGGAAGATGAAAAACAATTTATATACGCATAAAGGGAGAGACCCTTTATTGTTAGGATACTCAAACTTGTTTCTCCTCCTTTGGCCTCAGAGCACAGAACCTCCTACATGGAGGGTGCAGCTCCACAAGCTCTTAGCTGCTCCAGGCATCCTGGAAAATACCCATTCTGTCAGGACCTTGCCAAAGTACATGTCACTGATGGCTATAACTAGGGTTCATGCCAGTGGGGACATCTGTGCGTGAAGGCTGTAATTAGATACTCTTCGCTCCCGCAGCCAGCGTATCTCAGCTGTGCAACCCCTGCCAGAACGAGATGCTGGAACTCCTCTGCTGATACCCTCCCTGACCTGCCACGTAAACTAACATGTCATGGAGAACACATTTCTGTTCTTTTACTTGGTGGGGGAAAAGATTTGCTGCCTAACTGCCAAAAATCTCTGCCTAGGGAGTGAAATAGCAGAAGTCAGCTTCTGCTAGGGCCAAAGTTGAGTTTGCCAGAACATTTCCTTCAACCCTTATCCTCTGCAGTGTTTCCAGAACTTCTCTTACCTGTCATCCACTGCATAACCCAACTTGATTTTCTGCTTGGACTGAGCCAAGCTCCAAGAAACTTTAAATCAACTTCATCAGACATAGCTGATGGTTCCCCAGCTTCCTGACATGCTGTGCTAATGAGATGTTACTGCCCAAAGTAATGAAAAGCAGCTGCTTCTTACCTGTAAAGAAAAACCAAGAATTACTGCAGTTCATTTGGAGGTGAGTTTGATAAGGTTGTCTTCCTTCTTAGAAAAGTTCACTGCATGTATTTAGCTTTTTAGTTGGAGAGGCCCAAACAGGATTTAATTAATGTATCTAGAAAATTTTGAATGTGCTTTCCCATTTCAAGTGTTTACATAGAGGGATTACCACTCTGCTTTGTAGGGATTTCCTGTAAGATATCATCTGTCTACAATATCTGGGGGTTTCAGTCGTGTATGTAAATATAAATAATACATTATGACTGAAAATGAACATATCAACAGGATAAATGTTTGAGAGACTGTTGTGACATTTAAGAAATATATGGAATGAAGAGTGGAAGTGTTCAGATATAATGAAGTTTTAATGAAGGAAATGCCCACACAAATCACGGCCATTTAATTCCAGCAACCTACAGATTGCTTAAGCCCTCAAGAATATAGGAATTAGATTTTTAAGAAGCTCTGCTCTCTTTGTATACCTACAAGCTGTTGACAAAATAAAGGTTATTTATTAATTACTTATGAACTAAGCACAGGCATTATCTTTCCTGTGTCTGCAGCAAGACAATGGTAGAAGTACATGCCATCAAGTTTTGCTAGCCTGGAAAGAGTTATGCCCATGTGAAGAAAATTGTTTATTTTCACCTTTTAATTTTTCATGTGTGTTGTGTATGCACAGTTTTTGCCAAGCTGCCCTTCTCAGAAAATTGAAAGCTTTCTTCGCTATTGTTTGTATTTTTTAACTGCATGCCATGCATCTAGATTGTATCAGAACTGAGTCTCCTAAATAAAATCCTTTCAAATAACACAAGCAAAAAAAAATCTATTCATCTCAAGGGGGTTAAATCGCTTAGAAATAGGTTGAGATTATAGGATGGATCTTAGTGTAGGGGGAGCTTATCTGAGAGGCAGGAGATAAGTGCAAAGCCTGCAGTCATAGTGACAAAAAAGGCTTCTGGAATAAGAAAAGATCTCTTTGTAAGTCAAGACACTGCCTGTGACTGACAGCCGGAAAAAAGAAAAAATTAAAATTGCCAAGCACAAGTCTTGTTAAAAGGGAAGAGGAGAAGGAAAGAAATGAAATACATAGCTAATGAAAAGCAAAATAATTACAGAACAATTATTTCTGTATTTTGTGAGCCCTCAAGGCTACATTTTCAGTATTTTAGAGCAGTACAGTAGCTACGTAGCCAGGTCTTTAATACTGTACATAGATAATACATGTGGTTATTCAGAACTGCTTGATAGTGGAGTGACTTTAAACAGCAAAATACTCATCAGTAACCTGCCCAGGTGACCTCTCTTCTTAACCTCTCATCCTCTGTCCTCAGGTCAAGGCTGATGTTGCTGTCCCCTTGATTTCTAGTGGAAATAGATGATGTTTGGACCCCTGCCGTTTGACAACAGGAGATGTACTAGTAGGGCATGTTCTAATTACTTTCTCCAGGAAAACTCTACCTTCTTCCTTTTACTGTGCTGGTCCTTTTTTTAATCATCCAGAGTGAATACATTCAATGCACCTGTTTGGGGGTTTTCACTTTCTAGAAGAAAAAAATATTTGGGAAGCCAGAGGAGGTGCTTACTTACAACCCTGAGAGTTGGCATCTCTGTAGGTACAAGAGGCCAGATTATCAACAGTGCCAAATTAACTACGCATCACGCGTCCAGAGCAGGGATCAGGAGTAAAATGGACTGGAGGAGCAGACGAATGGAATGGAAAGGGTCTTCTAGTAGCTGTACAAAGGAAAAATATTTGTAACTACATTTAGTATTAGTAATTATATCACCCACAGAAGCTCTTCAGAAGTGAGCTGGGTACATTCCAGCAATACATATTTGATATACAGGTTGGGAAGTGTCAAGATAATCTCATCTATATGTATTATAATGACTGACACTGTGAAAGTGATTGTACAACCACTGCCCAACGAGTTTTTATCTGCTTCATGCAATTTGTTCTTCTGCATAAAACCTTTTTTTCCCATCCTCTGAGCAAAAATTGTTTTGCTGATACTGTGCTTTCTCTGTGAAGAATAAAATTCAGCTTACTAATCTCAGCCGGGTATTGTCAGTAACCTTATTGAGCATTTAAACCTTACAGATCACACCAGCTTGAGCTAACGCCTGGTTTGTTCCATTCGCTGGCCCTGCATCTCATTTTGAGGGTTCTTGCAGGATTTAAACAATTCCTCTTCTATACAATATTCAGCTTACCTGGAGCACAAATACTAGATTCTGTAAGAAAATTTGTGACACTGTAAAGGTTCTTGGTTGAGAACACAAAGCTAATTACTGGTCTTAGCCACACAATTCCCACTTACATTAATTGGAGCTGTTTGGCTAAATCTTGGATTAGATCGTTCCAACTGAAATATTCTATTATATTTTCCTCAGCTTTGAGTATCTCAACACTTTTTATTATGCAAGCCATAAATCCATCGATACTTCTTCTGGCAAATTGCTGCACAGGAAAGCATAGCTAATTTAATTCATTAATCCCTACCCCTAAAGCACAACCACCTATCACTCGAGCTAGTTAGACAGTAGGTAGTTTTGTACTCTTTCCAGCTGCTGTATCAGAGTGAGAGACAATATATTTATAGAATCATAGAAAGGTTTAGGTTGGGGGGGACCTTAAATATCATCTAGTCCCAACCCCCCTGGCCATAGGCAGGGACACCTCCCACTAGACCAGGTTGCTCAAAGCCCCATCCAGCCTGGCCTTGAACACTTCCAGGGATGGGGCCTCCACAACTTCTCTGGGCAACCTGTTCCAGTGCCTCACCACCCTCATAGTGAAAAATTTCTTCCTAATATCTGTTCTAAATCTACCCTCTTCCAGTTTGAAACCATTACTCCTCGTCCTGTTACTAGATACCCTTGTAAAAAGTCCCTCTCCATCTTTCATATACTGGTAAATGCACATGAAGTCTGGATATGTTTTGTCTGCTAACACTGCATAAATAAGCAAATGTGTACTAATTTACCACATATATTTTTTTTAACTTCTACTTTCCATCCTTGTGAAGTTTGAACTTCATAGTATCTTTCTACCCCAAGTTATATTCAGATGATTTCTTGATTTATTTTTTTAATTATTATTTTTGTGTGTATGTCATGTGTTTTAACTAGTCTGAGAGCATCATGTTCGATGTCATAATTTGTGTTAAGATTCATAGTGAGTTTCTTTAGAAAGGACTCTTGAGTACGTTGACAGTGCTTTGGCTGGGCCAACATCCTAGCCTGACACATCCAAGTGAGGACCCGCTCAAATATGGCTCAGCTGGGAAATGCCGGGCACCTGACTCTCTGGGTGGCAATGCTGTTAGTCCCTTTCTCACAGCTGATAGTAATGTCTGGCTGTGGAAATATTCCTTTGCTCCACTTTTGTTCAAACCACAAGTGCTAGAAGCTAACCTGTTTGAATTTGCACCAAAGGAGGAAAGAAATACATTGGCAGACGTTTGTCTCCATCGTCTTTTTTTTCTGGCATAAATAAAAATTACTAGAGGCAGTAGTAGAGCAGGGCTCAGGTTCAGGGATTTGAATGATTTATAAGCGAGGACTCAAATAGGAACAAAAGAATGGGCTTATAAAGCAGCATTAATATACCTCGGGTAGTGAAGCAGTAGGCAGCTTGACTTGACAAGCAAGGATGTTCCTTATTCAAAGCGCTGGAAGACAAAGTATGAGCAGGTTGTAAATGCCACACTGTGTGCCAAGTGTTGTTTTTAATGTGAAAAGCCGTTTTCTTTAGAATCTAGCATGAAGAAGTGATGTTCCAAAAGCCAGAAAGAAAATCTTTCCTGGTGGAATCCACATGCAAATGTAAATATAGAAGTTGAAATTTTGGCCTCTCTCAACTTGGTGGCAAGGTTCCCTGCGGTTTGAGCCAGGATTTCACCCAGCATGCATGACTGCACGCGCTGTGTGCATGCCTTCCTATATAGGCTTCTTTATTTCATCTAAGCATTTCCTAGGAGGAGATCTGAAATCTAATTTCCCAAACAGTGCAGTGACTTTCCTTCAAAATTTACATGTGCGTTGTTGTAAGACAAAATCACCACCCCTTTAGCAGTTTCTGGCAACCTCTGCAGCTCAGTAGTTAAATCACAAATTCCAATCAAATTCTTTAATAAGTTGTCATTGAAAGCTCCAGGGTCATAGGCCTAGCTCTTAAAACCCCGGTACAGTTTCTTTAGCACTGACTTTCTAATGACCTTAGAACTACCCGTCACTAGTCACGTCTGTTGTGCCTGAGTTAATCCAGATGAACCGCATCTCTCGCTACCCACAAACGTTGCTGCCTCATTCCCACAAAGCTTTAGAGTATCAGCAGTAACTATTAGCTTCTGCCAATAATATACCATTTTAGCACTACAAATGTCATGAGCTTAAAATAGTAACTCTTTAGGCACATTTCTGGTAGTGTTTATCAAGGACAAAACTTCTAAGACAGGCTAATAATTTCAGGTGATGCAGAAAAAATGTAAATACATGCACTATCACTTTTAGGTCATGCATTTTAATATGATTTTGGTTTTATTCTGTCTTATTTTTTCTATTATTTCTATTATTCTGGCAATTGTCCATCATACCTTTCTTTAAAGACAGCATTGTTAATATAAAGCCTTAGTCTGGTGAGGTGCTGATTGCCTACACTTTCAGTAAATTCAAAATAGCAAAAGTCTTTACACGGAACTAGCCAAAGATGACAGCATCAAAGCCTGTGACTAAGCTGCAAAACAGGTGGCAAGATGGCTTGTTTTCTTTTTGAAACTGTGACAGGAGAGTAACAAAGGCTTATTTTATTTCCTAACGTTTTCTAAAAGACAAAGTTGATATTTAATTTTATGGTAAATATATTTTTTTTACCTATTAGTTTTTGAATTATTTTTTTTAAAATTTACTTTTACAGTAAATGTACTTTTACACTAAATACCAACTTTCCCCACCCAAGCTGTGGTTCCCCTGGCGAGAGTGAGAGCCATGTCCCCGGGAGCAGCAGGTGGCAGTGCTGTCTCTGCTCTCTGCTTTTAAGGCACTGCAGCAGCACAGCTCGTAGAAGCCATTTCACGAAGAATGTTTAATAGTTCAGGTGCCTTCAGACAAGAGGCACTTCTGCTGATGGGCAGTGCCAACTAGCCTCATCAGGGTGGTGTGAACTCACCCCCCAGACTCTGAACAGCATCATTCCCTCTGTGAAATCCTTTCTAGTCATGCACACAGCATTTGCTCCAGTGTACACAGCCAGGAGTATAGGTATATAGCAAGGAGTACAAGTGACTTTTCATTACTTTTCTTTTTAACCCAAGATTTATTTACCTAAAAGTGAATTAACTGTATATGTTTACTGCTGCCATTGGCAGCTGTCCTGCTTTGAGGTAAAACAGAACCAAGTTTCTGTTCAGTAACTTTATGTTTCAGCTGAGCCTCTTCTGACTAATTGAACTCTCTGAAATTAACAGCGTATTGTTCAGACACCGTTCGCTCCCGGAGAGATAAGACCTGATTGTTTCTCATTTATGCCAAGGAATGGTATGCAGAGAGACTCTTGCTTATGCTTATTTCTGTAACAACCAAGGTCAGCCCACTTTGTTATGTGCCCCATTGGGAAAGTTGGAAGTAGGAAAGTGTTGCAGGGTCACAGCTGTGGGGAGGAGCGGACAGGACAGGTGACTCAAAACTGACCAGCAGGGTATTCCATCCCATCTGCACCATGCTCAGGATAAAGGCTGAGGGGTCAAAGGTGTCGGCCTCTTTCTTCAATGGCCGGCGTCTGAGGAGGACTCTCTCTGTTCATCTGCCTTTGATGCCAATCTGTGCATTGCAAAATCCAGATCTGGAATCCAGTTCCCGTCTGTCACTGAGTCCAGCCTGGGACTTTCCCAGTGCCTGCCAGTGATGTGATCATCATCCTGGGAGCCCAATACTGGGTTTGTATATATTGTATATATTTCATTATTTTCTTTTTATTTTATTATTAATATTTCATTAAAGTAGTTTAGTTTCTTTTCTAAACTCCTAAGTCTCTTTCTCTCTCTTTCCCCTCTCCCTGAAGGGAGTTGCTCTTCCTTCTCTGAAGGGAAAGAGGTCAGAGAGCGTCTGTCAGTGTCAGTGTCCAGTCCAGTCCAAACTATGACAGCAGCCTTCACTGGCAGGCACGGTTGCCATCTATTCCTAGAGGTTAAAAAAAAAATGGTACCACTCTTGCACAAGTAAAAAATTGTTCCAGAATCACACGACTAATTAGCAATCACATTTATTTCAGCTCTTTTCTCAGCAGTAAATACAGTAGCAGTGTCATTGACAGGAGCAAACACTACTAATGCAATAAGGCCAGTGCTCCACCACCTAACTGGAAATCCGTCAGGAAGGCAGTAGATGGGATGCCTGGCCATGCCTTTGTCTTCTCCAGGTCTGCAAACGCTGATTGCAGTCCATGGCTCTGAGGTCAAGTGAGTCTGGCTGGCTCATGTCCACTCTGCTAATGGCTCAGGAGCAGGTTGTCTTGCAGATAGAGCTGTCTGAAGCAGTCCAATAAAGAGCCAAACCACAAGATTAAAGGTTCAGCAGTGTAGGTAATCAGGGGTCCAAAACCAGAGCTCGCCACCTCATGCTCTTCTGTGTATCAGTACAGATAGGTCAAATAGGACATCTGCTACCTGCAAGGGGTGGGGGGCAGGACTGGAGGAGGAGGGGAGTCGGGACAGGGTGACAGCATCTGCCTTAGGTTGTTGGAGAGTGGTGGGGAAAGAATGGCTTGTTGCAAACACGTGGTGGGAGTAAGCCACAAGACTGGGCCTCCGTGATCAGTGTGATGAGGTACATCAAGTGGTGTCAACCTTTATTTTTTTCTTCTTTTTGCCTGTATTTTGAATGACCAAGACAAAAGCAGAACCAGTGAAAACAAGAAATGTCATTTGTGTGGACTCTGTTATCCTGAGAGGACTGACATTAAGGATGAGTTAGGCCTCTGGAGTTCAAGAGAAGTAAGAAAGATAAAAGGCATAACTATAAACTGAGAGAAAAGTGAAGTAAAATATTTTTCTTTGAAAGAATGAGATGTGAATCACTAAGGTTTCAAGATGTGCTAAAACTACATTCCTGCATAATCATCAAAGCATTTATGCCAGCTTATTTATTGTATAAATATGGATCTGGTTTTAGCTTTAAATTGGACTCCTCAAATTGGACATCCGAGTTACGTGATGGGCAATATATTTGGTGCAGTGTCACCAAAATAAAGAAAATCCCTGGCCTTTTAACATTAGACGCTGAAAAGACATACCTGTCAAACTAGGGACACTTGGAAGTTCCCCCTGAGATTAATTTTAAAATTTATTCCTGTTAGTAAGGGTGCCTTATGAAATGCACTTTTCAGAAGGGGGTTGGATGAGAAGTGGTATTTTGGTGAATCAGCTGAGGAAGTCATTCCTTCCACAAGGGCAGATGGAAGCGGGTGAAGGAAATGGGCAGAGGATGTTGACCCAAGGGCCAGTGCCAGGACTGAGAAAGGGGGGATTACTTGTGCATCATCCTGCTTTGGACTCATAAAGTAGATGGGCTGCATCTAGCAACAGGGGAACAGACAGTATCAGCACAGATCAGTGTTAAGTGAGTGAAGTTAAATTAAATTAATACACTCACACAGAGGCCTGGAGGAACTGCAGACCCTTCTTAAGGAGTTTGTTAGCATTTTGGTCTTTCCTATTCCATGTGTCAGTTATTACTGCCCTTCCCATTGAATTATCCCTATGATAAAAACATGCCTCTCGTCAGTCAGGCAGCCATGTATCACACCACTGAATCAGGATCGCAACGGCTTTAAAAATGTGTGACCAGCAACAAAACTTCAGAGCAAAAAAAACATGAAGCCCAGCAGGGAGAAATACAGGAGAGTCCCATCCAAGGTAGAGGAACAGATTATTTTATGATGTGTCCGCAAACTTCAGCATTCTCACACACAAACAGAAAGAAGATTCTAATGTTAAAGGGCAGAATGAGGAACAAGTTAAGAAATAAACTATGGCACATGTCACAAGACGCTGTCAGCGCAGCCTTCTGACTAGTTAGTTCACAGAGGCAGTGAGGTCTTTTGAAGTTTTGTCTCACTTTTTAATCAGTCCCATTAGAACAAGTAGATCCCAGCTTCAAAGGTAGCAGGGCTTGTCAAAGAAGAAAGCTGCCTGCTCCTCAAACCGTGGATGGCAGCTTTATGTCCCACAGTGGTAGTTCCCATGTGAGGCTGCAGAGCATCAACAAGGTGGGCGTGATTACACAGCAAGTTCTGCGCTCAGATTTCTTTGAAGGGCTTACACGCTCTCCCTAAATTATTATTGATCCTCTCCATTTGACAGGACTTCAAAAGACTTGAAAAGATACTCCGTAAAGTATACTTCTTAGCTTGATCCCTCACCTGTAAAGTCTAGATGAATTCACAGACTCACTGCATTTGAATTGTTTTGTCTAGTTCTTTAGATAACAAAGTTTTCTTAATTAAAGTAGTTGGCATATTTTCTTAATAACTGCCTGTAAAATTTTTTGGTTCTATTCTTCCTACAAGGCTTTTCCCAGAACTTTCCTGCAGTAAAGGGAGTAGAGAGTTTTGGATGGGATAGATGCAGTGTTTAGTTTGTCCACAAAACACTTCATTAGAGAACATCATTAATAATGGCATCTATTCGCTATGGGGAAACAGAAGGTTAAGTGGCATTTCAGTATTTTCCAAATCTGATTCATTGATTCTGCATCCTGTCATTTCTGGAAAAGTTTTCCAAAAAGACAAAAAGAAAAAAATCCTGAATACAGCACATCTCTCTGCTTCATTTTAGCTCCATTTTCACACTTCTGCAGTTTGAATATGAACATCACTTATATTTCAACAAAAAATTGCTGTTTTGTTATGCTCTTCTTCTGATATAATGATGAAATTGAATATCTCACTGTACACATTTCCCAGCTGGTCACCCTACTTCCAGTATTTGCAACTGGATTTCCATCATGCTTGAGCAACTACTTATAAGTGTTGCAATCCCATTTGTGGTCTGAACCATAAGCCTGGGAATCACCTCTGAAGTATATGACTTATTCTCATGAGCTTATTTTCATGGTATATTTAGAGACCAGCTTTGCCAATCTAGGAAGTTTTCCAGAACACAAAGCAGATCATGAGCGGTGTGTTTGATAATGTGTCCGTGGACAGTGTGTTCACAGATGCTTCTCTGGTCTTCAATAAAATTAGTCAAATAGCAGCATTAGAGTCTGTCCCTGTTGTTGTTAAAGCCGTTTTTCCAAGTAGCGTTGAGTTCGGTTAGAACTAATTCAGGCAGGGTTCGTGAACTTGGTAAATTGTGAAGTCAGAAAAAGGGTGGGGTGGAAAGAATCTCAAGAGATCATCCTCTAATTCAGCTCAGCAACGAGGCGGGATAAGAAACCTTGGACTAATCCTGGCAGACATCAACATAATACACTGGTAATTATTCCAGTGAAGGAAATTCAACAATATTCTGATGTAGGGTATTTTAATGGTTTAGTACCCAGTACCCTTCCTCTTATAAAGGTTTTTTTTTTCCACACAAAACAAGAATCTTTGGTAAATATTTAGCAGATTTCTTTTTGTCTTCTCTCTCACGGATACAGCAAAGATGCTCAACATCCTCTTCTTCCTAAAAATATACAGATTGTATTTCTTAATCATGTACCTATATATGGTGCACTTTCACATTAAAGCTAAGCCAGTCCGAAGGTTACCTGCTGCCAAAATGAACCACCCTACTTTTTTCCCCAGCCCCCATGTGATTGTGCTGAATCAGTTCAGAGGATAAAGTGGAAGAGCTTTCAGTTCTTTAATAAAATCAGTTTTCTGCTGACTTACTTCATTGAATCAAGCCCTGGGGAGGGTATCAGACAAGTGCTAGTGGTTGCACTGGCTTAGCTGTGGTGTGAAATGGCACAACTTCTCTTTTCTAGGCTAAATAAATTTCCTCCCACCTCTTTCACAGGCCATGCTTTCCAAGCCTGTTATTATTCTTATGCTCCTCTGTATTCTCTCCAGTTTTTCTGTATCTTTTTCATACACACTGCACTTAACACATTTCTGTATCCAAAGAATGTTAAAATGTATGATTCAGTTATGAGCGAACAAGCCATCAGAAAGGTTAAAAAGATTTGTTGTTGCTCATATGCTCTTCTGCCCATTTTTCCATGCCTAATTTGTGTGTGCCATTACCATGACTTTGCCTGCCTGTGTAATAATTGCTCTCACAAGATGGATAGATAAACACAAGTGTGTCGCCCCGTGACATGCTTTTTCAGTTTAAGGAAGGTCATTCCGGTCTGCACCCTTCCCTATGTGATCACTGCTCATGTGGCCATCTCATCATGTTTGATTTTAACTTAGGGCATCATCCAAATTCCAGCAGAACCTCAGTCAAGAGTTTCTCTAGGTGGAGAAGATAATTTCCCTTAAGTTTACTTCAGTTTTGCCATGTGTATACACTGACCTACATTGAGAGTAGGCACGGGACAGATTCTCAGTCAGTCTTTCATGTAATCTGAACTCTTTTGGGGTTAATGGCTTCATGCAAGTATAATTTCGTGGCAATCAATAGGAATAAGATGTTAAGACTTGCTGTATTCTGTCTTTTACATATTTATAAATAATGTATATTTCCCAGTATGGATTCATTCCTGATTCATATTCGTATTGTTCTGTCAACACGTGATCTAGAGTATTCAAGTATTTGTTTTTTTCTTTTAAAGCCATCACCACCTGAAGTCATGTAGTCAACTGAGAATTTAAGTTTTTACTATAATAGTTTCTCACTCCTGAAAAAATGTCTCACTCCACTGAAAAAATGTGGAAAATGTGAAGCCCAAGGATACAGAAACAGCAAAGTTAAAGCAATAAAGGTCCCAAATACATGCAGTATTTTAAATGCCATTGCTTATTAACAATTACGAGGCTGGAGTCTGTGCTAGGGTGTCTGCTGCAGAGAAGGATGCACCAATAATGACTCCATCACTGACTGTCTAGCTGAACTCGTATGTCACCGCAGACTGTGGTAACCTGTGAGTTGCTCTATCCTCCGTAACCAGATCCTGTCTGAGATGTGCCAGCTCGTTCAAAAACATTCAGAAATGCCTGATCTGAAGGTAAGGATTGCTGGGCTTTCCTGTCCTTCCTGTGAAAGGTCTCGCATGGCTTTCAGAGCATGGAAACAGCAGAAGCCTGTGGGCAGGCCCTGGATACACTGCCCTTCAGGCTAAGGAATCGTGGATGATAGGGACCTCCAGGCCAGGTCTCTCCCCTACAGGCTTCCTTGTAGTGTGATGGAGAAGCAACCCCACTCACCTTCTTATGCTGCCCACCCTCTTGCGAGAACCTAGTGAGCTTTTGAAGCCCATCTCTCTATATCCTTACAGGGAGTTCTCGGGGACTGGCCATATTTTGGTCACAGCCCAGAAGCAGATCCTCCAATTCAGCTTTCTCCCTCAACCTTGCACTTTTTTTCTTGAATGTCCCTGAAGCTCCAGGTCCTCTGTCAGAACCACCCACCCTAATGGAGATTATTTGAGCTGATGACTTGTGGGACAAGAGAGAGAAGAGGGCTCACTGCTTTCCAAGTGCTACCTCCAGCACTGCCACCCCCATGGTGATCTCATTCCAGCATGCATCACACACAGTCTGACCACAGATCACTGTTTTTCAGCATCACTGTTGCATCCACTCCTAAGGCACGAACTGGAGTGGACTTTTTTTATAAAGTTATGGGAAGCTGGCATCCTGCACTCATTCCAGGTGAGACATGCTCCCAGCTGAAAGGCTGGGAAGAGGAGACGTGGGAGGAGTCAGAGGAGCTTACAGGGTGGGAATGTATAAGGGCTTGGGCTCTCTTTCTTCCTCTTCTTCTTTTCCTTTCTGCCCCATCTTTCTTTCCCTGCTGCACAAAAACTGTGCTCTTCCAGCATCCTTAAGAGACAGAGCATGTTTTATTCCCCTATAGCCACATATCTTTTCTTTCCTCTCCTCCTTGACCCTCACCAAGGAACCATCCACCTTCTCTAATTTCAACTGGATAGGTTTCTCAAATTTGCAGGGAGTGGAAGAGCGTGGGGAAATATGCCTGGGCCTCATTAGCACAGGAGGAAAAAGGGCAGTGCAGGGCTGGGCTGGGCTTGGAAGGTGGAGGAGAGTCCTGTTGCCAACGGTGGTAGGGCCAGACAGCAGAAAGCTGTGGGGAAAAACAACTTGTCGGCATCAGCCACCCGCTTCCTTCTTAGGAGCCCTTCCTTTAGCAGCAGCAGCTGCAGAGGAATGCAGAAGCACAAAGCAGCGACAGGTGGATCAGGCAAAAAACCCGCTCAGCTTTATTTTTTCATTCGTAGGCAGCACAGGCAGCAAGCTCTCTCCTAAAAGTTGCTGCCCAAGGCAGCTGCCCGCTTTTCTTATGCAGTGAAACGGCATTGTGTTGCTACCCTGTGTACCGCTGGTTGAACGGTATGATTCACGCCCCGATGCAACAGTGCTGGCATTTTAGGATGTGCCACAGCATTTC
The DNA here is from genome assembly GCA_017639485.1 of Pluvialis apricaria. NCBI lineage: Eukaryota > Metazoa > Chordata > Aves > Charadriiformes > Charadriidae > Pluvialis > Pluvialis apricaria. The sequence goes on from CM030007.1 coordinate 47,824,253, forward strand.
AGTGTTCCTTCATTTGCAACTCAGTCGATTAGTTGGGTAAAAAAAAAAAAAAAAGATGCACCTCCTCTCTCTTCTGACTCCCCCCGCAAGTTTAATAAAATACCATACCAAATCAAGAAAATAAAAAAGCAAACGAAAATAAATCCGAAAGAAAATATCGACTTCAAAACTTCCCAACTTGACAACAAATCGAAATACCCAGATCACAGAAATGGGAGAAACCTTCTAATTGTGGAAAGGAGGAATAAGATTGGTTTATTTATTTGCTGATTATATTAAAACCAAAATTATAGTGCTGGCACTGTGCCATGGGTGCCAGGTAGATGAGAAGAGTCTTTTTTCAGTGGTGCCCAGGGACAGAATAAGAGGTAACGGGCACAAACTTGAGCGTAGGAAGTTCCATCTTAACATGAGGAGGAACTTCTTGACTTTGAGGGTGGCAGAGCACTGGAACAGGCTGCCCAGAGAGGTTGTGCAGTCTCCCACACTGGACACATTCAAAACCCGCCTGGACGCCGTCCGGTGATCCCTGCTGTAGGTGTCCCTGCTGTGGCAGGGGGGTTGGACTAGATGATCTCCAGAGGTCCCTTCCAACCCTGACCATTCTGTGACTCTGTGATTCTGTACATTCTCACTGAATATGACATTTAGTAATTTTTTAAATAAAAAAATGCCATAGGACAAACAACATGTTGTTTTCCTTACAGCTAACTATTGCTCCTGCAACATCCAAAGCCACATAAGAAGGGGCATCTTCAACAACTGCATGAGGGGGAAAAGGTACGTAAAATACTGTCCAATATATCTGACAGTAGGTACCATTTTTATGTGAATAGTTTTCAACCCCGTTGATGCTGACAAGTCAACACGGATGATCAAAGGTTATAGAATCATTCCTCTCATTTTGTGAAAGTAGTTATTTTCTTTGATTTTTAATGCTGCCTGCATCTGTCTTAATCTACTATGCTGAAGATGAGTAATGTTAGGGAAAAATAGTGTCATTATGAATTCTAAAAACCAAAATTCCTCAAATGCTTCTTATGTAAAAAAAAGACCAATTTAAATCAAATCATTAGCTTCTGCTTAAATGTTCAATTAGAAAAGTGTAATAATATAAACGTTTTATGTATTCACAGCTCTTGTCTTCAAATTTAACCTTTCTTCCATTTTTGTCATTATTTCTCCCTTTTATAAATGTTGGTGTAATTACTCCCATTTTCTCTTCAGAGGTGAATATACAATCACAGATAGAAATTCCCCAGTATGTTTTACAGTCTGAAACATGTAATACTCAATCTCATGGCTAGTAACTACCATGACATGTTTTATAATTACACCATAAATCAGAGACCACCACATTCAAATTGCAATTTTATGCTCTTTTGCAATATTTCTTGGCACTTTTGAAATATACAGGGGGGTGCGGGGAGGAGGAATGCATGATCTAGCTATGTACAGCCACAGATTAGGAAAAAGAGTCTTTCTCCAGTTACTGGAGTGCCCCAGGGCAGTGACACGCATGTAGCTCATGGGATACCCAAGCTGCCTCAGGCATCTCGATGAGAGAACATTGTCAGAGCAGATGTTGCCGTCCAGCAGCTAAGAGGGGGAAAAATCAGCCCATGGCACCACCTTGCAGAAGAAGCAGTCCATTAGCAGCAAGTACTCTGTGGCTTTTGCAACATGTGTTATTGTTTAAATCGTTCCAGGGGGTTTATGTTTGGGAGGGACTAAGCTGAGAGGAGGAGAGTGAGTATCAGTGGTGGAAGCTGGAGGAACAGCTCTGTCAACTCATACAGCATCTCCCAGTACCTGCCTCAAGTGCTTCTGCAGCTGCTGACAGGTAGGTGATAGACTCCCACAAAATTAGGTGAATTTTTCACACAAAGCCTGTTTGTGTTTGAAGGAGAATGTTTTATTGTTCATTCTGGTTTTGCTGCCTATGCTTTAGGTGTTATTTTAGCCCTTCCAGTGCACACAAAAGTTTGTAATGGTGTCTGGGATAACTTCCTAGGGGTTCAAAATCCCCACGTAATGGTTTAGATGCAGAGGGGCTCTTTCATCCTTTAATTAATGTTGAAGCTTTTCATATTCTTGATATCTGCATCTTCCCACTGGACCACCACCACAGGCTTGCTGGGACCTGTTAGAGCCTGGCATCTGGGCTCTCTCTGAAATGATCAGGAGAGTCTCTTTGCTGGGTACCTTTCCGCATATGGTGCAGCAGCCCTAGCACAGTGACTAATGCCTTGTTTGCACCACCGGAGTTCTGCTGGTAATTTAATTAAAATTGCCACATTCCTCACATGCACTCACGCTAATTTGCTTTCTGCTAATCAAACTCTGAATTTATGCTAGTCAAGTTTTATCATCTCCCCTAACAGCGCCAAGTCCTGTAAAGACATCTGGCTGCATTTTGGCCACTTAATATAGACATCGTGACTGCTCTTTGATTAAGAGCTACAGGCTGCCAAAAACACCAACAAGAAGAAGTTATGGCAAAGTCTATGCACATACAGAAACCCTACATGATGTCCTACACCTGCTGCTGTTATTCATACTGGAGGTCATGCCATACAGAAACCCTACAACCTCCTGCTACTGGCCCAAGTAACCTTATTTCTTTAGAAAATAGGGTGGGTAGCTACAGAGGGATGAAAAAAAGCTTTGGGAACATGACTGCGAGGCATCCTAGAGAGAAGTGGTGGTGTCCTAGTGTGCAGAAGTGGCTCACAGGGGACTAGGGCTGGCTGTGTCACCTGCCCCTACACCTCCTGCTTTTGAGCTGTGAACCCAAGGCAGCTGACTACGGTGTAGCCCCTTGCACTGTCAGCATCTGAATGCTGGCACTAGTAGTACAGGTAAAGGCTATAGTATGGGTGATACCTAAAATTTACACTGGGTGAACAGGGATTTCATGGAACTGTAGTGTCTTCTCGTGGTGTTATAGTTCAGGCCCCTTCATGCTACTCCGTGAACAATGTCAAAGGGCCTTGCCTAATCATTCAGTGACACGCTCTTTGGCTTCAAACACACTTTTGCTATTAGTGGAGCAGCTGCAGCGCTGTTCACGTTGTGTCTGATCACTGAAATGATCGATCTATCTTGAACAAGAACCTACATGATTATCTCAGTCACCTCTGGTACCTCTATCTTACAGCTCATGTAAGCAAATCAGCATTTACGTTACAAGTTTAAAATCAACTGCGAGGACTTGCCTTTAGGAATAACACTGCTAATTTATGAAGGCAAGAAGGACAGCGTAATGATAGACCTGGTGCCTTGACTCGTAGCAACCTTTACCAGAATATGGCCTGGCACTTCCAAGATTTGCTGCAAGGAGTTTGAAAAAAGGAAACAAGGGTGTTGTAACTTCTCAGAGATTGCACTGCCATTGTCACTAGTTGTGCAAGTCAGTGAATAAGAGAACTACTACAGGCTAGAAATTTCCAGAATTATGCATTTCATGGTGAATCTGCTTTTGCTGTGCGTTATCGCTGGCTGGATCAGTAACTGCTGTTGGGGTGAACAGGGGAAGGTAGGCTTGGGGAAAAAGAGGCACAGGAGACTATAAGAGATTAGTGATGCAGAACTACAGGATGCCAGGTTTTATGGCTGCAGGGCTGTTAACAGGATTTAGATCAAACCACCTATTCCAGACCATTCACTAAGATTCTCGCCTCTTCACTGTACTTAAAATATCTGAGTAGAGGGAAAAGGAGCAGGTCCTGCACTTGTAAGGTGTTTTCAGACCCTCAGTGGTAGCAGAGGCTCTGTAAACAGAGCACGTTGGCACCTGCCTCCCATTTTCTCATCTTAGCACAGCCCACGAACAAAGTTACATCTTAAAAGGTGGCTTAGAGAAAAGGAAGCCTGGCCTCTGTGTTTTGTCATGGTTGGGGTTTTTTTATATATTTCTTTAGGAAAAAAGGAGCATAATGCTAAGGCCAAAACTGCTTTCAATTGCAAACATACAGCTTGCAGGTGTGGGCAGAGTTTAGCCTAAAATAATTGAAGGCAAAAGAAAGAAAAAGGCAGCTTAAAAATGTGATGTCAGCAGGAGAAAATAGACTCTGTGGGGCACTGATTTTCTAAAGCCTTGTTCTTTAATCAACACAGCTCATTACTGTAGCTGTGCACGATGTTGCGAATGGCATTTGGATGAACGCATTTTGTCTTTCCATCGTGCTCGCTAGTTCGCAAATTGTCTGCCCAAATTGCTGAACCACGCGTACTGTGTCAAAGAAGAGGAAAGCAGCAGATTCCCTTTGTCAGGGTGGACAGCCTGTGCCAAACTCTCAGTCACTGATTTTCAACCTTCTTCTGTTTAGACCCCTGCAAATTCTCCTGTGGAGGTACAGGACTTTATATAGATGCCTCTTCCCCCTGCAGTGATAATCATATTGCTTTCCTTTCTCTCCCAGTCTACAGCGTGCACCTGACATTTTGGAAATTGGTCTCCCAAGCAATTTAATTTTGTGCATTTTCAGTTTCACTTCATTTTAAAAAAAAAAAAAAAACACTTTCCGATAGCTTGTTAGTTTAGTCCTTAAATAGTACTGATGTTACTATTGCAATGCATGGGACAATCCGTCCTGCAATTGAGGTTACAGAAGGAAGTGACCCTGTGTCTGAGATCAGTTGGTAGCATGTGACTGCACATCACACTGCAAGGCACATCACAAGTCCTGGCTCCCATCTGAATTCACTTTGGAATCTCAACATGGGATTAAAGGCAGCTGGACCTCTGTGCTTCTTTCCTGTAACAGGTGCTTCCAAGTGTTTTGGGGGAAATAAGACATTGTCAGCGGTTGTATAGGCCTTGTTTTGAGGCACGATGCAGGCTGAAGATGTGGTCCTACAGGCTGACACTACACCATGCCTTCTAGAGATAAAAAAGGTTATGGGCCATTTTTGCCCCATTCTGATTGTGGGCTTTCCTGTATAATCCCACTTGTATTAAAGCGGTCATTAGAGCAATAAATTAGGTTAATCAGGAGCTGAGTTACTGCATACTTTTCTCATACTTTCCAGCTGTATTCACTGTTTTGTCCATTGGAGTTGTCAGGGGAAATGAAGAGTCCCACATTGCTTCTTACGTCAGGAAAATTCCCCTTAACTGACTGTTGTCTCCTTTGTGCCATCCAGTAGCAAACTTCACTTAAGTCTCACTGGAGGAGGAGGAAAATGAGAAACAGGTTGGGATTATGATATCGCAAAGGTAAAGGGGACTGCCTTTAGGATTTGAATATCTTTCATTTAATATGTATCTTTGTGTTGGTCAAACACTGTTACAGGTTGCCCAGAGAAGCTGTGGAGTTTCCATCCCTGGAGACATTGAAAACCCAACTGTACACATTCCTGGACAACCTCATCCAGGTGTCCTTGTTTGAGCAGAGGGTTGGACCAAAAAGTCTCTGGAGGTCCCTTCCAACCTCAGCCACTCTGTGATTCTGTGATGTAGGTATTTTCTTCCATTTTTCTGGAGTGAAGAATGAGATAAAGGAATAAAAGTGAAAGTTAACAAAAATATTTCCCTTTTTCAGTCTAATAGCATTAACTTCTATTAGCCTTTCTAACCATTGCCAAACTTGTCAACATGAGCAATCCTGTTAGCTGGGCTGGATTTTATCAGCACCAAAGGTAACTCTTCAGCACATCCAGGTTACCACTGAGGTTCTCCTTAGTGTGGAAATGAGGAGGCAAGGAAGAAGCACTGATGCACATTCCAGTCCTGTCTCCCCATGGGGTCAGGATTTGGCCAAAGTGCACACCTCACCCAGGAACTAGGAAATGCTGCTGGGATGTTTAATGTAGACGCAGGTTACGTGTGCATGAGTGAGGAAGCTGTGGTATACTCATAGGGAAATATGTGTGGGAAGAGGCTTAGTAGCCATGCTGAACAGCTGCTCATATTTAAGAGAAAGACAGGACAAGGTTTTAAATGGACCTTGCACCTAATGCAGGTTAACCCGTGCAAAAGCATGTACGTGTTTGTAGGGCTGGGTTTTAGAAGTCCTGGGCCTCAGGCTCTTTTGCTACGTCTGTGAACAGACGCATCACTGCTGCTATCATTTAAGGTATTCTGTTACCCAGTGCAATTTTCATCATCAAATTAGGCACCTGAAGATGACATCCGTAAGCAGACCTGGATCAAGGCACAGGCAAATGGGCTAGAACTTGCTGGGGAACAGCTGATCCCCTCCCATCTCTTTTTACTTGCTAGTAGCCTACCAAAATTTCATAGAATACTGTTAGCCCTGCTTCTCTCTCCCTCTGCTTGTGCTGCTAAATTTATTTTGCGTTTCTGAGGCAATGAAACTCAGTTTTGCCCGACAGTTAAGAATCTCTAAGCTGGCTCTGGAGGCAGGCTGGACTCGCTCAGAAAGGGGTCTGCTCAGCATCAGCAGTGGTGCAAGGAGGAGGACTATGTGTTCAGGGACAGGAGTGGGGAGAGGATGCAGCCTGAAACAGCACCTTTCAGTAGTAGTTAGGGCCACTCAAATCAATGTTTAACTTCACCTATAGACCCGTGCTGGTCTATACCTGGAAGCACTCACGAGTTAGATAAGGCTTTACAAAATTATTTGAGGCTAGGCTGAGTAAAGGTCTGAGGTTCCTAAAGTTTTAGGCAGCACTTAAGAATGGAAGTTCAAGACTGCAATTCTGAAAAGACTTGGTACTTTCTTCCCTAATCCAGGAGGTTCCCAAACTTCAGACATGCATTACTTTTTTCACTTCAGAGTTATTCAGTGGCCTCTACTCATGCTCCTCTGGGGTCTGTTCCCTTCCTGGTGGGATGGGCAGGGATTTCTCACTCACTATCTTGTAGTAGTCCGGGATTCCCATGGAAGCGTTATCCCGAAACTGGTGGTGGGAGAAGTGCCTCCTTCCTCACAGAAGACATCCTTGCCTGAGATGCAGAAAACCTACTAGTAGAAATGATGGCCTTGTGTAGTGATTCATGCTGTTAAAATACTATTAAATGCCAAGAGCTGCCTTAATCCAACTTATGGTCTGAAATTCTTATGGCACACATTTCCCATGTCTGAGTTCTATGTACTATAGAGGAGACGTATAGTGAAAGAACAAAAAACCAAAACAATCCAACAACAGGTTTTTTAAGTTAAAACAGCCTTTGCCATCCTGTAACCTAGCACTGGGCTGATTGATCTCCTGACCAGTAGAGTTTTCCATGGACTACTGTGGTTCCCCAAGGTCAGCCTGACACACCTGATGACCTCTTCTCTTCATGCTACCAAATGTAAGATACTGAAATTAATATATCCCCTTCTGTCTGGAATAAAATATCACAGACATCAATTTACATGACATGAACGTAACTGGCAAAGTCCTATTGCACACGTCCCAGCGGTTTATAGTACAGTTAGTCAGAGGAAAGTTGAAAGTGAAGAAAAAGGAACGTTTCCAAGCAGAGGAGGAAATAGGCAGGACAAGATGAGCAAGAAAAAAAGACCTAATATTTCTTCCCCCCACCCCAGTCATACGTATATAAATAGTGAGACAGTGATTTCCCTCGCTCACTCGGCACCACTCATTTGCTGCATCTTTCTGGGACCGTGCACCATCCCTCCAAGATGTGGGCAAAGGTACTGTCTTGTTTCTTTTTTAAAGCTTGTTAAGCTTTTGTAGCCTTACTCTATGTGTTTCAGTAGGTATATGTCACACCATGGGCTATGTGGTTCACCTGCTTTAAATGACTTGTGTTCCTCAATGTAGTCTTAACGCTCTAGTGCAAAGCTGAGTGAGAACCCGTCTGAAATAACGGGTACAATTCTCATCACCGCTGCCAGAAAAGAGAAATCCAATGTGAACAACACAATGAAAAGCTTACTCGCATAGTGGGGGTGAGTCTGTATTATAAAGGAAAGAGCAGCACAGTTTGGTTTGGTCAACTTAGCAAAATGAAGGTCAAGAGGAAACATCATCACTCTGCGTGGATATGTGCAGGAGAAGAGAGGAACAGGAAGGATGAGGGGAAATGGAAGGAGACAATTTCCAAAGAGACAGCTATATTCAATAATGCCAGTATAAAAAAAACAAGCGTGTGTATAGACTGGTTGTAAATAATACATACCTCTACAGGGGGAAGTTTCTAATGGTCAGAGAAGGGAAGTTCTAGATTAGTTTCTAATAGAGATATTAACAGCTCCAGCCAAGAAGCAGGCTGAATTTGCATAATGGGTTGATGCTCAATGGGGGGGGGGAATTGAAATATAATTCCCAGATCAGCAGGAGCCAGGAACAAGAAGCCACTGCTTTTCAAAGAGGTGAGATCACATCTCGGAGAAAAGCTGGGATTCCGGCTGAGCATAAATTCAATGGGAGCTGGGAGCAATGGGTGCAGGGTTGGGTTAGAGATTCCTGTCTCCCATTGATCTCCAAGCTCAGCCAGACTTGGGATAGAAATTCTGCTACTCAGGGAGATTAAATCTTGCCTCTTTGTGTGGTAGCGGCTGCACTGAATTGAAATGCCACTTTCCCACTGATTTCAATAGCAATAAGAAGGTGCTATGGAAAGCCAGATGGGTTTTGCTTCTACTTGTTTTATATATGTGTCTGTATAGACATAGATATAGATACTGCACTGGAACAGGCTGCCCAAGGAGGTTGTGGAGTCTCCCCCACTGGAGATGTTCAAAACCCACCTGGATGCCGTCCTGTGCAATGTGCTGTAGGTGTCCCTGCTGTGGCAGGGGGGTTGGACTTAGATGATCTCCAGAGGTCCCTCCCAACCCTGACAATTCTGTGATAGATACAGATGTAGATAGAGATATATAGATTAGATGTAGATACAGATAGATATAGATATCTTGCAAAGTTACATCACCTGCAGTGCTTACCCTCAAGGACTCAAGTCAGGGAGAAAGCAGCAGAAATACAGAACAGACAAGGACACTGATGAATGTATAAATAAAATGTAAATAGCACTGTGGCATTTCTGGGAATAAAAAGAGGAAGAATTCAAACCTTAGTTTTGCTGATGCAATTCATGTAAGTAGGGACAGGGCAACAGAAATGGCCAGCATATGAAGAAAGAACCCAAAACTGAAAGAAAAAAAAAGGTGGGGAAAAAAAAAAAAGTGTTTTATTTAAATGAAGAGAAATACCTAATTTTTTTTTTTTTTTTTTTTTTTTTTTCCTTCTTCTTCTCAGACAATTACGGGAAATTTTGCCAATGTGATTCACGGTTTGAATGCAAACCACTTGACAGACCGAGTCATTCAGAGAAGCAAGCGAATGATTCTGGATACCCTTGGAGTGGGGCTTCTGGGTACCAGCACCGAGGTCTGCCACAAAGTGACACAGTACAGCAAGGTAAGGTGTCTGGCATTCATGGCATACCTGAAGGTTTATCTTTAAGGAAAGCAAGGAAAAATTTGGGCTAGAAGGGGAAACTTTGTCATGATGAAATTCTTTTGGGGATAGAAAGAGAGACAAAGTGTTATTCCCACTGGAGGCAGGGAAACTTCATTGCTCCAGTTGTTACTTTTAACTCCAGATGGGCAAAAGTCTGGTAACAGCCAGTATGCTAAGACCTCCCCACTGCAAACACAATAAGAATCACTTCCTTTCTTTCACCTATGAGATTTTATTAAAAACATCAGAAAAGCAAACACCACATCACCAGATTTTCAGAGAATAAGGGACAGTTAAAGGGATGGAGAGTTAGTAATAGGTTATTTCCAGTCTATAAAACATGATTGTTGTCTGAGGTACACTGGTCATGTTTCTCCTTCGGTCTTGCTCTCCTTAAACTGACAATTTGCAATTGACCCTGAGGAGAAGCCTTCCCAACACAGGAGCACATCAATGAGGAGGAGTTTAGCCCACTGTTTCATCTGTCAGACCTGGCTAGTGGGACTCAGGCCCCAGAGCTCTGTGTGCCAGTAAGTCTCTCTTTGCACAGAGATTCCCCCCCTTCCCAAACTGTGGTAATTTATGCCCTTTTATTTAATTCAGTAAAGATCTCTTCATTGGCTAAGAGGTCTGCACAGCAGAAGGAGAAGAGCAGGGCCCTTTACAGCATGGGGATACCAGCATCAGGAGGCCATTCATCATTTACCCAGGGCCTACTTAAAAGTAGAAGACCAGCACCTTTAGCTGGAAGTCTTCCCCAGCAAGATGATGACAGTCCTGAGAGAGTTGCCAGTGGTCTGTGAGAAGGGCGTCAATGGCCAGAGGTTGTGTGAAGGTACTGAATAGCCAGTGGGATGGTGTTGGTCTGCCGCCCGAGGTCTGTTTGGGGGAAAGGGCCCTTGACATAAGTCAGGCGGAAACAGAGGGTTTTTTTCATACTTTCTGACAGAACAATATTGTTCTCATGAAAGGGAAGAGTTGGGTCCCGAGAGGGTATGATCTGGTCTTGGTTACGTCAGATACATGGCGCACGTTTATCGTTGGGTTCGGGACTTTGAATTAATTGATGTCAATTTGTTTCAGATCTACAGCTCGGATATATCCAGTACCATCTGGGGCCACTTGGACTTCCGACTGCCTCCTCTGTATGCAGCTTTTGTGAACGGAGTGGCTGTAAGGGATGCTCTTTTTGCTTGCTCTTAAATCACACTACTTGATGTCATTCTTGGTCTAGAGAGAACAGAACGCTCCTAAAATCTTAGTTTACTTTATTCTTCTGCCTCAAGCCTGCTACAAAACTTTCCTAGACTGTTCTCCTAATGTGCTTCAACATTCTTCTAATGAGAACAAGCTCAAGGTGTAATATATATCTGATCCAGCTCAACGGCATCCCTTACCTCCAATGCGGGACTTGGTCAGAACTCTACAGCTTGTTACAAGCTTGCTACAGCTGCATAACAAAGACGTGCTCTAGCTCTCACTGATTTCACCAGGATCCGAATTTCATGCCAACTGGCAAAGTATAGTTGCAGAAAAACACAAATACAGACAGATGCACTTATACGTACACACATGTAATATCACAAGGCAGTTTAATCTTCAGTTACACAGTTTGCAAAAGCCGATTATGTATTTTGGACACATAGTTTGTCATTACAGCAATAACTGACTCCCCAGACATTTGTCTAAATTCAGATTGAAGCTGAAACTGTTTGAAATCAAAAGCCGCACAAGAGGTGGGGTAGACAAATTTGGCAATTATGCAAAACTAGAGAAGGTGACCAACCAAGGAAATGGTAATATTAAGCTCATCTAAATTAGAGTGACAACAAGATCAGAGGTCCAGTTTGACACCTCATTTCCAGTATAGAGAAAATTACCTTGGAAATGAGATCTGATACCTCTCAGCTCCTAGCAGCCCGCGTGACATTCAAATCTGGCTGTTAGCGTGTATCTGATCATTTCAGTTTACATCTCAGTCACAGGTCAATTCCAAACACTTACTGAAGGCGCCAGGAACACAGCTTCCCGGGTATCAGGCATAACTGTCCTTATCCTGCACTGCAGGGCATCTTACCAGCTGGCATCAAAGTTTTTCGAGGCAGGGACTGGTTTTTTTTTCTGTGTGTTCAGAAATGCAGTCCTCAGAAATGCGTATTCCCAGTATTATGGGGCAAGACCTGAGTGCTGGGGAGCCTGACCACCTTCCTGGTTTGCTCTGGAGTAAGACGCGGGTGACAAGGCGTGAAAGTTCAGCTTTTGAGGCATTATTGTGTTATTAAATATGCCGTCCACAATGCTCTCAAGTCCTTGGGAGTTCTCAAAACTTTAAGGGGGTGTTCCGACAAGCAGTACATTACAAACACTGACGGCACTGCTGGGAGCAGCCTGCTACCAGCACGGCAGCTGTGTGCCATGCTGGGAGCGCCCAAAAGCTTCCCAAGCAGCTGGGATCTGGGCATGGGACAGAGGAGGCACCTCTCTGGATACTCTCAAGGGCTAAGCAGCTCATCCCAGTTTTAAGACTGTAGCTTTTTCCTACAGCAGCCCCAGGGAGTCTGGCTCCTGGTGTGACAGGTCTTGTTTGGATGTGCTGATAATTCAGGCTAAGGTCTGGTCTACATTTGGAGGTTTTATGCCTGTTGCCTGTGGATGGTTGCCCCAGAGAAGCTGTTCCGATACAACTTTGGATTAGCAGCATGGATTCAACTGCTACAGCTTTAATGGCATGAGCCCTAATGGCAGCATCAATTGCAGCCCAGGGGAAGTAATTTCATTCTGTTTATATACTGTTTGGGGGGAAGCGAAAATTCACCATTCACATGGTGGACCTGGAACTGCTGCTTTAATTGTACCAGTCTAATTAAAGCAGCGAAAGCCTATTGCAGGAAAGAAGAATCATTGTCATACTGGTTTTAGACTGGTGCAACTTGAATTAGAATTATGCTCCTTTGAGGCCAGATTTGTATTGCATTGTCACTTCTCACAGAGCCATGTTGGGAGTAAAGGTGTTTAAAAAAACAAAAAAAGACTTTTGAAGTTTTGCTTTCTAAGGAAAATCTAGTTCTTCAGTCCTTTTTTCTACCAGTTACAGTAGTTTCATTTGACTGAGCCAATCTTGCCAAGTCAGAGTTTATTTCTGATGACAAGTCAAGACTTCTCTTTCCATTAGGTGCACTCAATGGATTTTGACGACACGTGGCATCCGGCCACACACCCATCTGGGGCTGTGCTCCCCGCCGTCATCGCACTCTCAGAGGCCTTTCCTCAGAAGAAGAAAACCTCAGGTCTCGATCTGCTCTTAGCTTTCAACGTGGGAATCGAAGTGCAGGGCAGGCTGCTGCGCTTCTCCAGCGAAGCCAGGAATATTCCAAAAAGGTATACATAGAAATGCTGCAAGTAGAAACGTGAAGATTTTTTTTCTCGGTGTTAACATACTTAATTAAATGCCAGTTAAAATATAAATGGCAGAATTAATCATATTTTCTGTGTTGTTTGCCGGGAAATCTAGGAAAGGTTCATCTTAAACATAAATACACTTAATGTGACTCCTTCTGCTTAGCTAATAGATTTATTTTTGAGAGCATCAATCGGTTTACAAGAAGGAGGTGCCATTCTCCCTATCAATTAAAAACAGCAGTGAAAGGCAACGTTTCACAGCACAGGTCTCCAGCTCTCATGAAAGCATATGATCACGTCTTGCTTGCAAACCATGGCTTGCTCTCAGAAGAATGGAGTCACCAGTGCTGGGCTCAGGGCAGAGCCCAAGAAGACAGGGTGTGCTTAGGGGAAAACCTTGACGCATGGGATGGAATAGATGTCTTCTTGTTGTTTTCTATGCGTTCCTCCTACCACTTTTGCTGAACTGGTTCAGAATAACAGAACTTGCCTCCCTCAATATGTATAATTTATAGATGACTATGCATTATTTACAGGTAATTTATAGATGACTATAAACTCTGAGGCTTTTGCCGTTATTCTGGTCAGTATGCCTTGAACTATGAGCAGTTCTAATGTTTCAATTGCTTTCTGGGGAAGGCTTATTGGAAGTGGCACTATTTCAGTTTAACTTGTTCCTGCGGAAAAGCAATGACTTTTTCCATTAGGACCTCACACGAATTCTGAATGTGTGTTTCTTTATGGTCCGATCCGTCTTCCACAGCAGTGAAAGGAAATTGGAGCTTGTGTAGATAGTGAATTCAGGTGGCTTTTTGAATTATAGTAATGAAAAGATTTTGTTTTCTCAGGTTTCACCCACCAACCGTGGTTGGTACGATGGGGAGTGCAGCAGCTTGTGCTAAACTGCTAGGTCTTGACCAGACGAAATGTAAAAACGCCTTGGCTATTGCCGCCTCCTACGCAGGTGCCCCACTGGCTAACGCAGCAACCCAAACGAAGCCTCTTCACATTGGCAATGCTGCCAAGCATGGATTGGAAGCAGCTTGCTTAGCATCACAGGGCCTTCAAGGAAGCAAGCGGATCTTAGACATGGAGTCAGGGATAGGTGCCTTTTACACAGATTACAACCCACAGACTCTGCCAACCTTGCAGTCCTATCCTTGGCTGTTGGACCAGCAAGACGTGGCCATCAAACGCTTTCCTGCTCATCTTGGAACGCACTGGGTGGCGGATGCAGCATCATCTGTTAGGAGGAAGCTCGTGGAGAGCCATGACAACTTGCTCCCCCTTGATAAAATTGAGAAAGTCATTCTCAAAGTCCCAGAGGTCAAATATGTGAACAGGCCCAGCCCCACCTCAGAGCACGAAGCTCGCCACTCCTTCCAGTTTGTTGCATGCTCTGCTTTGCTGGATGGCAGCATGTCGGTCCAGTCCTTCACCAATGAGAACATCCACCGGCCAGCCTTACAGGAGCTCCTTGGCAAAACACAGCTGGAGCACCCTCCTGATAACATGCCTAGCTTTGAGAGTCTGTACTGCGAAGTGAGCGTCACGCTTCGGGATGGCAACACGATCAGCGACCGCTGCGATACGTTCTACGGACACTGGAGGAAACCTTTGGAAAAGGAGGACTTAGAGGAAAAGTTTCAATCCAATGCCTCCAGTGTCCTGCCTGCAGAAGCCACAGAAGGCATTATAGAGACTGTGTACAATCTGGAAAAAGTAGAGGACTGTTCTGTACTAAGTACCTTTTTATCAGGACAGTCAGCCAGAGCGCTTCCAGAGGAGCTCCACTTCCTTTGAATGGGCCAACTGACAGCTAGATGCTGTTCACAAAGCAAACACAAAATTCAGGATAAACTCTTATTTAGGTGACTCAAGCACTTTTAAATCGGACTGCTGTAACACAAGAGCCATGCCCAGACCAATATTGTGGTTTTTGACTAAGTAAATAATTTAGCAATTACGTGCACAGCTCAGTCTGAGCAGAAGATCCTCTGCTGGCACACTCAGCCTCAATTATCTTTATACCTCTAGAGGCAGAGCACTGCTTGCGCGCAACACAAAAATTTCCCTGCTCCTCTGCCAAAAGAAAAAAAAAATGTCTGCATGTTCTGATTCTGCTAAATAACTCCATGAAGGAAATCCAAATTCTGGAGGAGTACGGACATGCTGTCTCCGTGAGAAACATCACTGTGAAAAGGACGGAGAATAAAAGCCTTGGTATATTTATTTCTGTAGATTCAGCTCTAAAGCTTCCTTGACGATGCCACCCACTACGTCAGAGCTTTGACGCTTGTGCTAAATAAACACGGCATACAGACAGAGGAGTAGCACTTGACACTCTGCCACACGTCAGGCTTCGCCATAACGGCTGGTTTGGCATCGAGAAGGTAAACGTTAGTGCCCTTCCCGATCACGCCAGCTGCAGAGCAAGAGGGACAACTCAACACTCCTCGTCATAAAAGCGTTATTTCCCAGTTCTGTCTTTTGGCTGCTCTGTGGTACTGGTTTGTTCCTGCTGTATTCCCCGCTCCAGTTACAAGGCGCTCGCTCAACAAGACATTAGAACTAATTAGCAATGACACATTTAGACTACTTCAGGCACTGCAAAGCATGGGCTACAGCACACTCGTTATGACTGACAGACCTGTGAGCATCAGAATGCTTCTTATGCCGAGACAATTCAGTGTCCACAGCGACAATCAACTTCCCTTGATAATGAATTCTGGGAATTTTTAGTTTCTTCAGGAGTACAAAGCCTTGCCAGATTGTGCCTCTACGAGAGGTTGTCGACCTTTGCTCACATTTGTAAGATTAAAGCATGTGTTCTAACATATATATATATATATATAAAATGTACCTTCCTTAGGGCACTAAAATACGTGTGCAAAAAAATCACAAAATAAAGCTAATTCATTTTAGCCACTAAACCTCAAATTGTTTCATTTATGAGTGCAAAATTCATGTATTTTCTACATACAATGTATTCATTTGTACTTAAGCCTCTGACTCTTGGTTTATAAAGTCGGTTTATCCAGGGGGCTCTGCAAAAATTTCAGAAGTCCATTAGTTATACTCACTTAAAGACTGGCAAGGGAAGTAAAAAAGAAACAAATAACCACATTCTTTTCTTTTTCCTTTCTGATTAGAAAGTAGAATTGAATTACTCGCCTATACAGTAGGTATACAGACTCGTTTACAGCTCTTTCATCTGTAATTATAGCTGGATAACACCTAATGTGAATTACTGATAATCATTAGTGATGTGATAAAACCTCACTGGACAAGGACGGTTCCTACGTTGTCTTATAAGACTGAATATATCCAGATTCATGAGGAAAAAAAAAGGGGAGGGGGGGGAATCACCATCATCACAATCTTCAACACATGCTCTCTATTTTAAAAGAGAAATAAATAGGATAAACATAGCAATAACCATTTGATGAATTACATATATCTAAAAAACCCAGACAAACAAAGAATCACAAAGTTTAATAGTTGCATTATTTTATTAGTACAATCAAAGGAAGCTAAATACTTATGCTTAGCTAATTTGATGTCCTTGCAGAAGTCTGTATGCTTCGAGTCAGGCAAGTTTCAGGACTTCTTGTACCATTGTTCCAATTCCATCAAAGATTTCATGCAGAGGAGCCTTGCACATGAAAGCACAGGTAGTAACTATTTTATTGGCTTTATCCACGTGGGATTCATTTACATTTTTGCAAATGTGCTTACATCCAAGCTCTGCTATAGCAGATGCCGTTTCAGCATCAGGAAATCTGCAAATAAAAAGGATTGTAATTAACATAAAGGGATGATACAGCCATAAAGTTTTGCCAACATAACTTGAGCAAGAGAACTACAATAATATTTAAGTGACTCTTTAGCTGACGATGACAAGGGAGTCAAACAGACTGCCGCTGTCAGGTTCTCCCACAGACCTATGGACACAAGCGATCTGGTATCTTTGAAACAAGATCTGAAATGCAGAGCCACAGTATGTCAGACGGTACAATTGTCCTTTTTAACAGTCTTTCAATAAGTTTACAAGATGAAACCAAGTGCAGCCATAACTGATCCCCAAAAGCATGAGAGATGCCAGCTGAACTTGCAGACACGTTAGATCTTTTCCAACACCTCCATACAAGGTCTTCCACTGGAATTCTGCAGAGATTTATTTTATTTTTTTTTCCCCTGAGGATAAGGCAGGAACAGGGGGTGGAGGAAATCCCTCACTCCTGCTGCTGATATGAAATTCTGTTCAGAAGTTTTATCAGGAGTTGACAGTCCTTGAAGCAGCACTGACTTCTGCCAGGCCCTGTTCTCATCTACCTCCCCTAAACTGGCCCCAAACCACTACCACCAGAAAAACTGTATTAAAAAAAAATCTCTGAACAGATGAAACCACACAGATGCAATTTAAACAGCCACTCAAATTACCACAAGGTACCAAATTTTTGAATGCCAGCTGGCCAGATGCCTATTCTTCATTTGCACACTTGCAACGTGAATCATCACCTTCACAGGCACTGGGTAAGCAAATTCTGTCTTTCACTTAATACGAGCTAAAATCCATCACTCAATTACCGTCAATGTAACATGAAAAAATAACTTGATATCCTTGGTCACCTGTGTGTTTGCACAGGTAGAATTCCATAAAAGTCACTTTGTTTTGTCACTTTTAGGACTGACTGATCCAGTGACTCATTAGCACCCACACAGCACAGTTAAACCACTGCAGGAGCCTGTGTTACCTTCGGTGGCTCAGAGTGACGGCGTTGGCAAGAGACAAGGCTACCTAGACTTTTCAGACTATTAATTGTAACGTGCCTGTGGATGTTGATATCATAGAACATATCACAGACCAAAGAATTTCTGAATTTAGGGATAAATTGTTCCAGCGTTATAGCGCGCATCAAGTCACCTGACCTCATGCCGTCAGTCCACCTGCCCTGAGAGTTCTGCACCTACTATTATTATGCAAGCAAAAATCTGAAATAAGTGAAAAATGTCACTAATAAGTTACCCAAGGTTTACTGACACCAGAGACCTCAGACTTTTGCACAGAAGACTGGCCATTTCCTAATCCGAATTCCCACCCATTTCCACCCATATCCACCCGTTTCCTTCTTACCTTCCATCTACATTTTTATCTTGGCCGACCGTGACCTCACAACCAGGGAAGACTTTAGCTGCCAGGACTGGCGATATACAGCACAAACCAATGGGCTTTTTAGCACTGTGGAAAGCTTGGAGTGTGGAGCTCACGTGCTCATTGACAGTACAGTTCTTGCCATCTACAGCCCAGGAACACAGGTTCTTTGCTACGCCAAAACCACCTTAAAAAAAAAAAAAAAGCTCAGATGTAAGAAACTGCTAAAAAACATTAAATCCAATACCAGAAAGAAGTTCTCTTTTTTTTTTTTTTTTTTTTTACAATATAATCGTGGCATAAGTAGGACTGTTAAGTTACTGTACAGAAAGCTTTCAGCATGTGAAATGATGAGTTTACAACGTTCAAAGTTTAACTGCACATTTTTTTATAGCACGTATGTTACATAGGCCAGAAAGCTTAATCTTGCCTCAATGAGCCACAAATAGACAAATACGAAACCTCACATTCATTTGCCAGTCACTGGAAAAGCTGCAGCATCTGATATGCACCCCCCAATACGCAAGAAAGAGATCAGAAGACAGACTAATGATGGTTAAAAGTAGAAGAGTGTAATTCACAAGAGTAATGCAAACAGTGATTTGACCCTCTACAGCAATGCACTCTCAAGTTTTACTTCAATACTTAAGCAATTACAGGAGAGCTTTTCCCTGAAATTATTTTTGAACTTAAAAAATAAATAAATAAAGGTTAACACAATAAAACCAAAATGGATACTGCATAAAAAGGCAATGATAACATATGATATTGAGACATACCACTGATACACCAACGATAACACACCAATGATAACATAATTTCCTATTAAAAATAATGCCAAATTTGCTTTCCAGAAATTTGTTATAACAATCCTTTACTTGCATTTAATCTTCATTTAATTGCACAAGCAAATTATATTTTACAGCACCTTCACTTGCTGGATTTATAACCATCAGAATGATCAAAGTAAGAAGGTTATTAATAAGTGTAACCATCCATTATATTTGATTCCTTATGGAATGTGCAGAACATCAACTTTTCTACAACAAACAAACAGAAATTTCCACAAGTATTTCAAGGGACAACATCAAGAAGCTTTGCATTTTTAATATTTTTCCTTCCACTCTTTGCTCACTTTCGAGTGTTATCTGGAATCTCTGAGGTAAGATTTTAATTTTCCAACTTAATAATGTTTATTTCCCTCTAATGGTTATTACAGCAACCCCCCCTGAGCCTGGGTTATAACAGCATGAAATTAAAGTGGAAAATATTTGCTAGCCTGCACGCTGTGATCAGCCCTGATGTCACCCACCCATTTTAGCGCTGGAAGTGTGTTTCTCCGCGTTACACATACTCCCTCTGCTGGCCTTACAACAGAAGACAGTGTAACAACTTCAAAATTACCGTTTAGTCACAATCGGGAAGGCAGTGTTTAACAGTACTATGAATATTCTGGAAAGCGATCTTCAGCAAGTCATAATTTCATCGTGACTCTTTGGTTTCTTCATTTTTAAATTGATTACAATTACCTCCATCTGAAAGTTAATTTTGTTGTCTATAAATAAAAAAAAAAATCTATAAAGATTTTTCTAGAAACATATTTAGTATAACTTGATCAGCAGCAGACTAGATAGATATGTAACTAAAACAAAACGTGCTCACACCTGAGCATATGAGAATATAATCTACTTGGCAACCTACTATTCTGACAACAATTTCAGAGGCCCTAAAAATAAGGTATTGCCACGTAATGTCAAGTTCTGGCCTTACCTTTCTACCCTGGTCAATGTTCTTGTCCGCAAGTAGATACTCAAGTTTTCACAGTCTTTAGAAAGAAGGAACGGTACAATGTATGACCTAACACCAAAAGAACACTCTGGCATTTTACATTAATGAACTATAAATTAATAAATAAACTGAGATGACTTGTCAGCCCGGGTGAGCTTGCTAAAACATTTTCTCATCCTCAAAAGAAAATACGTAAGTAAAAAAAGAAAAAACCCACATACCTCTCAAATTCAAGAGTATAATTTATTCTCTAAACAGATTTAAAAATAAAACAGTAGTGGCACAAAACAGTTATTTGCAGTTAAAAAAACACAAATTATTTTCTTTTAACAGCACTTACCGGGGAAAATGACCGCATCGAATTCACCAGCTTTCAGTTCAGCCAAATCCTGAATGTTTCCTCTTGCCAATCTGGCACTTTCAACCAACACATTTCTCTTCTCTTCTGTTGGACTTCCTTTTAGGTGATTGACTACATCCCTTTGCTCAATATTGGGGGCAAATATCTTCACCTAGAATACAGAGATGAAGCAATTTTGTGAATGTAAACAGAACTCATACATATCGGTCACAATAAAGACCATTTAATCAAAACAGTTTTTGTTCCTGAAGTCTCTTATCCAAGAGAAAAGGATTCCACAGGATGGATCTACTGTATCAAATATCTAAAGTGACAGATGACATATTAGGATGGATAAACCCAGCCACTCTCCCCATCCTATTCCTGCAGCTTTTTGACAGGAATGCATTCTTATGCCAACATTAAGCTTTTACTGATTTTGCCAGGGCCTGCCTTCCCTCTGCAGATAACCCCAAGGACAAACAGAACACTACCATTTACACCAGCAGCCTGACTGGACACGCAGCTGAGTCTGCAGAAAGGCTGCTCTTAACTGTTATGGGATCTGAATGCTAAAAATTTAAAAAAAAAACCAACCAAGTTTAAAAGATAAAGATCCAAACTTTACAAGCATTTCCTGTGCAGACATTAGTTACTTGCTCTCCTAAAAGACTGGTAGCAGGAAGGAAAAGGAAAACATAAAAGAACCTATTTTGGTTAGGCACAAAATGGGAAAACTACATCAACAATATAAAGCTCTCAAAGATGTACTGCAGGGGCCGTTTTCACACATCTGTTTTGATGCTTGCTTTGCAGACTTCTCAGCACTCGCGGCTCCATATAACTTTACAGAGGACAACTTTGTGCTAAATATGGGGGTGCTGTTGTTACCAAACAGCTGAGTGTGGCTACACCCAGACAGAAGGTGGACCACCTTCCGCCATCTGAAGCCACAGACGGGAACAAAGCAGACCACCGCATCCTGACCCAGGCTTCTCCAAGGAACCCCAGTTACCAAAAAAAAAAAGAGAAACAGCTAGCAAAACACAAGCAGGCAAACCCCAGCAAGGGCGAGTGCCTGATTTCTGCAGAAGCGATTGAAAAGCGGATCAAGAATTTTAACTGGGGCCCATCTTCAGCTCCTCGTAGCTCCCAGTGGGGACAAAGATGATCAAGGGAATGAAGCATCTCTCTTATGAGGAAAGGCTGAGAGACCTGGGTCTGTTTAGCCTGGAGTAGACTGAGAGGGTATCTCATCAGTGCTTATAAATACCTAAAGGCAGGGCATCAAGATGATGCGGCCAGACTCTTGTCAGGGGTGCCCAGCGACAGGACGAGGGGTGACAGGCACAAACTGGAACACAGGAAATTCCGTCTGAACATAAGGATAAACTTCTGTACTTAGAGGGTGGCAGAGCACTGGAAGAGGCTGCCCAGAGCGGTTGTGGAGTCTCCTTCTCTGGATTCAAAACCCGTCTGGACGCGTTCCTGTCCAACCTGCTCTAGGTGGACCTGCTTTGGCAGGGGGGGCTTGGACTAGGTGATCTCCAGAGGTCCCTTCCAGCCCCTGCCATCCTGTGATTCTGTGACAGAGGAGCGGGGCAAGGCCTCCCGCCACCCCTGGCTCCCGGGTTCAGGGGGACATCCACGCCTTTGGGGAGGGGGGCGACAACAGGAGGGAGGGAGGGATAAGGAGACGAGTTATGGCTGAATAGGCTTTGGGCGGGGGTCCCTCGGCAGCTGAGGGGTGCAAGGAGACAGGGGAGACATACACACCCCCCACACACACCCCCCGCGGCCCGGGGAGCCTGTCACACCGGGCTCCACACAGGCCCCGCCGGGGTGCCGGGCAGCGGGACCCCACCTGCCCGCCGCCCTCCCCGCCCCTACCTCCGCGCCGCCGCGGCTGAGGTGCACCAGCGCCGCCGAGGCCTCGTGAATCTCGCTGCCATCGAAGACGCCGCAGCCGGCGAGAACCAGGGCCACCCGCTTGCCCATAGCGGCCGCACAGCCCCCGCCTCTCCGCTCCGGGCAGAAGTTGCCCAAAGTGGCGGACCCGGGCCTGGCAGCGCCCTCCCCTCTCCTCCTGCTGCTGCGCCTGCGCCGCCGGGCTCCGCCTCGGCCTCCATCTTGTAGCTCCCCGGTGAGGCGGCCCAGAGGCGGCGGGCTGGCAGGGCGAGCGGCCCGGCCTTCCTCTCGTCAGCCGGCACCGCCGGGGCTCAGCCTGCCCCGGGGCCTCAGGCACACCCTGCGCCATGCCGGGCAGGTGTTTTTTTTCACTAGGTGCTCTCCCTCCTGTCTACAAATTGTAGGGGCGGGGGGGGGTGTGGGGTGTGGGCGTAGTTTTAAACATCAGGGGGAAATCTGCGGGGAGGAATTAGATGCTCCTTTGGCTTTACACGAAATGGGCTCGGCTGTATTTTGGGTCTCGTTTGTGTTCTGTCCTGCTAAGCGCAGCGGAGAGGTAACGCAGAGACGGCACTTCTCGGTGACCCTCACAATGCTGCTGTTACACAGCTGCGGGCCTGAAGGTTGCTCTGCTTCCAGTAGGACCTTGCAAAGGCTCAGCAGTGTACGTGTGAGGTTGTTCTTTTTTTGTTTTACACATAGGACTATAATGGTGTAACGAGTATACTGCACCAGTACAGGTTAGGGGCTGACCTGCTGGAAAGCAGCTCTGCAGAGAGGGACCTGGAAGGCCTGATGGACAAGTTGACCATGAGGCAGCAATGTGCCCTGGTGGCCAAGAAGGCCAATGGCGTCCTGGGGTGCATCAAGAAGAGTGTGGCCAGCAGGTCGAGAGAGGTCATCCTCCCCCTCTCCTCTGCCCTGGTGAGGCTGCATCTGCAGTACTGTGTCCAGTTCTGGGCTCCCCGGTTCAAGAAGGACAGGGAACTGCTGGAGAGAGTCCAGTGGAGGGCTACAAAGATAATCAAGGGACTGGAGCATCTCTCTTACGAGGAAAGGCTGAGACCTGGGTATGTTTAACCTGGAGAAGACTGAGAAGGAATCTTATCAACGCGTATAAATATCTAACAGGCGGGTGTCAACAGGATGGGGCCCGACTTTTCAGTGGTGCCCAGCGACAGGACAAGGGGTGACGCACACAAACTGGAACACAGCAAATTCTGTCTCAACATGAGGAAAAAAATCTTTACTTTGTAGGTGACAGAGCACTGGAACAGGCTGCACAGAGAGGTTGTGGCGTCTCCTTCTCTGCAGAGATTCAAAACCCGCCTGGATGTGTTCCTGTCCAACCTGCTGTAGGTGAGCCTGCCTTGGCAGGGGGTGTTGGACTAGATTTCTGAAGGTCCCTTCCAACCCCTACCATCCTGTGATTTTGTGATACTGCTGTGAAAGCCAAAAAATGTGGAATTTGGGTAGAGGCCAGTAGTACTGCTGGGTTCTGATGCTGTTTGTTTCAGGGGTGCTCTTACTTACCAGACCTACATATCTCCTTTGCCTCCTTTAACCTTGCATTGTGGTCTAGGGAGTGGCTCCATTTTACCAGGAAACCCAAAGAGTTTCTTTGGAAAACCAAACCTACGTTGTTGCATCTACTCCCAGCTTGTCATTAAAGCATTGCCTTAGGGAACCAAAGGGTTTCCTTGGGCCAAAGCAGAAGTTCATCCCTAGTATCCTCCTTACGAGCACAGAAATGCTGCACTAGAGACCAGAAGTAAATCATTTTAGCAAGGTCTCTTAACTCTTTAGTCCCTCATTTTTCATCTGCTGCTTCTCTTATAAGAAACTCGGGCTTAATAATGAAAATCTATGCTTTTACTGGACCAGACGGGTGAAAGGGAGGATCTTACAGAAAAATGAGAGTGTCTTCCAAACATTCGGAGTATGGGAGTTCTGCAGGGGATGCAGTAGTGCATAGACTGGGAAGAGCAAAAATGGCATATGAAAGCAAAGTCTCTTTCTGCAGCAAAATGCATTCAGCTGTATACTGCAAGGTCAGGAGTCTGCGCAGGATGATGGATAGGGAGATTCTTCAACAGGAAAGAGCCAAGATAAGGAAACTCCCTGTGTAAGGGCAGACTGCTGTCTGCTGGACAGTGTTTTGCTCCAAATAAATGCAGACTTACAGCTCTATCTCCACCACAGCCCACACTCTGCCTCTCAGGATTGAGCAGGACTGCAGTGCAGCTTCAGCTCAGAAAGCCCTCAATTACCTGACCACCTAATCTACAACCATACGCTGGGAGATCCCTCTCAGCTCAAAACACTTGTGGAGTTAGAGCTCTGTACAGCAGCAAACCCTCACCTTACTCTCCAGGCTGAGTAGGACCCCAGGAAAATTCCAGTGAAGGCATCTCAACCCAGAGAAATACAAAATATGTTTGGTGAGAGTGGAGTGGCAGTTCAGCATGCTTACTGGCACGGGACTCCCCGGGCTCAGGTGCAGGAGAGCGGAAAGGTTGGTGACTTTTGGCAATAGGGGAACTGAGAGTCACCAGAGCAGAAACCTCCTGGAGTCCTCACTCCTTAGAGCTGTCTGGATGGAGTTTAAGTTCAATGCATGTTTGGAGATACGAGCAGATTCCCAAACTCCCGTGTGTTAGGGCCAGGGTTAATGTTAGAGCTATGGAACTGAGCACCTTCAGAGCTGGAATTCCCCACTCCTTTCTGTCCTAACTTACTAACTGGTTTTCCTGGATGGACCCTGAACCTGAATTCTCACTAGCCTCATCTCCAGTTTTGTTTCTGGCCCCGTCTCTTGGGTGGACCTCAGACTGACATTATAGGTAGCCCTTTTTCCTGGATGGATCTCGGACTTGATTGGGGTGTGATGTTCCCATCCCACTTCGGTCCCCCATGTCACATCCCTGTGCCAGCTCCATAACTGCCCTGGCTCTGTGACCTTGTTGTGGGTTTATGTGTCTGTCTTGGGTCCATGTTTTCATCCCAGCTCATGATGTGTCCCTGCCCTGGCTCTGCATCGTGCTGAAACAACAAATGATGACTCTTCTCTGGCCTGAGCCCACAACTGCAAATACCAACAAAAGCATTTCACAAGCAGTACACCTCTGAAGCCAGATCTTTGTAAGGTGTGACTACTCACCCTGATGGGAGGAGAAATTGTTGTCAGGGCCCTGAGTGCATTAATAGCCCTTAATTACTTTGGCCAGCCTTAGCTGGGGTGTCCACCTGCACACCCTCTGGCCACTGACCCATGGGCTCCGTGTAAACTTAGACATGACCTGAGCTATGCTGTAGGTGTGCATGTCCAGTCCTGTTTCCTGTTGTCCTGACATATGTCCCACACAGACTGTGAACCTCTGCTGCCGGTAGCCTCATCTTCAGTCCTACCTCCTGGATGGACCGTGGACACAAGCCTTGGGCTTGACTCCTACCTTGCTGTGTCTGGGGCTGTTGCTGGATCCGGCCACTACTACATACCTGTTCCCATTCAGAAGCTTCAGGACTGCACCGTGGTCATTGAGGTCACTGCTCTTGCCTGCACCATGGTCACCTCTGCTCCTGGTTTGTCCTCCTGTGCAAGCAGCCGTACTCCTGCTGCTCCCTGACACCCCTAGAGCTAACATAAATGACAAAAGTTGTTATCTGACTTCAGATAAGCATGTGTTTGAAGTGGGGAAGAGGATTCACTGCTCTGCTGTGTGGCAGCGCCAGAGTTAGGGTGCCAGGGCCCAGCGAGGGCTGGCTGATCCCCAAGAGGAGCTGAGCATGGTAACAGGGCACGTGGAGGCAAGCGCCTCACCAGCCTGGCCCAGTCCCACCCACCCTGAGCAAGGTGAGCAGGGCACCTCTGGTGATAGCAGTGACGTTCCACCAAGAGTCTGATCGCTAGGCAAGTCACCAGTGATGGGGCAGATCCAAGGTCAAGCTGGGGAGACAGATGCATGGCACGGGGTCTGCATCAATGGGGTACGGGGCTGAGCCCGGGCATGGCTGCAGTGTAGCTTGGGTAAGAGGCAAGAGCCTCAGCTTAAAAGCAGCTCTCCAGGAAAGGAGCAGGGAGTCCCTGCTGAGGTGGCTCAGCAGAGCGGTTTGGGAGAGCCTAGGCAGCCACGGTTTCCAAGAAGAAATGGCTTCAAGTTGCGCCAAGGGAACTTTAGATTGGGTATTAGGAAGAATTTCTTTACTGAAAGGGTCATCAGGCATTGGAACGCGTTACCCAGGGCAGTGGTGGAGTCCCCATCCCTGGAGGTATTTAAGGGTCGTGTAGTGAGGCTGGAGTGGAGGGGATTCTGTGATTCTGTGGTTTCTGGCTTTCTTCACAACAGCTTTTATCAGACCTTGAGCAACCAGCGACACAACCTGAAGGGGAGAGCGTGCCCTAGGCCTTGATGTACTGTGCCCTTCAGGCTTCAGCTCCTTGAATGACATCTCTGTCCTGGACCCCAACCCTTTTCCTCCTGCTGAGGATTTGTGAAAGATGTTTTCTCTAGTGGAAAGCCTGCTCTGAAGGGCCTTAGTTGCCTAACAACAGATTCTCAGATTAGTTTATATGTGACTTGGACAGCTCTTTGCATTTCACAGACTTGCACCCAGTTGACTCATCAAACCACTTATCCCTACCCCGCAGCAGATCCCAGAGAGTCTCTCTCAGCTTAAAACTCATGATGAACTTCATCTGCATCCTTATCCCAGCCCTCATCCTACCTCTCAGGTTTTGGCAAAGCCTCTCTGGAAGTCCCGCTTGGTCCTGCCAGATATAGCAGGGGCTGCTCTGCAGTCCCAAACTGAGCTGCACATCTGTCCTGAGCACAGCCCTCATCCTAGCTCTCAGGGTTGAGGAGGACCTGAGAGGAACTTAGCCCTACCTCACACAGTCACAAAGCCCGGCCATTCTCCTTTCCTGTAGGAAAAGACATGGCTTTCTCCCACCCCAACGCACAGTTCCGTTTGCAGCTCAGGCTACGTAGCAGAGCGTAGGTGCGGAGGAGTCCTGTATCTGGATCCTTTTCTCCAGATGTCTTTCATACCCCTCAAAGGTGGGGAGGGTGGCCCTCAGACTGATGAACTCCTGCTTTTCAGACTGCCTTCAGTATGCCTTCAGGTAATGTTTGTATTTCTCAGAGTGCATCCAGATGACTCAATAGCTAACATACGCCAGTGTAAGTATTAAAAAACACCTGAGCAGTGAAACTGCCAGTGGTGTAGTTTTGTCTACTATGATCCATGTATATATATAAAAAACTAATTTTCTTACTGATTAGCATATTGCCAGTATATAGGCTGGCAGATGTGCAGCTGAGGGTGTAAGCACCATCCAGAGATGCCCATTTTAATGACAGGAGCTGTTACTTCAGGTTCAACTGCCTCTTTGCAGTGTGATGACTCGTGTAGATGTGCAAAACTAAGCCAGCTGTTCAAAACCACAACTTTTGGCTGCAGCAGCAGGGTTTGTTTTCCCCTTTCTCTCTGTTTCTTCCGTCCTGTTGCTGCCAAGAGCAGAGACGGAGAAGGTACTGTTTTATAATGGGAAATCACTGAGAGTCTTCTTCGTTTCAGGAAAATGTTTGGGTTTTCACTAATCAAAAGAAAATACTCTGGGAAATGAGAAGAATTTAGGAATCCTGTTACCTCCAGAAGTTGATCTTTGTAGCCAATCTCAGTCTTTCCTCTAAGCCTGCTAGTGGACAAAGATGCAGATCAGCTCTCTGGGTTTATAAAGGGCACTTTGACATGTTTCTGGATAATAAATGAGACAGCTGCTGACTCAGAAATTGCAGAGGTGAGCTTTTTAGCTGAAGTATATTTATTCACAATTTTTTTAATCATTTATTTTCTATGTTAAAATATGGTTCATGACATAACAGGTTTTATGAGAAGAAAAAGCAGACTACTGTGCTGCAAAAGTTTCCTACTGGATGCAGTGAAGTGAGATACAAAAATGCTATGAAAATGAAAAAAAAAATCAATAGCTTTGTCATCTTGGTCATTTGATCTGACAGCTTCAGCAACCACAACAGTGCCTGAATGGAGGCTTAATAGTCCAAACTGCAAACATATGCTGAGCCAGGACTAAGAACCAGTTCATACTGTATTTCTAGTTCGGCTAACGAGCAGTTACGGCACCTTCATTATGTCATTTCATCTTCCCTGCATCCCGGTTTCATAGAAGGGATAAATTATGCTTCCCTTATTTCATAAAGCACTTCCAGTGTTACACATCCAAATCTCTAAAACTAGGAATTACGGCTATATTCCACACAAACACATCACTTCTTGAACAGGTGAAAGAGCTGGCATCTTGTACTACACTCAAGCTACGAAACATGTATGAGTAACAGCACACTTTATTTTATAAAGAACAAAACCAGAGCTTTACTTTAAAGCAGACACAAATAACATGCATGAGATTAAAATGAAATATGGAAATAGAGGTATGTATAGATTACGTATACATGCATGAAATTAATGTATAGTGCTGAACAGCATGGATTTTAGAGATAAGCAGTAGAGAATCCGGCAGCAATGAAGTGAGATACAGAAAAGTTGCTGAAATTAAAGATTTTATTAGCTGTGACATCTTACGGTTTTCTGAACGGGTTTAGTAGTCCCAGCATTACCAAAACTGATATTCAGCTGCCTATCCTGCATTTTTCTGTAGGCTGCGGGGTTTTCCACCTCCAATTTTGTTCAAATATAGCCTAGCATAGTGTGGACTAGAGAACCGATTGTTCTTTAGGGGCTTATATGCAATGAGCAGGGACGTTTTTCTGGCTCCTGGGTAGTCAAAAGTCCACAGCACAGTTACTGTTTACCCAGTGAACAGCACACAGCAGCGCTTTCACCACGGGTGCTAACTACCAAACCGAGCCTCCTGGACTCCCACGCCAGCATAGCCGGTTTTGAACTGTACAGAGCTGGAAAAGGCGGTGTTTATTGCAGGGATGCTGCTGGCAAACCTGTCCTCGCTGTTTCTCTTAGCCAGAGGTCATCTTAGAGGTAGTTCTCGTTATCATTGTAAGACTGAGAGAATAAACTGCTGCATAACCCCCATAATGTGAGTTTGTCACAACCTGAACGAGTGTTCTGAAATGGGTGACGGGGTATATGAACTTTGCTCAAAGCCCTAAAAGGCTTCTGGACCACCAGAAGAGGCTCAGGGCCATGCGGTTTATCACAGCAAAAGCCTTTCGGCCATTTGGCGAGGCCTCACCTCATCGTGCTGCGTCCGCACCCAGCGGCCATCCCTCTCGGCGGACCCTGGTTGTAAGGATGGGCATTTGACGTCTGTTTTAAACCGTCTCCAAAGCGATGCTTGAAACGACATACCCGCCTGTTAAAAAATACTTCAGCTAAATTACAAGAGCGTCTGGGTCTCCAGCAAACTGAAACCGTAGGTCAGTCAAGTGACGGTTTTAAGGGGCGCTTCAGCACACGGTTGATTTTCCTCAGGAGGAGGGGAAAAAAAAAAAAACCCACAAAACAAAACCCCTGGGTTTGGTCAGGCCCCTGCGTGTAGCACGGCGCCCTCCTCCCCGCCTCACGCCCTCCGGCCCGGGCCCTCCGCCGGCCGCCGCGGGCCCTGTGGGCGGGCGCGGGGGCGGCCTCCTTCCCGCCCGGCCTCCCTCAGCCCCGCCGCTTCCCCCGCAGCGCCGAGGCCCGGCTCGCAGCCCCGTCGCCATGGGCGCCGCCCGCCACGACCGGCTCCTCTCCCTGCTGCCGCTGCTGGCGGCGGCGACCTGGGGGCCGTGTTTCTCGGAGGGGCTCCGCTCCCCGCAGCGGCGGTGGCCGGTCCCCTACAGGTGAGTGAGGCGGGAAGGGGGCAGGCGGCGGCCGGAGCCGGGGAGAGGCGCGTCCCGACCGGGCCCGGCTGCCTGCGCCTAACCAACGCCGCCTCTGCCTCCTCCTCCTTCTCCTCCTCCTCCTCCTCCTCTTCTTTTCTTCTCCTCCTCCTCTTCTTCCAGGTCCCGTCAGCTTTCCGTTTGTTTTGTTTGTTTGTATTTTAGACTAAACAGACTGTGAATAGCTCCCCCTTTTTAATCACGGGGTTACGATGTGTCATTTATGCGGTATTGGGTGTATTTCGCTCACAAGCGTGAGGGAACGGGTGTCCCGTCCCTGGCCTTAGGGCTGCGCTGGCTCTGCGGCCCTTGCTCTAAAGATGCTCCTTGAATTCCTGTTTTAGCAAAAAAAAAAAAAGTTGCAAGGGGGAAGTCAGGCTGCAGTTGTTTTAATTTTTTAGGTTTAGGTTTACTTCCTACTTTCGTTGACACGGTATAAAATTCCGCTTGCCGCCTTAGCTCCAGAAGGCGGCCTGGTGCTGGTGGGGAAGGCAGCAGAGCGCCTGTCAGCGCCTGCTGCTGAAGCGAGTAGCGCCGGCTTTGGTTATGCTGAGGAAACAAGCCTCTTTCTTTGGGAGAGAAATGAGCCTCTTCAGGCTCTACACAAAGTACCTCTGTGTTTTGCGTGGGCTTGCTGTTTGTAAAGGGAGGTGTTATAGTTTAACTGCTGTCTAATGAGCGGCTGAAGTTTTGAAAGCCTGTTGTGTAATTCCTAGCAGTTCAGTCCGGATCAGGTGGTGCCTGAAGGAGCCCGATCATGGCAGTCACGGGTCGCCGGGGGCTTTCCAGCAAGTTCAGTAGTCACAAGGCTGGGTCTCGGGGTTGTCAAAATTGGGAGCACAAGCCTGTCAGCGTGAGACGCTCAGAAACGTATTTTAATGCTTCTCAACATGCTTGTTACCTTCTTGTCACATACAAGGTGCATTGGGAGGGGAAATTGAAAATCTAACGTGCAGTTTAGAAACAGATCTTAAATACGTGGCTGGCATAAGTCTTTGTTTTCTGTGTGTTCTTTTTCCAGCCATATTCTTTTTTTTTTTTTGTTGTTCCTTTCTTCCCACTGCCCGCAGACAAAACAGAGGCAGACATGGTGAAGTACCCAGCAAGCTTGGAGAAGAAGTCCACAGGGAAAATCTGCTGTGTCTCAGCATAGCTACTGGCCTTACTATGGCTCAGGAAGTCCTGTGTCCCTGAGTCATCTCATAGCCGCGGTATTTGTGCCATTCAGTAGCCCTGGGCGACTGAGTGTGTTAGACTCTCAGGTTGTGCTCTGGGCAAGCTGTGTACACCAGTCTGTCTTGGTAACAGGAATATAGGAACCTTGTTTTAAGGAAAATACAGTGAGTGAATTTGAAGGAAATTGGGAAAGGAAGACTTGTCAGAAAGTTTTTTTGCTGTTTGTATATAGTGCGATATGTAAGCAGATTTGGGCTTCAGTTTTTGAGGTTTAATAGGAATGATGAACGGAAACGGTGATCGTAGGTTCTTAGGCCTCTTTATCTAATAGAGGAATAGAATATTTCTTTCTGATATTGGCAATATTCTAGAGTTAAAACAACTCCTTCTGGGAAGGTATTACTATAGAACAGTTTCCCAGAGCAAACTGGTGAATTCCTGTGTAGAGAAACTGTTAGGATAACATTTTTGAGGCAGCTGTCAAACCATCCTCTATGCAGCATCTATGTGTCTCTGATTTTGTGAGTATAAGGCACCCTTTGTAATCTGCATCGTGCCTACTCGTTAGCTATCAGCACTGTGTACAACATGACTTACATTTGCAGGTCTCAAGTCCTTAAGTCCTGTGTCTGCTGACGTGCACCTCGGCAATCTTATGAACTTGTGTACTCCAAATCCAATCTGGATTACAGAATCTGTCTTTGGGGGTGGCTGCAGACTTGAGCTCTCCCACTCAGGTCCCTAGGAAGCCATGAGGCAGTTACTCTAGCCATGAAGCTCTGCTTATCATTCTGTGTGCTTCTGTTTCTCAACACAGGCGCTTTGATTACCGTCCAAAAACTGATCCTTACTGCCAAGCTCGTTACACCTTCTGTCCCACTGGCTCTGCCATTCCACTTATGAAAGAAGAGGATGTCATTGAAGTGTATCGATTACAGGCTCCAGTATGGGAATTCAAATATGGGGACCTACTAGGACATTTGGTAAGGTGGTGGGTTTTTTTAACAAAGTTACAGTGGCAAATTCAGCTGAATTCAACAGCAGGTGTCAAGAATGGGGGCTATAAGGCTGGGATATGCTTGTATGGAAGAGTACTGGAACACACAAGCTAGGCTGTCTATAGGAAGGATACCCAAAGAGCTGTAAGTTTCAAATAAAAGTTACAGAATTTAGCTCAGCTAAAGAAAAGAGCATGATCAGCACTGCTGGTGGGTTTGAATGTGTTCCCTCATGGAGCTGCGCATTGGGAGTGTTTTATATGAACACATCATTACATTTTGGGTGTCTCTTTTTCTGCGCTAGTACTACATCAAGAAAATACATTTATTTGTCCCCTTAAGTCAGATGAAATGCTCGCTTAGTATAATAACTTTTCTGTTGTTGAAAACTTTTATATTTGCATGAACATGGATATCTGTCAGAAAGCTGGTCAGAATGGGGGATGATGGGGACTTGGTTGCTTTTAGGGCTCTTTCTTTAATGTTATGATCAGTATTGAATTAAAGTCTCTATTCATGGAGTCATGCAAATATGGAAAAGTCTCAACTCTAGTAATATTTATAGCTACAGCAGTAGCATAATTAAGCTTCAAAGCATGATCCCTAGAAATACTAGTGAAAATAAAATAGCAACACCAAAACCAAGCACAGACAGTCAAATATGGAAATAGCGTCAAATATCATTGTCTCAGTTGTTAAGCTAAGGTTCAATTTATGTATTTACTGTACAGCTTTTTAAAATAAATATTTATCTCATCCCTTTTGTGGCTTTCCTTACTAAGATCTGGTTTTGGTAACTCAGTTCTGCTCTTTATTTCTCTGATACCTCTATGAAGGTAAGGATTCAAAAGTAAGCTTGAATTTTGACGGTGAGCTCCCACTGGGTATCTGCCTCCACATAACAGAATTTACAATGGATGGATAGACGAGCACCGAGACAGTGTGACTGTGATAAAAGTATGTGTGTGATACAGTCTAGTGTGTTATGCATCAGTGCTACTGAATCCAAGATGTTATAGGAACCCCTTCCCCTCTTCTCATCCTGTTACACAACAGCTCCCAAGAATCTTATCTTCTGTACAGGTCAAGCTGAAGTTGTTTTTTTGTTAAAATTTTGGCTTTTGGGGCTTTTTTTTTCTGCTTTTCCAGAAAATTATGCATGATGCTGTGGGTTTCAAGAGCTCTCTGACGGGCAAAAACTACACAATGGAGTGGTATGAGCTCTTCCAGCTTGGGAACTGCACATTTCCACATCTCCGACCTGGCATGGACGCACCGTTCTGGTGTAACCAGGGAGCTGCCTGCTTTTATGAAGGAATAGATGACGCACACTGGAAGGAAAATGGAACTTTAGTTCTCATGACCACAATATCAGGTAGGTTTCAGATGCTTTGGATGGTGCTAATATCATAAAATACAGAGTCAGCCTTGTCTTCATGTAAAGCAGCATCTTTTAATTTATGTTTTGAGGTTATTCGCAATGTTAGTCACTGATGCTAATTTCACACCGAAATAACTATCTATCTCTGCACTTTCTTTAATGCAGAAAGTGGTATGAGACCGCTGCCTTCTGAACAACACACACTGAAGAGTTGTTAAATGAGAGTCATTTGGTGTTGCTGCACAAAAACACTTGAGTCTCTTGAGTGTAAAAATAGCAAAACAGCTTATACAGAACATTATGGACTCTTTTCACATGGCTTCACCAAAACAAAGACTTCTATTGTGAAGTGGCAGATGACTGCTGAGACAGAAAAACTGGTGAATATGTGTACCTTACTGAGCAAACAAATAAGGCATATTTAGAAATAGTCTCAAAAATATAAAAAATACTAATTTCTATTTCTGTCTCCCCCATTATGTGTTATAAAAACTGTGCAAATATCCCCAGTCCTCTGTCGTGTGTCATAGGACAAAAACAGGATGTGCACCTATAAATACGTGGATGATCACCAGAATAGCTTCCTGGTATATACTGAGCACTGAAATTTTAAAACAAAAAGGTCATTTAAATAAATCTGGTTGATTACTGTAGTAATACAGTGAATGACTTATGAACAGAGTCCGCTGAGGACTTGGGGAGTTGCATTTTGTGTGACCAAACCCACTTACTCTCCGAAGTTAGCATAGCGTACAAGGCACGATGGAGAGGCAGTTACAGCTAGTGTGATGTGGTGCTTTATGTTTGCCCGCTTCCACCGTTAGCAGCTTTGCTGGACTCGGTCTGTAGATAACCTGTCCGGTGCCGCTAAGAAATTCTAGGCTGTTCTTTAAGCAAGGAAGTAAGCAGAGC
The DNA here is from genome assembly GCA_017639485.1 of Pluvialis apricaria. Classification (NCBI taxonomy): domain Eukaryota; kingdom Metazoa; phylum Chordata; class Aves; order Charadriiformes; family Charadriidae; genus Pluvialis; species Pluvialis apricaria. Next base: position 47,858,550 of record CM030007.1, read on the forward strand.
TGCTTTCCTATGAGTTTATAGCTCATGACTGAAGTCTTTGATGCCTGAAGTGGTTGGATTCTTTCATACGAATACCAAGTTAAAATATTTTCATACAGTTATGGAACTTGTAATGCTTCTTGCCCATGTGGATTATTTGGTGCCTAAGAAGGCTGAGGTTATGCTGGTGCCTTGTGGAGGCAGTGTTATGGTCCTCCTTGTCCCTCTCGCTTTCTGTTTCTGTGAAACTTTTAGGAAGGTAGCATCTCTGAGAGTTTTGAATTGTCTGAATTTGAGCAGGAATCTGAAAGTTACCGTGGAAGAGTGTGAATGGGTGCAAGCACAGATGGGCAGCATCCTGAGCTGAACTTGCTTCCTTCAGAGAGCAGGCGAAAAGCATCCCATCTCGCGGGAGAGGGCTTTAACGCATGAGACAGTTTGACCCTCTTTGTCCTTCCAAGATCCTATGGAGCTGTTTGTCAGCAGTGTCAGAAACCACACTGAGGCATTTTAATTTTCTTTTAAAGCCCATCAGCCAGGTTAGTGTTACTTAATGGCATGTTTCTTCTGCGGAAATCGAGCAGGAATATCCAAAGTCTGATTTTGGACTGTCTAGGCATCTTCCAACAGATTATCATGCATTAACCTGCAATGTTTTTGTTTAATTTAAGATGTTAAGGGCAGAACTTCATATTAAGTACATCTCAGTCTTGTTAGGAGAGACAAATCCTTTTCAATAACATGCCTTGCGGAGCACACACTAGGAAGCAAATCTGGTAGGAATTAGAGAAGATAAAGGGGAGCTTCAAGCCCATCTACAGCGTATAGTAAGTACAGTTCTTGATACAGATTTAAATGACTTGCTGGTTTATTAAACCAAGTCATGGGCAATTAAAAAAGACCGTATCCAACACTCCCACTGAACAGAATGATTATTAATGTTCTGAAGCCCAGAAGCTCTGAAGTGCGGAGTGAAGAACAGTTATAATGGGGTGAACGCCTAAGAGGTGAACGTGCAGAGCTTTAGTTACGCTGAGGTAGTAGCGTGCACACATGCCTTACCTTAGGGTAAGCGTGAGATGTGTTTACTCTCTGATGAAGAGGAGACACAGCAATCTGACTTTTGCAGCTTGTTTTGGAGGGAGAGGTGTGGCATGCGGTGCTCTTCATTGGTCTTGACGAATGCAACCTTGCAGTGAATTTAGACTTAATGCGAGAGGCTGGTTGTTGTGTGCGGGGCGGTGTTAGTGACACAGATCTGTCTGATGTCTGCCACCCCTGAACTGCACGGTAACTGCTTTTGCAACAGTTTTGCCTATCTTTCAGGAGCTACCAAGCCCAGTTACTGTACCCACAGCAGTGACACTTGCCACTAAAGAGAGGTCATGGCTTGGAACACTGTCGTGATGCCAAGCTGTCATCTGACTCTGTCTTCTGACATATTGCACAAAAAGAATCTGCAAAATTTGGCCATGCTATGAATGCAAGGTGCTAGACAGATTTGGGTCAGAGATGGTGGTACCCTGTGGTCTGTGGAAAGAGAGGGTGGGAAGGGCTCAGCTGAGGTGCAGTGCTGGGATTACAGAAAAAAACAAAAGAAGGAAAATTCAGCCTGGCGGAGAGAAGGCTCTGGGGAGACCTGATTGTGGCCTTCCAGTACCTAAAGGGGGCCTACAGGAGAGCTGGGGAAGGACTTTTTACTGGGGCACGTAGTGGTAGGATGAGGGGGGGAATGGCTTCAAGTTGGAAGAGGGGAGATTTAGATTAGATATTAGGAAGAAATTTTTCTCTCTGAGGGTGCTGAGGCAACTGGAACAGGTTGCCCAGAGAAGTTGTGGAAGCTCCATCCCTGGAGGTGTTTGAGGCCAGGCTGTATGGGGCCTTGGGCAACCTGGTCTAGTGGGAGGTGTCCCTGCCTGTGGCAGGGGGGTTGGGACTCGATGATCTTTAAGGTCCCTTCCAACCTAAACCATTCTATTAGTCCTGTGCTTCAGCTCAGGAGAGGCAGATGCATGACGTGTCTGGAGCTACCAGAGGGATGGGCTGAATTAGAGATGTCTTCCTCATTCTAGTTGTGAAATCACCAAAACACTCCAAGCATGCATTGTAAATAAAAAAATAATCCACAAGGTCTTTAAGTTTACTGGTCTTCACATCCCACTCATGTCGTTTGGCTTAGTTCACCTTTGCTGGCTGAGGAGCTACTAAAACAACAGGGTGTCTCAGTTTGTTTCTTTTGTGGAGAGACACAAAAACTTCTACCCTGAATTGCTGAATTTAGTTAAACTTGAGGAAGTGCAGAAATGCCTGTTGCACTGGTGAGCACTTTGTCAGCATCTCTTGTAGCTTGTACTACCGGCCCTGTTTGTCTGCATGGATAAAACAAAATGAGAAGTGTCATAGTTCCCTGACACTTGGATGTTCTGGCATAGGAGCAGGAAACGAAATTACAGTTTAAATAACTTACATGTAAATATAGTTTATTCAGTGGGGTATCACTTTGCCCTCCAACCTAAGCCTTGTGTCTTTGTACAGCTAGGTAATGTAGGTAAACTTTTGCAAGGAAGGGAGGCGAACCTTGAAATAGATGAGAAATATTTTGAGTCATGTATTTGTTACCTTGTCTCTGTGATACTTATTTTTCTCTCTTACAGGAGCTATGTTTAATGAAATGGCAAAATGGGTAAAATACGACAATGAGACTGGCATTTACTATGAGACCTGGACAGTTCAAGCAAGTCCCAACAATCAATCAATAGTGTGGTTTGACTCTTACGAATGCTCTAAATTTATACTGAGGACATACCAGAAGCTAGCTGACTTAGGAGCTGTATTTAGGAAGATACAGACAAACTATACGAGCATAATTTTATTCAGTGGAGAACCGATTTATTTGGGAAATGAAACATCTATTTTTGGACCGGGAGGAAACAAGACATTGGCAGCAGCTATAAGAGACTTCTACTATCCATTCAAACCTCATCGGACAGTCAGAGAATTTTTTGTGGATCTTTTAAAAATAATTGATCGTGTCATCTTGAATCATCAGTTTTACCTCTTCTACAACTTGGAATACTGGTTTTTACCTATGAAGTTCCCTTATCTCAAAATAATTTATGAAGAGGTCCCTTTACCTGTTGGAAGCAAAACATCCTTTGGTGTATAATTGCTTACCGAAGAACCGAACTTGCCCTTATGCCAGAATATCCTTAAGGATTTTGGAGCGCTACCACGATGGTATTAAAGTGTTGTATGTTTCACTGCTGACTGTAGAAGTTGGGAAGGCTTTGCTAGACCACATGAAAGACTATGCCTTTTTTTTTTTTTCTTATTACCTTCAGAATACATTCATGAATGCTTCAGCATCTCTGACTTGGCCACCTTCTGCGTAACCATGGACACCTGCTGCCTGGAGGTAGGCTCCTGTGGCTCCTCTTGGCGAAACTCCGCAGTGCCAGGGGGTGGATGGGAGGCAGCCTGCCTGCTCTGGTCTCAGGCACACTCTGCGTACATGGCCATGTGGTGACAAATAGCATCTGGCCACCCACAGAGATGGGACACAAGCGTTACAAGGACCTTCTGGTCTGAGCAGCTCAGCTGTCCACATGTTGGAGCTAATAAACCGGAGTGCCTAGATGTGCCCAGTTCCTTCAACGTGTGCCTTACATCAGTGTTTCCTGTATTTCTTTGGTTTGTACAACTGGGACCTATGAACGCTTCTCTGGTTCATCAAGTAGGTGTGCAGTGGGGTGGGAAGGGGCAGTGAATCTGTTGGAAGATGGCACGGGTGGTATCTTGTCAGCACTTTGCTTCCTTCACCTGCACTGTAAGCACAATACAGATTGCTCTTCCTAAGATTTGTGTGTGAGTTTTCTAGCACAGATAGAAGGGAAACAGCCTGTTTTCATGTCAGCTTTGATGCATAACTGCAGTGTTCTAGCAGTCTCCTCTCTAAAAGTCTACTTAAGGCCTTGATTAGGTCAGTTTCGTAGAAGTCAGGTTTACATTCCTTTTACATTTCTTTAAAAGGCATGGAATCCTTAATGCAAAAGAAGCAATGGCAGTTTGTAGGGGGTCAAAGTCACAGTTAGAAATCAGTTCTTGTCACAGATTTGCCTGTAAAAATCAATTGCAGCCTCTTACCGGCAGCGATGCTTGCAGTCATGGTGCTGCGTCAGCTGCAGTGTCCTTTGGTGCTGTTCCTGGCTACACCTAGAGCAGCTTGGCAACTGGTTCCCTTTAAACTCAACTGACCAACGCCAAGGGAACACTGGCTTTCTGGAGAGCAGTGAGGTGCCTGTACACAAAAAAGATACACCTGCAGCAGTGTAATCATCTCCAAGCCGACACAGGTCACTTTGTTTGTTTTTTTTAAACCAGTTGCAGAATGTGTAGTGCTCCTGCAGAGGTTATTACTGCATCACGGCTAAGTACTTAGTAACGCAGGAACCCAACTCTGCAGTTTTATCGGGCTTGAGCTGAATTAATAGCTTGCTCCAGCCAAAGAGGGGAGTACACAGTGATTTGATTCAAATTGTAAGAATGGCAGAAAATTGACCTTGTGTTTTATAAGTCACTAAAATTAATTAGTTGAATTGTATTATCACATAATGGGATGAGCATGAGAGCTATCGTGAGAGGAATGACGAGAGCACCTCTGTTCTGCAGGGGAAAGCTGCTAATTAGTTCCACTGTTATGTGAAACTTCATCTTCTACCTCAACTTGAAAGGCTCACTGCAGCCAAAGTCACAAGCCCGTGTTTTAACCAGCAGAGCTTCAGATTCTTTAGATTACCCACCAAGAAGGTAACCCAGGAGGCACTAAGGAAGACAGAGGGGAGCAACAAGCCAGTCTACAGAAGATGTGTTTTTGTTGATGCATATTTTTATGTCTTGGAACCCCTCAACATTGTTGAGTCCGCATTTATCCTCTCAGGAAAAAGCCCCAACCTCAAAACCAGTGTCCCAAGCTCCGTAGAGGAAATAGGATCATGGAAAAAAGCCGGTAGAAGCCCCCAAAGCTTCTTCTCTAGCATTTGCTATAAAGGGTGTAGCATTGATGCAGGTAGAGAGACCTTTCAGAGCCTGAAGCAGATGCCATGGTGGGGTGGGTGATGCTCTCTCCTAGTCAGTAAAAGAGGGTCTCTGCTCAGCCTGGCAGTGCTGTTCCTTCACTGCAGTACTACTTTGTCTTCATACTGGAGCCTAGATGCCAAAGTAATTCTTTTCCCCTAACAGTCGGGGTATGTAGAAGAGCCCCGCACAACTGGAAATGCCAAATCCTCAAATACACAGGTAAGGGTAGCTGAATGCCACGCATCAAAGCTGCCTTGTGCAGCTCCTCATGAAAAGATGGGTGTGTGTGGACTTCTGGAGAGATTATACCACAACTTGGCACAGCTGACTGCTTACAGAGGTAAAACCTTCATGATTGTCGAAGAACTTCATCAAAACCAATGGAAGTCTCTTATGAAAGAAGTCCTCGCTTTTCATGGCTGTGGGAAACGTAACTTCATGGTTCTGTCAGTATAAGTTTGTAACATCCAGGGCTTTTTGTAACTAAAACTGAGCCTTTTTCACTTTTCCAATTTAATCTGTAAAATCTGCTTAATTTAGCATGTTTTACTCTAACCCTAATACTCTGGATGGTACACAGAGACGCATCAAAGAAAACGAGTTACATCCTACCATGTATTAGTTGCAAATCAGAGGACAGTAAATTTCAGGCAACAAAAAAAGGTAAGATGAAGACAACTGAACAGTTACTTGTCAGGGACACTGCATCCCTTCCAGTGAGAAGCAGGAAGAAGCAACTATTTAAGACAAAATCTCTGAGTATATTCTGTAGTAGGTCATACGGATGATCATTTGACGATTCCTCTGTGCAGCCATGTGTGCATACAAGTTTGTGTCTCGCTTTGGAAGAGGAACTCTATAGTCAGTTTTAAGGTACTAATTATCAATGTAGTAGTTACCCTTTTTTAACATCCATGAGCTCCTTCTGAGGCCAGTACTTATTCCTTCCATAGGCACAGTATTTGGAGAGAGGACTCCTCACCTTCTCTGCTTCTCTCCATTTGGGAGTTTTAAGGTTCTGAAGGAAAAGCCAACTGTTCAGAGGGAAAGCACAGCCAAGTGGAAATAAACTCCACCAGCGCAAACTGCAATTCTGGAAGAGGTGCAGTTGTTGAAGTTGACCAATTATTGCACTGAAAAGTTTCACTAGTGTTTAGACTGAAGTTAGCAAGTGCAGTACTCTCTTGTAGGCAGAATCCAGAAGCCTTGAGTTAGGCCTGTAAAGTTAGATCCAAAGTAACACTGAAATGATGAGTAGGCTACTGCTGTGAAGTTTAGAGAAGCCCCAAATAGACTCATAAAGATGACACTTTTGTCACTTGGAAAGCAAATGTTGGCAATATCTAACAGCTTCTGCACACCTGATGATCTGTTGTTTGTGCCTGTAAACCACCCATTTAGGTGAAGCATTTGAGGTGGAGATCTTCCTGCTGAAAGTCCCACGGGGGAGCAGAAATACCAGGATCACACCTAACATTCCGCTCGCAACCAGCTGGTAATAGCACTTGCCTGACGGTAGGAACCAGGGGCTGCCCTAACTGCCGGGCTCAAGAGTAAGCTCCGACTTTCTCTTTTACCCGTCTCCAGTGAATGTGTCATTACTACTGCTTCCAATGCAGGAGGCATCAGCCACTTCAGGCTGTGCTTGGGTCTGCTCCCTGCTTTTGTGCATGTTGCAGTTTAGAGTACAAATACGCGGTCATTCTGCTATGTGAAAAGTTTTAAGTGTGCACAGTGGGCTTGTGCAAAGCTGCTTAATTTTCATACCCCTGAGCTGCTCAGGGCTGTAACCCACGCTTCACGCCAGGGGGGTTCTCAAACAAGGCAGTTCCTGGCTTGTCATACATCAAGGTCAAACAGAGCATGCGGCTCCTGTTCCCTGAAGGGCCATGCCATGAAAACAGCTGGTACAAATGCTTCCCGCCTTCTCCCCACACAAACCCACTCACAGATGTTCTGGATTACGAGAGCTGCTGCCTTCAGTACCGTAACTGAGGATGGTGTCAGTGATGTTGAGGTTCTTCTGGTTTTGAAGTCACCCCAACTAGGGAATAACTTGAAAGGTAGAACCGGCTTCTGCTCTTCCACTTACAATTTAGACTCCATTGTAAGTCTAAAGCATTAAAAACCCCCCACCAACAGCTGCTGATAGCAAATGAGGAATATTAGATTGTGGAAACAGACCTTACCAGCCATGCAGAGAATGTTGTATTTTCAGTGTAGGATAAATAGCCAGAATGAAAAGAATCATCTCCTGTGTCATGTCATGCTTCAAGCACAGGTGGAAGACAGAGCAGAAAGCACGCCACAGCCTCTGTTTCAAGGCATGTGAACGGCAACAGCCAGCACTGCATGTGATCCTGCAAGAGAAACCTAACGAAAAGGATGAACAGATGAATGTAGAGAACATCTAAGGTTAATTGTGGTTTCCCTGTCCTAGTTTTGATACTACTAAACTTCAATCGTATCTCCAAGGAATTTGTTTCTACAGCACCTGTATTTTAGGAAAGTTAATTTAGAGTTTGTAGTCTGAACCACAGACACTGAAGTTCTGAGTCCCTTTAAGGTTTCACAAATTTCCTCATTAAATCAATGCTCCAGTTTTAGGTCCAGCAGCAGCACTTACTTTTACCATTCCGTGTACAGCCGACCAGGCCGGCCAAAGATCAAGACAGATCTCTCTGAAGTAATGCAACGAAGTTTTAGGCTGTAGTCAGGCCTACTCCAAATATAGAGGCCCAGACAAACCCTGTTTTAAATTCACAGGAAAATAATTTGGTGCACATCAAACAACACCTGGAGTAGATATAGCTAATTTTTATACCTATGTTGTTAGATCAGTTTGCATAGCATCAGTGAAAGTTTCTGACTAAAAATCCCTCCAAAAAAACCCACTGAAATGCACAAGTTTGTAGCTTTGGCTAAACCACAGGGAATTACAAAGCTAATGTAAACAGCTGCTCTTAAATCACCCACCTTGTGACTTTTGATACAACTTCTCCCTGTAAACTAGCACAGCTGGCCAGGATTACCCCAGCTGTTTGGCATCGCCAGCTTTCAAGAGTAATGTTATATCCAAAAACTGCAGTGGTGTAGCACCTGTGATCAGAGGTGAGATTTGGCACTGCACACATTAACAATTCCTACCCAAAACTGGACAACCAAGACAACGCTGGACTATCTACTTCTGAAAGCAAGAAGAAATAAAGGTGAACGCAGGGAAAATCATCTTATACAGCTATAAGACACCCATGTTCATGTTTCTAGTGAACTTCATGATGGTCTGTGGTACTCATTACTACTTGTGTCATGGATTATTTTTTTATTATTCAATTTTTGCAACATGCATACAAGGCAGAATAAGAATTGTACAAGATTTGCTAAAAAGGAGCATTGTAGCTTTTCCTGAAGCTACTCAGAATGTAGGATTGCCTGGGGAGTTTTACTGCTGGATTATTTGAGATCAGCACGCTGCAATTCATTTGATGTATAAAAACTGCCGACCTTCACTGGAAGAGAGACAGCTGCTTTCAAGTGGTTTTCTTATCCTTGAACATTTTGATAACCGTTACGATACTGTGTCACATCTACAAAGGAGTTTTTGAAGTCTATGCAACAGGACGCAGAGCTCCTCAGGAGAGGCCAGCCAGTTACCTTGCTGGAGAAAGCCATTCCACTACAAGTAAGCGTAAAGCCTTCAACTGCTCACGTGTTCCCCACGGGAACAGAGGCGGAGGTCTCTCTGTGGGAAGCAGAGTGCTGGGTTCCAGAGACGTGAACTCCAGACGCGAGGCAACTCGGGTATTTAGGCTGTGTCCTGCCTTTCAGTTGCTGTCACTACCGCCGCAGTGAGCAACAGACCCACTTACCTTGCCAGCGTCAGGACACCAGCAGTCAAGGTCCAAAGAGGTTTTAGCTGCATTACTAATGAGATTACTTCACAACACTAATTCAGTGAAAACACATCTTCTTCCCCACATCAGTAGTGTTACTCCTCCTTTATCACTCAGGCAATTCCGAGAGTCAGAATATAAAAAACACTGAGCTTTTTAACTTTTATGGACTAAATATATTGACGCCTTTTATACAAATAAAAGCTAATTATAGTATTACATTAATTTAACAAATTCTAATACAAAAACTGTGTATTTCCTAAAATGTGATCTTTAAATCAAAGCTCTACATAAACATACAACTCCCCTATGACCAGTCCGCTGAGCAATGATTGCTCAAAATATAGTTATGAACTTAAATACGCTCATAAGTGTATTACACTTGAACTATACATTTGGATAAACATTACTGAAATCAGAAATGAAGAAAGTGTACTTATTACCAGAACCAGCTGTACAGCTCAAACGAGAAGAAGCCACCAGCTAAGTTCGATACAGCCCGCAGCTGGAGCAGCTTTGCCTTGCTGGTGGTTGACCACACCTTCCAACACATTCAGCAGTCACGTGAATGAGTCTTTTAGTATTACCAATTAATAGTGTAAAAGAGAAAAATAATGTAATGGTTGGCGGTAAGAAATGAAGTCAAAAGCCACATCCAGATCACAGGCAATACGTTGCCTACACTGATTACAGACTAAAACCTTTCTTTAATGAAACTGATTTACCAAATATTCAAAACAAATTTTTGCCTACTGCTCTACCCCACGCAAGTTTACTGCTTTTAGCGTTTTTAAATATTACGAAATGATCAAACTAGCTGAATTAAAGGTATACAAAATGATCATCTATCAAACATTCACTTTATACATAAACATTTCTGAAACAGATTTACAGTATACAATTAGTTTATACATCTTAAGCAACTGTTACAATGTCATTTCTCTCAAATTGAACGCAGCCAAGAGGTCTAAGATTTTGTTAAAAGGTTCTTGGTCACCATTCCAATTTTAACTTTCTTGTCTCACGCTGTTCACATCCACATCATCACATTTAACACTGCAGGGTTCATTTAATAAACTATACATTATTCCATCTAACCCTATGCTGCAAAACCAGTTAATGCGCAAGAAAAGCTCATTAACTCCAATGTGTTTTTAAATACAATGTATCTACATTTTTCCCCAGAATGCTTTCGCTTCCTGAGCTAGACATAAAATACCTTAAAACAGGTTTAGACACAGATCTGAGCCCCCATAAGCAAACTACGTAAAAATGCATGGGGGGGGGGGGGGTGGGGGGGGGGAAACAACCCACACCACTTTTGGTAGCTCGCACTACTATTTGTTTGTGCTCTAAATACATTTTAGATGGATCTAATAATCTGTTGAATAAGGTAGCAAACTTAGTATTTTAATTGTCTAAACTATATTACTGTGTATTGCTCTTGCCTTTTATGACTTTTATATAAAAGAATGCGTACATTTCACAGCCTACTAAATACTCTTTATAATCTTAATCTTGTCATCTAGGTGACAGGATTTAGAAATGCTATAGTCCGCAATAAAAGCATGCAGTTTTGGTGGGGTTTTGTTTGTTTTTTTAAGATCAAATTTGATCGTGCTCAATACTAGTATCTAAATCAAAGAAGGACAGCATATCAAAACTGATATTCTGCAGGTACATTTCAATATTTTAAATATGTCTTTTATTTCCATCAAAGTTTGAGGTCACTGTCAACAAAAAAGACTAAATCTAAAACAGAAAAGAGATTTTTGTTTGGATGAAAACGGGGTTTTGGAGCTATCCATGATTTCTGTTTTGCAATCCGGATTTCCTAAATAATTTTTGAATAAAAATTACTTTTCTAATCAAACAATGAAGTAACTTATAGTAAAAACTATAGTATTAAGTAAGCTTATATGGTAAACTGCAATATGGTAAGCTTGGGTTTAAGGTGCTATTCCATCTGCCCTGAAGTCTTTTAAGGACTTTACCATGTGGGCATCATGTCTGGGAACCAGACTCTACCGAGATGCTTTGAAACTTCCCAGTGAATCTGCTCTAAGCTGTATTTCTGATCAGGAATCAAAACTTCCTCCATAATAGAAAGCTGAGAGAGACGACCACCACACATCTTCACAAACTCAACAAAGGCACTGCAAGAGACTTCACACTCTCCTAGGCCAACAGCTGAGAGATACTTGCAACGTTCTGCAATACGGATCAGCTCCTCATCCAGTGGCCGCAATCCGTTGGCGCACACCACCAGTTCAACTAACCGAGGACACGTCATCCCAACGCGGCCAAGTACATCTTTGCTTACCGATCTTCCAAAGTAAAGGTGAGTGACAGGTATTTCGTAACGAAAGAATGGGTCAAACTCTTCTTCGTACAAGAAAAAGTACATTACTAAGTTTACTTTAGGAGAATGCTTGATGAAAGCGTCCCAGCTGCTCTTCTGAATCGTGTGGAACTGAGTCTGTCCAGGATTTTCACTGACAACATCAATGCGCAAGTGTTCTAACCGGACATGTTTTTCAGAAGACAAAGCAAGCAGAAGCTCATCACTCAGCAGATGGTAGTTTAGCGCCAATTCACGTAAGCCATGACACTGGTCAGCCACGCAAAGGATACCTGGGAGAAGACACCGTTATGAAAGGGGTTAGACAGCTAAATATACTAATAACTGAACAAGAAACGTAAGACAGTTTGTTTATGTATGTCAAGAGAGTGCAAAGACCATGTATTTCAACATGCAGTGAAGACCTAACATCAAAACAAAATCATACTGGACAACCAGAGCATGAATCTCTTTCACATAAGCATGGCCTTGTGATTTCTTTGTACCTACACAGCAAGATACACATACACTATGCGATTGCATCGCTATTTTGCTAGGGAAACAAAGAAGTTAACATGTTGCATTGTATACTTTCCTGTGGGAGCTGATTGTTGTGTGACAAATCTATGAAAAGCATACTCTGACTGTTCTGCCCTCTTATAAGGCCACATACACTTAAATTCAATTTTGGAAAAGGGATTTACTCATAATAAAAGTATTTCCCTAGCCTGCTCTGGAAGAACTGACATCCCTCCCTGTGGCTGACAAAGCAGCCATGAATGAAATCTGTCACCTGAGGGAAGCAAACAAAATGAATGCTAGATTTTAATTCAATACAGAACTTGCTGCTGTCAGTATTTGTTCTTTCTAGCAAAGTATAAATATTTAAATTTGGAAAAGCAACAGCAAAAAAGAAGGAAACACTAAAAACTGGGAGCAGTAATTCCTAGAACAGTGGTTTTCAGACTCTCTCTTTAATGAATCAATATAACCTGCTGCTCATGGAAGACAAAGACATTAACAAAAACAATTCAGTTCAGTCTATAAGGTTTCCATTCATCCTATTTCCAGATACAAGCAATGGTACCACACTGGTAACAGTGCTAAAAAAAAAGAAAAAAGGCACTAAATAAAGCACACAGTCCTCTGCATTTCATGTGACCCAGAAAACTGCATGAAATTGAGGATACGGTCTTTCCATTAATAGAGAAGATGAGAACACAGCATTTAACATGCAGCTGAAAAACCTGAGCTCAATACACTATACCTCTGAAGCAATGGCAAGAAGTATAGAAAAACAGCAGTTATTTTAAGATGCAGTTATTAAACTCAGATGCCTATGCTAAACCTAAAAACACTATTTAAAAAGTTACTGTAAAAATATTGCATTGCATGAATATATACACCAAAAAAGTACGTATTTTCCACCTGAGGATCTGCAAGAACACATGCACAGAAGCTCTTCTAACTACATCAAATGCTGTCATTTCAAATAGAAAAAAGTTTGTTAAATGAATAAAAAAAGAATTTAGATAAACAGAATTTTAACCCAACTCTTATTGCAACTATGTCCTGTAAAAGCAGTTTATACGCATACCCATACCATTCGGGGTGAGGGGATGGTATCCAAGATGGAGGAAAAAATTCAGGTTGTTTTTTTTTTAATTAGCCAACAAAATCAGAAGAACTAAGTATACCTACAAACTTGTGTGTACCTTCTACACATTCCAGAGATCATTTCCTGTCCTTAAATCATAACAAATTAAGTTATTCTTACAGTAATACTCCCATAAAGGCTACTATGACCACTCCATTTAAGCAGACTCAGGTATGCTGCTTTATAATAACTAGGTCTGTTGACACATGAAATATTTTAAAGAGTTTCAAGATTGAGATACGTTGTCTCACCACTACACGGTTTCAGAAAACAACTTGCTTCAAATTTAGCATCCAAATGAGCTCCTTACCCAGACTACCCTTCAAAGAATAATCTTTGTTACCTTTAAGGCTACATCATTGGCCATTGTAATGCAAAAAGAGAAGAACTGAGGTTCAACGTGCTATGATCTAGGCGCTATGATCAGAGGCACTGCCTTTGTGGCACCAAGAGGTAAATCGCTCTAATGTCATACAGCACAGATTTGCATCAACAAAACCCTCTACTAAACTGCTGATGCAGGGACACCCCACATCCACTCTTCTCCCTTACCCTCCCACTCAAAGAGAAGCAACCCTCCTACCCTCGAAGCAGAGCTGAAACAGCCTATACAGAAATGCTTTCAGTTCCCTCTGTTCCAATAGCTAATATTTCAGGTCATAAACAACAGCACATCAACGTGGATTGAAAAGTAACCATTTCTTTGTTTTATAAGGTACTGTTGTAGTTCTAATGCAAGTTAAAGTTCAGGGGGAAGCAGCAAGCAGAAGAAACTTCAGAGCTCTTCACAAAGATCAGAAACACACCACTGCCTTAGTTTCTCCAGCCCAAAGCCAAACACGCCTCTATCTTTGTACAGTAGCTTAGGGATTATTCAGAGCATCTTCTGGAATCAATTCAGTTTGATATCAATCTTTTTCCTTTATCCCCACAGTAGTGGGGTCCCTCTTGCACTACTTGCATTACTCTCCTCTGTCCTTCACTAACAAAATCTTTAAGAACTGTTCTCGTACTGAACTTTACCCCCACCCCCAAACTGCAATCTGAAGGCATGTTATACAATTTTAAGTGCATGTATAAGTAATTAGTTTTGCATAACTCATGGCACTTTGGGGTCAATTCAAGTTTTTTTTCCGTGTTTATAGCAGCCTGCTAATTATAATATTCCCATTAGGGGGGGGGAAAAAAAACCAACCAAAAAAACCCCCGAGGTCTCGGTGCTCCAAGTTTCCCATTTTCCTTCTAAAGTCTCATTTTTGCAGCCTGCCTGCTCTGAAGCCAACTATCCCCATGCCAGCTCCTTTCTTATGTTCCGCTTTTGTCTCCATCTGAAGGCACACCCAGACACCTGAATTAAGTGATCAAATTCTCCTGCTGTTTGCATAGCACTCTCTGGTTTTGTCACTAATGCATCTGATCCCATTCTATTCACCTCCGCTCCATGAAGGACAATAGCAGTTGTGCTCCTTGTCCCTTCAACAGGCGTTGCCATTTCTTACCCATTGTTCCTTCAATTTAAAACATTGTACAAAATACATCAAACAGAATACGCCAGTCAAACAGCTTCTTAAACGCATGTCCTCTCCCAAATTATCAAGCGTATGATGTTCAATAAAACCTTTTAGCAAGGATTAGCCACAAGCCAGCAACGTCTGCTACAGCTGACAGGTTACTCTTGGATCCAAGTCCAAGGAAATTACTCTCTTTGCCTAGCTACAAATTACTGCTGGAGCCTCTTCCTCTCGACAGACACGTTATGGCTCCTGTACTTCTCAGACATGAGGATTCTCAAATGAAATGTTAAGTCAGAAAAACCAGTCACTCAAGCTAATTTAAACAACCCCCTGTCTACGATTACAAAGCTTTGAAGAAAGTAACATTCCAGTTAACACGCTGGTGAACACTCTGCCGGAAAAATCTGCTGCAAAACAAACCTGTGTTTTCAGGACTTTTTATACAAAGCCAAACACTAGGTTTTGTCTGAGAGCTAACACCTGCAAAGATACTAAGTTTGTGTTTTGTTTGTTATCACTACAACAACATGCCCTCTGCTACAGTATCACTTTCCCCACTGGTGAATTTTACATATAACATACAATATTTACAGTTGCAATATATTTGCATGAAGAAAGCTACAGTGACTATAGTAGTTTCTACTTATCCTCTAAGTTGTCAGCATCTAATTTATAATTTCTCTTCCATTTCTCAGTCAAAAACTGATTCACAGCCCATCAACTTAACACTTACAATCTTAAGCTTGCTGTGCATTGCATAAATCTTCCACAAACATTAATTCTATGAACTTCAACAATCTAAGTGCTTTCATTCTGATATGAGCTGGCTTCATTCTCGCTACAAATAGAGTGCTAACAAAGTACATTTGGTAATGGCAGAAGTTCACTGCTCAGTCTCATCTCCCCTTTGTTGATGCTGTCTGCACTTATCCTCCAGTAAAAGATTAAACTGCTTGCTTTCAGAATGACTAAATCAGCATCTTCGCAATCCATGACATTGCAACACTCAAAACCCATACATAATGAACCACAGAAAAGGAACTCATGTTCCAAAAAGCTTGATTATACTGGAATACTTAAATAGTCATTGCAGAAGCAGTGCACTATCAAGTCAATACATACTCTTTTAAGTTCCAGAAGAGGTTAGTTATTTGTCCAGAACAGACACGCAATATTTTATTAGCTCAGTGGTCACTCTGCAAGTGGTGGGATGGATGGATTGACAACCCGTTGAATTAGTATTTTATTCCGTGACAGTTGCTGTAGATACCACATTCATCCTCGCTCTCACCCCACCCCTATTTTTTCCAGAGTTTACTGGTTTCAGACAGAATTTAATGCATACATTTAAAACAAAACAAAACACAGTAGCTTACCAGCTGGAGAAACATGAGGACAACTGCTCATTTTCAATAGTTTGAGCGTGTCACTGTTGTTAGCCACTAGCACTTTGAGAGACGGATCATCTACTGGTGTATCGTCAATCTTAAGTGAAGAGAGGGATTTGGAGTTTACAAACACCACTGTCAGTGCAGAAATAAAGTGAGACTGGAAAAAAAAAAAGTTTAAATGAAACAGTAGTATCTGAAATAAAAATCTCAATGGTTTTACGCTGTATATAGCAGTCCTAGTTTTCATTTACTTACTGACAGCATTTGCACTAAAAGCATTTTTTTGATATTGCATAATTAAAAAGCAATACCAAAATTGACATATTTTTGACTACAGGAAGTATAATAAATTTTTGCTATCCGTCTATGCATTTGGCAGATCAGAATGTCTAACATTAAACATAAATGAAGAGCCTGACCCAGGACAATTCACTACACAAATCTACAGGAAGACCACAAGCAAAAAGAAAGCCTAGAAGCTCTAATTTTGAGGATAATTTGCAAGTTGCGCTCCAAAAGAAGCACCTTCTAGAACAGGAACTCCCACGTGGTGAGATGTGAACACAGTCAAGAGTGGTAACCCTGTACTGTTAAGATGTGTCCAAAGCCAAACGATACCACTGCCTGCGTACCGTCCACACAGAGTATTCTGGGTTTGAATGGATTTATCCTGCAAAGCTAACCGGAGTGGTCCAAACAGAGCCAAGGAGCAGGTGATCAATAGGTGATGAATTAATTACCAATTAAGCAGCATAGACAACGTAGGTGCAGTGCTCGAGGTTGCTCCTCAGTGTTTCAATGTAACCACCGAAACTTAGCAGTAAAGACAGAGCCCGGGACACCTTAACTTGAGAAACACAGACTAAGAGCAGATACAGCAGTGCTTGTAGAAATCATTGGTGGTATGATGGAAGTGAATAATTAGCTTATCTTCATGATTTCTTACAAAATTGACTAAGTACCTCCTCCATGCACTACATTAAGTACCCCATAAAATCACCTGCTACTTTGATTTCAACACTGTTTCGCTCTCAGCCACATGCACCTGTAGAATCTTGAATGCAGTTATATGAGAGAAGGCCTGGCAGCAGTATTTGCTCAGTCTTCTGTTACATGTTTGTGGGTTTTGCTAAAACTCATGCACAATTTGGCTTAGAGCAGGAATTAATATTTTCACATTAACATAAACTGTCAATGTCAGTTCATGCAAATGGAAACAGAAAGTTCAAATCAGAAGCATTAGGCATTTTGGCTTTAGGGGCCACTCCCAATTATACAGACAATAGGCTGATCATATACGTTACGTACTGAAGAAAAGGTCCTTTAATAATATTTCCACTCTGTATTCCAAAAGTTTTAGTATTGTGTTTTTATTCTCTGTATTTAGAATTCCCTTCACTAAGGCGGCTGTTAAATAGAAAGACAAAGAAAGCTGACCGTGTTTACAAAAACAGGTAACTTGAAACTGTAGTTTGAAGAGCTAACAGAAGACAGGCAATATCCCAAAATGTAAAAGTTGGTGATTTAATGTCTTTTCAATATCGCCACATATGTAGCCTATAGTATGATTCTGTAAAAGATTCTATGCTAAATGCTAAATGTGATTTACATATATTTGCCAGATGTCACTTTACTTGAAATCAGAAGAGCGCTGATGAAGATAATGCAAGGGAGTCCAGACTTCCTATACAGTCTGATTAAAAATAAAAAAATAAAGAAAACTCTGTAGTGTTAACCATTTTTCAGATCCATTCATCTCTGCCTGCTTGTCAGCCAGTGGGCTTGTTACTAACAGCTTCCCACAAGAACTTATTCATGGTCCAATTCAATTCTTTAGCTTCTAAGAAAATTTAAAAATCATTGCTGGTACTGTATGTCAGTGACAATATTACCGGAGTGGTAAACATCAAAAAGCAAATTATGCCTACAGTTGATTTTGGCTCATTTGGAATGTATTTTTTTAAAGGCCACATGTGAACCTGTTAGAAACAAAAAAAGGAAGCTTGTATTTTAGAAGCCTTGAAGCTGAATAAGATCATAGCATGAATGACTACAAGTAATTATTCAGCAAACTGAATAGGACCATAACATATCTCGCCAATGAAAATGAAGTAAAACAGCTAAAACAGCATTCAGATTAAGAAATAAAACAATATACAAGAGCTGAAAGGACAAAGTATTGCTAACACACCAAGACTTTTTTTTTCCCCCCACTACATTCAGGGTTGCTTACAGTCACATCTCAAAGCACATTGAAAAAGGAAAAAAAATCATACAAAAACTAAGTAAAGATCTGGAAAGCCTCTTTGAAAATTAAGGATTAAAAATACATATTCAAGAGAATTACATGACGCAGCTGTCAAGGATAATAATTGATAATCCTTCTGTAGCTAACCTTGCTTAAACCCTGTAGCCTACTTCCTTTCCTGAGGCTGCCCCTACTTCTTCCTTGTCCTTGTTGCCATCATCAGCAATGACGTCACTGAGATCCAGCTAATAGCCTAGCTGTATCTGGCCCTTCACATATATGCGGATTGGATTCAAGAAGTGAGGCTGTGAGACATCCAAGACATTCCCGCCATAGAACAAGCGGCCCAGGTTACCCCAACCACTCTCCTGCTCCACAACAATAGTACATTTCCACCTCACTAGCAGGAATTCTTGTTTAGAAGCACACGCAAGAGATATGTTGTCTTCTAGATTAGATGCCTTCTAACAAAATCTAATTTTTCGTAAACATGCAAGGTAAAAAAATCTGACAGAAAGTTTCAGAAATACAGTGCACTTTGCCTAAGAATCTGATGCTTGACTCTGTGATATGAAGTATTGAAAATCATGATCATATCACTTTCTAAAGAGAGCTCAATGATAACAGAATCCCTACAGCAGGTCCACACAGATGAAACTCTACCACTCATTCAATTATAGTTGTCTCCTAAACATCCCCCATAGTCCCCCAGTACAATTAGACAGGCGGGAATTGTCTAGCCTCCTGACTTGCAGCATACTGCCCAGTATCACATTGAGGTCAATAGACAGGCAGACTTGGAAGAACAAGGTCAGGAATAAGTTCTGACACGATACAGAGAATAAGTGAAACAGTTATCCATCTTGGTTCAGTATTTTAGTTCCTCCCTTTAATTGAGCCCAGTAATCAAGTTTTCTTTACCAAAGATTTATATTTTCACAATAAAACTTTACATGAAGTTATAGAAATACTGTATGAACCACTGAAATACTTGGCTATAGAAACAAATATACATATTAAAATACCTTCGGTAAATCCATGAAGCTTGGCCGGGCAGTTGAAATTAGCCCAAGTGTTTTCAGAGAGCAATTCACAAGCTGTGACAAAATATCACAAGCAGCTTCTGCAGATTCCTTGCTACTGTCCACCTAAAACCAAAACAGATTTATTTTTCAGAAAACATTGCAAACACACACTCCTTATGAAAAAGCAGAGTAGAGTAGAGGTACTTGAACATTTTTTTTCACTTTACCTTCTGAAACGTGACATCAATAAAACCACAAAACCCCTCACTGGGAATCCAACAATGTCATTCTTTTTTCCCCAAAAAAGTACATAACAAAAATCCAAGATAATTTGCTATATATTTACCACCATCGTAAACACTTTGGTAAAATTTAGCACGGTGAGGGGTTAGCTAAACAGTTTGTTCCAAGATGAGATGGGTCTGGAGAACAAGTCTTATGAGGAGCAGCTGAGGGAACTGGGGTTCTTTAGCCTGGAGAAGAGGAGGCTGAGGGAAGACCTTATTGCTCTCTACAACTGCCTGAAAGGAGGTTGTAGCAAGGTGGGGGTCAGTCTCTTCTCCCAAGTAGCAGGCGACAGGACAAGAGGAAATGGCCTCCAGTTGCTCCAGGGGAGGCTGAGGCTGGATATTAGGAAACATTTCTTCACTGAAAGGGTTATCAAGCATTGGAACAGGCTGCCCAAGGGAGATGGTTGAGCTGCCGTCCAAACAGGTATTTAAAAGCCATGTAGATGTAGTGCTGAGGGACATGGTTTAGTGGTGGCTTTGGCAGTGCTAGGTTAACAGTTGGACATGATGATCTTAAAGGGCTCTTCCAACCATAACGATTCTATCAGAAGACATTCAATACACATCAAATAATAAGAAAGTAGATGTTCATTTGGGTCCAGAGCCTACCCCACTTTCTCTTTACATTCTTCTTTATCCGAATGCGGGAATTCTATAAACCTTTTAGTGTGTGAAAAAGCTGCTTGGTTTACCATGACTCAGCTCATAACATAGAGCTGCTGGAGAGTTAAGTGTGTTATCATATGAACCTATATAACTGGGCCTTCATCATTAATAGTACAACAGATATGCAATGGAGGATACTCTGAAAAAAAAATCTTCACTAGTCAGCTTGTTACACAACCGAATCACTTCATGTGCCTCCAGTGGATTTTCCCCACTACTCAGATGTGCTTTCTGGACAACTTCTTATATACAGTAGGTGCGACAGCTTTGCAAACCTACAGAACAGTAAAAAATAAAATAAAATTTGATCTTGTGATCAAGTTTAAGTCTACCATAAACCATGCTACCTTGTCACTAACTGATCTAAGTCCAATGAATTGTTCATTTTCTGCTCAAACACAAGCTGAAAAACCTCGATTTTCAACAATCCCATCTTTCTTTGCCTACAAAAAAAATCCCGTTTTCAGCCTTGACAGAGTAGCAGTCAGTGTTATATCCACTTCCTTGTGATTATCCTTACTACTTAGTATTTCCTGTGATCTAGTGTTCAGTTTGCAACACTGAATGAGAACTGAAGGGACACATGCAAAAAACGACACGGGTATCACCCTACCAGTGAAGGGCACCTGAAATCCTTCAAAAACATTTGGTGCAAAGCAATGCAGACTGGAGATAGACACTGGAAGGTGATTCCAATACTGCTATAAATCTTCTTTATTTGGGCACTGTTAAAAACCCTGCAAAACTTGTAATAACCAGTTGATACCTGATACCGCATTAAGCAGTAGCAATAAACATGAACAAGCAGAGGAGCCCCAGCTACGCACATGCTGATGATTCCTACGTTAAAACTCCCAGATCTCAGAAACAAACAACTAGTAAGTCCGCCTTGCTGCAAAGTAATTTCCTTTCCAAATTTGTCACACAGCTGATGCATGTGCAGCCATGACTGTTTCGCAGCACCCTTCCAAAACAGTGATATGAAGGCCAATGTTAAAGGTTTTCATCTGGTGAAAATAATTCCATGATGTTAACAAAGCCAGTTCTCACCAAATGGCATTTCTCAGCCAAGCACAATCAGTAGATACACCATTCTGTGCAAATCCCATGAACTTTTTCAGTTAACTGAAACTCAGCTGTGCTGAGTAGATGCCATACACGGACAATTAGTACTAGAACTGCTAGTCGCTTACTAGTAGTACGGAAGTCACTCTCTGTGCATGAGAAGTTTTCTAACCGTGAACATTAGATCCAGCTCCCTACAGGATGTGAAATGGGGAAATGCTCAATTTATGCATCCTGATAAAACTTAATTCTGAGGCAGGTAACCACGTGTACAATAGTACTAGAATTGAAGTACTTCTGCCCACTCATTGAGGCAGAATTCTAAGCAGCTAAGACACTACAAGAAAAAAAGGAAAAAAGAACCACCAATCCAAAAAATCCCCACCTAATGGAATTAAGGCAATGAAAAGGTATGTTCAGAACTGTTATTCCAAGTTTTGGTCCTGAAAATATATCCAAATAAATAACTGAATTGGGAGATAACCTCTATGTCTATATGCCCATTTAGAGAACTCATTTCTTCAGTATACTAGGCCTGAAAACAAGGCTTACTACACTGAGAGGTGCCGTATTTCTTTTTAAATAACTGACAATCCTTATCACAAAAATAACACCATAAGCATTTCCTAATATTTAGTGATTTCTTTAATTTTCAGCATGTTAAAGTGTTTTGATCACAATTGTCAATTACCACTTATCATCAGTACTTCAATTACTGACATTAATTACATCATACTTCTTGTGCTTTGATATTTATATAGATGAACCATCAAAACTGTCTCAAAAGTATCACAGAGATTTTCTTAAAACATTCTGAATAAAATGAAAAAAAAAAAAAAAGAAAAATAACTAAGGTTAACAGATGCTTTTATTTTTATAAAATTACTTAAAAAGCCTAAAAAATACGCTACCTTGAAGCTTACATACTGCAGGTGATTGGAATGCCTCTTTATTATTTGTTTGATTAGTTCAGGATGCGTTGCCCTCAAGTAAGACGTAGCTGGTTGATTCAGTTCAAACTCAAAACACCTCCAGAGATCAGGCATGTGAAACACTTGGTTCCAGCTTCGGCAGACCTGCGATGCATGAGCACGATCCAGAAGGGGCAAGTACTGGAACACCTGCAGGATAATGTCTTGAAGCAGGTTCGCCCAGTCAGGACTCTGCACACCTATGGTTTTCTTGTCTAAAACCTTGTGTCTCTTGTATTCTTTCTCAGTTGTCTCTTCAGATGAACTGCTGTTGGCATCATTAGTTTTCCTCCCTCGTTTCATTCTATAAAAATAATACCAAAAAAAATTTCTATATTTTTTGTAAATGTAGCAGAGCTGAGAAGAACAATATTAATAGAAAACTGTGGAGGTGAAGAAGCATGTTTTCAGTAACCACGCTTTTGCAGGGTTTTTTCCCCTCCCCTATATGAAGGAAAAAAAACCCAAGTAACAGTGAATTTGAAGTGGTAGTCTGAAAAGAACATTACCATCTAAACAGGTATCTTTAATATTACTTCTTAAATCATTAACACTGTTATATTTCTTTATAAAAACATATTTATAAACAATATAAATCTATAAACAAATAAAAATTTATAAGTCACTCTCCTTTCAGTGTTTCACTTTTGTGTTTGAGAACACTTTGAACCTATTTTGTTTTACCGTTTTGTTGACTATCCCTCTACTTTCCTACTAATGGAAAGATATTCTTCTAAACTATTTTGTGAACACTGACATTCATATTGCTGCCCCAGTCCTATTTACCAGAAACAACATTTGAAACTGGAAAACAAAAGCCAAGCAAGAAAGTAAATAGAGTGTATGCATGTTTGCAGGCATGTTTGCAGATGTTGAATCTGTCCAATTCATTTTTATTCCCACACAGGAAGAACCTTTCTGTTTGTTTATTTCTAAAAAGGTTACTTCAATATGCATCTATTTTAAGTCTGTATCGTTAAAAACATATTTCATTAAGAACATCAGTGTGCTTTCATTTTTCCAATTAACTAGTAAATAGGGATTACAAAAGATTTCCAGTAACAGTCTGGAAGTGTCAACTCACAAAAAAGTTTACAAGAGAGTCAGAAAACTTTCTTCAAAATCATATTAAATTCAGCAAGTCTGAGGCAAAAGTTTCTCTCATTCTCATTAGCAGGTACTTCTCCCACAGTGGTCTCACTTACACAAGTTCTACATTATATTACATTATTAAAGAGGAAAAAAATCCCACCACTACATACACCTGAAATAAAACTAGCATTGGGTTTTGATCAGTGTTCTTTTGTACATGCCAGCTTACAATTGAACTTGGCGTCCAATCATTCATTTTTAAAAGCCTCAATGCGATTCACATCACATCCTAAAGGACTAGGATGAGATCTCACACTAAACTACAATACACTCAACTCTAGTCTCTAAAAAGCTAAGAGAATCCAGGGGTGGGATGGGCTTGATATGCATAAACGCCCCTTAGCCCCCATGATTTCTGTAAGATAAACACAGACTTCATACACAGTGAAATCATTCTGGTTTAACATTCAAGTACAGCTACAAACATAAGATTATCACATGCTCAGTTCGTTCGGGACCTGAACAATCAACTTGGCCTGCTATGTATTGCGACTAAGTAAAAGTTTAAAAGTCTTTTTTAAAAACAAAGTGTAATAGACATACAAGTGAAAAATTACACTGTTTATCATCCGATGCATCATAGATTATTTTCTCAAAGCCAGCATCTTCTTGCCTACCTTTAAGATACTTTAATCCTACCTACTCACATGACAAAAGCAAGCTATCACTTAAGGTCTGAAGTTATTCATAAAATGACGTAAACAAACCTGAACATACTGTCGGGAAACACTGATGAACAGAATTTGTCTCTTGATTTTTTTCAACCAGTAGCACTTGAGAGCAACCATAAGATGAAAACGCTACTGGGCAAAAATCTCTATTTGCTTCCTGAGAACTATTTACTGTGATTCACAGCCCACGACTATGAGACTAAGTAAAACATGACTTTTGTGCTGAAACAAGCTTTTTACCCAAGAGAGAGTTCTGTTGCTGAGCCACTAACTTCACTGGTACAGAAGAAAAGCAAGAAAACTGAAGAGTGACTTAGAACCATCTGCAGCTAAGAAAAAGATGAAGTAACTGGATTTTGCAATGGTGAAAACTTAAAACTAATCAAGAATTAGATTAGCAAATCTACCACAAACCTGTCATGTTTGTGTTTAACTGCTAGGAATAGGCCAAGAATATTATTTCTAATAGGCTAGTCTGAAGTGCAATATTCCTTTAAACTCTAGGCTAAACAGATACTCCAAACAACTAGGTTTATAATGAGCAATTACCATATACAAGCTATTCATTTGCCAAATTTGGGATAGCATGTTTGAGGTCTTTTAAGTCTTTCCAAAGCCATCTCTTGTTAATCTTTAAAAAACTGCACACAGTAACTGTTAGACTTGCCTCTCCAAGTCTTCGTTTACACAGAAAGTTACCTCATCTTTTGCTACTAAGGTAATATATGTGCACAAATTTTCTAGTTAGGTAGGCTACTTTTATCACAGTATTAGAGGGTCAAGCATTTTCTCCCTTATCACATTATAGGGGCTACTGTGCATGTACAGTGGAGTTGATTCACATACACAGTACCTTTACTATAACTGATTTTTTCAAAGACACGAGCACTAGATCTGGCACTTTTCTTAAAAATAAAAAACAAAACAAAACACCGCCAAAACCAGGAGCGAGCTGCCACTGACAAAACTGTATGACTTTTTCAGCTGGAAAAATAGGCTCTGAGACACGGCTGACAGAAGTGGACTGGGTCATCAACAGCCAACTTACAGGTTGCACCTCTGAGCTAACTTCACGAGTTCTCAGTAGTTAATATATGCTGGTTACAGATCAAAACCCGCTCCCGAAGGTGTGGAGTACTATCTGAAGTCTTTATAGACAGCCAATGAAGAAAAGAGACAATACAGCCATCACTAGAGCTATACTGATGATGAATTTCAGGTCACAGTCTTCCAAGCAAGTAAGATGCTATGTGTTCTAAGTGACATGGCTTGAAAAATAGGGGATGGTAAAAGACATTTCCAGACTTTTGTTACTGACATTTTGGATGCTCCTGTAATTGAAAAGAGAGTGTAATCATAAATTTTCAAAAATATTTCCTTGTGGAACTTCTTCAAAAGAGAAAAAAGTGTCTAAGCTCAAGACCAAAAAAAAAAAAAAGAAAAAAAGATTTTGAGTCAGATGACTGTTTCGTCACCTAATTTCTAGTTAATTTGTTCATCTATTTTTTTTCACCTTGTTTCAGAATTTAAAGTATTGAAATAGCTTTTTAAAAACATAACTGGTTTCAACCTCTTAACATGACCAACAATAAAACAAATACAAATTTGAAAGAATGTGTATTTGCCTACAGAAGTTTACAGTCATCTAAAAACTATTTATCAAAAATAAGGCAACTTAAGAGAGTAAATCTTTCTGCAAATTTAGTATAGGAACAGCCAAATTCAATTAGGCAGTTCAGTTTGCTTTGTTTTAGGTATCTGATAGTCTAAAGATCTAACCATTCAAGATCACCTGCTGTAGGTGAACCTGCTGTGGCAGGGGGGTTGGACTAGATCATCTCCAGAGGTCCCTTCCAACCCCTACCATTCTGTGATTTTAAATCCAAGGACAACAGAAATAACTTTTCAACTAGGAAGACACTGATGCAAAATTCCATGCTAGCATACTACAGCATAGGTACAACCTATTTTTCAAACAGTGATTGCTTATCACTTCTTACAACACTTGAACCATCAATCTTGCTTTTAACTCTCTCCAGCACACTCGGGACACACTTAGCACTGATCAGTTTTTCCAAATTGCTGCTATAATCAACTTTGCTTTAAAAATGTAAGATCGTAACAGAAGAGAGAAAAAAAACCCCAACCAACCAACCTCCAACAAAAAGAAACACCAAGTCTATCAGAACAGAAAGATTTGTGAAATCAGCCTGCCCGACTGCTTAAGTTTTTCCAAGTAAATTTCTCAACCTACTATAACAACTTTGTTATGAACTCAGTGTTCTGAACTCTGCATCTGGGCACAACCCACACTATCTTGTTTGCAATACAGTCACGTTCATCCACAATCACACAGTTCAGTCACCAAGTCGGAGGAGGAGCGAAGCACATGCTGAAGATTGTTTTTATTGCTGAGTAAGGTGCAGACAGAACACAATGGCAGTTCAAAAAAAAAAAACCAAAACAAAACAAAAAAACCCAAACAACTATGCACGGCTGTTTACATCCTGCGGATAACGCTTTCTCATGAACAAGCCTAACTGAGCTCGTTGTGTTGTTTCACACCTGAAGTTAAGGCTGTTCTAGAAACAAAAGGAGGAGTGCGTGCGCTAAGGGGGACGGACGGACCGAAAGAGGGGGCGACCCGGACATAAACCGAACCCCGAGTCGCCGCGAACAACTAGCTCTGCTGGAAACAATGAGGGGTTTACAATTTATAACTGCTGTTACGAGGAGGCTGCGAGGCAGCGATACTCTGTGAACACCCAGGGTGGGTTTTAAGCCCCGGAGTCACTTCACCTCAGGGTCGCCTCTTTCCGGCCCAGCCTGGCGCCGCGGGGCTCTGACAGACCGCCGGGCCGGGGGCTCTACTCGCGGGCAGGGCCCCAACGCCTGCCGCCCCCACTGCTCCGACACCCACCCCCCTTCTCCTCCCTACATCGGCAGCGCAGCCGGGCTCCAGAGGAAGGTCCTGCTGCGCTGCCGCCGCCCGCCCCCTTCCAGTCCCTTCACCTGGCGGCTCCCTGCTGCGCTTCGCATTAACCGGGACTCGGGCCGCGCTGGCGCCTCCGCTCCGGCCACATCGGCTCCCTCCGCAGAAGCCAACCCCAACACCACCTCCTCCTCCGCTCGGCTGTCCGTCCCGTCCCGCCCGCGTCGCTCCTTCCTTCCCTCCCTCCCTCCCTCTGTGTTTACTTCCCAGCAGCGGAAGCGACGCAAACCAGTCAAAATGGCGGCGGGCAGGGAGGCGGCGCGCGCCCGCCCCCCTCTCCCCCCGCGCGGGGGCAGCGCGAGCCAGCCGTTGAGGGGGCGGCTGCCTGCCGTTAACGGCCGCCCTGCAGCCGTTACCCGGGCGGTGTGCGCCTCTACCGCCCGGTCCCGCTGGGGGCAGCGGCTGCCGGGGGACAGCCGGCTCGTCCCGCCGTCCTCTTGCCGCCTGCCCGGCAGCCCGGGCTCGGCGCTGGGCGCCCGCTGCCTTGGGTGTACGCCGCCTCAGCGGGCCGGCCCTTGGCTTCGCCTGGCTACCGCGCTGCCGGGCGGCAAGGCCCGGGCTGCCTGGAGGCCTCCCCGCCGGGTGCTCGGCCGCCAGGAAAGGGAGGAGTGAAGTCTAGGAAGAATAGTGGGGGTAATACGGGCAGAGGAGCTGGCTCTTCATCACTGATAGAGCCAATTATCCCCGTGATTTGGAAGCTCTCTGTCGGGCTCGCCTTAGGAATACGTGTAATGGAGAAAGCAAGCAATTAATGCTTCATGTGCCCAGCAGGCACTGGGAATGAAGTGCTCGGGATATTGCGAGGCAAAGAAGACAGAAGTGATGCGTGACCATTCCCTTGGGTTGCAAATGCCTTGTGGTGTGTTCCCCGCACATGCAGTGCACCACGTACAGCTCATTTTTCAGTCCGGTACGTGACAGAAATCTTAAAGTTGTTAAGATTCCCAAAACTTCTTTTTTTTTTTTTTTTTTGCAAGTTCTAATAAATTGCTGCTTGAATTTTTAATTTCGGGCTAGTGGGTTATGATCCCAGTTCCCATCATTAAGCTTCTTGGAAACAGCCAGATGTCACCCGATGCTCTCCCCAGTCTTTGAAATGGCTTCAAAACCGGCTAACAGTTCTTCAGTGATCTCTCAAATGTCCCCATCCCAGAGTTCTTTGAGAAGCACTTTATATAAAAAAATTCATAGCATTTTCTTGCATACTTGAAAGTCTGTTAAAAATGAATTTTTGTATTTTTTTTTTACTTTCAGTTCTACGTCTTGTTCCTTGAGATTATTGGTGGGAAAAAATGACTTGCACAGAAACAGCAATGTTTTTCAGTGAGAAATGCTCATTTTAATTTTTATTTTCTACAAGAGAATATTCTCTTTTTCTCCAATTCAGAATGTCTTGAGACATTTACTACAGCTCAGCCATTACAGTTCTGTGTGCGTTTCTATATCTACATCCAGCCTTCAGCTTTTCAAGAAATACAACAAAAATCTGGAAATAAGAGGTGGGTTATCACCTCACCTTGAGCAGATTAATGCACATCTCACACATGCTTGTCGTAGCACATAGTAGCTAATATTGTAACTGTGTAACTTGTTCAGTTATACAGAACAGGTACATAAACCTTGGTAGATAATGAGGTGTGTTTATGGCTGAAGCCAATGCTCTCAAGAAAACTGAAATAACTTGCTCTCCCCGCCTGGAAATGTTTGTTGTCTTCCATTCTTGCTGTTTAGGAATTCTCCTTTCAGCCCCATGTTCCTGTTCATAGCAGGTTCTCTGAAGGTAGGAAGATAACAACCCGCAATTACAGTTTCTAGTAATGACAAATTATATTTGCAAGTATATAACTTGCCAGCTACTGGACACGTGGGAGGGGAAGGTAGACTTGGACTGCAAAGTGTTGACCCAGACCTGGGCCCACTAAGTGGGGAGAAGGCTCTATTCTTTATCAATGAATACAGAGCAAGCAGCCGCTGCTGCTCCTGGTTGCCTTCCTTATTATTTTCAGGCAGCATTGTGCTGATGATGTGATGTGACTGGTCTATGTCCTGTGAAGTCAGTAGAAATACCTTTTCACTAAGATTAGTGCTCTGATCAAATTCTGATGCCTGCAGAAAAAAAAAAAAGGAACACCTTGTGGCAAAAAAAAATCTTTTCTATGTCTGTGTAGAAGTCTCAGGAGATGTAACAGGCCTGCAATATCATTATTTTGAGGTAACATTTCAAAACCCCTACTGCATTATCTGAGTTTAAATGTACTGCCTTACTGGGGGAGACTTCTTACAGTGCATTGCAGTTTTATTTTGCTGCCTGATATTTAGAGTAAACGAAGTTTGCTTCAATGCCTGTGCTCTTATTTGCTTTGTTGTAATTGCCTGTATATGTTTTAGGCACACTAGGTGTAGGAGGAGAAGATAAGTGGTGAAGGGGCTGTCTGCATCACACTATTTGGGGGCATAGCAGCCAAAATCAGCAGGAAAAGCAGCTGCAGCTCTGTACTTTGAGCCAAATCAGGCCCTGATCACGGTGCAGAGCACTGCCAACAGTGTCTGTGATGTCTGTTGGCAAAACATGAGAACTGGGGAGTTTACCAGAATTGAATAAAAGAAAAACTACAGGCAGCTGGTGGTGTGGGCACCCTCTCCTTGCACCTGGTGAGCCCCCATGGCTGCTTCTGGCTTAGCTGGTAAGCAAAGCCATGCTGTTTGTAGAGCTCTTGGACTCTGAGGTGGCTGGAGCTGAGAGGTGGAAGCAGCTTAAGAAAGGTCCGAGTAGCAAAGGTCAAAAGACAACATTCAGAGGTCTGGGCTGGTCTGTGAAAGAGCTGTGTTGCTGCCAGCTGTGGTAGGACTTGAAAATCTTTAACAGGTATGTCTTCTTTAGGTGGTTGCTCTGCCTTACTTATCACTGAACTAACAGCAGGTGAGTTTTCGAGAGGAGTATTTTAAATTATTAAGGTGAATCTATTTTCATTTGTGTATACTTTTAATAGTCCAGGGGCCTGTACTGAGCCCTGGTATGCAGAAACAAGACTATTGAGGAAACTGCCTTGTAATTTTTCATTTCTCCAAAAAAGAAGGAGAAGCTCTCTGAAGTTTCAGTCTTTCTGGTTGGAGAGACACTCATGGCAGAGATTTGAAGCAGCCCTCGCTACAATCATGTGAAGATGAGGAAGAGCCCACAGAGGCCCTTCCATAAAAGCCATGAGAAGGATAGCCAGTAACAGCCTGGTGTCTAACGGGAGATCTCACCATGTCAGGCTGAGGTCGTACGGGTACACCTCTGCCTATTTCAGCTGACAGACTACCTGCCTGGTGAAGCCTGCAGCAATGTCGCAACTGCGAGGTCTTGGTTGTAAATGCTGCAGCTTTTAGCATTGAGATTCTCACCTATGCTGATTTTCCAGCTATATTTGAGTAGCTCTGAAGCAGTCGCGCAGCAGCTGTGCTCCACCGTAGGGCTAGGAAAAAAATGCATAGGGGAAAATAATAGAAGCAGTTAGAAGAGAGTTAAGTAACAATAAAATAGACCAGATCCAGCTATGATGGAAGTACGTGAGGATGGCAGCCCACTCCAATTTAATGAAAATACAAGCTGTGAAAAATATGGGGAGATAAGTGTGATGAGTCAGTGGCTGAAGGACCTGTTCTAGGTTGCCCGTGACAATCTTACTCCTCAGCAGACTGTGCTGAAAAAGAAAAAAAACAGGAAAACAGAACTTATTCTTTAACAATGCCAAATGAAGTTGTTTTTCAGCAATGGATGTCATCGTTAGGGAAATGTCTCTTTTTTTATCCTCTTAATATGTCTACACAGATTTTCTAGGGGGTGGGGAGAGCTTACACTGTTAGAATACAATGTTAGGGACCGATAAAATAAGTATATATTACCTATCACAAACAAGGCCTTATAAAACAGGAGCTGAAACTCACCCATTTTTCAAAAAGTAGCCACAGGTAAAATGGTTAAAGCAGAGAGCTTCAACTTAAGGCCTCTTGGCCACAGAAAAATCAAAAGATAAAACTAAGGGCAAGTGACAGCAGGGTAGAGTGTTGCCTGCAACAGGCTGGTTGCTTGATATTGTTGCTCATGCTTCTGTAAAAACTGGGGATAATTGCTTTAAAAGGTTCCTCAAAACTCACTATCTAAATGTTATTTCTGTCTCTAGCATCTATAGTGATTCTTGCTGGATGAATGGCTCAGGTGGTTGCTTCGTAGACAAAAGCTATTGTATCACTCTGCTATATTTTGTAAGATAACATAGTAAAAATGGCCGTTTGCTGGAACATCTCTGATACAGGAGTATCGTGGGCCTGCCTTTGTCTAGGAGTTCCATACAAATGGGCTGAATGTGCTGAGCCGTGCAAACAGCAGCGCAGACAAGAACTGAATGTTTCCGTGGCGTGGACCATGGGTCACCTGCTGACGGGAGAAGAATGTTGCTGGAAAGGGGTAGCGCCATCTCATTGATAGGTTGACCTGACAACATACTGGTAGAGGAACTTTTTGGTTTACTGGAATTTTCTCTGTGTTCTGTGGGTCTCCCTGTAAATCGCTTCAGCTGTCTTAGCCAGTGGGTGAGGAGTTAGCATGATTAGCAAGCTAGCAGTGGTAAAGTTAAAATCCCAAACAGGCTTACTGCTAAAAGGGATCTGGCATTTGTATTAGGATTGGCCTTGGTACCAAGCCACTGAAGGAGGGTGCCTTATGTAGCATGTGAAATGGCTTTTGCGTGGACACCCTAATGCTGGTTTTCAAATAGGGGTCCCACATCCTGTTTCTAACTCCTGTGTCCCAGCATTGGGGGCAAAATCCAGGTATTAGTCATCAATTCATTGAATGTACGAGCATGGTGGAAGAACAGGTCCAGTGTCCTGCCAGTACGCACTTATTCATGGGAACTGTCAAATTCAGCCAGCAGTAAGGCACTTGGGGCTTGCCAGAATATGGGATTTGGCTAGTGGGACGTACGTAGTTGTGCCCATCCTCCATCAGGAGGGAAGTAAAGATTTATGAACCCAGGCCATACAATGCCGTGCCAGGAGTATGGGAAAACCCAAAGACGTAGAGGTAGAGACAATAGTCTTGTGAGTAACAATGTCTTGAACTGAGATGTTGTTGCTCAAATCCTGTTTGTATTGGGGAAAATGGGGACAGAGGTGGATGCAGATGCAATGTATCATCTTACGTTATGCGTATTGCAGCAAAACCTATGGGGGTAAGTTGCATTTATCTTGTACTTGGCATCATCCCTGATGCTATTACTGCTCCTGGCAGAGTCCACTGGTACAACCGGCCTCCAGGCAAATGCTTTTAAAGGGTTGTACAGGTTCACCAGTCAAGTTTCAAAGCCTTGTTGTTAGGAATCAGCATTAGGATGGCAAATTACTGGTAGTGGACTGTACCCTGCCTGTCATACTGAACCACCTGAATCTCCAAGTGTTTGGAGGTGGTACAGCTTTAAGTGACGTGACAGTGCTGCACGCGTGGCCACAGTGGAGTGTGCATTCCCTGTGTATGCCAGTGTGTTTAATGCCATCCTTCCCTCTTCTTATGGCTGCACAGCCCCAATTGACCCTCAGCAGGGTAGTGTGCCTTCCTGTAGCCTCAGGTGCAGCAGTAGAGCTCCACCAGCTACTGTGATCCCTGCCAGATGGGGCTCCAGCAAGGCTGGTTTGCTCTTCTGCCACATGTCATTGAGGAAAGTCAATGGGTGCAGCCCTACGTTGGTGATTTTACTGATGTCAGAACAAACTGGAGCTGTAAATAACTGACCTGTGGATGCTACATTTGTCATTCTGGTGTTGTCCATCTTGTAGAGCCTTATTCATTGTCCAGTTTGACTTATAGATGTGCTCTGTGTAGAAGAAAAAGGGCAAGTAGTCACCAACAGAAATGATGCTTTGTGTGTATCAGCTGTTACACCAGTGTCCAGGGAGAATGGCGCAAATGGTTGTCCCAGTGGGCTGCAGAAAGGAGTGGGAGTGTAGAAGCAATGCCATGATGGTGGTAGCAAATAGCACTGTGTGTGCTGCTCAGTGGCTAACCCAAAGCAATGCCTCAAGTACTGCTTAAGGCTTTCGGTGGCCAACCCCCCTATTAGGTACAACATGGGAAGAAACTGTTACATCCAAAGTGACTGAATTTCAGCTAGCGGCAGACAGCCTACACACAACCTTGTGGCAACAGCACAGAGTGCCTCTCCAGTCCCAACAGACTGCGAAGGTGGCCTTTATCTGAGAAGACTCACTGGCTAGCTGGCGGGGAACATCTTTGGGGGATTATCAATGACGCGATGTCCTGTTATACCTGATTGCTGTGCTATTGATTGTAGTCAGTTTGTTGTTCTGTATTTGGTTGCATCTGTGTAGGTATACCTGGTGAAGGTCCCACCGCTTGGAACACTTGGTAGCTCAAGTTCATCACTACTAGACCCCAGCAGCGAGGGGAGGGGATGTGCCAGTGCAGCTGTTGTGGTATGCCTTGGGCTGAGGGACATGGGGCATCTACAGTACAACTACTGGACGCTCAGTCACCTGCAACGTCTGGTATGGGTTAAGGAGGGGGCTGTGGCAAAAAACCTACAAAGTTTGACTTATATCCAGAATGACTGGGTGATCCTGAAGCTCTCTATCTAGCCTCTGCGTAGGTGAAAAAATGAACTAACTTAGTACAATGTGATTAATGAAGAGCGTTTCGTAAGGACCAAGATTATCAGGCCCGGATGGTGACTGGTTAATTGTCTGTGCCTTATTAACTTTTACTGTTCATTTTGTGCTCAGTGGGTGGATACACCCGTGAAAGTTGAAGCTATTTGTAAAGTAATCGTGTGTTATCTGAGTGGGAGTACTGTGGCCTCGCCTTGGCCAGGAGGTGAGTTTGGTATGAATTAGCTGAGTGTGGTGAGCTGTGGCAAACAGGGCGGTGCAGACAAGAACGGAGTATTTCCATTGCGTGGGCTGCGGATCAACAGCTGACAGAAAAGCACGTGAGACTGCTGGAAAGGCATACAGCAATCTTATTGTGGACTGATCTGATTAGTGGCCTGTGCTGGCATCTGGCTATAATCACCGGTAGAGATCGGTGCAGGGGGAGATGTGGTGACGTTGATGTCTGACACAGTGCAGGAGCCGAGTGTCTGAGGCGCAACCATTATGTGTGGGAGCTGCGCGCTACCCAAGAGCCTGATGCTCGTGCTTGGCCGTGCTATCTCCCTGGAGTAGTAATTGGGGATGGTCAGTCGTGTCTGAGAGAAACATTTCCCTGATGCTGCTTATCCCTCACTCAGTCCACTTAACAAACTGAATGTAGCAGTGTCATGTCCCTTCCCCACTGTAATCTCTGTTTCCTAAATTAATACTCACATTAACCTGAAATGAAAGAGAAGGCTGGAAAATTAAAAAAGAGAATTAATTTGTAACTATGGTGCTACACTCAGAAATATTCTAAAAAGGATAGTGGGTCAGACACCTTGGATTTATCTGTTCTCTGTAACTCATTTTTCCATAATTTAAGATCCACAGGGGCCTATGTCAAGAACTTATGCGTAGAACCACTTCAAATTATGTGCATTAATCTTCCACTGTAGTTAATTTGTCTTTCTTCAACATCCTTTTTGGGCAGAAGTTTTCTTTTTGTATTTTCTTGTAATGATTCCTCATCAAGTCTGTTTAAAATTAGAAAGATGACTTTTCTAAACCAAATACCCTTTGAGTTAAGTTTCTATTACGGACATCTAATCTATGACCTGGGAACACTGAAGTGCTGAAATCCCTGGTGTAAATGCAGCCGTATCTTTTATGTACTTGTTGACGCTTGCATTATGAACACTTAAAATAAGGTTCCTCTTTGTGTACTTACACAGGAAAAAAAAATTCTTCCTTTTTGTAACATCTTATATTGGCTTTAAAATGGTACAGCATACACTGTACACTGGATTGGGCAGGTCCAGGTTCTGCTGTGTGTCTCCTTGGCTGTGTGCGGTCAGCCGGGAAGAGCAGCGGCGCCCAGCCTGACTCAGGTGCTGCTCCTCCACGCAGCAGCTCTGCTCCTGCACACTGGGGTGCAGGAAGAGGCTCCTAAAATGGAGAAACAGTGGCCAGAAAGCAATGGAAGGAGAAACAGGCTTGTTTGTGGTGGATTAGGACAGAAACCAGCACCTGAGAGTCCTGGTGAAGAGCAGGGGTGCAGTGACATGAGGCTTTGAGTGTAGATGAGAAGTAGGGAGTGAGGAGGGGGCTGGGTTGTGAAGGAGAGATTTATCTGAATACTGTGATAGGGAGAGCCTTAATAAACAGCCAGGGCTCTGCGCTCTTCCAGCTTCTGTCCTGCGTACACTCTGCTGTACTCTAACCACTGGTTTAATCTAAATTTACAGCAGTACCTCCTGACTAATGGCTATATTAATTCTGATAACCCTACAGCACATTTCTTGTATGATGAAATGAGTCCTTAGAACCACTCTGAAGTGACTCAGGGCATGTCTAGTAGGAGTTCACAGGTTGCACATACAGGATCATCGAGTACTGAGTAAGGAAGTTACTTTTTCAAATAAAGGTGCTTGGTGTTTTTGAGGTCCGTAGTAGGTCTTCAGGAAATATCTGGCAATATCAAAAAATGAACTGTCAAACCTCAGGCCACCATGTCTACCCTTCACCCTCCAGAATGTGTGTGGCCACTAGGCCAGAGGAAAGGCTGATGATCTGTTGACAAAAAAAACCAATTAACCAGGGAACATGGAGCCACAAACATGGAAGAACACTTAAAACTTCGACCTTTCACTCCTCATATCTCAATATCCTCTCAAAAAAAACCCCTGCCCTGGTGCTGAAAGCTGTGGTGTCATGGGTCCTAAACGTTGCTTCTGCTTCAGATGGCAGAGTAGGTTGTGATGACTTTAATTAGGCTGAAAAATGCACATTGCAATCGTCTACATCTGAGCTATTGAGGTGGCTTGTGTTTTGTATTGAGATGAATTGAACCACATCCCAGAAGCACCTGTCCCTCTCCACTGAAGATGACTACGTCTGAGGTAAACATCTGCAGTATGGACATGATCTGGACAGGTCAGTCATACTCTCTGTTTCTGTAAGTGAAGTACAATGTAGGAAGGATCTTGACTCTTTAAGATGCTGAATCAAAACACCACATGGGCTTCCTGCTAACATTCAGAGAGTTAAACATGATATGCAATTATTGGTCATTTTTTTGTGAAATGAAGAGCTTCATCATTGCAGGTACGGGACCAATCTTTCTCTTGCCTACTTGTTATTCTTTATGTCCATTGCAAATTAAGTTTTATCTTGTACCTTTCCCACCCTGCTATTCATCTGTAGGAATTTGATTTTTTCTCTTTTTTTTTTTTTAAATATGTAATTCCTGACTTAGCCAAGCTCACTACTTTAGTACAAGTAACATGCTGTTTACACTAGGATAGCTGCTGGCTGTGATCTTAGTATAGTTGATTGTTCTAAAGAAAACATCAACTCCCCTAAATAATTTTTTTTCTTTACCCTTGATTCCTACAGGATCTTACCTAAGACTTCTGTCAATTTACTGAATATAATTTCTCTATCTTGTTTTCGCTCTTCTTTCCTTTCAGAATCACAAGTGTTGTCACTTCATGGTTGTTTTCATCTAAACTGCCTTTCAGTCATAATCAAATCCACCTTCTAGTTGTTTTCTCTATGTCATAATAGCACATTTATTGCACATATATTCTAAGAACTTACCAAGCAGCGTATCTCCTGATGTGTATCTTTCCAAATAGACACCCACTAGTTAAAATTCCTCACTGTCACAAGTTGAGTTGTTTGGAAGACTGTTAGTTGTTCAAAAAACTGCACATTTCTTTGCAAGTCTAGCGCAAGCCCTACATTTGACAACCTTTGTCTCTATGCCTGCAGGCTCGCTCACCCCCACACTGCTACTGTGAATAAGATCAATCGTACTTCAGAGGCGTGTGTTTTTCCCCAGCTATTCTAAAGTGCAGACGGACATGTACATTACAGATCTCAAGTTAGGTGAGATGGATCCCATGGTTCCGGTCCAATCAAGGTCCTCTGACCCACCTGGGTGCTATCTACCAATACCTTATCTGTGAGTGCAGTTGTTCGTGTCTTTACTTGAAGTTATAGTTTGCTTTTCACTGTAGAGGAGCAGAGGACTTGAGACTCTTTATTAAATGAACATTTTGGGATCCATGGCAAAAGGCTATTTGTCCTAAAAGTGGGGGTAGTATTTTACTGAAGAGTCTTAATAACTGAGGAAAATAATTTAAAATGGAGTCGTCTTCTGTGTTTTAAAACATCATTGATAATTGAAATGAAAATACAATACTTCACATGAATGCTTGGACAGTTATCCAGCTTCTTTTTTAGATTTCAGCAGCGCTCTTTATGTCTTCAGTACTTCCATAACCACCAGTTTACCCAATAAACTTTCCTACTTTTTAAAAGAACCTGCTGAAATAATTGTAAGAACCACCCCCCTCCTCCCCACCCAATTTTAAAAAACATTTGTGAAAATGGAGGTTTACACATTCATTAGACTTTCACTGTATAAAAATGTACAGTGGCTTTATTGACATGTACATTCCATTATGTTTACAGCTGCAAGATATGAGGCACACTCAGTATTGCACTTCATTAAAATTTCAGGCTCAAACATAACCCAGAAGTTTAAATGAAACTGCTGTTGTAATTTAATAATTCTTATACAGGACAAACATTGATACCTTTATATACAGTGTGATACTTGTTACATTTATGCCTTCCTAACACATTTTTTTTTTTTTTTATAACAGTCTAGGAAATAAACCAGAATATTCCTCTTTCCCATCCCCACTTGTGATGCATTACAATTGTACAAGATTACAAAAAGTCAGTATACAATAATCAATTTTTTTTTCTTTCTCCTGAAAGCCAGCATCATTCATAGTCCACAGACACACAGATCCTTTAATAGCAATTATTTATTTGTAAATGTCCAATGTTTCCTAGCCGATGACTGTAATGGCCACATGCAAACACCTCACAAGTTTTGATGTCTCAGTTCAAAAAATGTCAATATCTCACAGCAAGAATTATGTACATGGTATTTGGCATCCTTCTTGCACTGTAAATTGTTCCTTTTATCTGGGTTATGAAATGGTCCCGGTCCTCATCCCAGCTGGACTTTATTTTCAGGACACTTGAGGGATGAGGGCACCTGTTTTGCTCTGGTAAAAAAAAAATGCTTGTCTAAAAAGTGTGAGCATTTCTGCAAACCCCACAACCCAGAGCAAATTCTTCACCAGTGGGTGGATGGACAACATGAAGTGGACATTCTGTTCCTTCAAGTTGTTTACCTTTGGGACCTACAGTGAATTTAAGGGTGAGGGGAAAAGAAAAAAAAAGAAAGAAAATATTAATGCTTGCAGATGATGTTAATAAACATATATTACATTTCCTCAAAAAACACGTGAAGTGAAGGTAATACATCTAAGATGAATTTTTAAGGCATCAAAAATGAAGGCGTAAGAAACAGCAGATAGAAAGGTGCTTTCACACAGTCATATTCAAGCAAGAAGTTTAAATGTTTAATAGGCAAAGAGAAAAAAATGTCAATTAGATCTGACAAAACATAATCAAAAACTGTTAACTCCTTAGGAAAGTTATGTCAAACGTTGAAATCTTATTTGAAGAAAAAATCCAAATGATCAAACTGCCATGTAATTTAAAATTATCAAATTAAAATTATCAAAGTAAAAAAGTAAAAAAAGGCAAAAAGCTTATAGGGAGAATCACTAAAATAAGTTTCATCTCACTAATACCGTGGAAGAAATTAGCACAATCTAAAAGTAAAATAGAACAAGAATTACACTCTGCAGTAAATAATAAATTCTAAGGTTATACCAGGATTCATAATTTTTTTGTTTATTTCTTTCATGTAAATATCTAATCAAAGTCTCTCCTTTGTTTTTTTTCAACAGCAACATAATTATTTATTGAGATTTATTGAGATCAAATCAATGGCACAAAGTTAGAAACTAAGGCACTGGGGCAACAGTTTGCACGTGACAGGTACCGAAGACAGATCATTTAATAGCAGTGTGTTAGTTTTTTCCAATATAATTTTAAGACATCATTACACATCTCAAGTCTGAATTGGTGTAGGTAAATTGAAATGTCTTTCTGTATTGAAGTAACTAATGTTTAAAGGATCAGTGTGATGACATTGCCTGTATTACTGCCAGAAAAACAAAACAAACAAACAAAAAAATCAAAAGCATGCACAGAACAAATCCATTCTAAAATCATTCAAGATACTGAATGTAAAATCTGTATGACTGATCCTGTGTTTTTTCCTAAAAATTATCAGCAAGAAAAAATAAGAATATCAATTAGAAGTAATTACTAGTGTCAGAATTCAGTGTGGTAAATTTGCTTTGTAAAAATACTACCTGCAGGACAGTGTGGGAGTTCTTCTTTAGGGATGCTTGTCATTCTTTGGAAATCATCATGGCAAGCATTGCAAAAATGCGTTGTCCCAAAACAGAAAAAAACAGCAACTGAACAGCAGTAGCGGCATTTGTACTCTAAGAAATCTGTACCGTGTTTGGGACACATCTAAACAGAAAGAAAATAAATGCTGATAAATGAAGTAGCCATGCTGGAACAATCCAAACAACACATTTCTACATTCAGTAGTATATATTAATATTATACGATATTATAGAATAGATATATTTACAAACAACTGTGAACTATTGTACAGCTCAGGTACTTGGAGCTTTGGAATGAAATAACACGAATACAAGTTCTTTGCTTACCTGAGCCCTTGAAACATCAGAGCATGCACCACAAATAAGCTCTCTCGGATCATAATCGTCTCCTTGTCCAGCCTCAGCATCACAACGAGCTTCGCCACCAAAATACGCCTGAATTTTATACAGGAATGATTGGATATTAAGCCAGAGACAACTATTATTTTAACAAATTCAGTTTGTAAGAAGAAAATGATGAATAAGGGTCATTACTGTAGCCTCCATTATTCTGATCTCTCTCGACTCTGACTCTAGATACATGTTTTTGAGGCACTAGGACAACGACTCTCAATCTCAGGAAAAACAAGACCAAAAATTGTACAACGTACTCTGGCCAATGCAAGTGGCTTTTTTTTTTTTGCAAGGCTTTTGAAACACTATTTGGATGCTCTATGAACTGTATTTAAGGCAGACAGGACTGAGGCTGAAGGCAGCAAAGAAACATTCTACCAGGAGGGATTTTTTTACTAGCCAAAAGGAGTATCAGTTTTTATGCTCATGTGGGATCCCTTATAATTAGAATTTTGCTATTTTCTACAAATTCATGCTAGTTTCTCATCTTATTCTACCAGGACACACTGAGCACAAAAATGCACCAAGTAAGACTGCCAACACTGATGAATTTCCTCATATACTAAAGTGTTACTAAGAGTAACAATTGTTACTAAGTTGTTACTAAGAACGACTTCCTTCCTTCCTTACCATCTAATTAGACAATGCACAAAATTCTTGCCTTTTTGCAGCGATTGTAAAAGGCAAGTGGTCTCAGGGCAACTACGAAGAAGGAAAAATTTAAGCAGCCCACCTTCCCCCAAGCTCTGCGAACTGAAAAGGGAAAGCCCTATGGAATGTATGTCAGGGAATGAGGTAGTACTTTTGGGCGAACAGGTGCTGGAGGAAGGAAAGAAGTTAGAAATTCGATAGTTGAATGTCGCTGTTCAGACACATGGACACAGTACGAAAGGGAATAGCAAGATACAAGGGAAGGAAAAGAGAGGGAAATAAAGACACTGAAATAACTGAGTATTAAGTGCTGGAAAGAAATCATAATGAAAACCAGGGACAGGAATAAAAAACTGCAGAAAGAAAGATAATAAAAAAGTATTTTTGTAAGGGAGGAAAAAAAGGCACTAGGCAAGTTACTAAGGGATGAGAAATGAAAATTGATTAACTGTGGGAGGCAGGAACAAAAGTGAACTGAGTAACTGTGTGGTAATGAGCTAGAGGGCTCATCAATTACTGCTCTTCTCTAGCACATGGAAGGGAAGTCAATCCTTTCTCCTTTTATTTCCAAATTGTGCACTTAATGTAAAACGTGCATTTAACATAAAAATTATTGGGGTCTCCCTTGAAAATTTTACCACGAAATTGCCTTATTCCATTCATTCCTAAGGAAAAAATATGTGATCAAGATGGGCACTAAAATCAGCTTCAGATAAAAGAAGCTATGGGAGGGGTCCAGTGAATAGCCAAAATGTCTCTAACCATAGATAAAGAACGCTCGTCTCGTCTCTGCTGGTGGGGAAATCAGGGGCTGTTTGTATACAATTTTTGTCTTCTCAATAAATTTCATGTCCTCTACCTGAAGAAAACTGTACATATATGACCCAGAGTCCTGCAGGCTAGACCATGCATTTCCTCTTTCTTCTCCTTTTTCATTCTTCTAGAGCATCTGGCCATCATCTCCATGAGTGCTTTTGAAGTGCAGCAACTAAGATGCTAAGATCTGAATTTGGGCGTAATTGGTTAAGGATGGCACGCTTTCCTTATCCCCATCCTGAACAACTGCACTATCATGAATCAAAATTACAGAAGACTCTCCCCATCTTTTGAGACGATCACTGGGGAAAACCACACCAACAGGCTTGCAGCATTTTTCTGCCCTAAATTCACCGTTTACTGCAGTTCCAATCAGCTCCAGCTTGGCTAAAAGTAATATTTTGGTGGAATCTTAGTGAGGAACTCTCCACGTCAAAGAGTCAGAATGAAACCTATGTTTATACTATTTTAATGTTCACAGAAAGTACAAGTTGGAAGTGGGACAAAGGGACGATTGGTGTTCTAAGACAGTCTCATCTGCACATTCTTCTAAGACGACTATCACCTCAATACGCTTTTGGTTTCTGAGCTGCTCTGTATGTACTTTTGAGCTTTACAAGATGAGACACTATGTACATCTAACTCGCTCAACACTTTCAATTATGGTTTAACAATTTCTTTTCCTGCTTTCCTACTCCATACAAAATATATTAAATATATGTTTGATTCTTTAAGAAATTATTTTTGGAACTATAACATACGTTTAATTTGAGAAAGTACTAATTGGCATACCTTTTTGCACTTGTAGCAAACGTAATAAGCGTATCTGTTCATAGCATAGCCAGCTGGGTCATTATAAAATCTAACACCTGGTGTTGTGATGGCCTCACTCTTGTGCAACCCTTCATACTCCAATCTCATTAGCGCTTTTCTCCTTACATCTTCATAGAGTTCTTTGATTGGATCAAGCAAATCCTTTAATACTGTATGATTGATTTTGTTCTGAAATACAAAACTGATTAAAATATCTTGCACCTTTATTACAACAACTGTGATAATTTGTATTATGGTCAAACACAAATAGTGTAAAATGGATGTCATAGAAACCTAAGAGCTCAGGCAATGGACATTTCAAAAAATGGCTGATACAGTATATACTTTATTTGCTGCAAAACCAGTAACCAGGAATGCTTTTTATAAGGCCTTTTGTTATATGAAATCATCAGCCCTTACAACGGACTGTAACAACCACAGAGGGATGGGTAAAGGCAACATGAAATATTCACCACAGTACAGGAATATTCTGATTGTGTATTTTCTCTAATTTTGGTCCTTTTTTACTTACTGTTCAAGCAATTAAGAATGATGACTGACAGTCCTCTATGCCAGGTCTTTATCATTTAACAGTCACAAGCTATTGCCATAAATTACCCAAATACAGCATGGAGGGAGAAACACAGCATGCAGAAGTGGCTGA
This sequence comes from Pluvialis apricaria, assembly GCA_017639485.1. NCBI lineage: Eukaryota > Metazoa > Chordata > Aves > Charadriiformes > Charadriidae > Pluvialis > Pluvialis apricaria. The sequence goes on from CM030007.1 coordinate 47,901,300, forward strand.
CCGTTCACAGATTTCATATTCCTAGGGTGTTAAGGTGCTGTCCTTCCCAGCAGCTATCATACGCCTTTGCTCACAGCAATTATGATCTTGTAGAGTACAAGAGGAATTTTTAGTAATTTAAGCTGAACTAAGTACATACATTCTTCAGTTCTGTCCCTCTCATACTGAAAAGCAAAGCAGCTTTAAAAGGGGTTAGTAAAATAGAGAAGCCAAGTTTCCTGCTTTAAATGATCTGCATTAAGATTACTTCTTCCACCCCCCCCTGTCGGCCCCAAATATTGGGAATCTACAAGCTGATAGTGCTAAGAATAAAACAGCTTTATGTCTGCTTTATGCTTTCTTTTTCAGAGGACCCTTACTTCGGGGAACAGTGGAGGAAGGTAAAAAGATGCATCAATGATACCCTTTCTTGAGTGACATGAGAAATTAAGGAAGCAAATGATGTAAAACTAATTTATATTGTAACCAACAATATATCATTTAAAAAAAAAAAAAGAAAACCAAAGACAGTATTAGGTAACTTGTTTGACGTAGGCAGTAAACACATAGCTCATTTACCTTGCAAATAGGACAGGACATAAACCCAAAAGTTATCCTTGGCCCAAGCCATCTGTTTTCTAGTACTCGTTGACAGCACTGCAAATGGAAAACGTGGCTGCAGTCCAGCTACAGAAAAGAATACATAGAAGTGAACACTGATGTTACATTAACCACCAAAACAGACATAGTTATTTGCTTTTAAGTGGCAACATATATCAATTCCAAAATTAATTTGTTTAAAATCTTACAAGACCCCTATTTTTGTCTTAACAAAGAGAAAGAATATAAAATGGTCGTTAAAGTCATAACCTTTCCATTCCAAAACCGTCAGCGGATATATGAATTATATATGAAGTATATCCATTAATTACCTCAGCTGTTTTTCTCATTTATAAAATACCATATATTTTGAATGAAGTACACACAAGAAATTAAATATAATCTGCTTTGTCAAAATAGCAGTAATGCCAGACAAGAAGAAAGCTTTTAAAGTAACTTACATATTGTTATGGTGTCCGTTTTAAAAACTGTAATTTGAGGGACTCAGTATTTTAACTTCTTACACATTTAACATTACAACCATAATATTAATATCTTAAAAGGGGAAAAAAAAAAAAAAGATAAAACCTGGATGGCTGGTGCTGCTGAAAGTGCTTCAGTAAAGCAGATCATGCACATGTCATCAGCATCTTGTTTCAGAGTTGTAGCATTCTTATCACAACCGTGCAAGCACGGCAAACAGTGCTCTTCATTCTTAACGCCTCCACATGGATGACCACAGGGGTGTGTCTTGCTGCAGGCAATTTTAGCATACTCCTATTAAAAGTAAATAATTATTCTTTTTTTTCCCCTCCACTGGATGGTTTGATATAACGTTGCTTTTTGATGGATTGCTGGTTCGTGCAATAAACTAAGACAAAAGAATCATGATTTGTGTTGTCTACTGCTACAGCAGGTACTTGGGAAAAACGGCACATTTTGTGTACCAGAAGTAAAACTGATACCTTCGTGTACTTATGTTAGTCCTGAAGAGCAATGGCATAATGAAACCGTAATTTTTTATATTTTAATATTTAATTTTAATAGAAAGAGAAATAGTCTTTAATCCATATTTTGTATATTAAGTGCCTCCTGGATAAACATTGCTTGCTCTTCATTAACAGCCTTTAAGATATCTGCAGGTTCTGGTCTTTCAGGAAAGGTATGAAGTAACCCACTCTTAAGAACACTTTATGAGCTGATCATTAACCAGCATAAAGCACTTTTACACGGAAATGGTATTTTAACCACCTCTAATTCCTATTCCTAGTAAGTAGAAAACTTATAAAAGTTGCCCAGAAGCTAACAATGAACTGAATTAATATAATAATAGAATCTATTCAATAAGCTGAGAGAGAAAAAAAGGAGACAAATTTGCCACACAAACAGAAATAAACAGAGTGAGATAAGAAACTGATTAGGATTTGGCCTTCTGCCAATTTTATCTATACTGTAGGGCACAAAAGCACTCAGGACACATGGATACAGTTGAAAAACCTGGCCAAGTATTAAATGTTCTATGCTCACATAATAAACAGGCCGTTATGCAAACTACTTTTTTATCAAGCTTTCCAGTACAGTAGAGTTCATGTTGCCAGTGTATATTTTACTTTATACTTGGAATGCTATTGTGAAAACTTGAGATATTTTTGAAGTTAATAATGAAACACTATTGGTGTTTGTAGCCTGTAATTAAACTAGACACTTACAAACTCGACAGTATTTGAATTACAATAATATTAAAAAACCTTTTCATATGAGAGGTCTGATTTAAAATAGACCACAGGGATGAACAAGGTTTACTCAAAACAAGGTATCGATTATATCCTGCAGTTTCTTCTATGTAATTCATGATGATTGATATTTGTTAATACACACCTGGCAATCTGTATCAGAACAAACGCTTCCCACTGCTGATAATTCTGTTCCGCTCCTACAGCCACAGAAACGACATGCTTCAGAACTGCTGGTGGTCGGTTTGCCTAGGTCCGCAAAAGTGAACAAACCCGAAAATTGTTGTAATGAAACATAAGGGACTGATATTCTAACAGACATCTAAACAACAATCACAGAAAACAACCAGGAAACCAGCAATCCTTAGGCAGTTAAAGTGTTTTACTTCTATTAACAAACAATTAAAAGCATCGCCCTAAAGCAGGGGAAAACCCCAATTGATTTTTTTTTTTGACAGATGCTCATGTAAAAGGTAAAAATAATCAGGATAAAGAGCAAGTAGTAACAGTTGTGTTTTACCTGTCTGTTCTCTAAACTCCACCATAGCCTTCATAGTTTTGGAATCTGCTAATGCCATTAGCCAGAAAAGTTTGGTCCTACCACAACCCTCGTGGAGATCAACTTTGATAGCTTCTTCTTCTTCTTTGAATACCTGTCAGGGGAACCAAACAGACAATAAATAGCATCTCTATGTTAATTTTGTCACTGTTTGGATTTTCTTTAGATGTTTTATAGATTCCGCGGAGATTGTCTACTGCAAGCTAATTTTCTTTTATGTGTTCCATAATTTGTACATATCACAGAATGGAGAAAGGCTTTGTGTTTTCAAAAGTGAAAATATATGAAATTAACACTTGAGCTAATATGGCTGGGAAACAATAATGCAGCAATCCTAACAAAAGAGCTGCACAACGTATTTTCTAATCTAAAAAATATGGAGCTTTGGACTTCGTACTACTGTTCAACTCATCCAGTAAGCCACAGTATACCAAAAGCACAAGATAACATTAGAAATATCTTCACGTAACCCTGTTAGTAGTTTATCAAAGCAACATTGATAATTATGGTCTTAATAATATGTACTATATAATAAATACAATATAAGTGTGTAATATTAGTATTTTTGACTGTTACATAAATACACAGTGGACACTTTTGGCTACAATGAGGAAAATTTAAAAAAAAACAAAACTGCATGAGATCCTTAGTGGACTTTATGCAGTCTCTTCTTTTTCTTCTTTCCTAAGTTTTGAAGGCAGTTCTGTTTTCATTCATTTATCCTGCAATGCAACAGAAATTAGAATTTTCCTGGGTATGGATGTACAGACTCAATTTAAATTTTTTTTTTCATTCGTATTAGAGTCATGAAAAAACCCACAATTGCTTCACAAATGATTTGCAGAAGCGGGTCGTGGTAACTTACACGCTGTCCTTTCTTGGAAGGAGAAAAAATACATTAACAAGGTATGTATGACAGAAGTTGGACAGAGAACAGGAAGCTATCAGAAAACAGGAGACAGGTAACATGACAGAATTTAAAATTTAAATTGAGGAGCTTAACACAAGAGATGTAAAGGTAAAGGTGGTGAATAAAGAGTAAAAGTTTAAACATGCTTTCAGAAGTAAATAGGAAAAACTGATAAGTAGCTATTTTGGACAGATTAAAGGAGAGGTGTGAGGACTTCTATGAGATGAGAACTTACTTTTTATCAACTGTAATCTGAACAGGCTATATAGGAGAAATCAGAAAAATAAATGAGACTAGACTCTGCTGTGCCATGACGGAAGAGCAGACATACAAAATCATCTTCTCAGGATAACCAAACAGGAAAACTTCAAAGGGGATTGCAAAGATTCTGGCTTAAAAAAACAGAAGATAACACATCCACGTGGAACTTCCAGGCTGAGTCTACACTGCAAATGCTGAGGCACCAAAGGAGATCTGTAGAATGAAACTTGGTGCCAACAATCTGAAGTTTACATCACACGTGCTGTAGACTAGCTCATCCTTGCACTGAATGGCCATGAGGTGTGGTCCTGCATCTATCTTTTTTTTGTTGTTGTTTTTTGTTTCACCTGAAAGGAATCCAGTTCATGCATTCCAATACTGCTCTATAACACAAATCAAAGCACAGTAAGGACACAAGGATTCCTGATCCTAACTAAAAACGTGAATGTGGATGCACTCTAGGGAAGGAAGAGGAGGAATGATTTCCACTGAATTAACTTTAATTAATGAGGTTTATTATTTTAGCCTTTGTACAAATATAAGTAGTCAAAAGGAAAGGGGAAAATAAAGGGCCACAAAAAACACAAAAGAGAAGTAGTGTCAAGAAAGAGGAACTGTTCAGTAGTTTCAGAAGTAAAGGTATCTTCAACATTAATTTCAATGAGAAAAAGAAATATTCCATGGAAAATGTAGTTTCAGGTTTAAATATGAAGAAGATACAAGAATAACACAAAAGAACACTAATTAGCAGAATACACAGCAATTTTTAAAAACTCATCTAGGCAAGTCAAAGAGGAAAGACATTTCAATCTTAAAAACAGAAGCAAAAGAAATCAGGAAATTTTCAAGCTTATGGATATGGCAACGTATTTCTCTGTGAAAAAGACAGCGAGAGCTGGAGCAATATTGAAAAGTAAGGGAAGACTGATGTAAGGGAACCAGTGGGAGTATCTGCTGTGAAGTAGTCTTCCTGGATATTAAAAAATGTATATACGTTAAAAATGGAGGCATTAACAAGCACCAACTCATACGATAGAAGTAGTAAAGGAGATATAATTTAACAGGAATAAAGGACCAATACATACTTAAGTCTATACTAAAACATTTTTTAGTTTCCTAAAAAATATTCCTAAATGATGTTAGAACAAGAGAGAAGCAAGCCAATGTAGCCCAAGCGTTAGAATTAGCGACTGCTACATGATTTTCCAATCTTCTTCAAAAGATGAAGGACAGGAGAATTTAACTAAGAACAACTAAAATAATTAGACAGAAACTGATCTATCCCATCTCAAACATAGAAAATACAATTTTTAGTTTTGGTTCTTGCTACTGCCTTTTGCTTATCTATTAATTGGGGAAATGCACACAATGTATGCAGTGTATACAACATACTCTACCTGTCTCTGATGAGTTTTTGTTCGTCGATGGAGATGAAGGAAGCGATCACAATCTGTACACAGATTCCCACAGACATTACATAAAATGATTGCGGCAGTTTCACCATCATCATGGTTATCGCACATTGGCTGAAAAAAAAGTAAGAAAATTTATGAAATAATGAGAGAATTATTAAATCCCTCATTTCCTTTCAACATCTGTTTTTATTGTCCCTCAGCCACACCCCCCCAAATTAATAAGGGGGGCTAAAGAGCTTTTTTAAACTATTAATTGCATCTTTAGAATAATCAGTACCTAAACAATTACTCCTGGACACAAAAAGCCCCAGTTTACTACATCAGTTCTGATATTCATCTCATATTTTGTGTGATGTAGCAAAAATGCGTTTTTCAACAATACAGCTGAGACATCATTTTCAACTATTCTGAGAAAAGATTTATGTGGTAACAATGGGTTATGGGCATGTTAACAGAAAAGTTCGGCGATATGAGTACCCAGGTCAGTCAACATGCAAGGCATTTACCCTTAATTACTTTGATACGGTATGTTTACTCTGTCCAAACATCTAAGCAAAGCTTTAGGTCATCTGTAACTTGGAGAGAAGACAGTCCAAGCAACAAACTTCAAAATCCACCATAAAATTAACTTACTCTACTGATACATATATTTTTTTTTAATTCAACACAGACAATTGTTTTACACTTCGAAGTATCTGTACAAATAGACTTCAATGACTGACTTTGATTATGCATATGTCTGAGAACTAGCTTCCATCATACCCCCAGAACATGTGGTTTCCATGAGACTGCTCATGCAACTTCGAACAGAATCCTTTCAACAGCAGTCCTGGTAGGGGGAACACAGTTCACCTCAACATTTGAATACCCTGGTATAAAATAGGACTGGGGAATTTTGGGCTGGGTTCAGCAGTTTATATCCCTGCTTGACTATGTCTTGGCTGTTCCCCTGACATTTCCAAAGTTCTACAGAAGCCCCTTGGCTTTCTTAATCACCTTGGAGATCTTTGTGTCTGCCTTCTTCTCAGCAGAGTTTTAGTCCTTGCTGCTGCAGCTCTGTCTCCTGTATTCTCTTTCTACCTACACTACGCTGCTTTGAAAGCTTCTTTGCTCCAAGCATCCTCAGTTGCTAGCGGGAAGGCACAATCTTCCCTTGCCTCCCACAGGGATCCACTTAACCAAGTTAAAAATAGACCAGCTTCATTATTTTGCTCTTTCCAGATTTGTATTTAAAAAAGCATAAGCTTTTCTGTGATACTGAGAAATACATAGAGAAACTTAATTAATCCATCAAATTCTGTATTAAATTTGTAAATCCTTTGGGTAAATAGTAGCTTTACCAAATTCAGTGAGAAAGAGTTTCTCTTTGGGGTAATCACTCTCTACTGAGATGGGGAAGAGGAAGCTAAGTTACAGGGAAGTTATTGAGGAACACAAAATAATTGACTTTATTAGGTGACAGAGATCCAGATAGAAAGGAAAAAAGCTCTGACAGATGGTGGTGTATTAACTGAGTCAATCTACTCTCAAAAATCCATCCTACAGGTGTTAGGAAGGCCTTGCTCCATCCTGAATACCAGCAGAATTGCTAATTTAGTGTTTTAAACTGCAATTTTTGTTTTCTGAGCAGTGCTTGTCTAGAGCACAAATCCTTCAAACATACATGCACAATTTCCACGGGGGACAAAAGGGAGGAATAAGGTTAGGCCAAATCTACCTTTCCCTATCATTATTCTAAATTCTTTGACTACTGAATAAAAATAAACACGAAAAGATACAATTTTCAGTCTCACCATCTGCTTCTGTTGTCCATCCTTTCCCATCCATCTTCCTGAGGACAGTCGATCAACATGATCCTGATCAAGTACACAGAGGGACGCTAAGGCCAGCCATAGCTATTGAAAAGCAAGGTAGGATTAAACGTTTTAGAAATACGAAATAAAAAAATCCTAAATACTAAAAATATAAACTTTGGCAGATAAGAATGTCACTGTTACCTGCAAACTGTATCATTGTTAGCTGAAGCTTGACCATACAACGCAAGATTTTTCTTCTCAAAAACAAGTCAAACACACAATAAAACTTACTGAGCTTTTGGGAACTACCTTGTTTCTTTCAGGTGAAAGAAATACAGTAGTTAGCACACAAGAGAGAAACAGTGAAGAAAGATCAACCAGAGTATATTACAGAGAAATATGGCAAATAGAGACTTGCATATCACTCCCAAACATTGCAGGCTTTGGGGCAGAAGAAGAAATTCAAGGAAACAGACTAACAAAAAAACCCCCAAAACCCAAACAAGAAAACTAGCTCAGTGAGATTGGTTTCCCTATGTTCACTCTTCACTGCACGGGGCATTTGAGATTACCTAGAAAAGGGTTCTTCAGAGGAAGCTTTTCTCTCTTCCTCTCCATTGACTGCAGTGAAATCCTAAAGAGAGGAGCTACATGAGGGATAATTTGTTGGTCATCCTGCAACCCAAACTGAAATGCATTTGACAGCGGCATTTTACAATAGTTTTTGATCAAAGGTTTGATTTGAACAAAACGGCTTTAATTGAAAAACTCTACTGGACTCCCCCCAAAAATGCACACCTCCATGACAGAACTAAGTTGGTTCACAAGGAGGGGTAGGCTGATGTTCAGGGCTCCTCTAAGACCTGATTAAACCCACGCAGTGACAGCAGGAGCTGGTGGTACTCTGAGACATTGTCTTCCAACGACTAGAGAATACGAGTAAGGGGATGAGAAAAGGACAACTGGCACAGCCTTCTAAGATGAAAAACAACAGTAGTGTCAAATGCTTGTAACCACTGCAAACCTCTTCTTTTACCTGTCATTATTATGCTTGCGACACCAAAATCTGTACTCTCTGAGATGGTAGGAATGTCATAATTTACAAGCATGCTTTTTGTGGGATTTCAAGCAATCTATTAAGGTTAAGTTAGTCCAAGTTTCTATAAAAGTCATGGAAAGACAAAGAAAAAAAGCCACCCCATGTAAACAATAAAGGGCTCAGCAAATGATGTTTCATTTTAAGACTAAAACACAGGTGAAGCTTCGCTTAATTGTCCTAGAGAATGTTTGTTACTGTTTTCACAATAGCCCTGAGACATGGCAGCTGATGACCTAGAAGTCAAACCACTTAAAATAATGGTGTAGAGAGCTGGAAAAAGACAGCTGATACATATTGTACAATTTTCCACGCAGATGATCTCATAAATTAGGTAGAAGGCAAGTATCACAAACTTAAAGCAGAATTACCTCACGGATTAAACCCCAAATATATAAGCATAACACTTATTCTTCATTACTTGGGAGGTACCCAAGATACATATTTAACCAAAATTCAGTTTTTACCAGTGTATTTCTGCCACAAAGAAAATTCAATCTGCTGTGACACAGAGAAAGCAAGACTTTTATTAGGACAGTGACTGCCTTAGGAAACCTGTCCCTTATGCATACAGCTAGGTTTGGAGAACATAAACTGTATACTATACGCACTGTTTCCTGAAACAACCTGTAAAAGGAAGTTTTTTCTAAAATGTAGGAAGGCTTTTGGGCTCCTACTGCACGTTTACAATGTAAGTTAAGTTCAGTAAACTTCTTACCCTGGTTGTTGCAATGCACCTCACTGGTGATCTGTATTCTTCTTCCATTTTGGTCAGAGCTATGATGGTTTCAGCAATAGCATTCTTTGTCACACGGGACCAAGCTTCTGACAGATGACCCTGTTAGAGAGGAAACTCTATTAATTACAGCTTTTATTAATATTAAGAACAATTAAAATGGTAAGTAGAGCCGCTACAAGCAACATCATGTTAGGATCTCAAGTTAGAACAGAAAAGAGACAGTCAGGGATGACTTTGACAAATCGGGTGATTTCAGATCAGACAGATCTGGTAAAAATTAGCTCTCCAATACTCAGGTGACTGAGCGAGGTAGTCTCTGAGCCACTATTGGAATAACTAACTTGGAATAGGTGGAGGCCATATGATTTGAAGAATGAAAGGGTTTATTCCTAAAGCCCCCCCCCCGCAGCTCCTGGAGAAAGAAAGATGCAGAGCTGGAGCACAAATAAGTCACTGTGAACAACACACAGATTACAGTGGCTTTCCAGAGAAATCAGCTTCGCTCGCCTAGCTCAGCCTTCCTGAATACTCTCCACAGTTTGTATATTTGAAGGAAATAAAGAGGAGAACACGTGAGACATCAAAACTATATCACACTTTCCAAATGAACCTTTAAGATTCTGAGCCTAGGGCACTGACTCAGACCCGAAAGTTCCTGATTCAGAGACTGCCGAATCCTTAAATTCTTAATGTAATGTCTAAATTTCTGAACCTCATGCTGAAGGTGACAGAAATAATTGAGACTCACTGGACTCTAAAAAGGAAGCTACAGTGACAAACTCAGATGTAGATACCTACATAGTGCAAATGTTGAAAAAGTGAAAGGAAACCCATTTGTAATTCTTACGAAGTGGCTAATAAGGCTGATACCACCCTACTGCAAATTAGCAGCTCTAAAAAGTCTCAAAAAATGGTTTTTAAACGAGAACCCCTCTATTCCTCCACCCTCTTTTGGGTAACAGGGCCAAACCCCTGAACACGTTTTGAGCATGCCTACAGCACAGAGGTCCCTTACAAATCATCATCAAGGAATGTTAGTGCTCCCACCCTTGAGTGGCCTCAGTCAGGTCTCCCTCATCTAGAATGAAAGGGAATAAAGTCCAGATCTGTTCTTCACACAAGAGGAGAGGAGGGTCCTTATTATTTGGCTACTGAATACTTTAGAGTAAACTCAGACCCAATCATTCTTTTAGGAGCTGCTACACTTCACGTAAGCCATTCAGAATCTACTGAAAGAGGGATTTATATCCGCATCTGAGAGGACTTCGCTTTACCAGACTGACCCGATTCCTTTCTTTTTTGTAATAAATAATTATAGGTTCATTCCAAGTAGAAGGGTTTGAACAAGAGAATTCAAGAATCATACCAGTATACCCAACAACCAGCACTACTGGAAAACTATCCAATGTGAGGGAGACAGAGCCTGGCATATTCTGGAGATGCATGCAAGTTGCCATATCTGAATCCAGAGCTTTAAGAACTTGCCTACTAGCTTCTGCACTGGTTTTGGAGAACGAGGTATTAGTCAAATGCAACAGTGTCACGGGTAAAGGTCTTGAATGGCTACAGGAGCTGCTTAGACAAAAATACAAGCGTCTGATTCTACTCAGCCAGCCACTTTCTGTTTCCACTAATCTCTTTCTTTTATTCCTGGCAAAGGTTAGTCAGCTTAGTTTTTATCAGCTGTTCATTAAGGGACAGGCTCTCCCATCATCATGGGAGCCAGAATCCCATAAAACAGGGACCACAGTTTGCTTCAAAAGACTTGCCCAGTACTATGTAAAAATGCTGCAGAAGAGAATCTACTATTTCCCAGATGTTTTCCCATTTACCCAAAGCATACCTACCAAGAATGGCTACAAATGATACTGGCAACAACCCTTAAAAAAAGAAAAAATCTTGAACAAATTCCCCCATGCATTCTCAATATATTTCACGTCTTATACACTGAAAGAAGTGGGGTGCCTGAGAAAAACATATGGGCACACGCATACAGGAAGGCACCACGTTAATCCTGACATTTACTATCTTTTGAGTACTTGTCTTTGCAACTGCTATTTTATTTGGTCCTAGTTTTTATATGCAATTTGCTAAAGTGTTGATAAAGTAAGCAGAAACAAAAATCCATCACATGGTACCTACAACAGACCTTTCCCCTCTAGTCACTGGAGGAACTGAAGCGAAGACTAAATGATCATTTTATGCACTGCTGAGGGATGAGACATGCTTTAATCATAACTCTTAACTAAAGATGAATTGTGAGATTCTGAAATCTTGTGGTCAGAATCAACAGTACCAATTGCAGAGAACTCCCATCCAGCTTCAGGAACTTTGAGAAGTGATCTCCTTAGTCTAAGCACCGTGAATGGTTTAGAAAATAGCACTCCAAAGCTGAACATACTGAAACACAGCTTTCAAAGGGTAATCACGGAGGAAAATCTGGGTCATTTAGACTAAACTAGACTCCTTTCCTGTAAACATATACAAAATCTATCCCCCCCCCCAATATTGTTTCTGGGAAATAGCTGAATCACTTTTCATCAAATTCTTCTGACAAAAGACTTGCCTGAAGCAGAGACAACTATAGGAAAATTTCAGCCCAGATGGTTAAAGTAATAACCAACTATAAATGTAGATTTTAGTAAGACTGAAATAAGTCAATCTTAACATGCAGTCTTAACCAGAAAATTCACATACAAAAACTACACACAGTTATGTGAAAAAAACCAAAACACTATTATCTTACTCTACAGACACTTTTTACTTTGCAATTGGGAGTTCCGAGTGCTTGAGACTTAAAAAATTAGGCTTCTAAGTTAATAACATAGAAAATGACACACAAATATTGTTTACTACTTAAATTTCTGGTACAAGTCACTTATTTAAAAGCTTATTTCAAGACTGGATTTCTGTTTAGCAGAGTCAGAACTCAGTTCCTACTGCTCCTAGGCCTAGACTCTACCCAGAAGACTATAACTTTTTCTTCTTGAGACCAACTCACATTTAACAGCTCCACCCAGGACTAACTGTAATAGAAACTAATGAAAAAACACACTCTTCATTATTAGAAATATTTGAATATCCCCCACATGCTTGAAGGATAGAAACTTACTGCTGCCATGTCTTTAATGAGTTTAATAATGATCTCTGAAATCTGTGTAGGTGTTGAACCCTTCATCCACCAATGGCTTTCACCTCGCCGAATATAGCTGCAAAGGACATACATGAAATCAATTGAAGTAATTAGTTACTGTTTGTCAAAATCTACCACAAGGAAATAGTGAATATTCAGCATATGGTAAGTTGTTGGTTGGTTGTGTTTTTTTTTTTTTTTTTAAATCAAACTCACTATTAACTTATGACTCATTTTGTCAAAGCGTTATACAACTTTTTCCATTTATAAAACAAAGATTATAAAAGACAACATAATTGACTTAAAAAAATGCAATTATTTTGTGCCTTTAGCTTGAGAATATATACAGATTTTTAAACAAACCTGGAATTGAAGATCATTGGAAGTGTGACTGTAGTAACTCCTTTGCCTGCAGTAGTGCCAGCTGTCCCTGTTATAGTAGTTCCTTTGGCTTTTAGCTGTACAGTGAGAGCTTTGGCAATGCATCCCAAAAACATGTCTAAGATACCTAGTTTATTCCAATCTCCTTTTTCTGTCGAGTGAATGATATCACTTATATCTGCTGGTGGAAGAGACTTCACTCCTATAATACTAGCCAGGCGACTGGGGGTTACCTCAGGCAAAACACGTCTTAGTAAAGATGTTACCTGGGAAAAAAAAAAAAAATAATCAGAACACCACAATTCTTACCGAGACAGCTGGAGTTTTCAAGCAAAATCAAATAAAGTCTTTTTCTTCACAAGTTATTTCAGTAAGAAGCATTGAATCTACTTTCTGTACTTAAATCACACCTGTAAGAAATTCTGTGAGGTTTCTATCTTGCTTTGAAGTGCTTGTTAATATACTCAGCGAGACAAGGCTGAAGAGTCCAGAAGCAATCTCACTCAAACAATACTTAGTCTTCACATAATAATACAAGATATGCTTAGTACTGGACTTATGATAACAGTGGTATAGATGTTGGTACAACTCTGGTTTGCTTGCACGTTACAGACACGTTACCCAGTTTGCATATAATCTTTAGATGTCAGAAATTCTGTGGTAGAACAGCTAGAGACACTTTAGACTTCTGAAAACAAAGTACTTGCCTCAAGGTACCGAAAATCATGATTCTCTTCCACAATACTCTTTTTACCCATCCTTTAGTTTTCCTGGCAATATTCTAACTGGAATTTTCTGAAAAGGAAATCTGTGCCAATTGGCTCTGGATCTAGCAAGAGCTGTCTTGAAATGATATGGTTCAACTTTACCAGCTGGTGGAACTGGGGTTGAAATTGGCTGTATCATGCAAAGTTTAGTCCAAATCAGGGTGTATGAAACCTTAAGGAGTTAACATTTCATATCTAATTTCCCAAGGTTTCAATATTCTCTTGAAAAACTGTTTACATTTTAAGAAAAAAAAAACCAGTATTTTGCATATCTGCAATATATCAGAATTACTAAACAGGGAGATATCTGCCTCCAGGCAAGTTGAGATGTGACATTGTAACAGTTCAGAAAACAGGAAAAAATAAAAGTAGAGAGAATAAGACAAACATTTCTGAAACAGGAACTAAAAATTCACCGAGAGAAGGCATAACAGCTAGCAACAACAAGCTAGTGCATTAACTACACTAAAGCAAATATTTTATACATCTATATTTTTATATTATGTGCATGTAAATACAGACAGACAACATTCAAGTTCAGAAAGGAACATATATTAAAGCTCTACCTGAGGATACCAAGAGTAGAAAGGAATTGTCAAGTTCCACACTACTCATAGGCTGAATATATGACAAAGATGCTAAGGACTCATCCCAGATCAATAACAGATACTGCTAATTAAAAACCTCTGATCTTACCTATACAAGCTATGCGGGAATTATATATGCATAGTATGAAATACCCAAACACCACAGGATTTTTAGGTCCTATCCATTTGACAGACATTTCAACCCTGCTCTACTCTTTCAAGGTCTAAACCAAACCAGCGAAGCCTCTGCTTCATCTGTTACGCTGTTTTAGCAAAACAGTCATTAGTTATCCCATGTCATCATTCCTCGAGGTCAAACATGATATTAAAAGGGCAAGAATTAACGATTACCTCCTCAAATCATGCAAATATTTACTAACATTTGGAGCATATGCAGCACATACAAATGGGGGTAACTCTGTAGCGCTCTCAGACCCTTCCCCCACCATGAAGTGGTGTGAGATCTTACTAAAAAATAAACAGTCACCTCACTAGCTTCCTTCCACACCTGAAAACTTAACTGCCTTTTATACAGAATTCTTATTTGCAATAAATAAATAAACCAGATTTTAAACTTCATACATTTGAGAAATGATATTTAAAAGGAGCATCCCTGGTTCTTGCAACTACGCGTAATAATTCTGGATGACGCTGTCCTTTATAAATAAAGTAGACAAATGCAACACATGAACTTTAAGTCATCTCTTTTTTGGAACGTTACACAGAACACTGGTCTAAATTTAAGTATCGCCAGTCACAAGGCAGTGCCAACTTCAGAATCTGAACTTTCATTTTAAGAGAGAATTCTTAGTCATTGTGACAGAAAGGAAATACCTTACAAACTGAATATACGTTAACAGGACGTGGATGAATCTGTTGAAAACATGAACAACTGGGTTACTGTGAAGTACGATTCACTGAATACTGTGAAATTCAGATTCACTAAAGAATTCTTCGCAGCATCACTCCAAAATGCAGGCTGTGTGCTTACGTAAAAGACCCCCGTTAGGACACACAAAACAACTAACTGTTCTTGTGCATCCTACTTCACTTCAGCAACAACCCCCGCCAAGCAAACCGTACGTCCCTTTGATGTATGCTTTGAGAAAGCAATTTATCCTGCCCCATCCAAAATCCTTCAGAATAAGGACAAGAAAAATGAACAGTGGCATTTCAGAAGAGTTTGCTGGTTTAGCTTCATGATGACATAAGTGTTAATTAAGCAATTCTGGGTTCCTACACCTCAGTTCTACCTCTTGGAGACAATGCATTAAAAGCTTACTCAAAAGTGAGTTTATTTTTATTTCGTAACTGTAGCCTTCATTGCCTTCAACACTGTTTGTACCTTCTGCAAATAGTTTTATGCAGTCAAGTTGTGGTGGTGCTGGGATATATATGTATTTATATATCAAACACAAACTTTATAATTTAAAGCCCATGCAAAAACTGGAAAAAACCCCAACAACTGACACTTAAATTCCAAAAAGAGATTCTGTAATGTGTTTTTAAATAAATTTCTATAATGTGTTTTACATAAATTTCTATTTGCCCTTTTCCTCATGACTGCAATAATAAAATGAGGTTCTTTATTTACAGTTATTCCCGATGTGGAATATAGGGATGATCTGAGTATGATTGGGAAAACATTTTTGAAGTGAAAGCACAAAATTACATTTCACAAAAAAATAAGTCCAAATAAATATTATACTATCACACACACACAATTATAGGATTCTAAAGACTTTTTTTTCTAGGAATACCAAGACAGACAAGGAACAGTCAGGACTTACCTGTCTCTGCACCCTGGGAGAAGCGGTGTGTAGTAATGAGAAGAGATCCTGGAGCAGAGTCAGCTGCTGAGCCAGATACTGCCGGCCTACGTTGGAACCGCTCAACGCCAGGACCATTGACAGCAGCTCAAAGCAGTACGCGTCAGAAGAAGCATCCTCATCGTTAGGCTGCGAGTTGGCGTTCTCTTTGCTAGAGATGGCATGCTCCCATTCTTCACGCACGCGGGTTGCTTCCATTCGTATGGCCTGGACTATATGAGCACATACCTATCCAAACAGAATCCAAATACACGGTAACTCTTAAAAATTTTTAGGAAGTGAAAGAGATTGTGTTTTATGTAACTTCACAACTATGACTAAAATGGAAAGCCTGTGAAGTTTGGCCTGTGCTTAAATTACTTTTCAACATAAATTCAAATGAAGAATAAAATTTAGATTTATATTCAGAGTAAAGATTAGATAAAATTCTTCAGAATTAAGATTTATATTTAGTACTGAATTTGCTCCTTTTCATTTGGGAGAATGCCATTGAAATAAATCTTTTTTGTGTTGTAGTTCCTGCCTTTTAATTTGCTTTTTACATAGAATTCAGGTTAAAAAAAACCCACAAGAAATACATTTACTCAACACCCATAAAAGAAAAAGGACTTATTAGAAGTCTTAATCTCGTTTAGTTTACTGTTCAGGAAGCTTAAAAAAATTAAGAAACCATATTTTCATTTTACCAATAACATGTTCAAAAGCATATTTAAGAGATTTTAAAATTTGCTAAGATGGGTGACAAAAAAGTAGATTCTGCATGACTTACTAATCTAACAAAATTAAAAATTAATCTAATACCTCTTGTATTATTGTCAAAATCTTTATGGCGATGTTTGTCTTGTGATAGGTGTAATAAAGATAATATGAAAGATGCTTTAGTTGGTACATTTTGAAAAATAAAGTATTCAGAAGAAAAGAAAAAACATACTCTAACTACTGCTTTATGTTAAGAAAAGGAGGTTAAGCAGAAAACCACAAACCCAAACTTTCATTGACTGCCGGAAAGAACAGTTTAAGAACCTGCACTGATTACCTTTTTAGAATTAAATTTTCTCAAACCTAAATATTTTTTGATGACAGAAATGGGGAGAAAACATGCAAAACCAAGAATCTAAAACTCTGTCATTGAACATCTCCTAGAAATTTGAGGGGGTCTGCTATTATCAGCAAACACAAATAAGTACCATTTACAACTCAATTCTAAACCTTTTCTTTTTAAATCGAGTCTAATAGGATATGTTTTTTAACACATTAAAATGGCTTTTTTCAGTGTCATTTTCAGCAGATTTTTCATATAAAGCACACACACACACTATTTAAAATGTAAACCAAAATCTGATTATAAAAAACAACAAAAGAACTGAAAGTGTCAAGTAAAAGGTACTATATTAACTGAAAATGAATATATTTATTACAACACGCAAACATTTAATCCTCAAAGCATTTCAGAATGAACAAACCTGCTTCTGCAAATTTGTCAGTTTGCTCCGGCTGAATATGATCCCTACCATATGCTCCTTCAGGTCTGCATCTGATGTTGCCTTCATAAAAAGCATATTTAATATTAGATCAAGAGTTTCAAGAACATTTCTTAATCACTACAGCAATTAACATGGAATAGCATGAAAGTTTGTTCTAAAAGTTTGTAGCTTTTTGTTAGCAAGACATAAGATATATAAGCAAGATCAATTTAGCTATGGTTAATAAATACCTCTTAGATGTATTTACTGTCTTTCTCTTTATAAGAGGAAATTTGAACATGAAATAAAATAATCAATAAGGAAACCAAGTGAAGTATAATTAGCTGAGATCCAGCGTCTTCAAATAGCTTAATACAATCACTGATTAAGTCTTTGTAAAGCCATGCACAGAATATACTTTTCAGTATATATTTCATAATAAAAGAAACAGAGAACACAAAATTAAGTTAACACACAGCAGCCGTGAGAAAAGCAAACTTTTACAATAATTTAGTCATGGAACTTATTGCCACAAGGTACTGGGTAGAGCAAAACCATGTATCATCTGGAAAACTAAATTACTTTCATTGAGGACAGTACAACTTTGGCTATTAAACATGACAGTCCAGATACAGTGACCTTTTCAGGAACACTCCTTAAACTAATCCTCGCTGGAAGACAGGAGAGTATAATAGGTAAAAAGATACCATTGTGGTTTCTCAATAGTTTTTCTCTAAACATCAACAGAGCCCCTCTTAAGTTACAAGATAATAGGCAAGAAGGACTTTCAGGTTGACCATTACTGCAGGTGTTAAGTACTTCTGTAATTGTAGGCATAATTTGTGGCACCATTGCTATGATGTTTCCATTAAATGCATATGCTTTTACTAATAAAAAAAAATCAATGATAATTTTTAAAAAATAAGCAATTGTGACATTTTTACTTCTGTTTTGATCTGAAAATTATGTAGCATAAGACATAGGACAAATACTGAAAAGTATCCTAGATCATTTTTTCAGCAAAGTATTATTGATAGAATACAAATAAATACATTGTGTACTTTTTCTTCTCCTTCTGGGGAGGACAACAGTGCTTTTTCTTCTTGTTCTGGGGTTGGCTCAGCATCTCCAGAGATGAGTTTTCCAAATACCTGGAAGAAAGACAGTGACAATTAGCTTATCTCAATGACAAACTTGGGCAGATGTGATATTTTACATTAAAACATAAAGCACTGAAAGTCTAGGATTTATAGTAACTTTCACTGTATAACACATCATTAAAATCCCACCTGGGATGTAATAAGTCGGAATACTCGCAGCGTCTCAGATTCACAGTTTCTTTGTTGAGCTACACTAGCAGAAATCTGGCCTGCTATTTTAATGCTTTCACCGTCTTTCCATCCAAGAATTTTCACTTGTCGAACTCTTAGTGTATTCTCTGGACCCTTCAATTCAATTTTGATGATGTGATTATCACCCCCAGGAAGTTCACTTGTTACCCAGCCAATATGTCTTGAATCCAAGTCTACCTATTAAACAGGAATATAAAGATGAGAACTGATGTTACACCAAACACAAAGTCACCTACCTCTAAAACAAAACCATCATATATCATTGGAACCAATACAGTGTTTGCCATGAAATTTTCCATCCCGATTAAACATGAATGTTTCATTATAAAAATATTAAACTTCATGAATTCAGATAAAAAAATTCTCAAACTTAAAAGAAATTACATATAGCCATTTAGTTTTCATAGCCATTTAAGTGGGCTATCCACTTTTATCCTCTAAGCAACAGTTCACATATTCAAAAAAACACTTTGAACTAATATTTGCTTGTACTTTTAATTAAAAAAAAGCCACCATAATTTAACTGAAAATATAACACAAAATTATCAGTAGTTATTTCATCCCTATTCACATAAACCCCTGCCAAAGAAATTGTAACTCCGTGGAAGTCAGTGTCTGATATCCTTATCAAGAGATACAAGGCTTAATAATTGTAAAAGAAACAGATGAACTGTATAAAATTAAGTTTATTTTAAAATAAATATGGTTAAAAAAAAAGAAATGTGAATCATGTTATATGATTTAAACTGTGATGTCACTACTGGAAGCCAAAAGCCGACTGGGTGCAGTGCCTCACACCATTGCTCAGAGCGACCCGAGTGAGCCTAAGTGGGCCCTCTCTCATATCCATAGGCTCATTTATAATCAAGCTAATATTTGTTCTTTCCCATTTCTACGCTAATTCTCAGTGTCTGCATTGAACTGTGCTGCAGCAGACAACACTGACTTTTTTTTTTAAAGTACCATGAGATAGGGTATGCATGAATTAGGGTATAGTGTGTGGGCGTGTTTGAAGATTAAAAAAACCTGTTGGAGAAGTGTCAGAGGACTGTTTAGCAAAGAGGAAGCAAAGCTGAATCAAGGCCCGCCTGTCTTCTGGGACTGAACCATCCCTGGAAAAATGCCCGGGCGCTGTGTTTGACCAGACAGAAACAAGGCCAGGGAGCAAGCTAACGAGCTGTATGAACAATCATGAGTCCAGCGCCTACGCTCTGCCGTAGCTTTCTTTTATTTAGCTGGATAGCCAGGCATACCAAGTCAGTTTTCTCATAAAAAAAAAGAATACCCTAAGAGGAGTGTGTGCATGTGTTCATCTATATTTTGTATCCACATATATAGACTCAGAGGGAAAAACACACACACAAACTTTATATCTGTCTACATATATACACACACACTCATGTTTCACTGTTTAGCATGAGCCCACTGTACCAAAGTTTTGTTTCTCCAGATTTAGAATCACAGAATGGTTTAGGTTGGAAGGGACCTTAAAGATCATCTAGTCCAACCCCCTGCCATGGGCAGGGACACCTCCCACTAGATTAGGTTGCTCAAACCTAAGACCATCTCACTAGAAAAACTCATGCTGAGGGTAAATGATTTATCTTCTCCTTTCTCATGGCGTTTTACTTCTGCTAACTCTTAAGTGGCATTTGTCTAATGAAAAATGATTCTGTGAAGCAGATAAAATACAATAACAGTGCAACACTAAGAAGCCAGGCATCAGAGTATCTAACAACATGTAATACTACTTAATGCAATCATTTCACCTATGTCTAGATATAAGTACCCTAAAAGAAATCAAGCAGCTTGTTGGACCTTACAGAACACAACCAAAACAGTCTTTTTTGGAAGCTTTCTACATGATCACTTATTCTTTCAGCTGTAGTAATTTAAAAAAAAAATATCTAAGGAACATTTCATATTACCCTGTTCTGTTTCAGTGAAAGAGTAAAAGCTTGATCAATATTGAGTATATGTGACTGAATTCTGTCATTGATAATACAGTATTTTCCAAGAATATTATGATGCCTGATATTTGTAAAATAATTTAGCTATGACAAGAAATGGAAACCATTTGCTTAGAAAAACCTCTGCTCTATGCAGCCAAAAAATTATGGCAATTTTTCAACGTCAACTGTTAAAATGTTTACCTGCTTTATTCTGCAGAGATCTTCTACTGCCTTGCCAGTTAGGAAGGTCATTGAAGTCACTTTGTTCTGCAACAGACAAGCAGAATAAGAACAAAACACTTCAAATGAGGACCATTCTGACTACTTCTTCCGTATTAAGAGAATACGTACATAAAAGAGAGACAAGTTGTTTCGTTACAAAAAAAATAATTAAAAATTGATCAAAACCAAGGACAAAGAATTCTGAAGCACAGCTCTCAAAAACATATATAATTTTCTCTTTGTATTAAAAGCTGTAGCTGAAATAAAGATATATTTGTAACATTACTGTACAGATCAATAAACTAGAAAAGAGTTTGGATTTTATGGCAACTTCTTATTTGAATGTTTCTAGAGAAATCATGAGCAGGAAAAGCAACTTACGAAATAATTATATGCTTGAAAACGTATCTGAAATTGAACATGCCACTGAGAATCAAGTTTCTCAGTCTTTGGTTCATGCAAACTGCAAATTTAGTTGGATCAGTCTGATCACATCAGGTATTGCTTTCAAAACCACAGGCATTAGAAACCTTACTTTGAAATGTGAGCTTCTGAATTAGAATTACAAACCGAGCTGGACGAAGAAAACGGTTGTTCTTGATTGATAAATATATACAACTGACTATGCATATTAAATGAGAGATTTAATTTCATTTCATTTTCCACTTACCCCAAGATCTCTGGAATTGTCTACATGAACACACACATAACGTGCATTGATTCCTTTGACACAGTTGATTGTGATGTTTTTAGTTTTGTTTTTATCCTCATCTCCTGACTCCCAGAATGTTTCTGTAGACCCATCTGTTAAACTACCAATCATGGCAGGTCGGCTTGATGTTTTAATGTCAACAATGCTGGTTAGGTCTTTTAGACAAACCACTATACACAGCTCCTGTGAAAACACATGGAAATACTTAAAATATCTGAAAGTAAGCCCAAATACAGGCATTATTTACAATTTTTAAAACCACAGACATTTCTGTTCTGAGGAATATGCTCTCTGAATTAAAGAAAAAAATTTGTAATTTATTGGTTCAAATTATTCATCCCTTTAAACCAAAGAAAATATTAATAGCTAACAGCTGAATATATCAGTAAATGCCTAAATGTGTTAATAAATGGAAGAAAACGCTTTAAAGATATTCATCAAGAGTATTATTTGTGCTCCTCACAATAACAGAAGAATAAAAAAAAAAGATAAAAGTAAGAAAGAACTGGAAGTACACAGCAATTAAAAATTGAACTAACTCAATGAACATAATGAATTAACTAAACGAACTAACTGTAAGAGATCACCAAAAACTGTACTTGCAAACAAGCACTGCTCCAAAATTTAGGTTTGAGTGATATACAGGCTAAGGATTGATATTTAAACCTCTAAAGCTAAATATGAGAACCTAAATATTAGCAACAAGATCCCAAACTGAGATACATCAAGGAAACAAGACATTGCAATACACAATGTTTTAATTCAAACAGAATGATCATAGGAAGCACAGGCTGTTACAATTGATCTCTGCTTGTGAGAGAAAGGTGTGATACTTGCCTGATTCATGACTTCAAAACCAGACTGAATACTGATACTAAAACTCTCTTCACTATCTCCATCATCAGATTTAGACAAAATATTGTTGATATGATGAAAAACATTGCTCTGGTGCAGGAACTGGTGATCAGATTGTTTGAATTTGAGACTCCAGCATCTGAAAACATATTTAGTGTATTGACATTTTGAATATTGTTTAAAAGACATAACCTACCAGTGATACTATTAATTATGTTTTCGCTTCTCAAAATATTTTCTATAAACCTTCAACTTCAAATTTTTGCAGGATCTTAAGTGTTTCTATGCACCATTTTGAGGAAGGCAGGAGCAAAATTTTCTTAGAATTTTAACAGTGAACAGAATCGTTATTCAATTTGTAACTGAGATAGACACACAGGAAAAAAACAGTTTAAGGATACTATTCAGATGACAGATTTCTGAGCAAAAGGTATTATCACGCTACCATGCACATACACACAGATACCACCACATTATTCAATAATGTTTTTTTCATAGTGGATACAGTACAGAATTCAAGAACAAATACGTTTTTCTCTACAAAGTCTTTTATACTATTATTTATATGTATATAACACATACATGTATGTTATATCTTTCCTATGTGTAAGGACAGACAGGTTCCTTTTCACACAGGCACATAAAGTTCTTTCAAACTTCCTATCTACATTGCAAAATCTGTTCATCTATAATGGCACAACTTTTACAGCCTTTTAAGAATTTTCTAAATTTGTGCTTACCTTAAGGCCATTTGCTGTAACGCACTACCACTGGGTAGAGACATCATAAGATCAGAGATTGTCTGGAGAAGGCGATGAAAAGTGTGGGGTAACGGGTGAGCTGCTTCGCCAGCAATCACTATATCTGACAGAGGATGTTCGCATACTCTCGTGTCTTTTTCCTAAGATGCAAAACAATTTGTATGTTGTTAACAGACTTTCAGAGAAGAAAAGGTTAAAAAAACAGAAATAAAACCATTTATGATATTTGGTTTAACTGCAACAATCCTATAATGAATGTGAACTTCAAAGCAGTTTCTGTCAGAGAATTTTGACAGTAACAAGTTATACACGAACACCAAACAAGGAACTCTGGAAGTATACTATATACTACCACATATTACTCATGATTTAAAGATGTGAAACATTACATTGCAATAATTTGAAAACAAGCAAACAAACTAGAAAAAAATAATATATTCCAGCTGTTAGTAACAACTTTTTTGAGCAGCAAAAACCAGCCACAACAAACTTGCTAATTAAGCTAAGGTCATCAGCTGCTTTATTTCTTTTAAGCTGTGAAAATAATGATCCTTAGTTAAGGTGTGTCAGTATCAGAACAGCTATGCATTGGGAGCCAAGTTCCACTGAGCAGTGGGTATGAAGGCAGCAGCAGAGGACCAAAGAGGGGGGTGGCCAGCAAGGTGTGTTATGGGGAAGAGTAGCAGAGAAAGAGAAGAAGGTTCTGATCACAATATCCTATTTCAGAAGGCAGTGGAAGACTCACTTATGAAGGACACAAATGGTTTCCTCTGCTTCTTTTTTAAATGAAAACCTGATCCTGCTTGAACCACGGAACCCAGCTGCATGCCCCCAACATACTGACATCCAGAGCCAGATTCAAACTTATCATTTTAAACCCATTAAATTGCATATTCTTGCAAGTAGACTTCCCATGGATCTCGACTTTGAATGCTTAGAAATGCTATGGTGTTATTTGAAATGAATTTTAGGCACACGCTTACCTAGACAAGAATCATCAAACCAGACACTTCTCCCTAATTTCCTGGAAGGTGTAATGTGGTAAAGTGTACTCAGCGTATGAAGTAGGAAGCACGAGATTGAATTCTGCGCTAAACATAATCAATTATTCAGAAAAAGTTCAAAGCCTAGGTATTCCCCTTCCCTGCAAGCATCCTATCTACACAGAGAGCATCCTGCTCCCCTCTGTCTCCTCTGTAATTCCTGCATTTTGTTTTGCTTTAGCAAGGAAATTGTCCTTGAACCTATATCTTATGCATTAAACCATTTATGGTTCTAGATCCCCATACCCCATTTTTACAGAGTTAATCGCTGAGATTTCTCACCCTCTCCCAGCATATTAAAAGAATATGTAAAAATATTTCACTTAAGGAAATGAATCCCAGCTGTGGAAAAGCACCGAACTGCCTTGAATTTATTACATTGTGTATGTATATTTACATGGGTATTTTTATCATATGATCAGACTACTGATGCAAGATACTGTGATTTGAATATACACCACCTGAGTGATATTTAACAATTAGCTGAAAACTGTTGCCAGTTTCTTGTATGCCATAAAATTATTCATCCTAGCCAAATGACCAATGGGAATTTTTTAAGTCCCTCTTCATTATATCAAAAGAGAAGCATCATTCCCACCAGAGCAGAAGTGGCATATTTTAACATTCCTTTCTAATGTCCTTTATCTTTCGGTCCGTAATTATCCAAACGACAGCTAAGACAATATTTGTTTATTCTTTTCTATAGTAAAGGGTCTTCTTTTGGAGGCTGACCAGCATAAGGACCAGTGGGAACACATTTCCCTCACTCTAGCAGTGCTTTTGATGTAGCAGCTGAAATTACTACAAGGCAGAAGATTGTTGGAGCCAAGCACAGAAGCAATATTCAGAATACAATACACAGAGCTACTGCAAATCAGCTTTAATATATACATACAAGAATTTGGCACACTTAAAAATAAGGAAATAGAATTATAAATATGTGTGTCGATACAGTAATAAGGAAATTGAAGTAATAAAAATTACCCTGACTTACTAACAGCACTAGCATGATTTCTTGACCTATTCATTGTGGGCATGATAACTTTTTCAATCAGAGCTAAATCTAGAAGACATTGGATGAAGATACCTTCTGGGAGAGTGATATGTTGGGCTACACCATTTTACACGCTACATTTTCAGAACTAACTATAGATGTTTCTTAAAAATTACTAAATTAACTATATCTATTGTATATATATATTACCAATATATAGAATTATTTTTATATATGTATCTACTTGAATTAACGACAGACTTTTCTTGAAAAACTGAAAGACAGCAGACTGAACAACGAAGCTTCTCTGAAAAATAATTTTTCTTCTTTTTGGGGGGCAAAGAAAGAATAAAAAGCAAACAGCACATTTTTTTGTTACTGGATTAGCAATGTGCTTGTGTTTTGGCTTTTGGCTTTTTTTTCCCCCTTGTTTCCCATGAATACTGACAAAAATAATGCGTTAAAAGTCTGATTCATAAGCACACAAAATTTGGCAATTTTAGAAGAAGAATTAATTTATCTATAGAGTTCAACTACAATTTAAGACTAAGAATTTTCATTCCATAATTAAGGTCCTGTTTCACAGAGAGGATTAAGGTGGTTTGTTGTTGTTTTTTTGGTTTGTTTTTTTTCCCCATATAATAAAAATATTTCTAAATTGACTACAGAATCAACAGAGATATTGTATTCGTGAAATCAATGCTGAACCTCACTTACTTGTTCTGCATTTTCTTTATTTGATTTATTTTCTTCATCCTCCTCTTCTTCAGGCTCTGCAGGTGCAGGAGTTAGGGAAGCCACAAAATGCCATAAAATATCATGAAGAGAAGTTGTTTGAATGACGTTACAAAGAAGCCAGTTGAAAGCCTAAAATAAAATACACACAAGGAGTTATCAATTGGTTAAGCAAACCTGGAGTAAAATCATTGCTTAAACCATTTATGTAAGGAGGTGTACTGATGCTTGCGGACAGGAAAATAATAATGCCGAGGTCTTCAAGTAAGACACGTTGCTCTGTAGCTAAAACAGTTTACTAAAATGACAACTATATTACAGGGGACATAGCAAAGTAATTCACAAACACCATACACAAAAATAAGTTATTGGAAAAAAGATTTAAGGATGAAAAAGCAAAGTTCTTATGTATTTTCAGAGACTATTACAGGATGAGGTGGCAACACTCCTTACTATTCAAATTGGTTACCCAAAATTTAGATCTCTGTAGGCTGAGATGTAGTTTGCTTGTTTGGTCTCTGCCATTAACTGAATTAATTAAAAGAATTCACCCACTTCCAAAAAAAATCAACATAGTGGGGAAAAAAGTTTTTTTTTGAAATTGTAACATTCTTATATTCTTCTAAAAGCTGCAATACTTCTGTGCTTTGATGTTTGGAAATTTGACGGGTGGTGCTTAACAACAGAGGTGCGTTTTTTACTTTATCTGGAAAATCCACCTGTATTTTCACATTAAAAATATTTAAAAAAATACCCATGCTGTGTGCAAGTTCAGAAAAAAGTTTACTAAAGCTTAGCTGAAATTAAAAAAAATGGCCTCAATGAGGATGCCTCTTGCAGTTTTTATTGAAGCAATCGATCTTTAATGGCTCTTTTGGCCGCTCATTCACTATCCACACAACAGGGCTAGCATTCACCCACCTCAGAAAAGTTGTGAAATGATATTACCAGCACCAAAACAATTCTAAAAAAAAAAAAAAGAATACTCAGTCCAAGATTTGAAAAAGGAATGGCAAGTAAGACCAGGAAGATGCTGAACAAATGAGGAGAAAACTGTATTGGCTAAATTGATTTTTGCAGCCTTAATAATATTCTTTTATCAGATTTCCTACACAACAGATATACTATTGAAGAAGGTTTACAGGCAATACTTTTGTATTCATAACTTTTAGAGTTAATAATACAAATAAGTGAACTTTTAGAATAGGTTTATTGCATGTCACGCTTTTTTTGCTTTTTAATCTATATAAAAATTCTTTAAAAAAAATTTTGAGACAGAATTTACAAATGCCTTATTTTAATCATACAAGATCCATTAGTACATTAATACCTCCATGGCAAAGACTCGGCAAGCAGATTTCCGTAAGGCTTGTTTCATTGCTATTTCAAGTCCTTCCAGATCATGATGCTGGATTACAAATGCCAATACTGGCCACTGGAAATTTCTCTCTCCTTTGGAAAGAGAGCTGTGGGCGGAGATTAACCGAGAAAGTTCAGGAGATGGATGTCTCAGGAGAGAGGACCCCACTTCTATTCAAAAGCATAAAAATACGCATACATTAGATTCTTTGTGCTTCTTAATTTTATGGCCACAGTAAAAATAAAGAGCAATACAGCAATTTTAGAACTGATAGTTTTGTTCATTTTTATCATGAGAAAAATGCATTAAGCAATGTGGAAAAATGATGCTTCAACTGAGAAAGAAAACACCACTTTAACTTTTAAATCAAGCATAAAAGATAAACCACAAATTTCAGAACCGCAGTAATTCTTGAGCTGTCCACTGTTGAGGATTAACAAACAGCTAATAAATAGAAATAAAAGCCATTACATGTATTTATAAAAATTTATGTTTGTCTACAGTCTCCAAGAAGAACTGCAAATCCAATGCCATATCCTTGAATATTTTCTCACTGCTTCTGATGTCTGTGCTCTTACCCGCATCTCCACTGTTGACTCGTCTCCTAGGGATTGCCTTTACACGTGCTGGTAAAATTGAGTGCTGTTTGTCATATTCTGATGCAACAACTGAATATGATCTTTGAAAGACTGTACGCTTCGCAAGATCTGTATCTGTTATTGGACTGGTTTCCAAACTACAAAGAAATTGGTGAAGTTATAGACCCATTAATGAATATATAGAGTATACTTGAATCATACATAAATATTAAATACAGACACATGCATTTCATAATGACAATGCTACTACTGCATGGAAGTTTGTCTTATGTACCTAATAACTGTATAATGCTGGAAAAGAAGGAACACGTATTAGAATTACACATGGTGAAAAAGCATGCAAGTGCTTTATAAACAAATGTAATGATGTACATGGTAAGTTTCAAGAATTTAGGTATTTTTTAGAGAGAATACAAACATTCAGATCATGCCTGAATTCACATTTCAGACCAAATTTGCCCTCAGAATGCACGTGAAGACATCTATGGAGTGAATTTTTAATATGCAAGCCAACTGAAATTTCGAACTTTAGGTGAAGTAGAAGTTTCTAACATCATTATTAGCCTTAAAGCCAATTTTCAGCTACGCCTCTGACATGTTTTACTCCTTACCTTCAGTGGACTTCTTACAGTCTGCAGAAGAACTCCCAGCTTATGCTGTCCCTATAGGCCTCAGGAGACCATGGTGTCCACAGTTTTAATAAAGGAATATACCAATAAGATGCACTCTTAAGGAGTTTTGTTAGAATAGTTCTATTTCTGAAAAGACTACATTGTAGATTTGTAGTATTCCAATAAACTGTTTTTGCAGTCAGTATAAAATATAACAGATCGAAATAAAAACAGATTAAAAGCAAGTTTTCTCTTCGTTACATTCTCATTATAATATGAGGAATCACTGACATCTGAAAACACTGAGCATCTAAGTTGATTCCGGACTATTATTAAGTAACAGTAAGAACGTTTTCTTCCCTGGCAAAACAAAAAATGCTGTAATTGCTTGATTTGGATCATAGTAAACTTAATGAGATAAGAAACTAGCTTAACCTGACAGAAACCATCTAGCACTCTTGGTCCTATATAGCATTAATTTGTAATTTCTTCAGTAACATTTTAACTTCCCACAGAAAGCAGTAGCAACATTTGCTTTGAAAAATGTAAGGTAATGAAATTTCCTCCTATTCAAACTTCTCTTCAGAATGAAATCCTGAAAGGAGGATAACCGCTACTTCCTCTAAAAAGGCCATTAATCTGCACTACAATCAGTTGTGTTAAAGAATAGAAATACAGGGAAAAAAAATGCTACATTTTCAAAGAGTTCGCAACAGCTTGGACCTTGCTCTTTAGATCACTTCTTCAGTTCTGCAATTCTGGAAAAATTGTATTTGTCTCTATGGGGAAATAAGCAGGCCTGATGTAAGGACTATGGATAAATTTTCCCTGAGGTACGCTTGGAGTCCTTATCAATTTCTGAACAAACTTTTTTCATATTTAGGTTGTAAAACCAAGACCCTTCTAGAGAGAAGCAATTGGTTTGCATTACAGTTAATTTCAAATCCCATTTGCAAACTTGCTAGCGGTTGAAAATATACTTGATATGATTCACTGAAGATACTTTTCTAACTACAGCTTCATAAGATTTTGGCTTTTTTTCTGCCATTTCAGAGATTGATCTGGGCTGATCTGATCCTTTAACTACTTAACTACAGCAAAGTTTTCCTTTTTCTTTAAAAAAAAAAAAGTGGTGTTATGCTAATGCTTTAGCATTTGTATGTAGTAGTTAGAATTACAAGGAAGTACCTTGGGGGCATAGATTTCATGTTACTCTCTGGCTCTTCAAAGACATTAGGGCTTGCATCAGGAGTAACCGAGATGTATGGTGCAGGTACTGATGTTGAGCGCAGGTACCTCATCTCATCCTGGAAGAGGTTGTCATCCTGGTACCCAACAAAATTTTCATGATGATGCCTACATCAAATGAGATTTTAAAATCAGGATTAAGGATTATGAGTTCCTGAAACACACACACAAACAAGAGCACTTTGCCAATACATTTAGGCAGCCAACACTATTCATTTACTCCTCACCTAATGCATTTAAGCTGGTTGTGACTTACAAGTGGAAAACATAATAGCATTCTCAACCAACAAGGAGTGGGGATCACCCTTTGCTATCTTTTAGTGTTTTCATTAGGTATTTCCATTATGTATTTTAGGCCCAAATGTCTATCCATCATACACATGAGACACTACAGTGAAATCTAC
The DNA here is from genome assembly GCA_017639485.1 of Pluvialis apricaria. NCBI lineage: Eukaryota > Metazoa > Chordata > Aves > Charadriiformes > Charadriidae > Pluvialis > Pluvialis apricaria. The sequence goes on from CM030007.1 coordinate 47,931,396, forward strand.
TTACAAATACCAAGTAAGCACAAGTCTTCTGGTTTCCTTCTTACTATTTTTAACTGTGAAAATAGAAAAGTAGCACATGTCTGCTACTAACACAGTAAGTTAAACTTTTCAGGAAATTCTAAATTGCTTGGACAGAAACTAAACTCTTGTTAAAAATACCTAGCATCCCAAAGTTACTCAGGGTATATTTAACCCTTGGAGCAAATACAGTCTAAGAAATTGAACAAGATCATGGAAACAGAAGAGAATGAAGAACAAACACCATGAAGAATTAGGAAAACATGTATTTTTCTATGTAAGTTTCAGTTTAGTTTATACACACATTTTTATCCAACACTATAAATAGATAAGTATTAAGATCAATATTTATAAACTTCCTTTAATTACCTTGCTAAAGTCTGTAGATAGAGACATGGCATTTTAATGGGAAAGTCTTCAGAAATTCCTTCTTTGACACTGGGAAGTTGAGATTGGAATGCTTTTGCAGGGTGATAGCAGAGGATACTGGGCTCAGCAGCACTACTCAGGGACAGTAAATACAGTGCATTGGCTTTAATCACTTGATGAGCTTCCATAGTTGGCAAGGCACGAGGAGTCTTAACTTGCATTGGTTTTCTCCTAGATTGTTTAATCTAAAGAAATTTTAAAAAGGTATATTTAAATTACACTTCATCACAGGAAGAGCTGACAATGTCACTTATACTAAAGTTGCTTGATTCTTTCTGTTATAAAATGTTTTCTTTTGAAAAATGGCACTTCTAGTACTTTCATAACTTTGCAAACATTTAATAAACAGCTGAAAGTTTTGATGGTTGCTTCAGGATGAATTTTGTGCGCAAAATGTTTTAACAAATTTAGTTCCAAAAATAAAATTAAATTAACATTGTTCTGTTTATCTTAAAACCTCAACATATTTGTATGCTTTAAGCAAGAATTTGAAAGTGGTCATGGAAGACCAACACAGGAAGAATACCATTCGTATTATTCCTATTAAAAATTGCTCTAGTTTACCCAGTGTTTGACATCTGTATCTAATGATCTGGATGATTAAGATGAATAAAGAAACTATAAACGTATAAAGTTAAAACAGTACCTGTATTTCAGTAAACAAAACAGAATTCAAAGTTAAATAAACTGATGCATACTTCAACAAAATCAGTTACTACATTCAATGCTGCAGTTGCATTGGGATAAAAAAAAAGGTAATTACTTTAAAAATCTGAAAACACTACTGTCTAAAGGAAAGAAATCTGGTTGGAAGAAATCTGGTCAGAATTAATCAGCAAAGTTTCTATCTTATTGTTTTAAAGGTATCAATGACGTAAGTGGATATTCCAAAACCTTCCACAATTCTGAAGTGCCAAATTTTTTAAACTGGCCCTACCTTATTTTCAAGTTGTGAACACAGCACTATTAAGCAGATAGAGAGCTAAACATAAGAGAAAGATAAAAATACCTTCTCTCTTGCTGCTGCTTGCTTTTCACGGAGATATTTTTCTCTGCATCGGTCACAAACCAAATACCAAGTGCTTCCTCCAATACCACCATCGCCACAATTACCAGCCCATCCTCCACAAAAATGCCCAATGCTGTTATAACCTTGGCCACCAGCATAACGGCCACAACCTACATCGGGGGAAAAAGATGAAAAAAAGTTATTTCAAAAGAAGAATTATTAATATAATATTTATTACTGTAAAAGAGAGATCGAGAAGGGGAAGGAAGATGCTTGTGTTTTCCTGGTTTCGTTTTCTACTTTTCTGTATCTGAACTGATGCATGTCCACGTGTCCCACCAGTGTCCAAAGAATCCACGCACACTATAGTTTTCAGTTTTTTACTATGAACCTGTCCAAAGCATCAACAGAGCTCCCTGTTCAGACAGCTAAGTGATGGTATGGTCAGTATTACGTGTTACCTAACATTATCTATAATTTAACAAACGTACACCCCCCTGTCTAACAAAGCTTAAAAGGGAATGAACTGCATTACTTTGACGATTACTGCTTCTCAGAAAGATTCAGGGCATTGATAATTGCTGAATAATAACATTCCTTAACTCTGCTTTAACTTTGCATACTGTGCTAAAATGAGCCCATACAACATCAGCCTGAACTTCACTAACTGGAAAAATAATGAGTTACTTTACAAGCTAAAAAACACAGAAGTAATTTTGTTTTTAACAAGGCTACTTATTACTAGGTATATTGTAGTTAATCCCTTCTATTAGTGATCCCTTTTCTAAAGAAAACACAACTTATGTATCTTTTGAACTCAGTTAACTAATGCCTAGCTAGCACTGGTTTACCTAATTTTCCTAAAATTAAACAAACTCCTGAAAAAAATTCAGGGACCCAGAGACAAAATAGCACACTCAGGTTGTATTTTACAATACAAATTGTCTAGAGACTCGAAGTGGATTTAAACCAAAAAAATTAAGCCACCCAGTGCTGACAACAGATAAATAAAAGTTTTCTACTATTCACGGTAGAATAGTAATAGAGAACTTCTGACAACATAGAAACTCTAATTAACCAATCTCATATTTTTTATTTCAAATTTTCTCAGCAGAGTTTCAAGTCCTGACGAGTAACAAATGGCATGTTTCTGAAGAGCTACTATAAAGTCAGCTCATTATTTTGGCCTTGTTTCAAACAACTTTCATCAGCATCTTTAAAGCTCAGACCCATAACTACTTCAAATTACATACACACGTGTAAATAATTCGTAAATAAGCATGTGTAAGTTTTAATTTAGCTTATATAGTGAACTGTGTTAAAATGTTAGACAAGACAGTCTGACACATTTTCATAACAGTAACTACGTCTGTGTGCAATATATTTAACAGATGGACAAGGGAATTAAAAAAATATGTAATCTTACCTGGATGAGCTTGTCTCATGTGGTAAGTCACTGGATATGGATGGGATTCTCCACACAACTCACAGATGGTGTCTTTTTCAGGTCCTCCCACTGCAAGCTGAGCCATCTCACCAAAAAGATTTCCCCTTGGCCTAGCCTCAACCTTTTCTTTTTTCTTTTTCTCTTTTTTGGTTTTCTTGTTATCTTTGTCACTTTCCTTCTTCTTTAACACTGCGCAAGAACCAGGACTTGGAAAAATCATGTTTTGGGAAGCTGCTTTAATAGTTGCTAAAGAAATATCTTCCCAGAAAGCTACCAAGTGCTGCAGTGTTAATGGAAGAGGAGACTTGGATTTCATTGTGTGGTGACTGGATGTTTCAAAGGAGGTAGTTTCAGTTTTTCCATCCTCACACTTTTCATGCAGAGGTGGTTCCTTTAACATTGAGAGGACTTTGTTTTTATTGATGCTACCCATTTTAGATATATCTGGTCCATGAGGTGAGATGTTGAACATGTTAAGAGCAGATGATATTTCCAATGAATGTCTATTTTTCAACTTGGTTTCTTTTTCCTCTGCAGGTTGTTGAGTAAGGCTGCTTCGTATTGGTGCGTGCTCTTTGGACAGTTCTGGATTAAACTTCAAAAAAGATGAACAAGCCATAGCATCATGAACTATTCCTTCATGCCAAAGAAACGCAGCAAATACAGCTCTAGCACATTCTGCAACGGAAGGTGACATTGCTTGCTTGGCAGGCTCTACAGGTTTGGAACCATCTCCTTTGAAAAGAAAGCTGGATTTCTCCTTTTTGGGTCTTGTGTGCCTACCAGCACATTTACGGCTCACTTTTGGAGATGCTCTCATGTCTTGCTCATCTTTCAGCGGTGCTTTTCCTATGCTGAAATGAACCTTATTAGAACCATCGTCCAGACTTCTGAATTCTGTGTTGTCTTCACAAGTGCTATCTGTAATGCTGTTAGTCTTTAAAGTACTTGAAGTACATACTTCAACTACCTCACTGTGAAGATTTTCTTGTACGACATGAGGGGAAGGAGCTCTATTTTCAGTTTCTGTAACAGGCTTTCCATCTTTTGCAATAATTTTTGGTTTGGGTGATGTGGACCTCCCCCTTAAGGGTTCTGTTAGCGGTACTTTCTTTTTGCGAAGGGTGTCTGGATCTAATGTGTAAGAATCTGATTTGGAGCGTTCTCGAGGAGGATCAAGTTTTGTTTTTACAGGGGATGAAGGTTTCTGAGGTAGAGATTTGTCATGGGGTGATGAGGATCGTGGAGAACTAGCACCAGATCTAACAGCTGTAAGTGTCTTTGTCTTTGGAGAAGATGACCGGGTTCCTGGCCCTGGAGATTCAGCTCTCAGACCAGTAGTTGTTCTTCCATCGGTTTTTAGTGTTTGCAAAGTGTTATGATTTGGAGACAAAGACCTGCTGTGAGAGTCTGACCGCAATTTTGCAGCATCTGATTTCAGCATAAGAGACTCACTGGCAGATAACCCTTCTGTATTCCTAGGTTTCTTCTGGTCAGCAGCAGCTCTATTCATTCGCACATCAAGCTTGGGTGACCGGCTGTCAGCTCTGTGTTTTGATGACATGTCTGATTTTCCTGCTGGAGAAATCGGTCTAGCAGCTCCTGTGAAATTCATTCGGTCACCTGTGTAGTATATTTTATAATTAAATTATTATATGTTGACAGTGATACCTTTAATAATACAAAACAAGGATTAAAGACCTGAACACAAGATAAAAATCAAAAACATGCTTCTGTTCACATCAAAAATGAAAAAAAATATAAAGGGATTTTTTTTCCACTGGATTATTTTCAATACATTTCTTCTCCCAAAGGTACATACAAACAAGTGTTCGGAAATCTTTACAGAGAAAACATTACTATGGAGGTACCAAAAGGCACAGTTCATTAGTTCCACAAAACACTAGTAAAGGAAGCACAATCTACAACCTTACGTAAAATGCCAGAAGTTAACGAAGTTTACCACAGTTACAACAAAAACTAGGGATTCTTTATTTATTATCTCTATGGGTGTCAGCCTGACTGAAACAAGAGACTTGCAGAAAGGTCAATTGTATTTATTTTCTTTAATGCTCAAATGTCAGGAAACGTAGGAAGTAAATACAGCTATAACGCAAACTGGGTAAGAGGCTTACAAACATGCTTGAAATGATTTACATTGATAATCTGAGGTATCCAGCTTTTTAAAACCACAAACTATCAATGTTCTACTACCAGAATGCAATCTACTAAAAAAAAACAACAACAAACCAAAACCAAACCCCACCTTTTTCAACCACTAAGTTAAACCATCAACTCCGGCCTATGATCTCCTCTTATTTTGACGCACTACTTTATTGTACCTATGCACCTTGACTTTGTACATACATTAATCTACAGAACTATAAAAACTATGGGTAGCTCGATATAAATACAGACAAAACAAGTATGTACAAATAAGTAGCTCATTAAAGCAATCTGCTTCTAATAATTCTGTGAACACACTCAGTCTCTCTCGCAGAATTGCATTTTGAAAACTGAAACAAGCAATGTTGAAATTAGTGGCAAGCAATGCAGCAGTTGTGAATTAAATATAACTGTCTCTCCACAAAGCACTATACTGCGAAGTCTTGAATGTATAGTTAAGTCTTTCTGATTTAAATCAGTTTTCATTCGTTAAACATGAAGAAGTTTCTCTAGTAAAGCTTGTAGAATTAGGTCACAGTACTTTGGATGATTTTATTATTCCAGACACTAAGAGGTTATTTCCACCCACCTGGGCATGTTTTTGGGGAAACAGCTATTTGCTAAAAAAAATAAGTTTCAATTAGTCAGAGAATATTTGCAAATTTGGACCTTGATTTCTAATGAGAACAGAGAGGATAGGCAGTCATCTTTTATCCAGCGACTTCAGTATTTACTTAGAAGGTGGGAAATCAGTATTTACTACTTCTGCATTACGGGATCTGAACCAACTCTTCTTCCAGTTCTCAATCGTAAAGTCTTATCCGTATGCTAGAAAATATATGGAAGCATAGAGTGATCTCAAGTTTTCCTACTGTTATATCTCACAATACAAAAACAAATGGGTTTTTTTGAGCAAAGTCTAGCAACCCAGATGTTTCCTCAGGTTACAAAACAATTCTTATTATTTTGCTACCTCCATATTTAAGTAGCTTCTAATAAAACAAACAGCAACAGGAAAAAGTGAAGGATACCTATATTGGAATATTTAAGAAGCTTGAAGGTTAGGGTACTCTCCTGGCTTCCCAGGACATGGTAGGAGTTCATATTTCTCTGTCTTTACACTTTTTTCTTATGAGTTCTATAATATTTTGGAGGGGAAGGAGGGGGAAGAGGAAGGGAAGAAATAGCATGGTACATCATGGTTTATAAAATGATTGTTCTTGCTAAAAGGAAAAAACGAAAAAGTTTCTTAAATATCAGTCCAAGCATTTTGCTCATGCCAGCTCAGTTATTCACCAGTTCTACTGATGAGCTATTTTGAGATGTCTACTTTGTGATATATGAATTCAGAAATGTAAATTATAATTTCTTTAATACACACTTTTCCCCAAAACAAATAAAAAGATGAATTTAAGGTCTGCCAGATGAGAAAATACTCTAGATAGAACCTTTTATGGAATTCCTTATAAAGGAAAAAATAGTGAAAAGGTGACAATAGTCTTCTTCGAGGACAGAAAACACTGCAAGCCATTCAGCAATGTAGCAAATTCAAAGTATATGCATGACTAGTGAATATCAAGCAGGAAAACATTCTAGAACGAAACTGCTTATGAAAAGCATAGCTTAACAGTAGCTTCCAGCAATTAAAAAAAAAACCAAACCACCTCACGTTTAAAAGAAAAGGTTTGGACTTGCACATATACAGGTAAATTAGCATTCCAGACTATGAGCAAAAAAAAAACAAAACCAAAAAAACACCACCCAAAATTAAAACCTACATAATCATGTAGCAAACTGCCTTATCTGTAAACAAACCCCCCCCATGTATTTTTCCCCTCCTTCTTCCGTATTTCATGTACCTATTTTTTGAAAACAGGTGTTATTAGATTCGATTAACAGTCACCTTTCCATTTACAAAGCAGAAAGAGATAGCTAGATCACGTATCATGAAGTTGCTGCAATTTAGGAAGGCAACACTGAATGGTTATATCGAACAAGCTCCCAACAAATACCAAACTTGAACATTTCCTTTCAAAACAATATTTTATTAAGCGAATGAAATGAAAATGAATGGAAGGAAAAAAAACCAAAAAACATTTTGAATGTAAAAATCTGAATAACCTTGCTATGTTGGCATGCATACCCACCCTTCAGTTTGTGAGAGAGAGATGAAATAGCAGAGGCAGGCCCAGCTACATCACTAGTTTTGTAAATACGCTCACGAGAAGCAAGGCAGCAGGATGGAGTTTCTACAGTGGAAAACAGTTGCACAGAAGCAGCACAGATTCAATGGAAAAAGCAGTAAAGATAAAAACAAGCATTTCAAATGATACGCATCTCCTTTGTTAAGTATTCTGAATTCATTGTTTAGACTCCTACATTAGCTTGAAATGAGAAACAGTTACTTCAAAATGTTTTCCCCGATCTAAATCTTAAAAGAATAAAAGATCTTCTGTGATTTCAGTATTAGTTTCTAGGATCTAAAAATGTAATGTGTAGACCAGCCAATGAGATTTACGGTTTATTATAAAACCCAGAAGTATCTAGTTTTGAACTGAACTCTGGTTTGAACTGTCAACTTTTAATCTGTAAATTCAGAGATGAAGTACTTAAAACTGCAATATGGCCTTCTAGATGACCAGTTCTCACATTCTTTTGAGAAACTTAGAGAACATCTAGATGTTTGTGGTGGAAAGTCTCACTAATCACTGGAAAGAATGAAGAAAAATATATTAAACCCACCAAAACCATTTTTTTTTCAAATCTGAATGCACCTCAATAATATAATACTTTGAAAAACTTGTAACGTGAACTGTAGTTTCTCAACACTATCAATAGACACAACTATCAGTAGAGAAGTTTCTATCAAACAGTACAGACATGAAAACAAATCTGTATTGACCCTTAAAATTGTTTTTTTCTTAAGGCAAAATTAACAAAGTTAAATTCTGATACAATCCAAGATAATTTCAGTAGAGAGTCTACTGACACCAAATCTGTTAAACGTACAGCTCCAAATGAACCTTGGAGTGAGATACCTGCAGGGACTTTTAGTTTCAAGTCTATCGTTTTACTTTCCTATAACGCTTTTAATTCTAATTCCAGTAGCAGCAGAGGCAACCCTAAAATTTCATAGAATCATAGAATTGTCTAGGTTGGAAAGGACCTTTAAGATCATTGAGTCCAACCATATTTGATACACTAGCATTCCACTCTATGAATAATTAAATTAAAAACTTCAGTAAATCCACTTTCCTGAATCCACATGTACACTTCATTCTTTCATTCTATGCCTAAGCATACTTACATTTTAAAATGTTGTCATCTAGTTTATGTTCAACAATGTACTAGTTCTCAATCTTTTCAAGGGGACTGTGGGTTGAAGAGAATGAGTTTCCCACATGATGTCCTTGCTGCCTTAGCAAACAATGTATGTCTATCCAGGATAACCAATCAGCCACAGGGACCAGCTTTTTGGCCAGGATTCCTTCTTTTTGAATCACCCACAAAGACTACAAAGACTTGAAATATAAGGTAGGCAAGGTCTGTCTCACATCACATTCGACTGTGACAGCATATCTTTAGTCACACTCTTTCCTTCAACATGGAAATAGCTTGAAAAGCTACACAATAGAGAGACATAAGAGGCAATTCAATTCCTATGTCAGGATGCAGTCTTCTAACAGCCATGCCTACTTCCTCTGAGGAAACGCTGGTAAACCAATCCAGGAGACATGACATACCACCAACTGGTCCACATTTGTCTTTTTTAAACAAACTCTAAAACAAGCCAGTAAAATGTCTCTGGAGAGTGGAGATAAGTTGAAAGTTTCTTCCGAAATGCCACTGCTTTTTTCTGCATGATGATGAAGGAAAGCACTGACCTGCTTTTGCCCTTTTGCCTAAGCAATGGATGCCTCTTCAAAAAGAATGCATTCCTCTTGCGCTCGCTGTTACTGACGTGGAAGCTACAATACAGCTGTTAGCTGAATTCCCTCAAACACTGCAATCAATGTATTTTTTTTGCATCCTAAAAATGCCAAATGCCATAGTGACAGTTGGACAAGGACTCTTTTTTTTTTGTGAGTAAAAGAATATACTAAAGTCAACAAACATTTGAATATTAAATGTTAAAGAGGGAGAAAAGTATTAGGTACTGTTTTGTAGGGGAATGAGTAAGTGAATGAAAGCAAAAGCTGAAATGCCATATCATTAGAAAAACATTAGCAACGCCCTTTACCCAAAGGTAGGGTTTGGAGCACCAACACTTGAGCCACGTAAGTTTATTAATTGAAAGAAGCATTCTTGTGCTAGCAGGGTAGATAAAAATGATTCTGTAATTTTATAATCTGTAACTACAATTTTTGAAGATGTGATAAGACAAATTTATTTCTAAAATAAAGCTTGACATAATTTATGCTCTTTCTCCAAACTTTACCATACCAGTGCCCCAAGGACGGTTTTGGGTTGACATGGACAAATGTATATATATCTTTAATTATCAAATCCGTAAGACCTAGGGTATAAAACCGTTTAACTTACTAGCTCAGATTTTCAGAAATGATGCTTTGGCAATGTGCAGCATCTGAAAAACCAGTTAAACCAATACTCTCTGGCTGCTTCGTGTGACAAGTAATTTCAACATGATATGGAAGAGATCAGTGTGCTTGGTTAAGAGTATGCTCTCCCTTCATTTTACTGAAATGCTACTGAGAAGCGTTACAAGCTCCACGTGTGTGCTGGTCTTTTGTGTGTTCTTAAACTGATCTCCATAGTTTAGGAAACGGTGATAGAAGCACTGCAGGCAAAGTCAGCAGTTCTAAATGCTCTGTAACTAGCACCTAGAAAGGAAAGGAACAAAACGAAAAAGAAAGCGGTAGCACAATACCAAGGGGCCAAGGAACTCCTGACACAAATGGTAGGGGCTGATCATATACTGTGGGACCATGTGCACGGATTGGCAAGGAAGCAGCCTGACAGGACACTATGAATGCATTGAACAGCATCTCAGCACTGCAGCTTCAGCCCCGACTGAGACGAGTCAGGAAGCAGTAGCTGTGCTCTGCAGCTGCTCAGGGAGCTGCCAGGGCTGCCGTGGAAGACAGAGAATGTGACAAATGAGGCTAATAAGGTGGGTCCAAAGCCTCTTCAGCCTACAAATCCGTTCTTCATTTGCAATAGCAACTCAGATGTGAGGAAACACGGCATGAAGGTGTAACATTGGTGGCTGCAGTGTCTCACGCTTCCCTCCCCAAGTTCAGAGTTCAACAGCCAATTATGAAATGTTGATAACTTGCACAGCAAGATCCCGTTTGCCTGACTTGTTACATCTAAGGAGTTTTATGATCCAGCACATGGTGCTGAAGGTTGAGAAATGAGATCTTCCTCAACGCTCTAGGTTTCCATGCTTCCCCTAGACTCAGAATTCAAGCAGAAATTTAAATCTTCACAAAGTTCAGGGACAAATTAATCAAGCAACCAGTAATAATCTTGCAGCTATGCGACATTGCAGTCCTGAGCAAATCTGTTAATGATGATCTTACAAACTTCTAAGAAGCAAGCCTACGCTGGCTGGAGTAATTACAGACTGTTTTGTTGAAATAATCAAGGAAGAAACATATATAAACTTATGCTTTTTCTAGAAAAAAGAATCCTTGCTAAGATTCCAAGTCAATACAGCTGTTCCTGAACTCCAGGTAGGTTACGCCATCTCTTATAGCTTTTTTTGGACTTTTAGCTGAATAAAAGACTGACAAGGAATTAAAATACACGACAAGAGCATCTTAATTTTGTCTATCCCTGTGAAAAAGAAAACAATCTCTCAGCTTTTTTCCCTTGTGTGACCATGCATGAAAATTTACAAAGGAATTCAGTAGGACAGAACAATCAGCCCTTCAAAGAGCTCTAGCAAATAACATAAAACTGAGTGACACAGTTCCCCCTTCTTTTTTGATATCCCTTCTGTAACAAGTTCTTTGACAAAACACACAGGGCTCTTGTTAGTTTACTTATTTATGATATAAAAAGAATAACAGAGACTCTTCTCATCTTTTCAAGCATTGTATCTGAGGAAGCGGTTGTCCAAAACTGTAGTATTTCCGCAAAAAAATAAATAAATAAATAACCAGACACTGTATCGGAAGATAAAAGGTTGTGACAAGCTGTTTCCCTCCTCAAATGATTTTGGAAACCAAATGAAACCCCAAGCACGGAAAACATTCCTCAGAAAGAACAGCTAGTTACAAACTCTGCTGAAGAAAAGCTATAATCTGTCACCGGCACAGAGTATATTTTTTAATCGGATCAACATTTTTCTTCCTGTTATAAAAATCTAAATTAAGGAAATAATTTTAGAGGACACTCAGCATGATCCTAACTTTCCTCAGAATCATGCTTCCAAATAAAATTTCTCCCCGGGAGGACAGGTATCTTGAGGAAGAACAGAAAATGTAAGACTTTCAATCAAGACCGGTATTTAGCATATAATCTCTGCAGCCATGGAAATCTAGGCTGGCCCAACCTTTTTCAACTATTAGACTATCATTAGTCCTCTTATATAGCAGCTATTGACTACGAACATAAATTTTAACTTTTAGATCTAACTTTACTACAGGAAGCACTTAAGGACAGAGCACATCATTTGAACTAAAACTAAGCATGACTAGGGCAAATATCCAAGTGACTTGATATGGAGCCTTGTGATATGTTTTTTAATAGATATAACTTTTAATTACATGTGTGATTAACAGGAGGCTACAAAGTGCTTTGGAAATAATGAATGAAAATTGCACACTTAAAAAGTTTTTGTTACACTTCTATTATAGCTGCATCAGGGATAACAGATTAGAAACCACACAGCAGAATTCAACCCAAATAGAACTTTTTCTGCCTAATATTTTTATTGCATATGCCTTACTATTCTTATTAATCTCATATTGCAAAGTAATCCATTACTTTCTAATATGTAAAGTTTCAAGAAATATAGTAATAATAGAATAACTGCTTAAAATAAAATGTTTAATCTAGACAGTCTTATATCCCTCAATTTCCTTGATTATTAAATGAACAAGTATATGAATATAGTCTTACAGGCCTCCCTGACAATATTCTGAATTTGGATGAACTTGTAAATGGAGGATTAATAAATTTGCAAAAGACTAAGGAAGTTCAAACAGGAAATTTTCCCCCAAATAATTCTCAATTTTTGATAGTGAAAACAAAAATGTTAATGTTTCTCTCCTTTATGTGTAATTTACATTATTTGCACGAAATCTTAAATTAGATAACAAACTGTTTGGAAGAAAGTCCTTGTGTCAAATCACAGTTAGTGCAACAGCATACCAGTTCTGGTTGACAATTTTTGCCCTGCTGGAAGGCCAAATAACCATAACAGTTGAGATCTTGTACTAAGATCCCAAATCAGACACAAAATTGAATTTTTTTTCCAGTTTCATTATTATTTTATTTTGCAGACTACCAGTGCTCCCCCTATCTGACAAAAAAAGACATCCTTTTGAATCAGTGATCCTTACTAAAACACAAACCAGCTTACTGAATACAGTTTCTCTACAGCTGTTGGACAGGCAAATAGATTGAGCAAGATCTTGTTGGACAGCCAATAAAAAAACATTGACAGCTTTTCATACAATACAGATCTAAATGCTAAAGAAAAAATAATCTGAAATTTGAAATAAGATTAGAGTTATTTTTGATGCAAAGTTGAATAAGAAACTCCGACTTTACTACTCTGAACAAGAGAAGAAAATTAAGTGATGGGAAAGAATATACAATTGACAAATTCTCAGTGATGGTGCGCTGATGCCACTGGCAATCAGCTGTTTTATCTGAGCAGGTTTTTGGAATATTCTGCTTTTAGGATGTTGGTTTAAGTCTGGCGTAAGTACAAAAAAATCATTGTCAGAGTATTTCTGATAGTCTTTATAAAAAGTTAATTAGATATTTTAATCTCGTTCTCACATGAAGCACTTCACTGTCACTTCAATAAGCTGAGCTGGATAGATCTGGGACTGCACAGACAGAGACTGAACCGACAGACAGCGTCCCACAAGAAAGAACCAAGGCACTTCTGAAGGACAGTTTATGGGAGACAGGAGAAGACTAGTATTCCTGCGACCCATGCTATACCTGTTCTGTATGTAAGGAAGAACATACTGCAATATCTGCTACCCATCGGGAATGCTGAGCTCTTATTTGTCATTAATCAAAACCTAAACAGTTTCCTGTCCTCCCATCAGTAATCAGGTTAACTGCTATTCACCTCTAGGTGCAAACTTTCACATCCATGCCAATTCTATGAGCACCCAACAGAAGACTACCAAAGCTTTTCTTGTGAGTAGTGCCAAGTTGTTCCCACTTTCCAGCTACATCCCTTAAGTTAGACGCGATGACAAAAAAAGGAATTTAGGAGGCAAGAAAATTTAATAACTATGAATTTACTGCAGTCCATTTAGAGAATTATAAATATTTTGTACCATATGAAATATTTACCTTAATTATAAACCCAGAGTTGCATACAATATTGGAAATACACTTCCATGACTTATCTACACTGCAGAACACACATAAAAGCAAAATATTGTCAATATTGAAATGAAAGTTGAACAAGTATACTTCTTTAGCAGCATTACCTCACATGCTTCTGAATCATGAAAAACTTAACAAAACAAAACCAGAAAGGTGCACTGAGGGATGATTAGTAGCTGGTAAGCAACTGAGAACAGCAATGTCAAAGCTGCAGAAATGGACTGATGAGGCAGGTAAGGCTGACAAACTTACTCTGAAGCTGTGGCTGAGGCTGCTGGAAGGAAAGGGGCTGTCCGAACACAAATGGACTGTGGACTAGGGAAGAGGGAGGTTTTGCAGCTTGATCAAAGATGGAAGGAGCTGGGAGATTTGGCCGTGACTGAATGGAATTCAGTATGGCACTCAGTTGGTCACCTGTAGTGGGCAAAACAGTCAAAACTACAACCTGTTACTTGTCATTCTCCAGAAAGGCAGAGTAAAATGGTGCTCAATTAAAGTTTAAATGATGATAATAGAGAAAGCTCATAAATCTTATTTAGCCACATACAACTCTGGTTGTGGCTAAACATAAAAATCTCACCCCATGCATGGCAATAAAGTTACTGAAAAGTACAAGCAGGGTTTTTAAGGATCATGGATATTTTACTGCAATTTCTTAAAACATTTCAAAATAGAGATTTATATTTGCCTTGCTAAAAAATGAAGAGCAGCCAAAGAAAAAACAGAAATCCCTAGCATTTACAATAATACACACATGCAACAGAACATGCAGAAAAAGATCAGAAAAACTGATGAGAAGGGAAAGATAACATGTAATTAGGCTTTGGCAAGTGTATTTCTGTGCCAAGGCTTCGGTAAATATTTGCTCATTTTTGCAAATATCTTTAAAAGCACTCTGTCTGGATCTGGAACTGGTTTTCTGAAGAACTACATACATTTGTTGTGAGGCAAACGAAAGCCTTCAAAAAACTAGCATGTTAAAAATAGAGTTTTAATTTCTGAATGCCAATTCTCACAAAACTCTATATGAGCATTAGAGATATAGGAAGCCTACAGTAAGAAGGCAGAGTTTATCACACCATAGCATAACTTGAAGAATACTTAGTAATACAAGCTGGGAGACACCAAGAGTTTGAGAGCAGCTCAGATATGAACCATCACCAAGCAAATCCTAACAGCGTCCCTTTATTCTGCAAATTCATATCATTTTGACAGCATTCTAGAAATCCTAGTAAAAAAAATTAGCAGCTAATACAGAATTTACAACTCAATTTACGACATTTTGGGGTGATTATCAATTCTCTTTTCATGGAGTAACAGAAAGACCAGTGGGTGTACAGAACCCTGTATTACTTAAGAACTCCAAAATTAAATTTTGCACTTACTTTCTTGATATTTTGGTTTCAAAATTGAGAGAACAAATACCAGAAAACAGCTGGAACGCCTTTCTAAAAAATCATCTACAGATATCAATAAATTTTATTCTACTGTTTTGTAAGCAGTATACCTAAAAAATATTGGAATCTGTACTTGGGCAGCAATCATTCCTATCTTAATAATGCAGAAGTGACTGACATGTTTGACAAACGACTATTATTCTTAAATATGACAGGCCTATTTCCTAAAATGAGTAATTATTTTAAAGGGAAGAACATCTGAGAAGAGGTTGAAAGTTATCTGCCCACACTAATTAAATATGGAGGTGGGTAAGGCCATTCATGAGGAATATTAAAGACTTGCCTGCAGTGTAGAAGGCTGGAATAGAGAAGACATAGCTAAATCAAACAGAATGATTGTGGGAGTTATGTCTTCTGTCTTGCAAGTAATACCATAAACACAGACCTATTACATGGGGATCTCTATATGTGACCAGCAGTTTGAAATGCTCATAGATGGTGACTGAATTTTCATTGAAACTAGTGCATCCCTACAAATGCTCTGTTAACAAACAAGCACCTCCAAAAGAACTGCTTCATTCAGAAATTCCCCAAAGAGGTCATGCTTGTGCATTCAGGTTTTTTATTTTCTACAAAACTCAAACCTTCTTAGACCTGAGAATGCAAGAAGATTGTATACAAGTAATGATACAGCTGAAGAATTCTATTTTTGGGAAAGTAATACCAGTATTCTTTCAGTACAGTTGTCAACAACTTTCCAGTCCTGGGCAATTCAGACAAAATTACAGTACATGGAATGAATAAAGTCATCTAGCCGAGTTGCTCACTCACACTAAACATCACAGCTTGAGGGTATGTTGAGAGAATAATGCATATAAAATGATATGCAATTCAATGCCAGGAGTAGCTTCCAAACTTTTTGTGACTGTAATATCCCAAAGAAACACCTTAGAAACTCTTTAAGATAGGATATAGCAAAAAAGAATCACAATGTCTTCAAAAACCAGGATGCCTATTAATATGACACATGATCTCCAAGATTCTATCTTTGGACAACACAGGAAAAAACACTCTTTTCTAATACGCTTCTGCAGAAAAAGAATAGATAATAATTCTGCACTATTACACAATTGATATTGAGAGAAAAGCTGTAATACTGCCTCACGCACTGAACATCTTAAAACACTTCCACTTCTGTGATTCAACCATTACTTTGAAAGGAGTATGGCTAAACTGTGAAAAGCAGCTCTGTGTAAAAGGCCCTATAAAACAAAAGGAAAACACTTCAACTTCTCCAGTCTTTGTCCAAAAAAAGGGTTTCCTATAGCAATGCATTGACAAGTATGAACAGCTTCTTTATGCAGTAAAACACTGTGAAATGATATAGAACTATTTCATGTTATGAAAATAACAGACTAGAACATTTAGGAATAATTTTTCTCTCATCTACTCTCCTTTAAAACAAGTCTTAAACCAAGTCATTTTATTTAGGAGACCACTAAGAATACATGCTGGTGTTAAAAACACATAGCACAACTTAGGCCCCCGTTTGTACGAGCATGGACAGAGTACAGCAATGTAAGAGTAGAATGACAAAGCTTTGTGTTTCACTAATATTTCTCAAGGACACCTGTCTCAGCAAAAGTCCCTTCTGTATTATTAAATCTTCTAGATCTAATCAATGAATGAACAGAAGGCATGCAGTTTGAGTTTACTGTGATAGCTTATATATATTTACACCTTGCCAACGAAATAAACCATGGTTAAAAGAAACAATTATTTTATGTCAGTAAAATTAACAAGGTTTTATTTATTTCCCAGCATTTGTAACTGGTATCTATGCGACTGAAAGGTAACTTCAGGTTTTCAATGTAAATCTCAAATGGTATCTTTTATCTTGTCATCCCATTAACGGCTCTTAAAAAATGTCAAGACAGGTGACATTTATAAATGTTTCAGATCATTTTAAAACCCACGCTTTCTAAATCAAATAATTTTCATATCTTGTTTTACAAATATCTATTTTTCATTTCTGCTTTCATTATAGCTTTGTGCCTACCACTATAGAAAAATAGTTGATGATCCTTTTTAAACAGAGTACTTAGACTGAATGAAATTAAAGCAGACAAAAAAAGCAGTTACAACATTAACTACATGTTTTGTAAAACCCCTTGCAATTCCTTGCACTGCTGCTTATGTCTTTGGGAGAATATCTGATGGTGCCTAAAAGAGTAGGAAATTACTAACAGAAATATAAGCAAAGCTAAGAAAAACATAATTTTCTAAAATGTGAGTATAAAAACATACCTTTGTTATTTCCAAGGCCATAATCAAACCCTTGTCCATTACTACAGCTGGTCCCCTTACTGAAAGCTTGTATTGAAAAAGGACTTGGGGGAGGAGTCTGAACATTTTGATCTAGAAGAACTTGCTCTGTAAAAAAAGCATATCACTTCAGAATTAGACCTTCTTAGTAACCGATTTACATTGGAAAGATGAGACACAAGGCAAAGGAGCAATATTGTTGTTCCACAGATAGCACTCTACCACTCTACTCAATTCTCTTCAGAAAGAAAAGGACACCACTTCTTTAGAGCTCACGCTCTAAAAATAAAGACGGAAGACTTAACACCAAGCAGACTGTTTTATGTTTGACTAAGTTGCTGCCAGCTTTGCTATCTTAAGCCAGTTAGGAACAGGCTTGACAGTTTGGTTTTTAGTAACATCCTATCATTCAATGTTCATTCTTTGGACAGCAATTTTTAAATTAATTTGACAAGGCAGGGTGGAGAAAAGATAGTTTTCAGAGTGACAAACTCAGAGCCAATAAATTTTTAATCCTGGCTACCGCCTTAATTAGTTCACAGGACATAAGACATTTTTTCCCCGGACAGATTTATTCATATTGATACTGCAGTTTTGCTTTCTGTATGGTACTAAAAAGACCTCCAACTAAAACCAACCTGGGGTCTTTCAGAATATCCATAACAAATAAAGAGCCAGGATAAATGAGAGACAGAATCCACTTGACTATTTAAATTTAGGGATTCACAAGAAAACTTCCAAACGCAGCTTAAAAGGTCAAGTTGGCACCTTGAACAACTTTTCCTTTTTTTAAATGTACTAAAGTTAATGTAGATTCAGTAAAAAAAAACAAAACAAAACAAAAAACCACAACTCCTCTAAGAGCCATTTTTAGAAAATCGTATTTCAGGCCAGAACTGCATTTGAGTATGAATTTTTATATAACATATATACACAAATTAAAAAATGTATCAGGGAGAAGGTTGGAAACTTAACCTCAATTTAAAAAAGAGAGAATCTTTTCTGAATTATAGCCAGCTCTAGATCTTGCTGTAGTGTGTCAGCTAAATTATCTCGATATCTGCCTACAGACTTGGGCATTCAGTATGACTTTTGCTCCGTCTCTGACAAACCCTACTTCTGAAAATTTAATTATCATTTTAGTAAATAATGAAAATACAAAAGCAATCTGATAGATGGTATTATTTGTGGATAAAAATACAGACAGTTGCAAATCTAGCTGGAGCTCCTCCAAATGCTATTTCCCTCCAGTGAAAGCATGGAAACTGATGACAGAGCATTCCTAATTAATTTCATGGCAAACAAAAGCAGTTAATTTAAATAATTTTCAGATGTGGCTTAAGCTCATTAGTTTCACTTGGTACTTAGATGGATGAGGAACATAGAATAGATTGAAATATTTTAGTACTTGCACCAATAACTACTTAAACAGCTTTAGCTAGATGCACAAGAGACATCTATCTTCACCCTACTTCTAAAAAGAGAGACTCATCTAGAAAAGAACAAAACCAGGCATGTTGAGGCATAGGACTTGCATCAGAAGTTCTAAGATGCATTGGATTGTAAAAATCCCACTAGAGAGTTCTGCCCTCAAAGCCTGGAGCTTGCATTTCTGTTGTTCTGTGAGAACACCAATATACTTGAAGATGTCCCTCAATAACTGCACATCAGTATCAAGAAATTGAAGATGGACCTCCAAACGAAGGTCTTGTTTAAATTCTTCCAAATTTAGGAATTCTGTCTTAAAGCACAAGATGTACCTTGAGAAATCATTTCTCATATTGAAAGGATGAAAAATAAATTACTGAAGCTGAAGAGTATTTAAGGTACACAAAATACTGTCAAGTGACTTAAATGCAGGCTATATCTATTCCTTAAAAGAAGTGCTCTTGAATGGAAATTTTTGCACACTGCTTAATTTATTAAGTTCAGAGAAATCATTTTCTACTGGAAAAGCAAACAGCCTCATATTAGGATAGAAAATGATGACATTAACAACCCTATTACTGAATACGCGTGCTTTCAACAGTAAGGTATAGTTCCAATTCACAACTACTTAGTTTCTAGAACCTGCTTGGGCTCTTTGAGCACCACAGAACTTGGCATTATCAGACATAACTAAAAACGGAGAATTCAAAATGAAGACTTCAAAAAAAGATGCTAAGTATTTAGTAAACACTTTTTTCTTCACAGTTTATACATTTTATGAACAACTCTTGGTTATTCCCCTTCTTTGCAGAATGTTTTATACCTTAAAGTCAAGCAGCAACAGTATACAACAAATAGTTACGTACTAGCAAGGAATTACTTTGTTTTAGAATGGTAACATGATGATAACTATCACAGTAACTAGGTGTGAAAATTTTCAGCACAAAGTGTCAAAACCAGAAAATGGGCAGAGAGTCTGTTATAATGAACAATTAAGAGGCTGACAATAAGCGCTACCTAAAAACACAAGCAGAACACGACTGCTGAGGTAGAGGTTTTTCATGAAGACATCTTTTGGAAAATGGATGCATTAGATCCCATAAACGGAGTGGGAAGATTATAAATGGAAAATGCCCACATTTATTCAGAAAACAGAGAAATATACGTTGAAGAAAAAAAAGAAGAAAAGAAGGCTTGAAGAAACTGACTCTTCAAGTGAGTTAAAACAAACCAGCCATTAGGGAACTCTACCAAAATTTTAATATCAACAGAAGAACCTTAAATGTTTCTCTCTGAGAATGCCTGTAACAAAATCACGCTAATGAAGATACCTAGTAATTTTTACTAGACACTGGAAAGACAAGAGGGACACACTGGACAGCTGGGGTGCTGTGTTCAGTTTTCGTCTCCCCATCAGAAGACAGACTGAAATGAGTTCAGCAGAGGCCACCAAGACAGTCAGGGCAGTAGAGCACACAACATCTAAGGCGAGGCTGAGAGACCTGGCTTTGTTCAGTCTTAAAAAGAGAAAGCTAATACGAGATCTTACTGCTCCCTTCAACCACCTAATCGAAGGGTTCAGGGAAGATGAAGCCAGACTCATCTCACAGGTTCACAGTGCTAGGACAAGAGACAATAAACAAAAGTTGCAGCATGGGAAACCGTGATTAGGTATTAGGAAAACACTTCACCATGAAGGTGAGTCAAATACTGGTACAGGGTGTCCAGAGAGACTGGAGATATTTAGAAGTTGACTAGACAAGGGCCTGAGCAACCTAATCTAGCTGAATCTGCACTGACAAGTTGGCTGGAGAGATCTCCTCCCAAAAGTATCGATACTGACAGATCACTCCCTGTCTCTTTTTTAAGGGAATATAAGTAGCCCATAATCTTGCACAAGAGAACCCGCCCAGATGGGCTACCTGTTAATGAAGTGACAGTTTCAGAATACCTCAAGATGTTCATAGGAAGCATTCAGGGTGAAAGAAAGATTTTTTAGATCAGTAATGGTAGCCTGTTTAGAGAGATCAACAAGAAGGATGATTTGGCAGGTGGAAGAGCAAGAAAAATACCCCTCTGTGTACTAACATTTTGTTTATGGTTTTTTTTTATTATTTCTAGGTCTTACCCAATCTGAACATGAATTATCAGGACAGAAATTTTGCATTTTAAGAGAATGCAATCATACTTTGCTAACTGGAGCAATTAACTAATTTGATTTTAATTTTAAATGCAGTGCTAAAAACTTGTTAACAGGTTTTTAACAGGATGCTGTGTGACAGAATTACCAAACTTAAAATCTAAAGGAACGTAAATAATTCATTCCGCTCTGCTTTTCATAGAGACACAAAGTAGACCAAAGAAAGCTAAAAAAAAAAATAATGCATAATTACTTATTTAAAAATGAACCCCATAGCTAAAAGGAGGACAGTTAAAATATGATCCATAACTGGTACAGAAGAAAACATGGGGAAATACTTTAACTGTTCTTTTAAAAAACCCTTAAAAATGTTTATAAACAACTTTGAAATCCAATTGTGTAAAGTAACTCAAATGAAAAGTCTAAATTAATGTTATACCTGTTTAAAAGTCAGTTCCTTCTTTATTTGTCCTGTTTAGATTGCTTATTTTTTCTAAGTTAATTAAAAAAACAAAACAAAACAACTTGCCATCTTCATGTCGGAGGTACTGGTTTCCACCTCTGTCTCTAGCTAATGACCATGCCTCGCCTTCATCACTTTCACAGAACTCTACCATGCTGTTCTTATCCATCTGCACCCATGTACCTTCTGAATTAGTCACCTGATGCACACACATAGAAAAACACAGTTTATTGACTTTTCAGATAATTCAGCAGCAGGATTCAGCAATTATCGTATCTGAAAAACACACTTATTCCAATCCTTATATTATAAAGCAAATGTTAAAAAAAGTTTCTTAAATTAAGGCCACAAGCTGAGGCAGATTGAAGGACCAAAACCATTCATGGCACATTTACAGTTAGGTGTATTCCTAAAAATCTTAGACCTGTTTATGTTCAGAAGAAGCAAAACACCAACACCACAACTTTAGAACATCCAAACAAGCTTGAAGGAGATATTCACCAAAATATGCCTTTCTATTGGTGGCTGCAACAGTAGAATTATAATACCAAGTTATATATGAAAAGTTTGTACGAGTACTAATTTTGTTCCTGATGTTATATTTAGGAAATAGCATGACACACTTCATCCTTAAGCCCTTCCTAACCATAAAACACCACAGCTGGACAACTGGGAACAATAATGACAGTTCAGCAACCAAACAAATGAATACAATCAATACAGAGAAACAGTGTAACTTGTTAATTGGTTAGGTCCTAGAAAAACATTTTTTCAATGCAACAAAATTCTTTCAAAGAATATGACAAAAAAGTAGAACAAGAAACACCATTTTGTAAGGAATACTGTAACAGAAATATATAAACAAGCATACGTAACTGCAGTACAATTTAACATTATTCCAATCAATGCACACATCTAAAAGGCAAAAGACATAATTGCATTAGTATATATAATATAAACCAAGTTCAAAGGTTAGTATTTATCATGAAGGTTGGAAAAGCAAACCTGTACAGGGGCAGATTCTTTTGTTGCGTTTATTACTGTTATATACTGGTATCTATGAAGACATGAACTGAAGCTACAAGGATCCATACCTCGCCCACTGCCTTGACTTTGTTTCCCAGAACTAACATTCCAATTGGGATACCTCTAAGGTTAGGGCAGCTTCTGATGTTGTGACCTGACGGGCCAGTCTTCACTACCTTGTACACTCCAGGTCCACCTCGGAGGAATGGCATATCTTGTTCTTGCATCACTGCTTCCTGCGGGCAGTGTGAATTTAGGTCTTTGAAAAAATCGTCAGTACTAGACCTAGATTCCTGAGAAGTTAAAAGAAGGCAAAACAAAACAAAACAGAATAAAACCTATTAATAATACCTTTGAACTCTTTAGATAAAAAAATACTTATTTCAAGACTACAATAGCTGTATTTCAGAGCTAAAAGACATACTAGTTACATTGCTAATTTTAGCGTGCAACGATAAACAACTAACTACCAGTAAATTGCACATTAACTGAAAAGTCATACTACCCTCAAAACAAAAGTGGTATAAATGTCACCATTTATATAAAAGGAATATTTCATATCTACCATTAGAGACAAATTATTTACTCTAGCTGCTTTCACTGAACCTTGTTTCATACTGACAGTTATCGGGATACACACTCATTCCTCCTGCTGTATTTGTGAAATTTTGTGAAGTCTGGGACTATGTAAAGGGAATGTGAATATTATCTCTTTCCAAATGATATGCTTCTTTTTTGATTTCACATTTAGAATACATTGTTAATTTAGAGTAAAGGTAAAATTATGATAAAGAGTAACAGCAACACCATAGATTCTTAAATGCACACGTAAACATTGGTGCATATTTATTATTTTCACTATGACAACAAAAATAGCCTGCAAATTTTTTTTCACCTGGTACCAATTACAGATGAAATATATACCCAAATCTGAACTGAGAAAACACTTTGAGATTCCTACCAAGAAAAATTGGCAGTTACTAAAAGAAGAAATATACTAGCATAGATTTTTCAGCCAGCCATAACTTAATAAAAAGGCTATTGTACAGAAAAATATGAGGGATGGGAGTAACGTAACGCGCATTGATATCAGAAGAAAGCAAGTAAGAAGCAGGAGGAGCAAGCTCTATTATGCTTATAATGCAAGTCATAGCTGCTTTTAAAAGAACACCTGAAAATTAATAACTAAGTAATGCCCTATGGGATGAAGCCATTGATGCCATCTAGAAGTAGCACACAAATCTTTTAGTCATCTGTCCCTTATATACCAACAGCATTTAAAATCTTTTTATTATGGATGTTAGAGGGTATACCCTATTTTCTATAGTGTTTATTTATCCATCTGATTTCTATAAATTTGTTTAATTTCTTCTGAATGTGCTGATAACTTCCTGCCTCCACGACTTCCTGTAACACCACCTTCCAGGAGTTCACTTCCTGCTGTGTAAAAGAATACTTTCTTTTATCAATTTTAAACCAAACTTCTGCTAATGTTACTTCCTTTTTACTTAATGCAATCTCCTCTGATCTCTTTAATTATTGTCTTTTCAGGTTTTTTTGTATTGAAGTCTGTGCACTATATCCAGAGTAATACCGCAGTCTTTTCAAGAAGTCTTTATACAAAAACAAATCTGTTCTGTAAATAAGTAATTTTCAAAGCAAGTTAATGCAAGCTGAGGTAAACGGGTTCAAGGAAAAAAAAGTCCGTATGTTTTAAAGACAGTTTAAACATTGTCTAGGTCTTGATATAACAATAAAGTTTGCTATTTTGGGGAAAAAGATTGGGTGAAAACCAAGTTTTTAAATCTCTAAACCAAGATGTACAACACTGAGTGTCATCTTCATTACAAAGTTCATATGAAAAACCTCAATCTCAAAAACACTATAGTGCTGCAAAGAGATTTAGACCATCACTTTTGTAGATAATTTAAACTGCTTAACTGTACATAACATAACTTGTTCCTATAATTGTATAATTTTAAACAAAGATTAAGAATGGGCTGAATACTTATTAAATATTTGTGGCTTTACTCATACAAGTATCATCTTATTAGATGCTGCAACTTCATGCGTACCCTCCAGTAACAGAAAAAAATTACTAGTACATTCTGCATCAAAAAGAGAATGAAAGATTTTATTATGTTACTAGGTCATCTCTCTGAATTTCTAATTTGGTTCATTAAAAAAGGAGAGTGCTACTTATGAATTAATGAAAATTCAATTATTTGCCCTGGTGGGTTTTTTTTTTTCATCCTAAAGGAAAAGACACAGATACAGCATTCTATGCAAATCTGCTATTTCCTGTAAAAATAATTCAAAGTAAAACAGACTTCAAAGGATATTTAGCATAAAGTTGAGTCATAAGGTACAATCTGAAAACACAAGATACAGTGTGACTGTTCCTGTCATTTACACTCACCTTAGGGGGTAAAGCTTTGGAAGTCCATGAAAAAAAGTCCAAATCCCTTATTCCTTGGCTAGCATTAAAGACATTCTGAGCAACAAAGTTTAAAAAAAAAAAAAAGACATATATCAACAAAGAAACGGGAACAAAGAAACACTGGGGGAAGAAGCTCGAGGTACTACAATGCAAACTTTCTCCACAAGTAAATTTACGGGTAGAATGTTTTGCAAAAGGGGAAAATTTTGTTTTCCTAATCAAGTAACCTGAGTCCATTGCTCACCATGGCAAATCATCCATTAAATAAAAACAGTTTAGTATGTCAAAAGCTCGAAATGGATGTAGTGTGTCATGCCATTTACTGAAATTAAGAGCCAGACATTTCTTACAAAGCTTGAGACTTCGTGCACAGAAAAATCCCACGCTTCTGTTACAAAGAAACAGTAGTTGGTCCCACCACAAACCACAGTTTTATATCAAGACAGTCTGCTGTTTTGAAAGATAATTTCAACTATTGCAAGACAACTGCACATGGACTTCTAGTCACCAAGTCAGAACACTGATAATATGCAGAAGGACTAAGCTCACTATTGTTGAAAGCAATTCACTTGCACAGAATGATTTCACCAGTTTGCACATCAAAATCGCACTCTTTACAAGAGCCAAAAATTTCAGAGTGCTGTAAAGAGAAGATTGCTAAGATTTCATTAGTTTTATAAAATAGACAATGCATTTACTAGTTTGTTGTGAATTATCATAAACCAAATAGAGCTGTCAGAGAGACTTCACTAATTTTATAACCAATTGCCTGAACTATAGAAATGAGTGCTGCTGTTCTGTGTATTTTTTCCTCCCACAGACAGCTAGAACAGCATTTTTTAATCACCAGAAAACATCAAAAAGCCGCCATCTTTTCTCCATAAACTGGTTTCTACTCATTTCAAAGAAATTTTCACTGTTCCTGTCAAATGAAAGAATTAATAGTACATATATAGTAATATTAATAATTGGTACTTATGACAGAATCCCTTTGGTAAAGTAACCTTTTTATTCGTACAAAGAGAGGTATCAAAATCTTATTTCCTATCCCCATCCTGATAGGGGAACCAAGTGAAATCCCTGGACAGCGGTCACATTACAATTTAACAGTAAAGAAAAGGCAATGAATCCTTTTAAGCAGAAACAAACACAAAACACTCTTGGCCTGCCTCCTCTGTACTCCTTGAAAAAAACATTAACATGTTAAAAGTCATGCTTCTGTCTCACGATAGAAGCAAATCACCTAGCTATATACTGTTTGCAAAACTTCTGCTCACATCAAGTTTCAGTATTACAAGCGATTTGCAATTTTGACAAAACCAGGCAAATTGTCAAACACCAGCATTTCTTTAGAATTTAGTACCTCTACCTAAAAGAGGAACAACGCACTAGTGAGATGTTTTGGGGCACTGGGGAAGGTGGGGACAGTGTTAGATAGGAAGATTGGCAGAGTAAAGTCTTATCAATTTGACACAAAACTATGACAACTATTAAAAACCTACATTTGCTTCATGACAGCGTACTTCATAGGCATCCCATGTAGTTTAACGGACTACATTACTTTGCAGCACATCTTATATTTTGTGATGGACTTCTACTGTACAGCAAAACATGGACTATCCATACCTAAAATATTTGAGTATTCTTTCAAAGATCTGCTTTTGTATGCTATAAAGCTGTATGTGTAAACATAAAAAAAGAAACCAACAGCAGTGCAGTGGGACCATGCTGGCTTAGCAACATCGAGAAGACCAAACTGGTAGGTTGTCTTTGCTCTGGGAACTTTGGATGTTCCTGGCTATTAGCACACTGTACACCAGTTTAGATGAACAGATCACGCATGTATTTGAGAATTAAAGTTTTCATTCTGACAAAAGTACTACATACAAGCTTTATATTCAGTCCTTATGTTACCATCTGTAGATTTAGTTAATTTTTTCTTTTCAAGCTTTCCTTTCCAAAAACTAAACATAATTTCAGGAATTCATACTTTTTTCCAATAGAATTTAAGTTTCAGCAATAAAATATTAAATATAAATTATGTAACTTCACCACCAAAAATTAGCAGACCATTAAGAAGCATTTAAAATCCAATCAATATTATTTTTCAAAGCTAACGCTTATCTTAAAGCTAATGCTTTTCTTAAAAAAAATCTTGACATTTTACTCTGTAATTGTTTTCCATCATGCCTAAAATGAAAGAAGAAATCTATTGTGAATGTCCTTCAATGCTGCCACAGAACATACAGCTTTCTGAGGTTCTGTGATCAAACACTGCAGTCTACATATTAATTTTGGTTCTTTCTTCCACTGCAATAGTGGTTTGAAAAACTTGCAGTTTCTCAATCCTGTTTGCTGGTGGTGGTTGGGGAATGTAATAGTAAAATTGGGCAGTAGGGTTCAATATTCCCTATAAAGTTCAATATTTAAAATGAAGTAACAAAAACATATTCAGAATATTATTTTTGAAAAGTCACGTTCCAGAGCTTAACCAAGATAAAATTCTGTTTCTCCCTAATGTGTATTGTTTTATGATGTATGTACCTTTCTACTAAGTACTATGTGTAATCTAGTTCCTATATGTAACATCCTCTACCAGAACTCAACAAGTATTTTCTCAAAAACAATTAACTGAATCAGAGAAACATTTAGGTTGGAAAAGACCTTTAAGATCATGAAGTCCAACCATTAACCTAGCACAGCCAATTCCAGCACTAAACCGTGTCCCTTAACACTACATCTACACATCTTTTAAATACCTCCAGGGATGGTGGCTTGACTACTTCCCTGGGCAGCCTGTTCCAATGCTTGGTGACCCTTTTGGTGAAGAAATGTTTCCTAATATCCAACCTAAACCTCCCCTAGAGCAACTGGAGGCCATTTCCTCTTGTCCTATCGCCTGCTACTTGGGAGAAGAGACTGACCCCTACCTCTCTACAACCTCCTTTCAGGTAGTCTCCTCCTTTCAGGTCTCCCCTGAGCCTCCTCTTCTCCAGGCTAAACAACCGCAGTTCCCTCAGCCACTCCTCGTGTCACAAGACAGAAGAAAAATTAACTACCAGGGAAGGAAGCAGCTTATCCAAAATGGCAATCTATTAAGAGTCATACTTTTATCCAAAATTACTATCCATTAAATTCATAGTCTCATAACCACACTACCAACAATGGATTGGATGCTCAATTTTAGATCAATGGCTACATGACAGCCTGTCATGAAAGGATTTGACTATACAGCTTAAGAAGGTAAATGAACACAGCTCAAATAAATAGTTTGGCAGCTACAATGGATCTCTGCTTTCCTGTGAAAAATTGTCTTTAAATATAATAGCTTTGATCAAAATATACAGAAATATATTTTATTTCCAAGAGCTAAGATAACCATATATTTTATGATAAAGCAAATATTGAGTAAGGTCTACAAAGAAACATGAAATATAAATACAGAATATATGCCAGGAGGACAAGAGGCTGAAATTAACACTGCTGAAAAATCATACTTTTTTGTGTGTTCACTGTTCTGTTAATACAGTGATGAAACAAAATTCGAGCTTTCTTTAAAAAAAGATACCTTAAGTATCTTTTACAAAATGTTCTGGAGATTTTATTTACTTAAGGGATGATTAGAGAAAAGCCTGTGTGCTTAAAACATGACAAAATAATGTAATTAGAGTTGCCAAGTCTGTGCGCTCATGAGTTGAATAAAAACTGAGTATAATAAAAGTAATGTAGCATTCATTTGAACAGGGAATAGAATGCCTAATTCAGCCTCTTGATTTTCCATTTGTATTTTCAGTCATGTGAGAAATATTTTCCAATCTGTTTCCTTCTTCTGAAACCAATACAGGTAGAACACCTATGGATTCCAAACACCTTGTGTATTAACAGAGTTTTTTTACTACATTATGCTTATCGTGTCATTCAGTTACCCGAATCAACAGAAAACAATGAGCAGATACGCATTATTTCACAATTTCATCTACAGAACCTTTAGCATTTATTGCTTAATTGAACATCTTTTGCAGCATGAATCATACACCCCTAGAAGGCTGCATGATCAGATTTGACAACTTAATAAAAATACAGTTCTTTTCACAGAATAGTTTGGGTTGGAAGGGACCTTTAAAGGTCACCTAGTCCAACCTCTCCTGCAATGAGCAGGGACATCATTTTCTCAGACAGTTTAGAGAAAGACAGACATATATTTTTGAATATTCTCAAATCAGTAATCACCTTAAAAGAGATTTTATTTTAAAACTTTCTACCAAGAAAGCAGTATTATCAAGATTTAGCAGGAAAAAGATTTTCAAGCCATGTTACAAAAAACAGGGGCGTCCAAAAGCGTTTATTGAATTTCATCAAGTTGAGTGGTGCTTAATGCTGTAATAGCATGCACTAGAGACTAAAGCATTCAAAAGTAAGCTGCTGACTTTTGTTTTGTGGCCTTTAAAAAAGTAAGAAAACATCAGAGAACATCTTTTCATTTTTCCTCTTATTATTATGAATCAAACCAACAAATCTTAATGCTTAAATACGGTCATAATGAAATTAAATAGGTTCAGGACATGCTAACTCCTTTCAAAAATTTGAAAATATGAGAGATGCAAAGAAACCTTCCATCTGAAACTAGCTCAAAACACACCTCATTATACATAGCTGCATTGCAATAACAGTTGCTTTTGGGAGACTTTTGCTATGTTGGCCTCTGGCTGCTGACTGATCAGAAGCTAAGAAAGCATGTGGACTTTTACCTTGAGCCATTAAGGACGTAATATAGCTGGTTAGTTAAAAAAAATTAGTAATATCTACGAACTCCTAATGGTTCAAATGGTATCAAAACTAATTCACAGCACTGTTTAAGAAGAAAAGATCTATAACATTTTATTGGAACTTTACTGAAACATTTAGAGTGAAATGTATGATAATTAAATGCTGTTTTCCAAATTTCACTTTACCTGACCTATTCAAATGAAATTTGAATTACCAAGATTGTATTATCAAGATTGAATACTCCATGTATTTAAGACAGCCATTTCCTTTCAAGCTTTTCTCAGAGAACCCAGGGTATGTTCTTCTCTAGAAGTGTGTACTAAAGCCATTTGAAACATACCAACCAGCAAGTTCTTGCTAACCATGTACCTGACTACTGACCTCAAAACTTTTCCCCTCAGCAAGTAAAAAAACATTAGGAATAGAAAAAAATGACATAAAATCTAACCAAACATAATACCCATCCAGGCTTACAATACTGCTGCATACAAATATTAATGTCTTGTGGAGGTACACTGTAGCTATTTTCTAATGAGTTTCAATTTCTAAGGCAAAAAATATGAGCAAGATTTTAAGCAAAGCTTACTTTTTTCATTTTTTTAATCTATTCTACAACAAACTAGATAAATATGTCTGTCATCATAGTGTTTGAGTGAATGCTGACTGAGTACATAAATAATTTGCCTGCCAAACACAATATGAAAGTACTTCCCAAAATAAGATTTAATTGAAAGAAGTCTCCAAATAGAGTTGTAACGAATAATTTATAGACAAGAAGGTGAATAGGAAGAAGATTTAGTTGCATCACGTAACAGTGTTTGCCAGAACATGGGCTGCAGTCACAGGGGATTTATGAATTGCCAGATTTGGCTACTAGCAAACAGCCCAGTTTCACTGGAACTGGGAATATCTCAGTTCTTCTATGACTGGAAAACATGAACAGGGTGACATTACTGGCTGCAGGTGTTCATTTTGGCCAAATATTTCTTAACTGTCTTCAACCACAGCAGCAGCTCACTCATATAAGAGGACAAATCAAACCTAAATAGCTGTATCAGCAAGTAGATCTGGTTCTCACATTCTGCCCTGAAGAAACCAAGGTACTGCCCACTCTGGGGAATGCACAAAACCTGATGATCCAGAAAGGCCTGCATTTTCATAACTTTTTTGAGAAACATTGGTTTAGCTAATGTACTTTTTTCTTTCTATGTTTTAATTTTTTTTTTAAACTGTATCTTGTCTACAGAAAAGGTATAACCTTTAATGGTGATCATCATCACTACCATTCAAAGTTATCCAGATAAATTATGCTTACTCTTATGACAAATTCAAATTTTTACTCCGTCTCAATGCTCAGGGATTCTTTGATTAGCTAATAAATTGGTAACTCAAGGATTCAGGTGTAAAACTCACAAAAAATATACACAAAAACCAAAGCCTATAGAACATTTCAAGTTGTTTTTTTTTAAAGTCCCAATTCCATTAAGTCACTGCAGGCTGTAAGTCTCTTCTGAAATCATGGCATCAGTAGGCTGCTCTACAGACAATGACATCTTGCATCAGAAACACCTGGTGCAGACCACAATCTAATATGATTACACTTTTGTACACTGTTACAGCGGTCCTTGCACTTTTGTTTCTTTTCTAGGAGAAGAGGCTTCAACATAAAAAGCCTCAAACCTTTCTACACTCCACCCTCATTACACAATAGCCCTCAAAAATGCAAACACATATAAGATAGTATTTGGTAACTGAAACATTGTTTACCTCAGGACTCATTTGCAGCCTTAATTAAAGAAAGTCTTGTAATGAGGATAGAGTGTACTTTTGGATATTTTTCAAAGGCACCTTTTACTTACGTCAACAGGTACCAGAAGGCTCTTGCCAAGATGTTGGTTAAAAGAGAGACACCAGGCTTCGGTGTAACCATTCATGTTAGGAACATACTTCTTTATTGTCTCATCATTCAGCCTCAGCCAAACACCATCATCATTGTGGATCTAT
The DNA here is from genome assembly GCA_017639485.1 of Pluvialis apricaria. NCBI lineage: Eukaryota > Metazoa > Chordata > Aves > Charadriiformes > Charadriidae > Pluvialis > Pluvialis apricaria. The sequence goes on from CM030007.1 coordinate 47,962,999, forward strand.
GGGAAACAAGCAACAAAAACGAGCCATGCCCTCCTGTAACTGTTCCGTAGCCAGTAAGGATTAACAGACTTCAGACAAACAGACAATAGTAGCAAGGAAGTAATGGTCTTCATTACGCTGACAGTATGTAAGAATAGGTAAAGACAAATATTGCCAAAAATCAGAATTTCAAAGCAATGGGGGGCATATCTTATTAGAAGGCAAGGTGCAAAGATAAATTTAAATCAGATCATGCAATAGTAAGAGTTGATTTGAGAGAAAAGAGGAAAGAAAGCCAAGCCTCTATAAGCTTTGTAAGTTCCCCACTTTCCATTTTTCCACTGCTGATATAACTTAGTAAATTGCAAAAATATTCCTTGTATATGAAGTTATATTGTAAGAAAAATACATGCATAGTAGTGTAACACACTAGTGATCTTTCAGAAGTGTAAGTGAAAGATGCAATGAGAATGACACCTACATCGGAATTTTTGTGCAGAGTTGAAGTCGTGAACAGCTAAATCCTTAGAGATATTATAAGATGAACTCTAGGAATTTTGTTTCCTCATATTGGAGTCTCAAAAGTTTTTTACACAGGTTTTCAAGTAAGTAAATTAAAAGGAAACGACAGCTTGAAAAACTAAATTAGTAAATATTTAGATTTTTTGCAATTTATACTCTTACATTCTTAAGTTGTATATGTCAACATCTAAACATTAAAAAAACATTATTTGCATGAATTAACTTTACATCTTAGCTCAATTTTCAACAGAAATGTCTTATTAATTACCTCGTCAATGAAAGTGATGGATCCATTGACTTTCACTATGCCTATTTGCTCACTCTGAAGGGAAGGGTGGCTACGGATACGAAGCCCTGCACTGTCCTTGGCCACAAATTTGCGAACCTAAGAGAAGCAAAGGAAGACAGTAAGGAAGAAAAAATTCGAACAGAGCTCTCAGAGTAAAAAGAAATAGGTTTAACAGATTCTGAAATGCTAGTGACGAGACGGCAGTCTTAGAGTTACAGTTTGTTGCTAGTTTCCCATGGCTGCTGTGTATAACTTCACTTTTTTACTATAACCAATAAAACCATAATGTTCAAAGAAACCTTAAAAGTACATTGATTCAGTCTTGGGAAGATGTCTGTTATATCACACAATATTCAGTACAAGCTTCTGACTCTTTTGACTGCTCCCTCCCCCCCATTTTATTCATTCTTGCAAGTTTCAAGGGTTTTGCCTTTTCAAATTTAGTATTTCCAGTAACTGATCAACCTGGGATTGCCAGTTCTTATTTGCACTGCCATAACATTCTGTTTAGTCTGTTTGGCCTTTTGGCCAAAATTTGGATATTTTCCTCAGCTAAAGAGTTTAAATAGCCATTTAAAAATAGAAAAAGAACAGATCTTTCTACTTTATTTTATTTTCCAAATAGCTATATCAATAGTTTCTCCTTTTTTCACAGTAAGGTTAGATCAGATGCTCCTTGTTACTAGTTTGATGTACTACAGCCCCCAAAATCTCCCAGTTATTATTCACTATCATTTTTTCACCATTCAAACACATTATCAGGCAACTGTCCCATAGAGAACAAACATAAGCCATCCTTTTGGTCTCTGGTTTTAAGTGCATATATTCTATGCACGTGGTATAAAACCTTTTTCTGGGAAGGTTATTTTCAAACTCCACATGTAAAACTGAGAAAAGTATCAACTGAAGTATGGACTCAATCTTTAACTTAACATAAAGCACAGAATGATATGGAAAGAACGAACTCAAGAAAAGGTAAGTAATAAAAGGTAACAGCTAAGTGCATGAATTCATGTTTTCTTCCTAAAGAAATTACTCATTTTAAGAAATGGTATTCGTTTTAAGGTTAATTTAAAAAAAAAAAACAACAACACAGAAGCACGTAAAGAATTTCAGATGTAACTTACTCCAAAATGGTTTTGCTTACTAACAATTCTGTTACTCCAAGTATTTATATTTCCTCTCCACAAGCAAAACCAAGACTTCCAAGGTCCTTATAAAAATATAAGGCTGAATCACTGCTGACAGCATTCTCAACATAGACAAGCCTATAAACAAAGCCTCGCAAATTAGGGGTCCCTGCATTATTTTCCCCAAAATGTTTCTTCAGAAAATCTTATGCTGGGCTGGCTAGAACTTCGATTAATAACTTGAATTTAGAGGAAGAACTCACACTCAAGATTTGGATAAGCACAGGCCTGGAAAGAGCATTTTTCATCTTTGCAGCAGCTAACTAGTTAATAAAAACCTTCCAAGCTGTAATTACAAACTGCTTAGGGATCAGATCCACTGATAGACAATACAACAAAAAACAGATTAAAAGTTCTCTTGTGCTCATTTCTGACTATCATGAAAAACTTAATTGTCTGAGTCTTCTTTCTGATATAGCACCTCTTTGCTTGGAATATTTCTCTATGGCACAACAGTTCAGTAACCGTCCCGTAACACCCCCACAGTCAGTTCTTCCATGGAACATACATAAACTGGACACCAACTACAAGAAGTGACTAATGCAGAAAAGCACAGCAATTAACATATACATCTCCCTTACAGTGCACAGCAGTTTTCAAGAGTTGCTGTGCCTTCTTCTTTGGTCAATCTGAAAAGAGGTACACCTCGCAGCACAGAAAGGTGCACTGTATAGGATACAGCAACCTTAACAAGGGGGTTAACCTTTTATGAAGGGATGCAAAAAACCACCCCCTGCCCAGAGCTTTTGGGTTTGGTGTTTTTTTGTTTGTTTTTTTTTTTTTCCTTGCAATTGATGCTAGCTACTTGTTCACTCATGTGAGGACAGTAAAAACAGTCAAAACATTTTAGTGACCAATCATTCTGGTACCAGTTTTGCCCCTTCCAATTCAGCTAAATTAGAATTACATTACATGGTTTGAAAGATAATATTTCCCTCAATAGGATGTGGAATGGAATTTCCCGCAAATTAGTTAATCTAAGTTTCACAGCCAATGAGGCGGCAGCAGTTATGGGTCATACACTCCAGGCTGAATACATATCACTACGATAATTTCCTTTACCAACCTGGATGGACAGGAAAACCAAATTTTCATCTGATTTCAAATAATAAAGAGTGAAGAAATCAATACAGAATCATAATATAGTATCCATTTTCAACTTGCAATTCAAGTAAGGTTTGACTACAAAATTTTAGTGTTTCTAGTTGAGAACAGATCACCACTGAAAATGCACTGTTAATGTCCCTTGGTTATAACTATCTGGAATTTCAGGCTGACAAAGAAGAGGAAGCAGCTTTTAGAGCTCAACTAAGCCCCTTTTCTCAGTGAAACATGATTTGGTATATTGGACTGTCTGACTGATATATGTCTAATCTGCATTCTTGGCTTCAGAAGCATAGAGCACAGCAAAATAATTATCTTTCTGTATTATTTATAATACTGATGTTTATATGAAAAGAATTATTCTAACCTGGTTTATGTGATTTAATACAACACAGAAGAAAGACGAATGATAACATGATTTACCATGAAAGGTCTAGTGTATTTTTGTAGCAGGCTCTACAGCTTATGTACAGGACAGAAAGATGGTTCCTCTTTCAAAGAGACTACAACTTGGAACAAGAAACAAGACATGAAAATAGAACAACACAGGGACATAATTAAACCTAGGTAATGCCTCAGAACACCAGATGCTTAATTTTGTCAAGTATTTTTAACTGTCTTAAAGACTGTTACTTATCAAAATGTGGCTATTATGTATAAACCAGTCACCTCAATTCCCACTGGAATAACTGAAAAGACAGACAGCACTTCCATCGAGCAATTTATCTCATCTTAGACCAGATGTGTGTCTCACTTTGCTGACAACAAACAACACATATGATGATCAGCTTGGATAGAGGTATCATTAAGTTCTGTGAGATGAATCTCACCCAGTAGGAATTGGGAGTTTTAGTTAAGGTAATGAAGTAACCAGTAAGTCTTCCTTCCAAGAGAAGGGAGGAAAGTCTAGAAGCATTTTTTTGGGGAAAAAAAAAAAAAAATGCAATGAGGGATAAAAAATTGTGTGGAAACTAAAGGTAAATTTATTATTTTTATTTTGAGGTGTGGGTGCAGCAAAAAGAATCCTGTTAGTGGCAGAAGCAGACACTGGATGCATTTACAGACTGCGGAACAGTACAACAAAGTTACCGTCTCTAGATTATTCAGAAAGCTGGAAACCAAATAAATCAGGACACACTGTATAGGTAAGAAGTTGGCAAACACCTGATCCTTTTTGTAACCATGTATTTCTTGGCCACCTTTGCAGTTGTAACAAGACAAGGAAGGATAACCTTGTGGTATTTCAGAATTCCACATCTATTAATACAGGTTTATTACACGACAAAAAAGATCCAGCACCTCATTTAATATCCCTTCCCTTCATATCTAAGAGGAAGTGGAAGATAGTTCCCTCATCTGGGCATTTTCCTTATAGCACTGCCACACTACCTTTCAGCTTTCCTTCATTATTTGTGTCTACTTTAGTCCCTCAGGTTGGAATGATGAGGTGAAATGAGAAAGTCAAAAGCTACAGAAAGGATAACTTAAAAGATCATGATATTATTTTTAAAAGAAAGACAGACATCACTAAAGAAACTAATTTTGGATTTCATATAGACTGAAGAAAGACATTTATCACAACACAAAATCTTTGTAAAGCCCTTTGTACAATTAATTTAACTGTACAGTATCAAAGAAAAAGAACTAATAATATTGCAGAATGCAGTCTGTGGCTTTCATAATGGTAGCACAGTGTTTGTGTGACAAGCCAAGATTCAGAGTTTCTGTCGAACTTCTAACAGTTTTGTTAATGGATAGACAGAAAGAAAATGGAATTAATATCTTTCACATTATCCAATATATTATTTTCATTCCATTCAGCACACTAAAGTGATTTGCAAATACCCTTAAGTCCTGCACCACTGTAATGTGATAAAGTATGTATTAAACAACAATAAATTCCCACCCAAGTATTACTATCTGGGTGTGTTGCTGGTTTTTTTGTTTGTTTGTTTTTTTTTGTTTTTGTTTGGATGTTTTTGTTGGTTTTTTTTAGTTCTCCAAACCTTGTTTGGCTGAGGCTCTGCTTTTGGTTTAATAAGCTGGGTTCCAGGAGGTATCATTCCCTTTGGAGGATCTTTTACTTTCACTTCTAGTCCAGCATCTACAAGCAAACAAAGACTAAGTTTAAAAAAAATAAATGTTAAGTGGATATATCAGTCAAACAGCAACTACAGTTTATCTGTGCTACAACTCAGAGTAGGCAAAATAACCACTCGCTTATCTGTCTGCCATAAACAACACTTGCAGTTGCTTCATGGTGCAAAGTATTACTTTTTCAACATTGGTATCTATGTATGTAGAAATTTACAGATATATAATTTCATGTTGTTAATAGATACCTGTCATACCTTGTGTACACAGCACTATTAGGTAGTTTTGTATCCCAATAGTGTCAGAGGTATGTTTCAAGGAATGGTAAACAGAGAAGAGTTAAATGTTTGAGGGGCACAAGTAAAAGCTCTTGGAGAGGCAATGGCTTATGCATGCTGTACTGCTGCAGATGCTAATCACAAAACGTGAGAAACAGGTAAGAGCTTCTGAATCCAAGTTACACAACCAGAAAGGCCTATAATGTAAATAGCCAGCATCTTTAATTACCAACACTGTTATAAAACCAGAAGGTGCTGGAAAATATCTCAACACAGTAAAATTCTCAGATAATGAAGAAAAATATATGTAAAGAAACAGTTCAAGCTTAAGTAATATATTGATATAACCTTGAGTAATAATCTTAAAAGAAATTGTTTCAGCAATCACCATTAAAGCCAAACTGTAAAATCTTAATAGCCTTGGCAGATCTTTTTGGGGTTTCATTTAATTTTACAGGGTCACCCTTTGACGAGCAACAACTTGAGAAGAAATAACCACACCTAGTGTTAACCTGTTGGTTTCCTCAATGTTCTTTTAAACAAGTGTGGCAGTAACAGAAGGAATGTGGAAGTATCAAGAAGGCAAAAGGTTTGAAACACAGAAAAAACTAAATGTTAAAGCAGTTAAAAGTTGAGAGAATTATGGGTCAAGCCACGGGTATATGAAAGCTTGAGAGGAGATAGCAAGATACTATGATTCAACCACAGCAGAAGTAACATGGTATAAGTAGGTATTAAAGGATACTCACACCTGTTTAATAACTAAGCTTAACAACTCTATTTTAGCATTTCTAGAAGTTAAGCCTATGCAATGAATGAACATGTTAGAATCTGTGTAAAAATGTAACAACAGCTGATTTCAACTATGGTGTAGATTTTGTTTCCAGGGATGGCAGACTAGAAAAAAAAATACAATCAAGTACACTGGAAGCTCCTATGTTTCCGTTTGAGGAACAAAGATAACTATTAATAACCATCTTTTATTAATTTTATCTTCTGTAGGTAACACACAAAACTGAGTATCCCATTCCAATCCTATGCACATTATGTGTATTTATGAGTATCACTTCACACATTTACAAAAGGTGCTGTACAGTATTGGAAAAGAGGAATTGCCGGTCCTGGTGAACTTGCTTAAACCCTCCTATGAGCTCTTGGCTTAACTACAATGCCTCTGCTACCATCTTCACCATACCACCAATAAGATTAACAAGTGACGATTCAAGATAGAGACATTCTTTGAAGGGGGAATCTTTCCACGAAATACCACAGTTATGCTACAGTCCCCAGGACCAGCAAGATAGCTAAAATACAGCTAGAAGATTTTCAGCAAGGAAGAAACCCAAAGCATTTAAATCTAGTACAAACAACTGAAACTCAGGGTTGAGTTTCAATTAACACCACACTTTCTAATTTTTCCACAGAAGAAATGACACTATTTACTCCTGCATGGTCTGGAACAATTTTCCCTTTTCCTAGGCTCTTCAGTGTTGGGTTTTTTCCCCCTTTGCCTATACATCTCTGTCACACTCTTGTCACCAAAATAAGACATTTTTCTTGCAACATTGAGAGCAGAGAATAAGAAACTCTCTTCATCTTATAGTCCAACCACATCATAAATACATGACTTGCCAAATATATTCCTATTTCAAGGAGAGAACAGCTGTTGCCTTTTTTCTTTTGAGAAAGCAGAGAGAATTATATAGAAGGCTTCTGAACTAAAACTTGGGTGCTAGATTTTGCCATGAACTTTAATACTAAATCCTATGAGCGCCAAGACATTTATTGGTGTACAAACTCAATATAATACAAATTTCTGCTTAAGTATAGAGAAAATTAAGTACCTATTTCAATGCCATCTATAGTAACATGGATGGTATAGAGACCAACAGCTCCAGGAGTCCAGTTTGCACAGTATGTACCATCGTTATTGACTCTGATCAACATGTTTTCACTGGGCCTAGGCACAAACAAAACAATTAAAACCGTTAAAGAATTACTGTTGTCTTGAAAATTGTTTGTAATAGTTTGGAAACTCTTCTTGGTTTTGTTTTGCTTTCTTTTTCCATTTCCAATCATTTAAATACCCTTTTCCCCCCATCCAATGTACTAATCCCATATTATTTAAAAGTTACAAACCTCTACACAACATTTATTTATAGCAAATGATGAAAGAACACATTCAAAGCATAGATAATACAAATAAAGAATCAACATTAAAACAACTAAGAATGAAAGATTTTGAACAGAATCTCTAAATTTAAGAAAACAAAGTAACACACAATTTTTCTAGTGTTTCCACCTTTAGACAAGATCATTTGGCAGTCAAGGCTTGTGACTCGGTGTAAGCAGAAGTGAGAGGACATATTAATTTTAGTCCCTATTAAAAAGTAATTCTTTAACATTTACCTCTTTGGTGTTGGTGAAGCAAAGCGTAGTTCTTCAAAAGAATAATTTTCATATGCCTATAAATAGATGAAATTCAAAAAACAAAATCAATAGTTATCAATTAATACTGAAGTCATGAATAAAAGAAAGCAGAGTATTTTGTCAAAGAACATACTAATCTCATTTTACGCTCATCAGAAGCATTAACATGGAACCAGAAACCAATTCCAAAACATAGAAACATACACACATATATACATACATGAAACAAGTATCTTCACTTTCCATTTAAATTGCCATTATTTAGATAATAAAGATACTTATCACTAAAAAAAGCTTTGTTCACAGTAAAGTATTTGAATCTCTTCCAATCTCACTTGCATTTTAAAAAGCTAGATTTCAACTTCCTTGTAGGCACAAGTATCTGCATAGTACCTAAGGGATACAGCACCATGACAGTTTAAGTCAATCTAAGTCTGTGCTGCCATGATATCACCATATTGCTCTCAATTTTTCATACCATAGAATTATACAACAATTTATGTTGGAAGAGACCTCCAGATGTAATAGAGTTCACCCCCCTGTTCAAAGTAGAGCCACCCTCAAAAATTACATCCAACTTCCAAATTAGGTCAGTTTGTTCAGGGATGCATCCAGTCAAGTTTGGAGTATCCCCATGGACAGGAATCCCATAGCCTCTCTGGGCAGCCTCTTCCACTGTTTGACAGCTTTCATTGTAATTTTTTTCCTCCTAATATGTAACTGGAACTTCCCTTTTCACCAATTGCATCCATTGCCCCATACCCTTTCCTGGTGCAAGTCCAAGAAGAGTCTGACTTTACCTTCTCTATAATCTCCCATAAGAATGCCAGTGTCTATGCTAAGACTACTGAGCCAGTAGAAAACTAACCTTAAAAACTGTAAAAGTAAATAGTTAATGCCAGTTTAATTCCCTAGTCCAGCCTGAGACCATATGCTTTCCAGAAGATGGATGGGATAAATAAGCCTAAACTGTTACGAAATCACTGCCTTAGAAATAAACCAAACCATGACCAACTAAATGTATGTCACAGAACAAAAAAGAAAGGAAGCTTTTCAGTAATGACTGTAAATTGAAAGAAGGAGTTCATGCATCTGTTCTGAGCATGGATGGGGGTGAGAATTTGAGAGAATGCTGTCAGATCATTAAATAGCTTAAGTGAAATTTAGAAAACACCCCTTAAACTGCTGGGAAGCAGCCATATGCCATTCAGAAAGTGTATAGTATATAAGATACCAGTTATAAAGGCTAGATTTCACTGTTCTCCCAGAAGAGAAAAACCAGAGACAGTTCAAGCAATACAAATAATTGCCTTGTCTGATATAATCTGGGCTCTGTCCACCAATGTGCAGAAATCCCTGAGATTCTGGAGTTTTTAGTTTGAGCTGTCTGTGACACAGGACTTTTCCAACGCTTTCTGTAGCCTATCCCTATAGCTTCCCAATGTAGGCAGAGAGCACAATCCCAGCTATTTACCTATGGGGGTCAGACATCTCTAGATTCATCAATAAAGGATCCTCTTGAAACTCTTTTACCAAGCTCTCTAAACTGGCAGAAAAAAGGATAAATTCCCTGAATCTACCTGAAACATCCTGTCTCATGACCTGCCAGTAAGCGTATGCTGTCTACAGCACAAGATGCAAGCAAGATGGCACTGTTCTGCCTGGCTGTAGAAATATTTTAAAATGTCTGTTTGAAGAAGAGGGAGATGGCAACATAAAAAACAACGTCCAGAATACCTAATGACTCACGCTACTGCCACCAACAGGCCAAACACCACCTCTCTTACCACTGTGGACATGGCTGACTGGTGCTTGGCTTAAGGAAATCTGAAGATATATGGGATACAGTAGTTTTGAGGTCAGCAGACAGTGGGATTGAAGACCACGTGAAGATAAAATGAAGACCATGCAAAGATGAAGAAAGCAAACGTGTTGCAGGTCAAAAACTGCAAACCAGCCCAGTGGATTTACCAATGGAATTTTGGCTCCTCTTTCTTTCTACTCAAAGTGAAGAAGAAACTCCCTCTATATTGAGGTGATATTCCCATTGATTCCAACTAGAAACAAAATGGTTTACTTTCACAGTTTCTTGTGAAATGACTGCACTGAAAAGCCCCATAAAGTAGATAATGGTAATCACAGAACTGCACAAGTTACATTAGCAAGAATATCTCAGGGCTGTAATGGTTGCTGAGTTATCAGGTTCACATGTTAAATCAAAAACAACAGGGGGGGAAAGAGGTGGGATAAGAACATTTGAACATACATGCAGATCAGCCATTTTGGGTCTCTACAAAAGATGTGGGTTTGGCTATCAGTCCTCCAAACATGTCATTTCATTGTCAGGAGGTGAGAAGCTACAGTTTCTAATCATATTTGGATGTTTCTATCAAGTACTGATACAACATGCAGGCTGTTATAAAATGAAAAGGTCAGGGGACATCTACGTTTTACACTGCAATGAGTGTGTTCACTAATGCAGGGAGGGAAGCAGAAGAGGATTTTTACACTTTCTTGAATCAGTACTGTCCTGGTTTGAGCGACACTGGATTAATTTCTCTTTCAGTAATTTTACTTTTCAGCAAGGTCTCTTCTAATGCTAGGGAAAACTGCATTTTTAGAAGACACTGGTGTCTGAATTTGTGAAAATATTTACTTTATAGCGAGCTATGGTATGTGTGTTTCAAGCTCTCAGTATTTTTGAGCTAGCCAGGTGTGGGGATGAGGAGGAGCGAGACCCGGGCACTTGACCCACGCTGGCCAACAGGATTATTTCATACCACAAACGTCACATTCAATATAAATTAGAAAGTTTGCTGAGGAGTTTCTCTTCTATGATGGCTGCGATCCTGAGAACTTCTTGCTCTGGTGCTGGACCCCCGAGGCCTTTCTTCCCTCCCAAAACTGTAGCGCTCACAGTGTCCAACATTTGCTGTCCACTGCTGGAGTGCACAGCTTCCTGCTGACAGAATTGGCTGAGTATAATCCTGGTATATTTTATATTGGTCTCAGAATCAACATTGGCTCTTTAGTATTATTAATGTTAATTATTTAGTCTTATTCTATTAAATCTGTTTACATTTCAACCCTCGGGTTTTCTGTTTTTTTCCAATTCCCATTCCCAGGTGGGGAGGGGACGCTGGATGACAGAATAATTGTTTGAACAACAATAAATTGTTGTGGGTTCTTCAAACCATAACAAGTCCAGTTGTTAATAAGCTCATCAAGAACAGCAGGTAACACATCTGCATTTGCCAGTGTCAGACAGTCCAAGTAGTACCCCAAGTAAAAAACCCAAACAGACAAGCAAACCACACTTGTCTCCTTGATATACATTCCCTAGTTCTAAATATCTTTTTAGACATGTGATTTAACAGGTTCTTAAACTATTGTTGTACACCATATGTATTTCACAGCTCCTTCATTGATCCATTAAGACACTATTTAGTAGCCAGTTGCACTATTTACATGTAGCTACTGCAGCACCGTCCTCTCTAAAAATAGCCTTGTATACTCTAAAAGATGCTAGTTTGCTAATTCCCCCCCATAAGTCCACATTGATTATACTAAGTATTATCATTCTCTAAGTCCTGATTAAACTTGTCTTATTAAGTTGTCTAACCACCAGTTATACACATCATGTCACATCTGTTCGCTGGTTCAGTGTTACATATATGTAAATATATCGCAGGTTCTAAAATACACTCAAACCAATACTAGGTGTTCAGTTTTCACCTCTTTAAAAGCTGTTGCTGGCAAAGTCTTTGAGCTGATTGATCTGACAGTGGCTAATTTCAACAGATCTTGTTTAATATTTAGGCATTGATCCACAAATCATTCATATGGTCTTTTTACTATGCTGAGCTCCTATTTTTCCTACATTCACCAGTTATAGTTTTTGATATAGATTCACTGCAACACTCCAATTCTATACGGATACACTGGCTTGACTTCCCCTCCACCATTTCAGTAGCTGTCCTCTTTTCTGCTGAGTGACTTAGACTAGTTTGCTAATCAGTGTAATCAAAATCAAAGACAACTTTTCTTTTTAAATGCTAATTTAGTTGATAACTGCTTTAGAGTTTAGGCAATTGGCCCTTGTGATGCACCTAGTTTTCTGCTGAAGTTAAGAAAGTAATTTGTAATTAATGTATTTTTAGATTGTGACCAAACTGAAATGTACCTTTTTTCCTTCTCCTTTGCATACCTTTACACACTTTGAATGCTGAATTGCATAGTTACATTGCTAAAATTACAGCAATTTACCTTCATCATTGTAATAGCAATATATCGAGCTTCTTTTACTATCATTGGCTCATAGGAAGAGTCAAGCTTTGGTGAAGGAAGTCCTCCAAAGGTCATATCACTGCTAGGGGAAGCAGCTGTTGCAGGACTCCCTGGTATCCGTTGCACCTTTTTAACTTGTTCTTGTTGCAAAGATGTTTTTTTCTGAGAAACAGGAATAGCTTTGACTTCTACCTGCAATAAGATGTGGAATACAGAAGGTGACTTAGGGAGAAAACACACACGCATGATTAAATTGAATTCAGATTTGTGACTTTAATACATTCATGAAGAAAAATAGTAATCAAACACAAAATCCAGCAACAATTTTGATGTCTATATTTTGACATAACCTTTTCCTGATTGAGTGAAATCACTAAAGTTTTCTACTTCCTTTGTCACACATTTAAGTCAGTAACCACACATCTAAATTGCAATCAAGCTGTGTTTGTGGCCGATTCTTGTGTTACTGTTGTAGACTCACAGTTAATTAATGCATTTACAGCTAAGATAAGCTGTGTAAGATAACTCTCGATTATTACATCCTATACAAAGAATAGATTTGAGTGTTCTTATGACAGGAATTATGCCTTTGTATAAGTTATTTCACCTACTTTTGGGCTTAAACAAAAGCAAGTCTTGAAAATATTCATACTACTCCAGAGTAACAGTAGGCTTTAAAACACAGATGTAACCTAACTTATTAAAACAACATGAAACACATTTTGTGTTTTATTTGTTTTGTTTGCATCCTTTGCTAATTCAAATCAAGCAGCCAACTTTTACACATATCCCATAGGTTTTACTCCAAAGCCTGTAAGGGTTTTCCAATTCTAGCTGAGGCTGTCACGAATACTTCCTTTCCAGTACTTTAACAACAACAAAAAACCAACCAAGACTATGGGAACTTTCAAATATTAGAAACAGAAAAGGGGGAAGTGCTGTTCTAGTCTAAAATAAAGTGATTATAAAGTGGTCCATCAGTGTGCTTCTGATTATTTGTTGCATCACATTTATTCGGTTTAAGATTCTGGCTTACAAGTTAAAAAATGGATTCTTGTCACTTTACGTATCATCCCCTCCAAACATCGTCTACAACCGATTATTTCCACAATCTACACACACATAGCTCATTATAGACAAGCTAAAAATTGCATAAAATTGTGTTGGCATAACACAGAATTTGATAATTTTGTGGATTTAGAGGTAAGAAAGTCTGACTACACTGAATTTACAAATGCCACTTTCTGCTCTATACAGGAGTATTCTGTGGAATATCTACAACAAATACTAAAAGAAGGCATGATGAAGTATAAGCACAGCCAAGATGAGAATAATTACCTTCATATTAGGAACATGAACAACATCCCCATACTGGTCTTTTGTTTGTACTGTAATAACAGTTGGCCAACCACATCGAATGTCATCCTTATTCAAAATCAATGATGTTTTTTGAGGATCAGCATATGAATCTGGCTGAAGCCACCTAGAGCAAAGACAAACACTTAATATTTAAATCTCTTACAAGCCCTCAAGAGAGAAATTCTTACTCTGTACAAACATGACTTCCAGCTAAGAAAGGATGCAGAATGTCTGAATACTTAAATGTTTTTACGTAATATAATAATAGAAACAATACAGTAAAATAGTTTTACTTAACTAATATTTGATGTAACTATTGAAGTTCTATAGCTAGCTGTATAGAAAAGTTTTGAAATTTACCACACAACTGAACATTTCCTATTTTGTTGCAAAACTTAATTGTTACAACTATGAAGTGATGGTTTTATTCATGCGGCACACAAATTTTTTACCTTGCAAGTCGTCCACCACTTGATCCTGGTACACAAGCAATGAAATCCTCCAGAAATGACTGCTCATTGCTTTGTACCTGCAGTGGAAGGTTTCCTTCAAGAGCTTCCAAAATGGTTGGTGAGTGAGATAGTGCCAAGCCTTTCCCGAGAATGCCCGAGTGAGATTTGCACACCTTTTTTGCGGGGGGGAAGGTTGGGGTGGGGATGAAAGGACAGAGACAAAAGAGCTTTTCAGTATCTTACATGTAGACACAACTGGCACTGAAAACCACTGGAGTAGTAGAAAAGAATAAACTTTACTCTGATGAAAGTTTAAAAAAAATTCAGTTCAGTCTATAAAACAATCTCTCATATGAGATTAAAGGAGCTTGAGTTGGCAGAGAATTTCTGGAAGAAAGAATAAGGTAACATGAACTGCCACGTTAAGAGTATCCTAAACTGTTGAATTGTGACCAGAAGAAGAATGAAGAAAGCCATCCTGAAAATGTGACCAATAAGCATGTTCCAAAAGAAAATAAAAGGCTAGAGATATAACTTATAGACGGGCAGATCTCTTAAAAAAATATATTTTTGGGTGAGACAAAGTAAAATAAATCCCTTTTTTTGCAAGAAAGCAAGCAAGATAGAAAGATGCAGAAAATATTTAACAGAGAGGACTAAAAGAGAATATGAACCCATTACTCGCATGCACACTCCTAGCTCACATTTTGAATTAGAACAGAGTGGGTGCAAGAATAGATTGCTGAAAAAAATACTTCTTTTAAGGAACATCTGACTCCTCGTTGACAGTTTCTGTTTACTGTTCTGCCATCTAAGGTCTATGCAGTGTTGTCATACTGTAGCACTGATATGTTTTTCCAGCAAGTACCGTGACAACTAAATTTCGAAACAGTTGCACTGCAGATAATTAGTAGAGAGACCCAGAATGTGAAAACCCCTTTTTCACTGTGCATCATCAGCTAGGGGCTATAATTAGGGAGCTATTGACCAGCATTAGCACCCATCAAAACAAAATATATCATCAATCCAGAACAACTACAATTATATTATTTGGGACTTGAAAAATGTTACCATTCAACTAGAAAAGTAATTTTATTTCTGCAATTACAAAGACATGTCTAGAATTAATTTTTGGTAACATCTAAAATTTGTTAAATTGAGCAACCTAAGACAGACACCTATATATTTTGACATATATTTGGTCACCTAACTTCCTCTAGGATATTTCATGCATTTTTTTCTAAGCAAAATTATTTAAAAAAAGATTTAATGTAAATACTAAACTTCCGTAAGACTTTCTTCTTCTTACACATCTTAAAGTGTTTTATAAGAAGCCAGATTCTCTGCTGTTATAAAGACCTTACAAATTTTCTTCTGTAGCAGTCAAAAAGTTTCAATGCAATTATGTGCTGAAGCATGTTGCAATGGAAAAAAAAAAAAAAACACCAGCGGTGTACCTGTAAAGCAGCCTCTTCAAGAATCTCAAGATCTTCTTCAAATTCATTACCTGCTGTAAAAACAGGACTTATTTTCACAGCAAAAAATAAACTTATTTTTCATAACAATAATATTGACATTTAGCTACGCATGATGGAACACAAAATTCAATTCTGTTTAGTGAACCTTTTATATTACAAAATTTAAGTTTGCAAGATGATGTGTAACATTTTTTAACCAGTAGTTGAAAGATTAGTATTTTCAAGTAACATTGTAACATGCAGTACTGTGTAGCTCAGTGCACAAGCAAATAAACAATATACATTACACAAAACAAAAATTTGGCACTTATCTTCTCATCTCCAAGACAGTATGTATGGCAAATCTTTGGATGTGACTAGATACTTTAAGAAAAAGATTTTGGGATGTAAAGATGGTTTCTGGGAAGCAGTACCTACAAATATGCACCAGCTGCTCCCTTTTAAGAACTTACCATAGTAACAGTATTTGAAAACCTGATAAACTCTGCACAATTTTGTAAATGATGATTCTTCCTAAAACATGAAACTCAAATACGTTCTATTATACAATATTTCTTTCTCACAAATGCAACTAAAAAGTCTGATTCCAGGGTGACCAGAATTGCCAAACACAGTCTTTTAACAGAAAAGCAAAACAGATAAGGCTACCATATTTCTACTCTCTCTCAAAAACACATCAGGCAATTCTACTAGTAAGAAGAGAGAAAGAGAAATGAGAAGAATCAAGTCCTAAGGCATTTTTGAAATTCAAAGAAATAAAGATATATAAAAACTCTGCTCTCAGAAATAACTTCTACCAAATTTGAAACAATTAGTAAGTAATGTTAAATGCACCAATGAATTCCACATTGCCGTTCAAGTTAGATCTTGGTCACAGACCAGACCAACTGGTCTCCAATATACTACTTCTCTTGGGAAGAAGCACGTTAAAATTTGAGTCTTGGAGAAATGGCATGGAGGAATTATGACCTTTTGAACATGGTAATTCAAATAGTATTTGGGTGTACTTTTAATTTCCTAATACATGAAGGAATCACTGTCTGTTCCATCTTCATTTGTAGCAAAAAAACGCTAAAAGCCTTCTTGATGTCCTTTCAAAACACTTTTTTGGCTACTTGTATATAGAATATACCCACTATAACAATTACTAAAAGCAAGGTCTTTGTGAAGAACAACCTCCTTAACATTAATAGATCAAGATAAATCATGCAAATAAAGCTGAAGATGGAAGGGTCCTGCACAGATGCCAGTAACAACTATTAACTCTGATTTGAAGTCACTTCAACCTTTCTATTTTCCTTGACAGAAAGTTTCCAGACAAGCCCTTTTTTTTTTTTTCTATTCCTGACGCCCTTTGCACAACCTTCCACAAATGTACCTGATCAGAATTTTCAACCATGTGTTTCCTATTTCCTTTTCTTAAAATTCTGCCACATTCATTAAGTTTCTTATTTGTCTTCATTAAAATCGCCAGGTTTTAGGAGCACTTAGTTAGATCTGGAGGTCTAAAGAGTATCTGAGAAATAGAGCAGGATTTACTTCACCTACTTTTGGGCAGTGACGCATGAGATAATGAGCTCAGGACTTAGATATTACAAGATATCTTTACAGCAAATGAAGGAGAAACAGGCTCCTCCTTTGGGTAATTAATTTCACTTTTCTTACATCTTCATCTTAGGATGACACAAACCATTCTCTGAAGACATCTACTTTACCTCTAAAGAAGGTCAGAACTACTAGCTTAGATATAGATGCCTAACTTCTACATGCCAGAGTTCAGGCATTTTAAGTTGAGCTGCTAATTCTTTTCCAGAGTGAGTCTTTTTCATAGGTTAATTTCTTTAGCCCGTATATGTCCACGCAAGGAACAAAGGTAAAATTGTAGAAATTATAAAATAAAGTATGAAAGGTCTAACACAAAGGGCCTTCTTGTATGTATGCAATACAAGACAGTCTTTTATGAGATTATATAGGTTTTTCTTAAAGGCCGCTCCATTCCACAAGTAAGATACTGCTCCGCAGATGAGCAATAGCGGTAGTATTTTTAAGACACCATTTCATTTGCAGCAAGAGGTAGAAGATACATAATCTAGAATGCAGAAAAAGGACAAGTAGTCTGATACTAAGTCATTTAAAGGTTGCTCTAGAAAACCAAGTTTTACCTCTTCTCCTGCCACAGTGTTTTTCTGAGACGCCATGCAAAACACTTAAAGCAAAATTACAGGCAACCGAAATCTATCTTAAAAAGGCTGCACAGTGGTTTACATCTGCAAACACTACCACTGTTGCCTATAATTCATCAGTTTTGTTTATTCAGAGGCTCCAGTGGTCTTGCAGAGAAACAATATACACAATGCCTCTTTGTCATTAGCTTTATAAGATTATCAGCAACATTAACATACTTGGTTGAAGTCCTTGAGTTGGTGTTAAGTAAATGATCAGATGAATCAACTGTAATTATGTCAGTAATCAGGAAACTCTTTACAGTCAATGCACCTATCCCTCCTCTCTTGCAGATCATATGCAAACACTTTTATAGGTGGCTGAGGCTTGCACAGGTAACTTAACTGCATGTTTTATTTCAAATTCCTTCCATCTGAAAGCCTGTAAAGCCAATCTATGTACCACCGTACTTTCCCTTCCCGTTTTAGACATTCAAAATTAGAACAAACAAAAAAAATCTCTTTAGAAAGAAGTATGAAGCATTAGAAAACCTGGGAAATTGTTAGAAACATTTCAATTTTAGCTTCTTTCTTTTTTTTTTTGTTGCATAGGAAAACAGTAGGATAAATAGGTGCTAGGGAAGTCAACAGAACTAAGGAGTTAATGCAGCTGTTTGGAGGAAAACAGAAGAAGGCCCTACTTAAACTACAGAATTGCCTGTACTTTTGAGAGAGAAATACAGATCTATCAGTGCAATTGAGGTGTCTATTTACAACATAACGTACGAAACCTGCACAAATACACAAGCAAAATACCGAGTTAAAAATTTCAAATCAAGTTTTGTGGTTATAACTGCACACTGATCAATGCCCTCCTGCTTATTAATACATAATTCCAGTCTCATTAACAATATTTGAGCTCTCATTTGTGCTCCTAAATTAAAAAGACCAAAAATATACCCTATTACAGATTTTGAGACTATTTTTCCTATACGCAAACGTTAATTAGGAGAAATGCTATTACACAGAATATGGCTGCATCATTAGAAAGTTCTAATTCAATCTCTCTATCCACTAATTTTCATAAACTCGTATTTTTCCTTGCATTTTGAATTGCATTCGGGTTACTGTAAACTTTTATTTGCTGCATCTGCTGTAAAAGTCTGTAAATTCTTTTGTAATTGTAAGAAAAAAACTACAGCAGAAATATTTTAGGCTATAAGGTCTACAGATGCAATGCTTACTTTCAATTTTAAACAAGTCATTTTAAATTTTACAATTCAATGCTGCAGGTATTTTTCATTCACAAAGGTGTGGAGTGCAGGGATAAAAACAGTGAAAGAGAAACACAAATAAGATACCTGCACATTTGTGAAGTACCACGAGGAAATTGTAGGACATAGCTCGTACACTGATACACTACCTGTGGATGGGGTGAGTTGGTTCAGATTTAAATGACCAGGTTTCCCTCCTCCCCATACACACACGAAGGGAACAGTGTAAGCAGAAAACACCACCACTTTATTATCTCATTTGATTAATTCAGCTTTAGAATCAATTCTGTATGATCACCTCTAACTGAAAGCAACATTAAGACTTAAATGTAGTATTCATTCAGAAATCCCAAACCAATAATGAAATAACAAAGTATGTTCTTTGAGTAGGACTTACCAATGGGAAGTGCTAGATCTTTCTTCATCAAAGCTGCTGCACATGATCCTCCTAAATTGGCCAATTCTTTCTCCAGCTGAATAATGCCCTTCAAATTGAAACAAATTTTAAAACAAAAAAGAGTGCCTCAGAAAACAGGTCAATGAATGTGTTTCCCTGACACTGCTTTAGCCTAACCGTGTGTTCCAGTTTGACGTTTCTCAGTGACATTATTCCTGTCAAACAGCTAGACTGTCATGTTTTGCTGTGACATGGGCCAGAGTACCAAATTTTTAGAACAATTTCAACTAGGTAATAGTATTAATAGATGGGTTACCATGCTTCTGGTAGCCTAGTGAGAACATATGGAGATGACGGTCTTTTGTCTGTAATGTTAAAGAGAAAGGGAACTTCCTAATACAAAAACCCTACCAATACGTATTTGGATTGCAAAGCAACGCCTCTTCTAAACTGTACATACCACATGAGCTCACATTACCATCTTGCTTAAAGGTAGTACTATTCATAAATTTTTTTCCTCTTCCCTTTCTCTAGTTGTAGAGGCAAGGATGGGAAAAAGATTCCGTAATTTTCCTCTCTCCATTATAAATCTTGGGAGAAACCTTGACAGTTTCTCCCTTCTATTCACACTGGAAAGCTATTTATTCCCATTGATGCTGCTGTTCGAGGGAATGAGAAGACTCCTCCTCCCTGCTACCAGACTTGTCACTGAAAACCCAGAAGAGTCTCTCCATCAGTATCTTTCAACCTTGTTCACAAGGAAAAAAAAATAATAGACCACGCAAACAGTTTTCAAATACACGGAGGGGAGAAGGCTGAGTGCAAGGAATGAGGAGACAGCAGTGTGGCTAGGGAGGTTGTAGCTACTTTTTAAACCATAAAGAAATGTACCTGACATTTTCCCTTCAACTTTTCCCAGCTACTTGCAGGCACAATCTCTTTAACTTTGCTCACAAAAAGGTGTTGACACTAAAACCAATTTTATGTTTTAAAGAAATCTGTGGGTGGTTCAGCACACCTCTGACAGATGCCAAAAAAATGATGGATGACAAAAATACCCCAAACAAACCACCACCGAAAAACAGCGGGGGAGATGGGAAACCTCCATCTGATGTATTTTCTAGGCAGACTTACAGAAACTGGTAATATATACGGTAGGTAAAAAATCCTTTTTGGAAAGAGCCTTCAAAATCTGTAACCATAGACTTGCCTTGTATTCTCTGACACTCCCAAACAGCCCGAAAAATCTCCAAAATGCATTTTAAACTAAACCCTTGAAAAACTGCATCTTTAGGACTCAAACCAGCAGGTTCTGAAATAGCAAGCAAGTAAAAATGTTAAATGTGTATCAACCCACCAGACACTTCTCTGCTGTGTTAACACCCCTTATGCAGAAGGCACTTTTTGCATATATTCTGTACGTTTAATAATGGCCATCAAAAAACCTTCCTTTTCATTCAAAGCATAAATCTACAATTTCTGCAAAAATCCTAGGGTTAAACAAAGTTTAATAGTTCAACTACACCTGATTCCTTGATGCACTTGCTCACACTCAATGCCATCTTTCAGTTATTGCAGAGACTTCCCTGACAATGAATATAATTCAATATACTATAGTTAGGTGACAGTACCAGAAGCTTGTCCTTTGGCAGTAGAGATAATCAGATATGCAAAAACTAATCCCACTGACTTGAATTAGGTCTTACTGATACTTTGTTCCTTTAAGCTAGAGAAAACACAGTGGTCACCAGAACATGTGCTGCTTTTTCTACCAGTGTTAACACTTCAGAAAACTGTCATCAAAAAGTTTCCGAAAGAACCAGAAACTTGCACTGTGTGTCCAATTACTTAAATTAAGTTACTTATGGAAGCTTTAGTCCATAGCTTAAACACTGTAAAACTTGCTTTTCTATTTACAGAACTTTAGAGTGTTTGGGCTATAAAAAAAGGTATGTTTGAAAACAATTACTTGCAACTTTTCTTTAGATGATATAGATAACACATTGGCTAGCATGTTTTAGCACTGAGTGTTAAACACATGCCAGGAGCTTTGTTTGTAAAAAAATTAATGACATATGAATCTGCATCTTTTTTTCTGCTTAAGCAAAAATTATTATTCTTATTATTCAAACACAGACTAGTTAGATTATCTCTAGGACTTAGAAATCTGATTTGCTGCAAGCCATAGTTAATAATCTTATGGTATGTTTTCTTATCTGATATGTTACGAAATTCCAAAGAATCTCACATTTTGAAAACCTGAAGACATGATTTAGCTTGAACAGAATTCAGGAATAAAATGAGGTAAATCTTCTGTGAGGGCTGTAGTGTAAGGAAGATGCAGGCCTTGTGAAGTTCATGTGAAGCAACAGGCCCGAAGACTCCCAAGATAAGGGAAGGGCTATTTTTCTGGAATTATTATAAAGTATATTAAGTGTTTTCAGTAATCTCAAAGTAAGCCAAAACAAAGCTCTGGCCCAAGGACATGAAGAAATTTTAGCTTCCCTTTGCAACAAAGAAACAGTGGTGGAAATGACTCGTGTCCCTAAGGGCAAGACAAGGTGACCACTGCACAAAATCTCAGGTAGCCTAAATGAGCACAGCATTTCCAGGGAGTCTGAGAGTTCTGGTATGAGTGAATACTGGAAAAATAATGCAAGTCTGTCATCCCATAATTGGTAGTGACAGTAAAATACAAATCACTGTATCTGAAAGCCCCGATCCTTTGGATTTCTGACAGAAGACTAGGTCAGAATTTTAGGAAATTTCATATCCCATTGACATACTAAATAAAATCATGCTATGTATTTCCAGACTGTCACAGTTATTAAACAAACAAGCAAGCCATTCCAATAATATTCAGATTAAAGAATTCCAAACAAATGAAGTCTGTAACAAAAAATGTTAAAAACTTACATGAAATTAATTTTAAAATATTTTGCTAATGTTACTTAGTCAGAAGTGGAAATACAAATATTTTTACCAAAACAATTGGCCTTATAGGAGGGAATTAATAGGTGCAGCACCTGTAGCCATTTCACTTTTTCCTTACCTCATCAGATCCTGGACTAAATTCATATCCAATTGCATAACATTTGAAACCATAAAAACACGCCTTTTCATCTTTCACATAGTCTGACGCAGTCTCCAGAGAAAAAAGAGCTTCATTTCCTTGTAGGAAGTAAGACAATACATAAAATAAATTAATACATATATAAATAATTAATATTTCTCCTCTGTTTGTATGCTTCTCCTACATGAGCATATATGAAACGCAGGCCTTATATGTAACACGTAAGGTAAAACCACGAATAACATATAGATTAACACTTTGAACAAGAAACCTAATATAAACATAATCAACTGATATACAACCAATAGCTCATAATGAGCTCTTGCCAGCTTGGATGAAGATACTTTTTCAATTTTGTTTTCTAAGATAATTCTGCAGAAAAATAAAACCTTATTTCATTACTTTAATAATTCACATTACTAGAAATTATTGCAGTATCTATTTGTTACCTGGCAATACTAATACCATGGTAGGCCATCCTGAAGATCCAGAGAATTTTTTGAGTTCTATCCATGAATTAAGGTTTTCATGAACAGAAGCATGCTTTGGTCCAAATCCCAGACTCTGTGCAATTCTGACAGGAATTAGTAAACGAAGAATATCTTCTGATTGAGCAGTGCCACACTGAGTGTCAAACTCTATTGTTATCCACCTGACACATTCAGGAAAAGTCACCTAAAACAAAACAATAGTCTAATTATGTGCAAGTTTGGGGGGTTGTTGTTGTTTTTTTTTTTACATTTATTTCTTCATTTCTGTTTAGATTTAACTCTTTAAGCTATGAAAGTGATTCAGCTATGTAATTCTGTACAGTTCTTTTGATATGTTTTAGATTAACATCAGCCTAATTTATTCTTTGGAATTCAGACATACCTGAAATGCTTTACACCTGACAATTATAATCATGTACTATAACATGTTCAGGGTAAATATTTGCACTTATACCATTTGTGATTGTTTTTAAGAACTCTGCACAGGACAATTAAAGTAAACAGCCACAGACTACTATAAACATTTAACTCTCAAATACCTTTTTAAATGCAAACTTCAACAAAGACATTCAATATCTGTTTTGTGCAATCCTAGAAAAGTACACAGCTTTACAAGCTGAATCACGCTCGTGAACATGGCCTGCAGTACGACAGCACATAGCTACAGAAATTCAAAAGCAGTAATAACTAAGCCTAAGGCTTCAGATGAGCTTCATAAACTTTTAGAATAACAATAAGCATCATTGCATCTGGAAGATCATATGATAACTATATTTTCTGCAGTGGATGTCTTGCTGTCTCACAGGACAAGCAAGTGGAACAGTAAAAAAAAAAAAATCTCCTATGAGGAGAGGCTGAAAGAGTAGGGGCTGTTCAGCCTGGAGAAGAGAAGGCTCCGGGGAGATCTTATTGCGGCCTTCCAGTACCTAAAGGGGGCCTACAGGAGAGCTGGGGAAGGACTTTTTACTAGGGCACTCAGTGATAGGACGAGGGGGAATGGCTTTAAGCTGGAAGAGGGCAGGTTTAGATTAAACATTAGGAAGAAGTTTTTCACTTTAAGGGTGGTGAGGCACTGGAACAGGTTGCCCAGAGAGGTTGTTGAGGCCCCGTCCCTGGAGGTGTTCAAGGCCAGGCTGGACGTGGCCTTGGGCAACCTGGTCTAGTGGGAGGTGTCCCCACCTATGGTAGGGGGTTTGGAACTCGATGATCTTCAAGGTCCCTTCCAACCTAAACCATTCTATGATTCTATGATAATTCATGATCTCCAGCTCTTACTTGATTCCAGGTTTGCTACCTCTGGATTTATAGTCGTGGAATCAATATGACTGCAGAACTCACTATTTCAAGAGCTGAAACCCAAGATTTATCTCACAGGCCTGTAAGCTATGCATCAGCCCTTTACTCAACTAGAAAAAACACCCTTTCTCTATTGATGTTGAGGAAAACCTAGTTTTACTGCAACAGTCACCCATGTAAGGCAGAATGAATCCTACTCAGAGTGACAACACAGTTAAGAGGACTTTGCAGACTTCTGCAATGCCAAATCACAGTCCAAGTGAAAGTAATTAACGAAGAATTTAAACTGGCAAAGCAGCAATAGCCAGCATAGGGATCCATGATGCATATTAATTTGACTAGAGTGGACATTAGGCATTTTTTACAAAGCATTTTTTTGGCATTAGGTAAGAAAGTCTGAGATACTATTAGATAATGTATACATAAAGACTTCCAGCTTCTACAATCCGTACAGTTAGAGCAAAGAAACTGCATGACAGTAGCAAAATCTAAGACTGAGCACATTTAGGGACTTACAGTAGATACCTGCATTAGGGGGTTAAAACTACACTAGTTTCAACTATACTTACTGGACAAACAGAGGTGTCTCCAGAAAGCAGTACAGTAATAATATAGGAAATTGTCTCCTATATTAGACAATATGAATTATCATCCACGCCAACAACTTTTCAGAAAGTGAACATTGCCGAAACAAAACCACATGTCAAAAGCTTTTCAAAAACTGCATGCGCACTTTGAAATGGTGCTTACCTTATAGTGTGTAACACAGGCAGGTTTATAGGGATGCTCACTTTCTACAACAGCATAGTGATTGGAGGTAGTACAAGCTGAAAGCCCTTGCTCCGGTTGGTTTCCGGTGGTGCTGTCTGTGGACTGATTTGGGTTAAAAGCTGGAGGGGCGTATTTCTGATTCAGAACAGCCACAGAAGGAAGCAACTGTTGTACCAGGCCAAAGACCTCCACAGCAACCTGTAACATAACACCACACGCAATAACGTATTATTACTGGGTGAAAACAATACTCAAAACCCTACAATTCTCTACAGTGATTGCTTTGGATATTCTCACTTCATTCAGTCATTTTCCAATTCCACATGTACACAATCCTGACAGAAAAAGCATCACTACATTAATCTCAAATACTCCTCTTGGAGACTTGCAAAAGCTGAAATAAAAATCTGTATACAACTGCAAGATACCTTCACTAAAACACCTTCTCTAACACTAAAAAGCCGTAACATTAACAAACAATAAGCATGAGTTGAGACAAAGCAAATACCATATTGAAGTCATAGTCCAGTTATATTTTGTTTTTTAAACATTAATAGTGGTTTTTTTTCAAATATTCAACATATTTTAATGCTTGTAGTATTAAGCACCACATTGTTCTCTGTAATCTTTATGACATTTCCAAAGGAGAGGAACATTTCTAAAGCAAAACACTTGGTCCTAAATTCCAGTTCATCACAGTAACAAGCTAACTAAAAACTGAAACTATTTTAATGAAATGAATCTGCTAGTGGCCAGTCCTCTTTCCTCGCCCTTTAAAACGAAGTTAGAAGAGAGCTTACAGTTCATGAAAAAGCAGTAAAAGGCAACAGTGTTTACTAGCTAAGGATTAATAACAGTTGTAAATCTAATAGATTTCAAGACTGTTCCAGACCAGGCACATGGAAAATGCTCTGCCACTGAAAAGTAACGATATTTTCATTTATAGCTGACATCTTGCCATCTCTAAAATTGATAGAAATAATCTTAATGAGCAGCTACCACTGCTTTGGATATTTATTGTAAAAACAGGGTTTACCGAATATAAAAAACATTTCATCCCACCAATATTCATCAATAAAAGTGTCATATACTCAGATCCTTTAAACTTTTTGTCTTTTCCTACTGTTAAAGCCTGTCATATTTCTATGGAGGAGCATACCTTGGGAATGGCTGCCGCTACTGGTCCTATGTAGGCTATTATGAGGGGAAGCAGCATTGAAAACAGACTGGAAGAGCTGAGTAGTTCTGGAATGTCTTCAGCTAAACGAAGATGATTACAACACAGGTATTATTAATAAACGTACCATGGTTCAAAATACACCACATTTTTCTGGTTTGCTTGTTACGAGGTAAACATCTAGTTTCTACAGTAGTTTCTACTTCAAATTAAAAATTTTAATTATCTAGGCATTGGCAAATTCTAAACCTGCAAGGTTCACCTGAGAAACATGCCATTATATACAGTTCTCTGAGAAAAATTGCTCCTCTTAAAACATAATTTTATTGCATTCTTTGCCATTTTGTGAAACTGTGTTCCTACTTTCTATGGTATAAAAGCTAGCACAACAAGCTCCTCCCAGCCCTCCAAATCAATTTCTATAGCACTATGCAATATTCTGGGCATTTTGACAAGCATGATTGAAAACGGTAGCTTAAAACCACTCAGTTTTAAGGCTAACATCTACATTTCTCAAAAAGGGATGTTTAGGTGCTTATAAATGCATTACATCCACCAGTCTTCCTGATTACCACCACTGTGCAAAACATGCAATAAAATCTGGAACTGACCCATCACACCATATCTTTTGGAAATAAAGAATCTTACCAGCTTTATTATGATACTTGCTAATTTCATGAGCTAATTTATACGAGGTATCTGTCTACGATATCTCAAGTGCAGCCCAACAACTTAGAAAGTTACAGTTTGATACCTATAGTAATGACAGGTTAGAAAAATATTCTTTGGAAAGCTAAAGAGAAGTATCACAATTTTTGTATCACTGATTTTCTGCTATTATCTCTTGCTATCAAAGAAGGAAGTTTTGAAAAGTATATTTTGAAAGTCAATTTTCAAAAGCCTTACCATCTACAGCAAGAGCCCTGTGCAACAGGTCTTTGGCTGCCCGTACAACAGCACTCACGACAGAAAGAGCCCTGCTACAATTTTTATCTTCTTCATTAGCTCTGTTCAAAAGCTGTGATTGCAGATCTCCATCATACTCACTCCTGGATGGTGGATTAAGTTAAAGTAAGTTCACAAAATACAAAGTTATACGAAAATAACACGACTGACTGATTTTTGGCACAAAGTAAAACAGTTAATTCATGATAAAGCAATAAAGGAAACAATCATAGAAAACTCAGGGTATATTTTGGAGGCAATGCCTCAGCGATAGCCCTTTGCAGTCATTTTATTTTTATTTGGCAGAAAATATGAAAAGCATGTTTTGAAATGTTTCTTTTGATAAGATGCCTTTCAAACCACAGAAACATATTAATTGCTATGCTCTTCCAAACCTAACCACCTATCTTGATAAAAACACAATAATACTAAACGCATCACAGAAACGAGTAAAACCCTTTCAATAGATATATCTGCAGTATCATAATAGAAAAAGATTCTCCTTCCCTATTCTAGAGTTTAATTTTGGTTTTGAAACACAATCTTAGGCTTACCCTTAACAAATAGTTTTTTCTTTGAAATCCACTCTGTATGTCAAATTAGGTTCTCCTAAACAACATTATGCACAAAACTATTTCAATAATATACAGAAAAGATCTGGTTTGATTTGCTTTTTCAAAGCAGTCAAATGATAATTATAAACTAATTGAAGCCCTCAATATGATAGTGATTCAGCCTTGGCATAGACAACCAAAATCACTTAGCCAACACGTAAAGCAAAATTTCCCATTCTCTTTTGGACTTCTTATGTTTGTCCATAAAGATTTGATCTTTCAAAACACCATTCCAGATCATCAAGATTCTGGGACTGGCACCTCAATGTTCAAAAACTTTACTGGGAGCAGTTCAGGCCACAAGGATACTTATCCTTCTCTATGACTTAAATTAACCGCTCTCACAAAAATGTATTTTTTTTGTCAGTATGTCCTAAAATTGTAGTTTTACTGTCAGCCTCAAGCCTTTTTAATTTGAATTTATTAGTGACTGACAGTGGGTGCAATTCCAACTGGGTACAGTTCCAACAAATCCTTCCAAAGCGATTTCTACCCTTATTAGAAGTGCATTAACATGCTTTTTTTGGTATGGCCTTTCTTGGCATTTATATAAGCAACAATTCTATTTGTATTTGAGCATCCCTCAAACAAGATCAAGTGTGAATCTTACAAGCTTACAAGTTCTGTAATAGTTGACTCAACATTTATTCCTTTACTGTAGACAAACCAAAACCTCAAGTCATTATATATCAGACTGGGAACCCTCAAACTGACAAAGTTCGTAACTATAGTCATTCATCAGACCAAATTTAGGTTTCTGCTGTCCAAGCAAACTTCAAAAGACATTGTGATTACAGGCAATAGTCTGCAAATTTTCCAAACAAAACTTAATTTATTCTGTAACAGTTCTGGTTGTGCCATTATGGTCCTTCAAAAGCGTCTTAGAATTTTATCACAGTTGAAACAAAAAAAAATCTGAGACCGTTCTCATCTGAAGACCACAGTTTGGTGTTGTTTTTTGCCACGTTAGCTTATTTTTAACTCTGAATGCCCTGAAGCTTCCATTTACTGAGGTTTTATGTCCTTTGCTTTTCTGAATTCAAATAAATTGTTACTTCACCACTATTCTGATTTTTGCTTATATAAAAGCAGAAATTCTAGGATGGGAATAGATGTTTTACTTGTCTTCTTTGCTTCTTCTTAGATAATATGATGCTTCATAATCATGATATTTCATAATAAAATTCCTCCAAACACTGGAGAAATTCCCTAAACACAGATGTCCAAGATTCCATGAGGCTAAATCAACGAAAGTATCGTAGAATGGTTTAGGTTGGAAGGGACCTTGAAAATCATCGAGTACCAACCCCCCTGCCATGGGCAGGGACACCTCCCACTAGACCAGGTTGCCCAAGGCCCCATACAGCCTGGCCTTGAACACCTTCAGGGATGGGGCCTCAACAGCTTCCCTGGGCAACCTGTTCCAGTGTCTTACTTTCAAAGTGAAAAATTTCTTCCTAATGTTTAATCTAAACCTGCCCTCTTCCAGCTTAAAGCCATCCCCCCTCGTCCTATCACTACATGCCCTTGGAAAAAGTCCTTCCTCAGCTCTCCTGTAGGCCCCCTTTAGGTACTGGAAGGCCGCAATAAGATCTCCCTGGAGCCTTCTCTTCTCCAGGCTGAACAGCCCCAACTGATACGCACCACTGTAATTCCATTCTTTGATAAGCAATTACTGTTAGTACTGACAAGCTGGATCCTTGAGTACAGCCAATCTCATGTTTTAAAAGAGTTTAGAACTATCCCATATCTTCAAATATACTGTTACTATAATTTTGCTGGCAACTTTATTTCTTCATATTTTAGTTCCTTTAAAACTCTAAGAGCAACATATTCTTGTGATTGTTAGTCCAAAACACGTAATTTATTGTAGCATTACTTATTTTATCCTCTTCATCTTTTATTAGGTAGGTATATCTCCCACATAATTAAATATCAAAGTAAATTGCTATTTCTTGCTCCTTTTACTCCTTGGATCTACTGTTGATGAGCCTTTTACTCAAAACTCAATTTTTGCTGTAAGAAGCGTGACACATTTTTTTTGCTGTACAGGTAATAGTAGTAATTCATACATTCAGGCGCTGCCACATTTCGAAAATCATGTCTTCATGCATATTAGGGTAAGCACTTCAAAAATGGAAGCAATGCTTTCTGCAAAAGCATTTCCTTAAGTGAATTCCTATTACCATCCTGAAAGGCTAAAATAAAGCTTCCCTGCACGGCAGTCAGGTATTTTCAGTGGATTTTCTTCAGGCAGTTGCAATTTCTCTTTTTATACCTTTGAATCTCTACAGTAAGAGAGAAGGCAGTTCCTATATAAACAGAACTTGCTCCCTTACATGTTCCAGTCCTTTCTGACAACAGAGGAAGGAACTGAACAAAATCAGAGACAAACATTCCACCAAGTAGTCTCTCAAAAATGTCTTAGGTTATAGGAAAAAACAGAGATTCAAGTATTGCACCTTACCAGTGTCCCATACTGCAGCTTTAAAGCAGTAGATAATGGACTTTGTAAGAGAGGTCTACCATCAAATTATTAGCCAAGTTCAAAAAAAAAAAAAAAATCTAAAACAATACTGGAAGAGGCACCAGTACAACTGGTGTCCTGAAAACTGTCTTCACTAAATAACTTAAGTCTGAAACTACACTGGAAGAACACAATGTTGCTGTTAAAGAAGCTCTTTCCTCAAACACACTCCAGATGTATTTTTGAGAAGTAACAGAAATAAATACATGTGGTATAATAGCCCTATGATGGTTTTATTCACAATCATGACAACATACAAACCTGTAATAAAGAAGCTGTGGAATTTGTCCTCGTGTTTGGTTTGTGCCATTACTGCTCAGACTACATGTACTAAACGTAAATGTTACACCATCTGGACACTGAACTGTAGTCATTCCTCCATCTCCATTGGCAGTCCGGCTTCCGTAATTCCTCAAACGAACTGCATATTTCACATTTTCCTTAAAAAGGAGAGCCAAAAACAGTATGCAGTATAAAGCAAGTATATAAGTTAGGCTTCATGGCATTATGAAAGCTATTATTTTACATTAATACTGGAGAGAGAAAAGTCCTTCAAAGCACTTGACAAATGAAATTAACTGAAAAAGATCCAGCATTTAACAAAAGCCAATGCTGTTCCATGTTCCCAAACTATGGACCACAACTTGAGTAAAATATTACTTCTAATTACTTGAAGAGTGACCAGGTACCCAAGAAAATTAGCTACCAAATTGCACACACAAAAGTTGCACATTCAAGAATATTCTAAATTACGAAGCAATTACAATCTATCTTATGCTATGACAAAAATTCAGACTTTTTCTTTTTGCTGCTGGGATTTGAAATTTTCAGTTAGAGTGGAACAGAAAATTTATAAAGCAAACATGTCCAAATTAATTTGTAAATGTGTACACAAAAAAACCCCAATTTCATTATCTAAAGAAGTCATATGAAACTCCAGATGCGCACTTCTCTTATTTACCTTCAGAGGCACAACTTTGTCAAGTCTGATTTCAGCTATGTCACTGGGAGAATCATCTGTGGTATAAGTTCCTTTAACCAACTCTAAAGATGTCCATCTATGAGAATGAGTTGAATCTCCAGTATGATCACTCTGATTCAAAGAAACAAAGTCATTTTAATACATTTATAATGTATTAAATGACACAACGCATTCATGCAGTCATGCAAGTTACGCTTTCTTGTATGAATTATAACACACAGCATTACAAATAAAACAAAGCTGAAAAACCTGTTCAGAGTCAACAACAAAGGCTTTCTGCTAAAAAGGAAATTACTGAGCAGAGAGGTTAATTTCCCACAGCAACCTGTGCTTGCCCTTGGGCAGAGATTAGAAAAGTTGATTAAAGTAACAACTGGGTATAAAAGGAGAGAGGTTTTTCTTCATTACAAGAACACACAAACCAGTTTTATGCTTCTAAGAAACTACTTCAACCACACATGAAACATCTGTAGCTACAGCCTGACCATGCTGGTAGACTACCCCTTTGGTTTAAAATCTTTTAACTTGGTCTCCTTTATTTCTTATTTTCCTTCACAGTTTGCAAAAAGATAACAGGTACTAACTTACGTTTAGCTCCAGGAAGTGAAAAGCTCACTATATTTCAAATATCATACATAATAAAGTAAGATTTCAAGACCATAACCAAGAAAAGGACCCTGCTGGATATGATATGGAGCTTGCAATACCACAAAAATCACCACCACAAGCAAGTCAAAAAACTTTACTACCAGTGCACTGTTTTACTGGTAGCCTAGACTGTCTAAGAGTATTGCAATACTACTTTGAAAAACATATTATGAAAAACTCTGAGGTTACTTTTGTTCAAATTGCATTCTCAAATGCAGTACTTACATCATCAACTAATACCTCCAACTCATACTCATGAATTCCTCCTCCACCATAAACAGAAAATCCTACTACAACTACACCAGGTTTGTCGACAGAGAAACATATTGCATCAGGAGATCCATTCCCAGTATTCCAGCTTCTTCCCTGACTTGTTTTAGTGAATCGGTTTGGAGTGGATTTGACAGAATGAAGAGAGTTCAGCCCATCAACCTGTAGAAAGTTAAATACAAGCACCAGGAGAAGTTAACTGCTAAATGTTAGACAACATCAACAAAGCAAAGTTAAGAGAATTAAATTACCAGATTTTCAACTGGGTAAAATTTAAGTCAACTGATAAAACACAGACGATGCCACTACTGGGGTTTCTATTCAGTATCGACTGAAAAGAAAAAAGAAAACATAATTTCTGGTAATTGGGAATTATCTAGGAATAATTAGAATTGGATTTCTAATTTTTTCAAGTATTTAAATATATATTTTACAGGATGAATTAGCACCAAACATAGATTAACTGTACTTTAAGAGTTAGGTATTTCTGCCTTCGGTAATGTCAAGATTAATAGAGGACAGATATAGATCTTACGTAATGATATCATCTTTAATCAAGATGTTATCGAAAGCTGGGTTCTTTCTGTGAAAAAAGTCTGCTGATAATACAGAGACAGTGACATCCTTTTAATAAAAACTCAAATAAGTTTCCATCATTTAACAACATGGACTTGATGATCTTAAAGGTCTTTTCCAGCCATGACAATTCTATGATTCTAGCCTCAATTAAAGGGAACCTGTGTGTGTGATTATGAATCTCTGGATTTTAAAAAGTTTAACTCAGTACCACTCTCAGGTTGGAATAGAAAGCAAATAAACTGGAAAAAGTCTAATTATATAGACAAATATAATACACACATTTTATAATATTGAATACATAAAAGAAGATATATATATAAGGAGTATCTTACTTATAAAGGAGACGTAATGCATAAACAAAACACATTATAAATTCTGACCCATAATCAAAAGCAGATAGAATAAGAACACACAAGGCAGCCATGATACCTTGACAGGCACAGAGATGCTCAGGTATGCAGCACTGCCTCCAGTGAGCACTGAACAAATACATTTTGATTGTATACGTACAGACATGAATGCAAAAAGAGAAGCACTCAAAAGAAAATTGCCATTTTGTAAACAAGTTGCAGTATTCTGCAGCCATAATGAAGTAGCTAATTACCAACAGTACTTCCTTAATACAGCAAATACATACTTTCAAATTTATGTTGAAAGCTACTGAGAACTGAGAAATCCAGCATCTGTGAAAGATCTGCACATCTATATAACTCCTGCCACAGCCTGTATCATATTCATAATTAACTTGTCCTGAAAGACTTCTACTAATGATTTTATAGAAGCTTTACCTCAGATCCTAGTGCCGATGCTGTAAGCTCGCTCACAATACTAGCAAGCAACCCACAAGTATTAGAAACGAGGTGTGAAGAGAAAAGTTCATTTTCTCTTCTAAGGCTGTTGCGTACTGGTAAAACAACAATGACCAACATCTTTTCCAGCACTTCCCGAAAGCTTGTCATCCCCGAAACATTTTCTTCGCTCTGCATTACGAAGAGAAAAATGATAAATGACATTGCTCTTACTTAAAAAAAAGTAAGAAAACCACGTTGATTTTCATATATTATAAGTATTAGGTAATTGAAAAATCCATGACTTCTTAAAAATAAGAAATGTCTAGAGGGTAGAAAAAAAAATTAAAAATTCTCAAAGCTACTATAGTATGTATTTCTTTTTCAAAAAACTGATTAATAATCTAGCTTCCAGAGTGAGGTCGTGTGGACTTTATTTGCATTGCAAAGATATATAGGTGTCCTTCTCAGGAGAGAGCTTTCCTTATAGCCCTCCTTGCCATACTATCTATAAAGCATACATTAGAATACAACAGATATATAGCTACCTATGAAACTCTTCATATCATCATCTTTCCCATTGTCTAAAAAGAAACTCGGAAGCTTTTTGGGTTTGATGTTAGTGAAGAGATTCTTCTGTGCAAACAGGTAAGATAAAACCAGTGGTGGGATGCTTATGCTGAATGAAGACTGTGAAACAACCTTAAGCTTAGGCATCTACTGTATCTTCTACCTACCAGTGACATTCACTGTTTTTCAAAACAGTTTATCCATACTGAAAGTCATTCCCAATAAGGAAAAAAAAAAAAAAAAACAGCTTTACTGATGGAAATCTAAAATTTGTCTTTCTCACCATTTTGTTTCCCAAAAATATCTAAGTAGAGAACAGATAGGGAAGACAATCAGGCCAAGCAAATTGGTACAGATACCTGCACAGAACTCTTTCTATCTTCAGCAGTTAAGAGGTAGCTGTACCCAAGACGGAAATGTTACCTTTGCATTTAATAGCTTTTGGTGATTTTTTTTTGTTTTTCATTAATTTGTGTAGGTGCTTTCAAAGTCTGTGAAAGCTTTTAGTGTAATAATGGCCTACAGGAATATGTTCTGCAACTTAACTGCGTATTTTATGGAGAACAGCAATCTTTTGAACTTACCTTTTGCTAAAGTCTCTGGTTGCTCACAGCTTTTGGTATGGGAAGACTCAACAATTATCCTTTATTTACCTTTCATGTAACATTCATAATTTCATAAGATCTTAGCCCTCTTGTCCTCTAAAGTGAAGAATACTATTTAGCAGTCCCATCTTTGATTATCGTCTTTACCCTTTTCATTCCTATAAATCTATTCTGGAATAACAGAACTGCAAAAATACAGCACTTGAGAGCCCTTGATTAGGAAACTGTTTAATAACCTTTGATAGAACTATATGAACTGGGCTTCCCTTGTCCACCTGCTTGCTGACTCCTTTAAAAACTCCACTTTGAGACATGAATTTCTATTACCAAAGCTGTGTTGATTTTTCCTCAAAACACTAAATCTATCCACATGTTCATTCTTGTGATCACCTAAAAAGCTGAAAAACTTGCAGGAAGCACTATGCAATGGAAGACAACTTTAAGCTATATTTCTGCTAGTTCAATATTCCAAAATAAATAAGTTTTGCACAGGCATTCTCCAAACAAGAAATAATTGCAACATTTCAGACTGAACGACGAAAATTGGATAAAATAGTAAGTTTCTGAAACAAGCCTTTTAGAAAGAAAACAGACAAATTCAGCTACACCCTTATAAAGCTAAAACTTCAACTTACGTAACTGTTTTTTGTTGCAAAGGAAAACAAGTTGTTAAATTTTTGGAATATATCCTAACCTGACTAAGTTTTTCCATGTGTGCAACCAAAAGAGGAAAACGATGGGCCAGAGCAGAGTCATTCTCAGTGCTGACTTGTTTGACCATTGATCGCAGCAACGCCTCTCCATCATACGCAATTGGAAAGATAGATGTCAGTTTTACTGAAGTATGGCAGAGAGCAGACATAACAGCAGCAAGAAGCCGGCTACTGGAGGTTTTGAAGTTTGCTTCCTGGATGTCCTAAAAACAAAAAGAAATTAATAGAATGGCATCATTACATTAGAAGTAAATGAGGAAGAATACTTTTGAAAGGAACTTTCCAATTTTATAATAATTATAATTTAAAGAAAGGATTTCATACACTGTTCGCTTTCCTGTGAATTTTACATTATCTTCTCTCATGAGCTTCCATTTAGATCTTTCAAATCGGAGTAAATAAAATTTGTTGGTTGACATGTTTTAAAACAATAAACCCATTTAAAATTACTTCTGAAATAATAGCACCCTTTGAAGACAAAGCACTTACTATAACTAATCAAATAATTTAATTAGAATAATATATTGAAGAACTAATTCTTTCTAGAATTTTTATAGGCTAAATGAATTTTCACACAAAGCAGCAAATTGTTTACATCTCACTGCAATCAATGCAAACAAGCAACTACAGTGTTTAGATGCAGGATGCTCATTCACAGTAAGGAAGATACTTAGAAGAAAGCTGTTGGTTACAGAATATCTCTAGTTTCTCATGTACTTTGCTGGATCAGAGCACTGCTGTAACATTTAATAATGAGAAATTACTCAAGTATTAGTGATGAGTACAAAAAATGCCACCTGTATGCTCCTAAGCAACATGCAGCCAGAGTAACGACATGGCCTCAACACTAAAAAAAGCAGGTGCTGACAGTTACCAACACCACAATTTTTCTTCACTGTCCCAGAGGGAATCTTACTGCTAAGGGAGACAGAAGTTCCTAGGCTCTTGTTGAACTTGGACACTTTTTTAAAAAAAAACCAAAACAAGCAAAACCCAATTATTAAAAAAACCAAACGACAACAGAATTCAAGTTGCAAACCAGGATGAACACAAAAAAGGAATAAAGCTTTTAAATACTGCTTGGCTTCTCTTTGAGCAAAAGGGCAAGCTAAGTTGCAATATTTACTTGTGCCATTTAATGTACCTGGTCCAAACAATTCAATAAGTCACAAAGACATGCCCACTGGAGAGCTGGTGTTGGATAAAAGGAATGAAAGCAAGCTGTGAATGTATTATGGCATTCTTGAAGAACAGCTTCTAAAAGACTGAGGGGCTGACTGAGATATCCTTGTGGATCGTTGTCCAATTTCACCATGCAATGATCGACTCCTTCAGATAAAATTTTTCTCAGCAAGGTCCTAGTTTTTCCAATGCAATCTGCTAGTTTGCTGGTTTCTTCTACAACCGCCTTAGCCGTAGCTAGAAGGTTACACAAAGAGGAGCATGAAAGGTACAATAAATGAAACATTTTCATATTAAAATGCGCATTTTACATGCAAATAAAGCAACTAAAGTTTAGCGACATTGATGAATCTATATTCAGAGAAGTTAATTTCAAAAGGAAAATAGTGAAGGCTATTAAACTACATCAAAGAAACCTGAACACCAGAAACTTCCAATTTTCTGGTCTTTCATAATATATGCAGCATTTTAATATTAGTGTTGTTAAACTACAGGCATGAAAAACAGATACTGTCTTTCAAATTTAAATTGTGCTCACCACCAAAGGAGCTACTATGTATAGAAATGGGAAAAAAGAAGATACAAATAGTCCAAGAGAAGTCTACTATAAAGCCAAACAAGAAATTAACTTTAAAATATACAAAAATTAACAGTGTAAATACGTGGTGTCGGACACTTGCTTATGCAGATAATTGCAAATATCCCATTTCTGACAGCAAGTCTCTTAATTGCTCCAATAAAACCATCTGTATAAACAATTTCATCTTATAGAATATCCTACATGAATACTTAGATCAAATTTTGAATGTCCTGTAGACTATTATTTACTGATAAATATGAAACAAGTGAATTAAGAGGAATACCTGATATTGGATATATTTCACAGGTATAGACCCTCAGCAACCTCAAGCAGCAAGTGCCCACAAAACGCAACCTTTCTAAATCCAAAAGAGTAGCAGTGTATTGGAATCCTTTAAGTCCACGAAGTTCTTCAACTCCCAGCACCAGTGTTGTCCAGCTCCAGTGAAGAATGCTCAATAAAGATTCAAAGCATTCCTATTTCAGGGTATGAAGGATACAAAAGATAGATTTAGCGTTAAAAACGAAAAGTGAACTTTCAGCATCAGTATAAGATGAAAAGCAAATAACATCTATATCCATGTTTATTATGAAAACATATTTATGTTTACAGACATCTACCATACAACACACAAATCCTATTTGCTTGAAAATAAAAAAAGAGCACTGAGAATGTGGGGAACACTTCACTGTAATACCATGCTAAAAGCAATTTATAACATATGTTATAATATTATATGTTTGGAAGTCTCTCAGTTATTTAACAACTAACAACTGTTTGTATTCACCTGTAATACAGATTCTTCAGTAAATTTTACTTCCTTCATCTACACATGAATAGCATAATACCTACTTTTAACAGAATACACTCTTGTCATAACAGTAAAGACTTATCAGGGCTGTTTTTGCTTTCTTTTTAAACAGTTATGATCTGCAGAATCATGGGAACTATATCACATTTACAGTACTTGAAAGTTCAACCGAAGCACATGATAGTCCACATGAAATTTGAGGATTTAAAAAGTTTTGTTTGTCCAAAAATTTCTTTCTGCTATCATTAAATGTAGTTGATAGTTTCATAAAGTTGTACCTCAGAAGGCAAACTAAAAGTATTTGGTATTGGATACCTTCAAGCTGATTGTTCAAAGTTCGTTATAAAATGCTTAATGCTCCAGAAAGCCAAAATTCTCCTCTTATCCCAGTTCAGATCTATGGTGAGGGGTAACAGCAGCAAGATCATGAAGAGGGAGGATACAAGCCACAGGAGTTCATAGCTTAATGCAAATATTTTTAAGCGAACATATAGTAAGAGTAGCTATTAATGTCGATAATATGATTACTAAAAATGCAAATTGTGTAGATAATACATTTCTAGAAGAAACCTCAACAGAGAAGATCATCCTGATCAGAGAATACTGAAGAAATCGAAAATACACAAATGAGAGAAAGCAAGCTGGTTAAGAAAATGGGACTCTGAGTGTCCGTATGGATGCAATAACTTCAGTGTAACTATCAGCTGAGAACACTGACAGTACATGGAATGCAGTATAAAATATAAACCAGGATGGAATTGAAAATAAAATATCATAGCTTGTAACAGATAAAGAAGGGACTGTATTTCAAAAATATGAAGACAGAATTGGCTTTATCCTGCATGATAATCATAGAATCAAAGAGTCATCTAGGTTGGAAGGGACCTTTAAGATCACCGAGTCCAACCATCACCTAAGACTGCCAAAACCACCACTAAACCACCTCCCTAAGCACCACATCTACCCGTCTTTTAAATACCTCCAAGGATGGCAATTCCACCACTTCCCTGGGCAGCCTGTTCCAATGTTTGATAACATTTTCTTTGAAGAAATTTTTCCCAATATCCAATCTAAACCTCCCCTAGCAAGCAGAGTTTGCACTTCAACTTAACACAGTATTCCTCAAAATTTGACTAACCTCGTTGAATGTGAAGAATTGCAGACTATCTTCTGTTAATAGTTGCAGTTCTCTGTGCCTATTAATACTCCTTACCTCAGCTTCTAAAGTTTAATTAAATGCTATATGATCCTCAATGTACATTGGAATGCATCCAAGAGGAAGATGAATCTCACCAACCACTAATGACAGTAATTTAAAAGCCATGGAAGAGAGCATATAGTAAAGCTCCCTCAAAACTCTAACAAAAATCCTGCTAATATTAATTTCGTGACAGGGAGTAAAGCTTGTACATTGAATACAACTAGCAAGTATGAACTCAACCCCACCTCCAAAAAAAACCCCAAAATAAGTAGCTCAACCTTGTAAAAATATACATTACTAGGCTCTCATTCTTAGGTCAATACCAAGCTTAGCTTAGGTTTAAGTTTACATCTGATATCTACAGAAAAAGTAAAAAAAAGTACGGTGTTCTATGTATCAGTATAGCTAACTTCTGCTTGATAAAGTAGAAAGAAAAAATGGTTAGTTATTTCCACATGTATGTTTCTCCATTTTCTAAGTGTGAATGAACTTGCAGAAAACAGAAGACTCGACAATACTCACCACTGAAACAGTTCTGGCAAAAGATCTCTTTAAAATATGCACAGGTTCACTGGTTTGCTGTTTTCCTTTGGATGCGCTGCCATCACTTGTTGGCAGCCTGGAAGAACAATTAAGAACTGACTTCAAATCTGCATTTTTTACTTTTAGCGTTTTTACTGTTTGCATTGTTCAAGTGGAAAGAAAGTCAAAGAAAAGATTAAGGCAATTATCCAAAAAATGTTCCATTTCAGCATAACTTCCTCCAGTTCCTAATCCTTTTAGACCAGTAATCAAATATCTTGAATTCTGTTCAACTGTCAGAATTGTGACAATTGATAATAAAGTCGAGATTTAATTTCACATGAAATTACTACACGTATTTACTGTATTCCTTCAGATGACATTTTTAAGACTAGAAATATCTTAAAGAACACTAGTTTTGTGAAGGTAAAATATATGCAGAGGTAAAAAATACAGGCAGCACCTGTTACTGCTGCACCCTTCTTTTCGTGCTACTCATGGCTCTTCAGCCATATCCCTCCTTCAGAAGCCCTGGGGCTTGTTTGTCCTTGGCTACAGCCATCTCTCCATAGAAATCACCCAAACGATTAATAGGTTATGCCAGGACTTTATGTGCATCAGTCAAAATGAAATCTTCCTCTGGAGAGATAGGGGTCTATGGACACAAAGCTTACTGGCAAAAGTAAGCAAGCTGTTCTGATAAGTGAGCCTGAAAAGAACATGCTTAGAAAGGACATAGCAAGAGAACTGGTATAAAGAAATTCCAAGTTTCGGAAACAAGGTGGGGGCAGGGGGAAATATATATACATATAATGTACATGTATATACATACATGTGTGTGTACATATATACACATACATACAAAATATAGAAATTAGGCCTTGTAGGTATCTGACGAAATCTGAAAGAATGTATTAGCAATACAGTGAAAGAGCTCCTGCTTTTTAAAACACAGTTACATAACATTTCTCATGGAAACAATAAATAGCTTAATACAATAATAATTTCATGAAGCATATGCTTACTTTAACAGGGCTTCTGTTTAAAAAACATGTCAATAAATTGTTCTAAATAGAGGTCAAAATATTACCTGTATAGTAACTGCGGGATCTGCCCTGCATTAACATCTGTACCGTTATTTGATTTCTTGGAACTTTTAAACTGAAATACCACACTGAAAGAGAAATAATCCAATTATTCAAGTAATATTAGATCCCTTCTTTTGCATTAAAAAATATATACAAAAAATATACCCATCATCTGTAGTAATAGAGGCCTGTCCATGAGATCCGCAATCACTGCTAGGTCCTGACACTCTTGCCCAGGCTACATACCACCAGCCAGCTTGCAGAAGTACTGGTTCATCAAACATCATTGCATACTTCTCTCTGGGAGAAATAAATTTTGAAAAAGATGTATGTGAATTCGTTTTTAGATTATTCTTTAATGAATTACACCCTGCTTATAAAAGAAAATTGAAAATTAATGGAATTAAGTTATTAATCTCAAGTATTTATTTATATTCAAACTTTAAAAAAATTCCATTGAAAAATATTGTAGTAATTAAAAAAAGTACTAATTCAGAAGGACCTATAAATGCCTAAGTGTAGCTTGATCTTGCATTTTGAAACAATCAGATATTAAATGACAAATATAGTAACGACAGATTAAGTTAAACTAACACATACAAACCCAATTACATTTAATACATAACACTGCAAGTATTAATTATAAATATTAATTATATTTTTTACTTCAATTTCAGAAAAATTTTGTGACAAGAGCTTATACATAAATTCTTAGGAATTACACATGAATATTTAAGAAAGTAATAGAACATATATTTAGGGGTACTGATACATAAGAATTAAACCTACAAGAATTAGTCATGGATGATTTGAATGTTAAACTATTTCACAACACAGAATGAAAAAGCAGCCAAAACATGGCTAACCCCATCCATATACACAAAATCTTTCAAGCAATAACTGCTTGTATTCAAATGAGCTGAAGCACAATAGCCCTTCTTTTGGCTATGATAATTTCATATTGCAATAAGTTTAATGATGAGTTGTTTAATGCAAATACCCATTTGTACTTGAAAACATCCTTTTGATAGAAGTATTCAAAAGAGCTGCTGCAACATTTTGTCTTGTCTTCTCATCACAGGAATATGGGATTTGACTTGATTTGTACAAGAGCAAGCGTGAGATGATTATTCCTTCTTGTAATTTAGTACCAAAATGGCTTGGCGAGGTATTTGGCATTTTACTACTTTACTCAACACACTTTGTTTTACATCACTTCCTACAAACTTCTAATGATGTGGTGATTTTAAAATGTGTATGAAGAAAGTAAAAACAAAGATCACGAAGTAGGTAGAAGTACATACGGAAAACATCTTACCTAGCAGCACAATCGTATGCTAAGACATCTGTTTCAGCAAGAAGGTCTCCATCAGTCTCATGGTCTCCCCCATCTGGACCCAACTCAAACAACTGGTGGAGTAAGAAAAACATAAAAATACATCTTAGGTGTTAAAAACCTTGTAATACCACTTCTTCCTGTCTGGCATTCTGGAAACTGTCTACTACTATTCTTTCCCCTTCCCAAGAGTAATTGCTAGTTACTATCACTGACAGGCAAATTCTCATCTGGAGGTCATGATTTTGTAATATCATTAACTGTTAAAAAATAGCAATTGACACTGACCTCCCAGCCTTACGGCCAGATATATTTTAAAGCGGAGAAACTCCCTAGATCTTGCAGGCAAGTCAAATGCATCGCACCTAAAAAAGGCAAAGTTGGGGGAAGGTGCAGGCTTTCTGTCATAGATTGAAATGCACTGAAGATATACTCAACATCTCTGGAAAGGGACAGCTTGACTGTTTAGCACAGCTAGCCAATAGTGTCACAAACAGTTGGTGACTAGGACAAAAGATGATACCTTTTTCAACAGAACTTATGTTTCTTACTTGATCAAAAATCATTTCTACAGCTTGATGAGTTTGAAAGAGGACCACAATATATGTCTATGGCTTCTCTTGCAAATAACCTAGTTAATACACAGTTTATCTGTGGTGGGATTGGCAAATCTTATCTTGGCTACAAACTAATACTGGACAACAAGAAAAAAAATCATACTATAGTGCTTTCATAAGGTTACTACCTTTAGTATTTAAACATTAGTCATGCTTTGTTTTTGGTTAAGTTTCTTGGCTTTCCTTAATCATTGGAAATTCTCAGTCATTGTGTTAAACTAGAATAAAGTACAACTTATTTTGGATCTCCTGTTGTCTTGTTACTTGCAAATGTTACTGCTAAGCATAGGCCACCCATTTCCCTAAAATAAGCCTTAATACCCAGTCATCTGAAAATAGAAAAAGAAAACTCAATTACCTGCTAAATGACAAGTAACAATAACATATTCTGAATATACACATCTAATGTTAATCTCAGACAAATATTAGAGCCTTCCTTTACTTTGTCTTTCAGGGAGTTTCTGAAACCCTTATTAAATGCAGGAACAAAAGCTACTTATCAGAAACCAGAGCTCTGTTATCACACTGTGTGTTTGAGAGGTTTTTTTATCCAAAGCCAGGTTTATTTATTTTAAATCAGTGCAGATGCTCTAGCCCTAATCATCCTTATGTTTGCCACAAAGCAGAGTTAAGTATGTCTGGTGCCATTCCCTCTCAGTTGAGGAATCCCAGCTGAGAAGCTGCCCAGAGAGCAGTCTGAGAAAGATGTGGTAGGGACAGTGGGAAGCAATGGTTCAGCTGGCACCAAAGGAATTCCAGCTACTGATAAGCACTCTTTTTCTGTTTTTGAGAAGCAGTCCCTCATGTATCCTGATATGGGACGTGATTCTAACTTGAAGCCCACAACACCAATTTTCTGCAGGTGGACCTCAGTGCTTTGAAATCACAGAACCCTTTGACCCACTACCATATCTGCTCAGGACACCTGTAAGGTGGCATAGCATTTAGTGAAGGTAG
Source organism: Pluvialis apricaria (assembly GCA_017639485.1). NCBI lineage: Eukaryota > Metazoa > Chordata > Aves > Charadriiformes > Charadriidae > Pluvialis > Pluvialis apricaria. The sequence goes on from CM030007.1 coordinate 48,006,637, forward strand.
GAACAGGCAAATTTTTGACAATTAAGAATACTAATTCTCAGATCTCTACTTCACCCACATTACCTGCATAAGGTTCATTACTTCTCACTGAGAAGCCTTCTTCTAGTTCTGTTATTAATGCTTTTAATATACAGTAAACCATTTATTCAGCAAGAAATAAAGTTAATCATGGTTTTAGATGGCATTTCTAAAGCTCTGATTTTGAGACATAACATTAATAAACAAAACCAAAAAAACCTTACCTTTATTTTAGCAGTGTATTCACCCCTACCTCCAAAAAGACCAAGACCACCTAGCAAAATATCCGTATCAGCACAGAAACGGATAGCCTCTACCGAGTGGGCTGAATAACCCCAGCCTCCTCCATGACCTGCAGAAAAAAACCCAACAAAAATACAGTTAAGCTACCTTAGTATTTCATTCCACAAGCCTATCAGCTTGTGCTATAAAATTTTACTGTGTACATACTTTCAAATCTGTTAACAACACTATAGTCTTCTTTAGAATAAACTTTCATTACTGCTTGAGTCTCCTCTTCTGTATTTGCTATACCCATTTTCAAGTCCTGCATAGCAGCCAAAGTATCAAGACAACCTAAAAGAAAGCAAAACCAAAGAGAACTCAAAATTTCTTACTGTTGATCATAATCAGTGAAATGGAAATGAATACTAGTTAAAAAGATCAAAGGAACCTGTTTTGTCCCTAAACCACACATATGCTACCGAATATCGTTAGAGTTTTGATGAGGTCAGGGGTCACGCTGCTGTAGAATCTCAAGGTTTGCTACTGAAGATCCATTTCATTTAATTTATTAATTTTCCAGAATGATCAAGAAATGTGATCGAATCTACTTTGCAAATTTTCCAATGGTAAGTAAATTGCCAGCATCACCTTTTTTTTTTTGCCTTTTCACATTTCCCATGTTACTAAAGAAGAGTTGAAGTAGTGACTGAATTATGGGCAGATTTGAGAGCCTTCATAAAAGGCATTTTGTTTCATACACATGGATACCTAACATGCCTTACTCTAACTCAGACACAAAAAAGTACTGTTCAAGTGTACGTTTATCACATCTCTAACATACAATGAAGGGAGCAGGCCAATGAATTGATCACTCACCACAGTCAGTAAGCAAGTGAGCTAAAATAACCTCCAAAGCTGTGCTTTGAAGGATTAGGTATGTTACATATGGCCAGTTTATACATCAACACCGTGGGATTATTTTTTGTTTTGGTAGGCTTTTTAGACTCCGTTATGCAAAACTGCAAAGAGTAAATTCTTATTTTAGATATTGAATTGACTCTAAAATAAAAATAGCTTATTTAAGAGCACTTTTTTCCTGTCTTTTGGAGACTCCAGGTTAACTTAACACTTCTAACTTTATTCTGTAGACTGTCCAAAAAGATCATCTAGGAATGTCTTTTACTTTATTATGCTGACCTCTAGTAGCAGGTTCCATCATAACTCTAAAATCCTCTAGCATCATTAAGATAGCTGAAGATAACTATTTTAATTTAAATTAATGCATATCAGCCAGATCATAAGTGTTATGAGCAACGGTGAAAGATTACAAAGTAAAATTTTAACTCAAAAAAGTCAGAAAATGGTTAGATTACAGTTCATTTATACATTAAGTAACGTTTCTTTATTTCATCTAAGCTTCTGACTCATCAACTATAAATGTATACCTAGAATGTGCAAAGCTGCATGAGATCTGGTGGTTAGAGCTTTGGAACCTGTTGGTAGAGCAAGTTCTGGACTCAAAATACTACACCGGGATTGCATGTCTGGAGCTGAGGGAAGTCTGGAATCGGCAACTACTGCATTGTAACTCCACAGTTCCCTAGCATTTGGTCGAAACCTAGAGCAAGAGAAAACAGAGTGAAAAAAACAACCTTTCACCTACTAAAAAAATACAAAAATTTAACTCATAATTACATTTTATAAGCTATTTAATGTAAAATGTAGATCTGCTAGTACAAACTCTTAAAATTGAACATCATTACACCAAATACATACAACCTTTACTAGCTTAACACACTAGCAAATGGAAAGACACAAAAACATTCTTATTGTGCTTCAAGTCAAACAGTCATATTATGGGTTTACAAATTTCAGAAAATGTTAAGACACTTAAAAGCTAATAAATATTAAACCAGTATAATCTATTAAGAAGCATGAAGGAACTAGCAAAGTACTAGATATAATGGCAGATGTGCTCAAAAATTATCAAGATGCCAAGTGAAAGTAAAAGGGTTACTCACCTTCAAATAAAACTTAAAAGATCTTGAGAAATCCAACATATTTTGTTTGGGCTTTTTTAAATGGATAATATCACTTTATGAGTTTTTAAGGGATTATAGAAAAGGGCAGCATAAACAACGGAATACAAAGACTTTATATACTACAAATTAACATGGAGAAAAAGAAAATGAAAAAAATGAAGTCTTTGGCATCACTATGTAAAAGGAAGAAACAGTTAGAAGACATAGGCCTACAGGAGCGTTCTGAATAAGCACAAAAGAAACTTTCACTTGGTACACTGTTCGAAAAATCCAAATGGGGCTAAGATGGTCTAACTAAAACGAAAGAAATAGTTTTAACTAAAAATATTATAGGACACCATATGTATTCAGGATTTCAATGAGTTCGTAATGTGCAAGTTTATACATACACACAAAATTAATTTAACTGCTTGAATTTCACTACTAACTGAAAAAGTAAGTCACAAAGCTGTGAAGAAAATCTCTAAAATCTATGTAATCAAGAATGCTGTCTCTCTCTACAGGTAAAATCCCCCCTTCATTTAAATAGGCATGAATAAAAATGCCCAGAAATAGTAACTAATATACCAAATATTTCACTACTAATCATTAACATGTCTCTGCTTTAGATTGTTTTAATATTTTCCATTAAACAAGAATGGGATATAACAGAAATAAATCTGCACAGACTCCAAGAATCCATTTATCAGTTAAGTATTTAAGCTCTAGATTTAGTTCTACAGTCCCCAAAATTTTGCAAGACAAAACACCTCATTCCATGCCATATTTACCCATACTATCTTTAACATGTGACTTTGAACTTCCTCAAGCTGAATAACCATTTTAGTGTGCTACATCAAGTGTCATCACCTTTTCTCCCCTGAAAATTGCTGCTTTCCCATGGCCATTGATAACTGCATTTTTCATAAATTGAGTCTTTTAGTATGTTTAATCATGCTGATAATATCATGACTGAGAGCTTTAAGGGATGTGGGTGCTACTCTTCCTCATTTCAAATCTCAGCATAATTTAAATAAGAACTGGTACCTAGTTAATGAGATTCAAACAATCCTGGGGACGTGCATAATGCAGAACTACAGACATCCAAGGAATTTCAGACATCATAAAGGAACACGCGTAGCACACACGCATGCTTCAATGTTAAGTGGTTATTAAAATTTTGAATCTCAATTTTGGATGAAGACATCCAAAGCAGGATGCAAGCAGCCTATGGACACAATGATCTTTTAAAGATATGACCTACATACTATATTTTCCAGATGAATGCATACTAGCTGGTTCCCTGTTTTATTCTAACTGTAAGTGATTATTTCTGTTTTGCCTAAGTCTTCAAACAGTTTAAACATCATCCATCACTTGCACTCAGATGACAGTTCAAATTTCTCTTCCAAATCCTGACTAACACAGCTTTTAAATCATTACAGAAGAACTGGATGTTACAATTCTGTTTTGGAACAAGGGCTTATGATATATGCCTGCTCAAAGACTCCACTGAAAGCAACCACCCCAAAGACTGCAAAATAAATACAACCGTAATTTCAATGTCTATGCCATCTAAATAAGTATCTTTATTTTGACCTCCCAAAATGTCAGAACTGAAAAGCATACTATTACTCCACTCTTTCTCCTATTTAAGTCTTAACCACTAATGCCCGAGAAAAGGATGAAGATTTATAAGACAAGGTTGTGGCAGTTGGGTCTGGCAAGAAAATTTAGTGAAATGTTATGTAGATGGAGGAAAGCAAGGGAAGAATAAAAAGAGTAAATAAGTGGAATAGATTAGAGTCCCCCAAACATCATGAGATTGGAATAAGAATGATGCAAAAGTGAAAAGAAATAAAAAAAATTTGGGCAAGAGACGTTTGTTTTGGGCTTACTTGAACAAATCACCCAAAAAATGTGAAAAAGATACATGGAAGACTAAAAATTATTTTTCATTTACGAGGGAAAGGAGCATAATCAAATCTCCAGCCTCCCAAAATATTTTAAAAAGGATTTCTATACTATGACCTTAATAGCTATAATCCACACTTGCCTCCAAATAACATCATAGACAGGATCCAGACACACACCAGAACCTTGAAGGTCTTCCTGCTCAGAATCATTGAATGTTTTGCAACTGCCATCTACTTTGTTTATCAGAAGACATTTAAAAGGAGGAGGTTCTGATATTGAAGCTGGTACCAAACCTAGATCAGGAGCAAAAAGAGCAGAAAAAACATGAAGACTCCACTCATTATGGGACACTTTCTATGCATGAAGCATTAATGTAGTAGGGAAGAACAGATATACTGCTACAGCAAAAAATAAAACATAGTAAGATTTAAGTGCAAGTAAAGTTTAGACTTTTACATTTTTATTTTTAATAAAATTAATTTCTAAAGGAGCTAGGATCACCACGTGCAGTATAACTAGAAAGTAAAAATATTTTAATTCCCTCTATTCACATTTTTGACTTGTTGCTCCTCTATTTTTCACGTGACTGAACCTATTTTTTCTCCAATACTTCTGTAAGGATTTAAAATATTATAGAAGAGTTCTTGCCTATTATATGTCTGCTTGCAAATATCTCTGATGTAGCAAGCACATGAGAATTAATGAGAGCTTCGTCAATCCGGAGAAAAGTCTGGTCTCCACTCGCTCCAATCCATGTTGCTTTGCGTCCATATTTAGAGCCTATATTAGGCATAGGTGCTGGTTTTGCATTCCAGTAGGGCATATCCAGAATTGGTCTACCAAGCTGACCTTTCTATAGAGAGAATGCAAGAATTAGTAACAGTAACAATAAATCTCAAAGATGAACGAGTTACTTCTGTAGTTTCAGCATACAACATTAGTAATCTGGAAGAGATAGCTTGCCACAAAATTACCTCCAAAAAGCAATGGCTACTCTAAGTGAAGCATTACACAGTTAAATACAAGGAACAAGTTACTGACAGATATTCTTCTACCTATTCAGTTAGGTTTTTGAGTGAATCTTTTTTTTTGTTTTGACAGAACTCAAACTCTCCATGATGAATAATCCTCCTTTCCATTCTCAGAATCAAATATAAAAGCTTTATTCTCCTTCAGTACTCAATACCTGAATAACTTCAGTGCAAAACAAGGAATGAATTGATAGGAAAACGCTCATTCAGATTCAGATAGTCTGAATTCCACTCAATTCCGAAATTATATGGACTGTAAGTCTTACACACCAAATACCTCTTAAAAGTACCTAGAAATAGATTAGCACATCAAACTCAAGCTAAAAAGAGTATAAAGTGCCCAAGCAAGCACCTCTGCATCTGCTCATTAACATCCTCACCTGGAGATCTAGGGCCTTATCTCCTATGTACAATTAGTTACTGAGAGATGAACCAACAGTTCTTATACTGTACCTAAGTATGTAGTAAGAACTGCTGCAATAAATCTGTTCAGACTCCATCTATCCAAGAAAAGTAATTGCAGGCCAATGAAGTCAAGGTAACTTTTTATTTAAAATGGTAAGGGAGAAGAAACATGCATACACAGCAAATATCCTCTGTCCAGCATGTTACTCATCTCTCTACGTAACACCATAAGCAAACTTAGCAAAGACATTTTCAAGAAACATGCTTGCTGTTGAGCTTGTCTTGACTTTATGAAGCTTTCAAACTTTCAAGCATGACAATATTAAAATCAGACTCATAGAACAGGTGGTCTAAATATGGTCTAAATTTATTTTTTCTTTTAAAAAAAAACCCTCAGTCAACAGACAGGCTTTTAAATCCTGTGAATTCGGCTTTTCAGGGGCTAAATTTCACTGCAAGTCAACAAAGCTTAAACTTTTATGTGTCCAAGTCACTTTTGACAAAAACATGGGACACCAAAGCCCTTAAAATCTGAAAAACAATAAAGTATTACCTAATCGAAGAGCCATCTTGTGGCACACAGTTCAAAACATGATTTTCCACTGCTACAATTTCAGTCTTCCCTGTTTTTTATTTTTTGTAAAAAGACAGATTTCAAAAGGTGCAATTTCTCTTCTGTTACATTTGGCAGTACTCAGTTTTTAAAGCATATAAAAATAGCTCAATACCTATACCATAGCTTTTGCCAAAAGAACATGAATGGGAAAGCACAAACAGCAGGTGACTCTGGAGAGATTGCAGTGAGGGGGGAACAAGGAGGCCCAAAGGCCTAAAGTTAGGATGAAGGGGTACTAAACAATATTAAATTGTTTCTTCAGTGAATATAAGAATGGATTCCATATGGACATAGGAGAATATACACCATGCAGATATGAAAGAAGAGTACCAGACTTATGCTGTGTTATACTGAGCAATAATCTCCCCTCAAGTGTAAGCATAACTTCTGCAACTCATTGCCATTTCTATGAAAGAAAACAGGACACATTTTTTTCTAACAAATGCAGACAGACAGGTAATAGAATATGTAATAAATAGTTATTAGCAACAATAAGAGTTTGAGAAAACTGGTGCACCTTATAAAATAATCCAGTTTTAAACCACCATTTTCATGAAAGTATAAAACTCATCAAGAATTTCTGGCATCATGTTTTCCTAACCACAACAATATTAGAGGCCACATTTTTAAACATAACGGACACAAAAGATATGCAGAAGTCATGAGCAGTTCCATAACAGCAAGTATAAGCAGTTTTGAAAGGTATTTAAACAATACATTAATTACTAGCTTATTCCCATAAGCAAATATTATTATTTCCTTACTGAGAAACTTCCAAATGTGAAAACCTGGCCATCCATTAAGAGAATAGCTGTATGGTTGCTTCCTGCAGTAACTTGTGTACTAGGACCTGGTAATGCTTGCACCAATGTAGGACATCCCCTATATCAAAATAAATTAATTTTGTATCAATATATGCTCATGCAACTTTTAACACATACAGTAGTATTATAAGGATTTTAATCACTGTGAAATATATTCGCTATGTTCACATACTATACAAAATCAGTGTCAAACAATATCTTACATATTAAATGAACAGAGGTTTGAAAGACTGTACCAGATATTTAAGTTTATGGTCTCTTGTTACAGGGAACAAGACCAAGTACCATCTCTTCAGTTAAACTCAGAAAGTAGCGTAGAATAAAAATGGTTAATTTAATATGTAATTGTAAGATTCCATTAACGTTACTGTAGTTAAATATGTGCGTGTGTGTATGCACATATATAAAATACATAGCAGTGAAAAAATTCTGTTATGAGGATGCTGGTTAAGCACTTAAACTTATTTGTATTATGAAGCAATGAAAGCCTTATGTGGTTGGTACTCTAGTACAACTACCAAAGTGATATTGATAAGTCCCTCCAGAGATCACCGCCTAGGGAATTATAAAAGAAAGAGAAGGTCTACCGACCTTGATCAGCTTTCTAATGGAGAATAAGGCATTAGAAAATTGATCTTCATCAAACTCAGACTCAAGAAAGACCAAACCTCTCCAAACTATTTTCCAGAAAGATCTGAAAAAGTCTAATCCATGTTCCTCCCAAATATGGACAGGTATAAGAAAATAAATTTCCCATTCCAGTAAAAATGAAGGGAAAAAATTCCTAATAGGATGATCAAGAAGCAAAGAAAGAAAACGTAAAGTGATGACTCAGAATAGAAATAGCAGGAAAAAAAAAAAAAGAAAGAAGCATGAGATACTAAAACTAAAATTTTTTATCTCAACCACAACAAAGTGAACAGGAGCTTCCATGAACTGTACCAGACTTTGAATCCTATAATGAATTTCAACATAGACTTAACATTTATTGTGAATTTAGCAAGACTCAGAATTTGAAGAAAAAGATATTCCCAAATAACTCTGCGTTGGGTAACTCTGACCCCAGAGAACAGCAGCACTGTTCAAACTTTTAAACACGCACTTTCAGAAGTAGGTTAGTCTAAAATAAGAACAGGTTGCCTTATGCTGAAATAAAAAAAAAAGCGCCAGCCCACAGTTTCCTAGTGATGTTTTAGCAGCTGATGTGCAAAAAGATGGGTTATCAGCATGTTCTGATTTTGGCTGAATTGCAGGTAAAAGAAATTAAGAAAGTAGGAGGAAGAAGAGGCATCGTGTGTTCAGTAGGGAAAGGGTCCATGGGAAGAACTGAACATATGGAAATGTGGAACAGAGGAATGCAGCATGAAGACAGGTTGATGACCTGAAGGAGGAGGAACACAGGCATACAGAAAGAAATTTTTCCTTTGTGGTGAATGTAGCTTCCAATGGATGATTCTAGTGGAGATGGAGAGACTGAAGGGCAGCATAAAATTTGGTAGATGATGCACAACACGACATTCACAAATTTAGAAGCCTTTCTTGGTCTACAGGCACATTGGTTTGGACATCAGTAAGATTATACATATACAGAGAGCAAAGTTTAGCAGCACCAATGATGAAACATTTTAAAAACAGAAGAAACATTACATTTGCCTCCCATTAACTTTAAGGAAGCCCAAAAAGGCACTGAAGCAGAAACAAAAACATAGTTAAGAACCAATTCAAAAGCATTGCTGTTAAAGGGAAATATTTTTATTAATTTTTTTCTCTCCCTCAAAATTATGACAGCTGCAGACACAGAATTATCAATCCTATGCTTGTAAAAAAAAAAGTGAATGCTTCATCTTTTTGATGCATAAAAAGCTAAGATATCATCACCAAAACTATTTATCTTTCTGTTTTCCTAATTGAATCTATCAACAGTGTTATCTGAATACTGTGTATGATATTCCCTTCCCAGCAGCAGAGCAAAACTGGACAAGCAACTAATGTAGAGATATGTAATATGTAATCCAGATTACCCAGCTTTTGGAATGACCAACAACAATGTATCAACTAATGAACTGAACAGCAAAAAGCTTAAGACATTTAACTATGTCAAAAAAATAAAGTAGAATTACAGAAAAATAGTTTTCACTTCATAAAAGGAGGAGGTATTTGGAAAAATACAGTAAGCCAGTTTGACTGATGTATATGGAATTTAAAACCTGTGATACTATTGACTATTTCCCAATCACTCTGAAACTCAACATAGAAAAGCTCAGCATAGACACTTAAGAGCCTCAGAGACTCTGGACAAAGTTTTGATAACCAGGGTTTCTCCATTTGAATGGGAGACAGCAAGAAGTATTCTTCTGGGATGGAGTTGAAGGACACATTGGTGTCAAACTCACGAATTCTTTGGCTTCTGGATATGACACAGGTACTTGACACAGGTCAATCACAAAAGACCGATCTCAACTATACAGAAAGTAACCCGAGATCCCTTAGGAAAATGTAAGAGTACTGAATGAAAAGCAGCAGATATAGACGCATCAGCTAACTCAGGATCCTCAAGAAGGTCCAGATGCATTTTGGCTGTCCACACCGAAACCCTCTTCCGTCCTGAAGGACAAGCATTTCTGGAAGCAGATGTGCTCTTTGAAAACGCATCCGGCATTAACCGTTCAGACAATCGCTGTCCATGGTACTCATCCAGCCAACAGCTGGCTGCCAGGTCCAGGGAGATGTCACTTGGGGCAGCTGACCGTGGTGCTGGAAATTCAGGTTCACCCCGGGCTGTTACTGTGTAGTGGGTAAAAGGAAACCAGCAGTAACTTCTGTCGATGGCAGAGTTGGACAGTATGGAGTTAAAAAGAAAATGGAGATCTTTAGATTTTAGGGGTAACTAGAAGTTTGGCAAAACTGATATAACTAAGACCTGCGCTCCACTGCTGAAGTAAAATAATCAGACAATGCACCTAGAAACACAGTCCTATCAAACAGATGATGGAACACATTTTTTCCCCTAGAGATATTAATAGGATATAGTCTCTACGTTTTGTCTTCAAATAGAACATAGCTCACTATCCACAGACTGTCTGCTCAGTTTTCTTCCATGTTATTGTTGAACCTTCGAAAGTAAAAAAAAATAAAAAAAATCACATCAGGATTGTCTTACTTCAGTTGTTCCATTTCCGAAGCCTGACTGCCAGATCGTGTGCTTGCTAATGCAGTGCTGAAGTCAACAGTTTGGATAAGAAATGCAGGCAAACTTTGAACAATAACAGAAAGATCCTGGAGTTTTAAGTCCCAGCTTCTTGAGAGAAACATCAGCAACAAACAGGCCTTTGCTTACCTGAATACAAGACATGCTATTTTTCACCAAGACTAGATAGAGCAAAGCATTTCTTGCTTCCACTGAGGTTCTATCCACCAGCATCTAATTTGAGGAGAATATAAGCAGAGATTGACAAATCCTTCATGCAGTGGATAGTTCATCAACATCTGCCACTGTGGATTTTACAACAGAAAGCCTATGCAGACTAGTTTAATGGCTCCAGCATACTGATATGGAAACAATGGCCTCCCAGGAACCAGATCACTTGCATTTTTAAGTGGTGCAGCTGTGAATGGCTAAAGTCTTCGCCGGAGAAAAAAAAAATAACATCACCTTGTGCATACTGCTTGTTCCTCCACACCATTTTAGTTCGAATAATGATATATTGAGAATCACATCGTCCTGTTCATCTGCTGTTTTGTTTGCTTGTGTGCATAAAAAAAATAGTCTGAAGTCCTTCCAGGGTATGTAATATGCATCACTCCTACTGAAGAAGGAGGAAGAATTTGTGGTGTTTACCACACTCTAATAGGGGAGTCCAGAATCCCCTTAATTAAGGAATCTGACATGCCTGGACAGGTGCATAGAACTCAAAACAGCTAAGCATTTTCAAGACTTGTAAAAATATAGCTCACCACTAAATCTTTACACTGCAAGACAGAAGTCTCTGAAAGAGTAAGTCATCAATCACTACCCAGCAACTTCCGTCATTGCTTCATCTGGCAATGAAGATGGCTCCCTCAGATGAAAATGAAAGTTCCTGCGCTTTCCCTGACAGCTCTTGTTTTCATGGTCCCCCATATTTAGACATACTAGCTAGGCTGCCTAAGTATTACTTCCTTTTTTTTTCTCCCCTGTCTCATTCTCCCGGAAACACAGTCGAGTATCAGTTCCTGGATTCAGAAGATGATGGTCTTCCTGAGGTCAATACAGGCAATGTGACACACTGCATGACTGACATACCACTGACCTGGCTGGAGCTGGCCATCTGAGCACCACTGCGTCCCAACTGAGGTGGAACTCTGCATAAGGATTCCCTGTTTCCTTCTCTGAATCCCTTACTGTGAGGACAGAGGAGAGATCTCTACTTAAAGCTGGAAAAAGAAGTACATCAATGAGGAAATTATCATTTGAATGAGGGTGCTAAACAGCAACATAGTACTATAGCCAGTTCTCATGCACAGGACATACTCCAAATTTCTTCAAGGCTTTTTTCAGACACTCTCTAGGGTCTGTTGTAGAATGACACAAAGGTCAGTGCCAAGTCGCTTGTACCTCCTCAGCTTCTAGGCCTGGTCAAGCACTATCCTTTGGCACAGGATGCTTCATGTCCTTTTCTAGGATTTCACTTGGAACTACATTTGGTCTCCATCCAGTTTGTGTCTAAATAAGCAACGGACGTGGGGTTTATTGCCTGAAATTCTGACAGATACCGCAGATAGCTCCGATGCCTTCAGAAAAGCCAAGTGATTTCATCAACGTTGGAAATAGGAGACAGTAGGTTACCAGTACAAATGCCACTGCTATTTGTACCTCTTCAGTCTTTAAGACAGAAACTGGCCTTATTCTAGTAGTGACTTGAATTGCCAGCTAGAGCAGTTGTAGCTCGGAACAAGTATCCAAGAATTTCCAGGAATGAAAACCAGTAGTTATCTGTGATATGGCGCTACCATAGGCAGAAACACAGACTGCATTCACCAGTCCAATGCAAACTGAGTAGGGGTAACACTTTTGAGACTACCATTAGACACAGCAGTCAATACAAAGTAACACTTCCAGTAAAGTTTTCTTCCTTCCCTCTCCCCCTTTTGTTTAGTGAATCCAATGAAAGTGTTAAGAAGATGAAGATTTCTTCAGAAACTTGACAAAAGAAATGATTTGGAAGTCTCCAAAGAGATTAGGAGGATAGAAGTTCAGTAATTTTCATCTCACTGCTACAAGAGAAATGACAGAACTGAAGACAGGTCATGGATGCTCCACTCTATATGCCTTTTATATAACAATACTGGGCATTACTAGACATACACAAAGCCTCAATGATTCCTACTATTTAAAATCCCTTATCTTATGTGTTATATGGTATATGTACATGCCCAAAGAACATTATTACATTTCTTTTTATGGCAGGCCACTAATTTTTTTACTTACAGATAAGATAGTATACTACGTATAGCATAGTTTACCATAGATAAGATAGATACTTTTTATCTTCTAGATAAGATACTAAGGATGAGATACTAAGGGTGAGATTGAGCTTCACAGTAAAGACACCTATAATTATCTACGCTCTCACTGTAGGTCAATGAAGATCAAGCCCATAAAGCTTACAGGGCTACTGAGCATACCTAAAGTAGATAACTAGTAGGTAGTTAGTCAAATAGCTCTCCGCGGTCTGTTGACTTCTCTATTTCCATTGACCACAAAGAAAGCACTCTCATGCTGACATCCAAAATAAGCGTCAAAACAAGCTGAGACCCAAGCCTAGTGACTTAATTTTGGAGATTAATAATAAAATAAAAAAATGAGATTTTATCATAACTGAACTACTGTCAATAGTGTAACAGAAACAGGGTAATCTAGGTTTACAACATAATACTATTTGAATTGTTGCATATGTAGTATTTCTCAGAAATAATGCTCTCTTAAGGAGATTTCAATGTCATTTGTGTATGTAGGGAGTATTGAAAAGACAGAAGCATTTCAAACTCAATTATCAAAGCTATATTAGTAATTACACACAGAAGCCTTCACGTATTAAACAAGTTACTTGTACACTACAGAAGTACTGTTACTGTATCTATATTCAGAGGGTTATAGAGAATAAGAGCTTATCAACTTTATTTGGACAATATTTGAGTTTTCACACTTGCTAGCTACAGAGAAGCAGAAATTTAGCCACCTTTTATGCAGCAGTACAGCAAGACATAACCACATCCTCTAATTACCAGCTCACCTGGAATTAACATCACCGTGTCCAAGTTGCCCATGCTGCCCATATCCAAATGTGTAAACATCACCACTCTCCATCAAGACCACTGAAAAACAAAAAAAATAGAAGAATATTTTTCTGACATATGCACATGTTAACATGGTACTGCACCAGTGCTGGTTAGCCTTTCCGAGCAGCACAGCTCACGATCCCTACTGAAACACTAAGAAATCTATACCAGATTCCACAACCCATCACAGCTAGCATCTTGTCATTTATGTAAGGCTAGAGTTGTGCCATGCAGATGTTTTCAAAAGACTCAAAAATTACTTAAAAGCTCTGATGTAGTTCAATACATGATACTCATAATCCTTTCCACTGTTGAAGGACAGTGTAGTAGGCTACAAAACGATACTGCAATCTTTTCAACCTTTAACACTCCCGTATACATCCTTATTGAAAATGAAACACAAAGCAGTGAACACATATATGACATTAAGAAATAAAAAATAAAATTCTTTGCTACAATTAACACTGATTTTTATTTTTTTTTTTACCTGAATGGTGAAATCCACAACTGACTTGTACAGCTCGCAGTTCACAGTCAAAGCGGACAGCCCCTGGTGGATAGGTTGTGATTTTGCTGGCATCCTTCTCACCTCTTTCTCCACTTCCATCTATAAACAAAACTTGTAATTATATCCCATGCCTTCTAAAGACTTATATTAGGCTAATGAACAGAACAAGAAGAGTAAATAACTACCCACCCCGCCATTTGTACAGTAGGAGAAAGAGCTCACAGAATAGTAAGAAAGACAGCTCAAAACGCGGCATCAAAGTAGATATGAAAGATGACAGAAACTCTAATTCTAAACAACCTACTACAAAGTTACACACTGGAAAATATCACATCCTCTAAAGCAGAAGCTTGCAAAGAGCAGACAAAAGCAACCAGCAAAACAGAAAATTCAAACAACTTCAGAAGTTTTGCTTAATAACCATCACTTTCATTCTTCAATGAAATAGCATTATGAAGTAGACAGAAAGCACAGTAGTTAAACTCAACAGGTATAGGCTGGTCTATTTTTTTTCCAATTACTACTTGTTAAAGAGTTTACTTGACTCCAACTTGGCCATATAGCCCTTGTTTTACATAACTAAGAATTAATTATGCAGCTTATTTCTACCGATGCCAACATACCAACTACTAGCACATCTGTTTCCTGTCCGTTTAAGATGCATTTTTAGACATTGTTTCTGTGATTTCTTTTAGTAAGTACGAAGGGCATTATTGGTTCCTAAAGCCAAACTGCTCTTGCATCAGATAAAAGCACTGAAGGGATGAAGATGCGTATTATTTATACACTTCTTGAAAGCCACTGTCTTCTCCAGAACTCAGAATGTTTACAGCATCTAACAGTTACACTATCATTAAACTACATGGTCACAGTGTCACAAAGGAACAAAGTTTCATAATACTAGCAGGAAACCAACATGAATGACAGAAATAGACAACATGCTCATCACTATTAAAACACCTGTACCTGTGTAGAAAGTGGGCAATGAAAGCTCTAAAGAAAGTACACTTTCACAATGAAAAATTTCATATATGACTCCAGTCACACTGTCTCTAGCATAAAGAAATGAGAGAAAATATATGCAGTGCAAAATAACCACACAAAGAGGATTCCATATTCTTTCTGTGATAATTCTGACTGATTACTGCTTTATAAACAAAATTGATACACGGAAACAATTGCTGTGCAAAGCATTCAAGGTGTTGTTAATTTAGATTTATATTTATAATTTCTACCCTTCTTCCTGAATAATCATTAGCAGAAGTCTGAAAGGTTGTGGAGTCTCCCACACTGGAGACATTCAAAACCCACCTGGATGCAGTCGTGTGCAACCTGCTGTAGGTGTCCCTGCTGTGGCAGGGGGGTTGGACTAGATGATCTCCAGAGGTCCCTTCCAACCCTGACCATTCTGTGGTTCTATGATTATTCACTGTGTGCAGTATAGCACTGACAGACTTACAAATCTTTTAGACTTAAAATATAATTCTGTCTTCATACGTATTGCTCAAACTTTCTGTCCTTTTTATTGCATGGAATCTGCCGATACAGTAAAGTCATTTCAGCACTTTTATTACAAATCAGTTTTAACAAATCTTACTGGTTTGGACATAAAGCTTTTCTCTAGTGATGACCGAGTACTGGAATTATATGAATCTCCAGGTAGTTTACATCCGTAAAAGAACAGATATTAAGTAATGCTTTTGAAGAATTAGATTTAATACCATAGGTAAAAATCCCTTTGAAAATGTGGGTGTCCTCCATCAAAAAGAATTACACTTGCCCTACATGTTGGCTATGTTCACATAGACAGAACCACCATTTAACAACAAAAAACCCTGAAAATAGATTTTTTTTTTTCTTCCTACTCATGTAATTCTGCCTTAACATGCTTCTAGTGCTTTAGTTAACAATTTGACTATTTCTCAAATACACTACTTTTGAAGTTTTTATGCCTACTTTTGCATTAAAGTCTACATGTCAAAGTAAACAAGAGATAGTTCAAAGGGCTAATATTGCCACCAGAAATATTTATTCAGCAAGCAGCCTACTTATTGCTTCCTTCTTTCACACAAGCTGTTTGGACAGGAGCAGAAAAGAGCTAGTTGTTCTGAAGGTCTACATGTGGCCCCTATCTCCCCTCACCCCTCAATCATTGATGACTCTAATAAAAAATGTAAGCTCTCCCACTGTGCAAATGCACTTGAACAGTCATCTGCCAGGAATGCACATGTCCAGTAAGTATGTGTCACGGCTGCGTGCACTTTCTACAATGAATGAACTAGACACACAGCAACCATGTCACCTAGACACAGCCATATTAACAAAATTTAGCAGAAGTTGTATTCTGGTCCTGTAACAGTGGCACATCAAAGTGATCTGCAGACACCTGAACATGTGACATACGTGTGCACTTCCTGCCTCATCGTAAGAAAAACACACTGCTCTTAAGTGCTTCAGCAATTACTTATAAATAGTTGAGGACTGGTATTTTCTCAAATGATAAGTATGTGATACTGCCTTTAAATAAAATTAATTCTAGACATATTCCCATTTTTTCCAAAGTTGCAAGATGTACAGACAAGTACATTCACATCAAACAAATTTTGTGATTCATTATTTGAGAAATAAATTTATTCTAAAGGAAAAAGTTTTACAGAGCTGGCATTTTCAAATTCCAAAGGTAACTTCTCAAAGCCTTTAAGAATGTAGGAATGGGAGCAACTGACTTCCATGCATATCTTTGCTTAAGTGTGAAATTTGCAAACTGAAAACAGAACTCCTCTCAGCCTTCTTTGCGTGGTTAGTACATCTCATGAGTTTTCAATCGGCTGCATCTTCAGAACTTGATAAGCACTCTAAAATAATTTATGAGCGGTAAGTACAAAACTCTTGTGAATAAAAAAAAGTAAGATTCAGCTAGTCTTGTTTAGGGAAAAAATGTCTTTTGACTAAAATATACAAACCTAAATAGAATATCACTACTTGCCTTTAGGGCACACTTTTGGGCTATACTGTTTATCTGTATACTCCATTACATGGCCAATGCATATCATATTTGTCCAGCAGCACTGGCAGGAGAACCAAGTTCTACAAGCTCTTACACTTAGAGATAAGACTGAAAATAAACTGGGTCACCCCCTTTCCTCTCTGTACTTTCAGAGAGTCAAATTTTTTTTATATATGTGAGTGAAAGGTGGATGCAGAAAGCTTATTAGCATGTGTCTCAAGGAACAATTTTGACTAGAGAGATACACGTTTGCTTTTCTTCAAACAATTGTGCATATATTTGTTTCACTAGAAAGACTATCAAAACAACTGCTCCTAAAAGGGAAGCATAGAAAGAAAGACTACTGAAGCAGAGGCTCTTCTGGTTGAATGAATGGAACCTTATAAGCAGAGCTTCAGAATACCACTGAAGAGAAACTTTGACTCTTCCATCTCTCAGAGAGAAGAAAGCACCAAGAAAAAGCTCCGAAGTGCTTCCTGCTGTCAACGCTGAGGCATGAGCTCCATGAACAACTTCACAATGATGGGTTTTCATTCTGGTTATCTTACACAGTTGAGGGAAGGAAAGCGAGATAACCGGAAATACAACCAACCAACCCCCTCCCACCTCTCCATTTTCCTTAGAAAATTCTTAACTCCTGAAGATGCTTTTTCAGTCTGTGAAACATGCTCAAAAGTTCTCCTGGCTGATATTGCTACCACAAAAAAAAAAAAAAAGAAAAAAAAAAGAAAAAAGCTTCTTTCCAGGAACAAAGAAAAAGCTCATTCAGTCCCAACATTAAGTGAAGTCATAACTTATAAATGAGAGTTCTGCTGGCAAAAAAACAACCACCAACATTGTTACAGAATGGCATCTCGGACCCTCGGTCCAGACCGGAGGAAAAACATTTTGTTAGTGTTCCTCAACGGCAGTAAGTGTGATGATATTTTGTTTCTCACTGACCATCTCTGGAGGAGTCAAAGTGTTTCTAAAGACATTAAATGTGTTTCTTCTGCTTTAATGCAATATGACCATACACAAAAAATTCCTAGAATAACTGTCTCTTTATACCACATCATTTGGCAAGAAATCTTTGTTCCATTCAGCAGCGATTACCTAAATAAAGCACATCAGTCAAATTACTGGTTAGTATCTGTGATGTTCAACCCTCACAGGACGTTCTGAATGCCTTAATATCATCTATAGGCTTTATACGCAACAGCATTACTTGAATAAATCAGCCTATGACTGCAGCTTCTTGGCTGTCCACCACAGGCTTCAGTTGAAATATCTGTAACCAGTATTATAGCTACAGCACAGGAGGCAAAGAAACCCACTTCTGGCTGTGAAAATCTTCCATCCTTTGAGGGCAGGAAAAAAAGTCAGTCTGTTGAATGCTTGAGAGGTTGCTGCAGAGCTTGTTTGAGCTTGTAGGTGAAATCTGACATGCAGAATCACAAGTGCATAACGCTTAAGATAATGTGATAATAAACTTGCATTCTAATTACAAAATCAGTAATAATTGTGTCTTGACTTTTTGTACCAGGATTGGCTTACATGTTCAGCTCAGCCAAAAAGTAAATGCAAACAGGAATTTACTGGTCAAACCACTTATTACATTATCTAATCTGGATGCAAATAAAACTGAAATACTGAGCAATGGCAAAGCACATCCATCATCTCCATGTACTTATTTTTCTACACTATATGAATACAAACCAAAAGATGTGTATTTGACAGAGTAAAAATTCTCAAGTATTTCCTGTGACTCGGATAGCTTGCCAAATAGAAACATGTTTTGGAGGAGTAGAGATCCAACTCTAGACTCTTTGCAACAGAAGACAGAAACGAGGAAAGCTACGTTCTATGCTGTCTTCTTAAATGAGGTATTCAGTTTTAATTCACTAGTGGACAAAAAGGCATACATTTCTGAGTTACTTCATTCTCCACAGATACCAAAAGGACCTTATAAAATGACAAAAGTAACTTTTCAAATCATTTAACAAGTGTAACTTCTGAGATAAGTCATTTAAGTGCTGGGTTTATTTGAGAGACAAGGAAGCAGCAACAATTCCTGAACTCTAGAGAACGAATCAAAGCTTATATTGATGCTATACTTTATGTACTTAGTCAATAGAGGGAATTTCTTCAGCAATTTTTTCCTCCTCTATCAGCTACTGGTGGTCCTGCTTTGTTTGTGATTTGCAGTGCTTCACAGGCATAAGTCTCCATTTGCTGTATATGACACAGAGTTATTCCTAACCTCTTCAGAATTCTGGGCAACTTTATCTCATTAAATTTAACCCTCCAAAAAGAATTGCTGAATGATAGGGAAGAGAGGGGCTGGGATGAAAGATAAGGAAGTCTGAACAGAGAGACAGAACTCATGATAGCAAAAATGGTATGTATAAAGACAGTCAACTTTGTTATTAATAATTGTTATTGACAAATTAGTACTTGTCATAATAAAATACGACAACAGCTGCTGATTATGTATGCTTGTGAGGTTTGACATACTCTCACATTCTTCAAGCCTCAAATTCCAAGAAAGTCCCTGTCTAAAGCATCTTCTTATTGATGTCAGCGTGCAAAAACATAGTAAAGAAAAAGCAGCTCTGAAACAGTTTTCGTGCAACTTTTATCTTCTTAAGCAAATAGCAAAAGCCTTAAGCAACATGTCTTCAGTTTTGTTTTGAACTCCTTTAGGAATACTTAGCACATGAAAACAAGACTATGAGACTATGGAAGTGTCTATATGAAACATATAAAGACTCCAGTATCATTCACTTCCACTAAGTCTTAGACAAAGGTTTTCATTATCAGCTGTCTTTCTACAATAAGTGCTTCAAACTACTTTATGTTTCAGACGGTGTATCTTACAGTTAAAAAGTAAATTACAAGTAAGTTTTCTTGAACATCTGATAATTTTGTATTAGCATTTGCAAAACTGTTGATAGATAACTTGCTCCATCCATGCAGGTTCAGCTTCATCTAACCTTTGTCCTTTTGAGGGTATTTGGTTTCATACTGTTTAGAACTTTTTTTTTCTTTGGCACTACTCCCAAATACAGGAAAAAGGTGGCATTTGCTTGCAGAACCTTAATTGACTCAAGGAGCTTACTTTGTTTTTAATTGCTTCTCAGTTGATTTCTACACTTGAGAAAATTCTACAGACTTTTGTTAATCTTTTTTACTCAGATCCCCAGTGATGAAGTCCACAGGGATTGGAGATGCAGACTGGGAACTCACTACCTCATTAAAGAATGGGGATGAAGCACAAAATCACTTTTCTTAGTGTCAAAGCACTCCATGAACAACAAGAAGTTGGTGCCTACTCCTTTCTATCTATATTTGTGATGGAAACACAAACATAGATCAGAAAGACTATGATTATGCTTAATACGCATGTTTTGTAGTAACAAGGACCTTGATATGCAGACCCTATAAATGCGAAATGAGTAGGTGACAATGGCAAGCTTTCCAGAAAATGGGTACTTTGATGAAGCTGAAGGAGTTTTCAACTGGGAAATTCAACAGAAGAATTCCACAAGTGAAAAACATGTCAATTTGATTATTTGTATCTACTTGTACGTATTTTCTATTTAAGTTAGGCCATAATTGTCAGTCCTGAAGAAGCTGTTCACATTTAAGTTTAAATGTCATTGTCAAGAGAAGTTCTGCAGCTGCAAAGAGAGAAGCAGGAACAAGTACTGGCAAATTTAGTACTGGCCTCATCTGTACTACCAGTTGAAATAAATTTTCCTTCCCCAGAGGTCTTGAAGGTCTGCTTGGTGTGAAGAGTTACAAGACTACTTTACCAGAAACCTCTGAAGTAAAAATACCCATTTGGAAAGGATCGCATTCAAAAGAACAGGCTGTTTTCAATGCTATAGTGTCCTTTTACTGAAGCCAACATCCCTGCCTCAGATTGATCACTGCTTTTACATTCTATGTATAGTAAAAGAGGCGTGCCTTTTAAGATGAGGTCTACTTCTTATCTTTTTCATTATTCTCACCTTCCCCATTACTTTGATAACAAAACACTTCACCAGTTTTCCTTTTTCCCTTGGAAGCTCTTCCACAACTTAAGGGGCATTTATAGTTTCTAGTGGAATTTATGGTTGTCTTTTGAGAAGCAATCTTCTGAGGCACAGAAGGATCTCAAAGTTTACTTATTCAAAAATGTGAACTAAAAGAAACTGAAAGTTTCTTTGCATATAGCCTTCCTCAAGGAGAGTTCAGTTATACAGAGCCTATCTGACAAAATCTTTCACCACAGTACAGACCTTTGCATTGTTCTTACAACTCCAAGCAGCAATGCAAACCTCAAACTGACACTAATGAATCTCTTGTAAGGAGATACTTGAGCTGATCTGAGCTCCAACTACTAACACATGCCAAAAAAGTACAGATGTAGGCAGGATGAGCAAACTCCTTTATGCATTTGCCTACGAGGTCACAGGCTTACAAGTAGTACAAGTAGCAGTACTATCCAGCCCAAGAGTACTGGTCATCATCAGACAGTATTTAGGTTCTGTATGTTTTGTCTTTCAGCATTCAATCTCTCCCTGGGAGATTATGACAGGTTATCCTATTTAATCCATCAAGACTTAAAGCTCAGATGATGTGTTTTCCAAATAGACTGAATATATGTTATGCAAATACAAAGGATCAGATTCTGCTTTCATTTCCCTAAAATAAACTTGAGATGATTTCATGATCCAGTGTGTTCATAAGTAGGTAGGCCTATCACCCACACACACTGAGATTATATCCCAAAAGGTTTCAAACCGTCATACAATTTGCTTGCATACATGCCAAATACTATCACTAATTTCCGTTGATTCAACTGAAATGCCATTCTAACAATCCTTTTCATATTAGCTATTCTTTAAAAAATAGTTGAAGCATTCTGGGCCCTCAACATTTTAGGAGTTTCTACTTACTTTGATCAGGTTTATAATCTATATTTTACATATTTATCCTTTATATATAAATACATATGTACATACACATCTAGATACAGATATATACAAACTGCGATCAGATTTGATACAGCTGAACTTTAATATATTCAGTTGAAATTTTTGGTAATACACTGCTTCTTCCTAAAAAACAATAAATCATTATATCTGAACAAATTACACATTTAGAAATTCAAGGTATAATGAATTGGCCTTCCAGACATACAAAAACATCAGAAATATCAGATGCCTCCCTACTCACATTCTGCAAAAGAACGTTTAACTCAAGAATATTGCAGCATAAAACCTGTATTTTGCATTCTCCCCAAAGCTAGAAAAAAAGTGTTGTTTACATTATTTTAAATATTCCTTTTCTAAGAAAAGTCTTGTTAAAATATAACATACCTGTGAAAAATTTTATGCTCGAATAACATCTGAAATTGGTATGTTAAAGCGATCATCCCAGATATACAACACAAAGGTTCAAAAAAACAACACAAATGCAATGCAGCAGTCTGAGTCACTGGAAGGTGCTCAGGTTTCCTACAGTAAAATTAAAGAACCTTAAGAATGAGGCAGCATTAGAAATGAGAAGAGAGACACAGAAAGACAATACATATTTCATTAAAAAAAAAGAAAAAAGGAAAGAAAAACAAAGATGATGCAGACTACCAAACATTTACACTTTTTTAAAAAAGGTCAACATTTAAATGTGTTTTCTTTCTCCTCAGGTAACAGGATACTAACAAGAAGAAAGGCAGAACCCATTTTGTGCAGTTCTTTGAAAAGACAGATTCAGCGGAAGTGACTGGGAAGATGGGCTTATTTCCACCCTAGCCAATAAGGAAGACCAAATACCTTTGTGCTTGTCCCGTTTATGCTTTAGCTGTGCTGGATGGGGTCTGATTCTGGCTAGTGCCTGTTCTCGGTGGTTCATAAAAATAGGACCAGGAAATACAAGGGGGCCTGAGGAGAAACATTTTGCACATGCATAGGAAAGCTCACAAAATGGAAACAGTGTGTTAAATAAAATTCAAATTAAAAGCAATGAAAAAAAAAGAATAACTACATAATAATCTTGTTTTCCTAAATTCAAAAAGCCCTAAATAAAAGAAATTTGCCATTTCTTGATAAGACCAAAATATTATGCAAAGCAGCAATAAATATCCCACAGTGACACTTTTACCTGAACTTGTAAGTATACAACTGTACTCCAAGCGACAGAAATACAGACTCACACTGGAGTAAAATTTGATAGCAAATATCCATTACTGACTCTAATAGTTAAAAAAATTAATTATCATGCCTTACATCCTACAACATTACATACTCATTTGGAACAACATCATCATGTCAATGCTAAATTTAAAAACCATAACTGTACAAGTGTTTGCAATTATCATATTTAAAATGCAGACTTATCACTTATAAAGAAAACAGCTATCAAAAACACCTGTTCCATGAAGAAAATTACTCCAATAGTATGATTTTTTTCTTATCTACTTACTAATTTTGAAATCTATTTAAGTTATTTTTAAGATATTTCCCATCTATGTAAAGGTCTCCAAGAGAAGATTTGTATTTGAAGAAAGCAATGATGTATGTATTTAAAATTTTCTCCAGACTACTTTCTCCTTTTAAAACCTAGACCGAAGCAGTGCTGTATAAAGCTTAATTGAGGCTGATTATATGTACATTATGGACCAGCAATCTGTTCCTTAAAACTATTTTTTCCCCTCTATTTTAAAGGTTAAGTATGCCACCAAGAATTTCTTTGGAGGCATTTCCTCCTTCCAGAAGTCTCACATTCAATGGAAATCATGAGTCAGGAGCAGCTAATTCTGCCAAGTGCCACTCTCACCATTCCACAGGTTTCCAGACCCAGCCCTTATGTGGACTTTCAAAAAAAAAAAACAACAAAAAAAATCCCACAACAAAAAACCACACATACAACCCCAAAAAACCCAACCAAAACAACCAACCAACCACACCAAATGACCCCAAATCAGACTTTCTGTCATGTTATTAACAGCTTATGTGAAACTCTGGAAAAAGTAGTCCTTCTCCTTCCCCAAACTCATTGATACTCTATTTCCTTAGCTGAACTTTATTGACAAGTTACTGTAGGCTAACTTTTCATAAATGCCCATTGTCTCAGGTTTCTTGTGGTCAGCTTTAGTCCCATCAGTTCCTTCACTAATAGCAAACAGCACAGAAAAAAAATTTAAGTGGAAGTTAGGCCAAATCTATCTAGCTTTAGAACCTACAGATGAAGAAGCTTGTCTTCACATAAAGAAGTTCTCAAATTTTAGCATTAACTTAAAAACAGAAGATCAAAAACGTTTTAAAAATCCACAACTGCCTATCATTGATATTTATACCTATGTTAGCTAATATAATGGCCAAAAACCTCATTAATCATGTGTGTTTCTACACGCAGCATAGATTTTTTTTTGTTTTGGTTCTACTGCATTTATCTGGACTCTCTTTATCCCAGAATAGGTCCCCTTGTTATTTAAGGACTTCTTCAGATGATCAAGCATCTTTATTTGCTTTTGCTTTACCTTCATCTTGCAGATTCTTCCTTTAGTTGCCTTGCTATTGCTCCCACTTTTCACAGTCTCCTCTCAATAGGTATATTTCTGGTAAAGATTACCTTCTGCCAGGCCACTTGCTGTGTTTAATATCCTATTTCCCAGTGTTTAGGCTTACACAAAAAATTATACCATGCTTTCCCTCTGTTCAAGTTGCAAGGGAGATACTGAAGAGTACACTGAGGCAGAGCAGGAAAAGGCAAGAAAGCAGAGACAGACGAATAACAAGCAGATTATGAAAGCTAAAAATGTTTCAAGGGCAAAAGATACAGGGGAAAGCTGGATGAAGAACAGGAGGAAAAAAAATGAAGAAAACAAAAGAAAAAAAGAGAAAAGTAATGGGACTTGCTTATTGAGAAGTTCCTAACAAAAAGGAAAGCCTCAGAAAGAGAATGGACACGACAATATGACAAAAGTGAAACGCAGATTAGAAAAGTTGCAAAAAGAGATGGAAGGACTGCAAAGAGTGCTGCTTGAAGCATGTGGATCTAAGATATTTGTGGGTGATCAAACAGAAGTAGTGATCTCTAGGTAACTTATGCAAAAAATTCTGAAGTTCCAGAAAATGCCTGCACAACAAACAGCCCAGGGGATGAGACACAGTCCCGACGGCAGCCTTTGGCATTTCAGCGCTAAGAGCAAAGATGGCAAAAAAAAAAGAGAGAATTTCAGGAGGACAGAAGGAAGTGAAGTAAATTAGGGTGAGTAAAAACTACAGCAGATTGGGGAGATAGAGAATGTTTAGGGAGCACAAAAGGCTGTCAACTCCAGCATGGTATGAGCACACAGCTGCCTTTAGTTCCCAAGACAGTCATCTGAATACACTTCCCTAGTCAAGATGTCAACACTGTAACAGCATCTAACCTGACCAAAGCAGGACCTATCTTTGCTTCTGGATATTCCTATATACTCCGCATTCCCACCCATTATGTAAAAGAACTTGAATCCAAAATAAAGTTAAATGCAATATATCTCCACTTCATAATAATTTGTATCTAATCTGTGTAATAGGATGTGCAAGTTTGTCATCCTCTTTGGCTTTTTATGCATGCTAAATCGTAACACAATCATGATAGGAAATATCAACATTTTGATTACATTATGTTGCGTGCGTGTTCATTTATAGGCTGGAACAATGTAAAGTACCTCCTCTCCCTCCAAAATAACACCACAGGAAACAAAACACTAGAACAATTAATACAGACCATATCTGCTCTCTACTTAGATCGGGGGTTGCCTGTACAAAGGCAGCAGTTTAGGTACTATGAATTATTCTGCTGGGACAATTCAGCCATGCATTAGACACTTCCTTAATTTTGTTAAAAAATGCCTACAGAGTATTATTTGAAAACCTCTTCTAGAAGCCTCTAACATAGATCTATGTGGGGAATAATTACTATTCTCAGTTACTTTAGTAGCTCAAGTTACAGAGAGAAGCAAAGGAGAGTCACTGGCAAACTATAGAGCTGCTATTTCAAATCAGTTGCTATACGATGCATAATGACATTCACTCTCTCCCTTTATTTCTTATGGAATGTTTTTCCATAGCTAAGCCGCAAGGTTAAATATCCCTAGCCTAGGAAACATCAATATTAGCTTTTCTCTCTCGGTCCAGCAGAATCCAGGCCTTTCAAGACAGGCTTTGTCTCGCAGTGAATTAAGAGCATAAAGGAAAAAAGCATTTATCCACAGAAATAATTTCACTTTCTAACAAAACAGAATGCATTTATTAAATAATGCAGTGGACTACAGCAAAACATATCCAATTAATATAATCCTACATGCACTTATATGCTTTTGCATTTTGCTTGGCCATCTAAGCACTTAGACAGAACTCAGAGTTTACTATCTGATTTGCATTTATATTACACATAATTTGTTTTCTTCTAGTACCTTTCCCTAAACAAATGCTATTTGGCAAGCTGTGATTACAGGAGACTGGAATCAATGATCTCAAATGGTGACTTCTACACCAGTGCACTGAACGTAGCAGACTACCTGAAAAAACAGTCCATGACCACACAGTATAAATTAAGGTTGCACAGGAAAAGTCCTAGGCTGGATGTCACTTTATGTTGTAAAACCCTATTTTTGGCATCTGGAAAACTTGTAAGAGAAAAAATAAGTAGGTGTTGTTTTGGGGTTTAAAATACTAAAATATGCAGGCAAACCGCTAATACAGGAAAACAGTTATCTAATAGGTCAACAGGTGGAAAATTTTTAAGAAAAATATTTCATAAAATGAAATTGGGGACAAATGCTTAGTTTCAGTTCCATTAAAAGTAGAAAATTTTATACTGAGATAATGTCCCACCTCTATAGCCTTAAGGCAAAACTTAATATTCCTGTGAGGCAGGGATAATAGTTAAGGTGCATGCTCTTTAAAATTGTATTTTTCAGACTATGAGTAGCAATTCATTATTATGGCAGAAATATTCACAGAGAATGTCACTGTGCTGTGCAGGCAACTAAGGTTAATTGCAGTTTGCTTCTTTTTGTCAAAACACTGAAAATAAAAACAGGATACATGCCCCCTTCTGTGTTCTTAAAGCTCTCTTCTACTGACACTTAAACCCTCCAAATCAGATGTGGAAGAAAAATTATTAGGGCTTTTAATACGGGAAAAACAGATGCAGGCTAACAGATACAAGCATGCGGGGCAATTTGGGTGTGACAGAGAATGAGATGGAAGTAAGTTTTATGATAATCATAATTTTGACACTTTCTCACTTCTGAATATTTGACTTTGTATATACTGTTAAATAAATGTGAAAGATGCATTTCTGTATATAAACACATAAGGTAAAATCAAAACACTAAATATAAACCAGAACTGTTCTCAATGAGTCTACTGCAAATCTGAATTCTAAAACTGTAAGAGAAATATAAGTATTTCTACTTTAAAAATCACCTTGTTAACAATCACATTGTTAACAATAATCACCTCTTTCAGACAGAAATCACAAACTCAAGTACAACAACGTCATACACCAGACTCATAAATGTTGATTTTGAGCCATCTCCACTGCTCTTGTGACAGCCGTTAAGCTAGAAGCAGAAAGAAGCAGCTGAGAGCGAAGTAGTTCTACCACTGTCACAGAAAAGCAAAAATGGTCACCTGAACACACTGTACGTACTTGTTGCAGTGAAAAGAGCAAAGAAATGTAACTAATATTAAGAAACTCGTAAGTTTTTTTGAAATAATAGATTTATTATCCCAAACTGAAACACTTTTTTCCACTGTTAACTTTAAGGATCTAATTTGTCACTAAAGTAAAATTTCCTTGAGTGAAGCAACATGAATAACTGGTTCTAAACTTTATAAAAATTGTTTACTGGTTATACTTGCTATGATAGAATTGTCATCTAATCTGCTGTGACAGTCATTTAAAGATTAAAAAAACAGAGAAATTTTCAATATAAGAACCTAAAATTTCTGAAGTTACCTACCACTTAACATGGTGCTGCTGAACAGCAGGTCCCTTACAACAGTAGTAGGCTACTTTGACTTGTTTGATAGGTAAGTTAATTGCTCTTGACTGAAAATACAGTAATGTTTCACAAGGGCATTGATATCGTAGCTATTAATGACAACTACTTCTCCTTCCCAGAATACTGAAATTCATACTTTATATTTGCAGAAACATGCAAATAAGGATAAGCATGCTCATCATTTTCCATACAAGAGACCAGAACTGACCTCGTGAAGGAGTTAAATGGTTGTGATACCTGTAGACACAATCATCACTTTCTCCCTTACTTTGAGTGGACCAGTGGAACACATTTTTAAATCAGAGGCTAACAGGACTAAGTTTGGAGCTTTGGTAAAGAAGCACAATTAGACCACTTAAAAACCTGCAGCGTGGAAACCAGTATACTACCAGTGCTTGTGCTCTTACATGTCTGTCCTCAACTTTATTCCTATTTCAACACATTCAGTGGGCAAATGAGAGGTTTCTTTGTGATTTTTTTGTTCTTTTTGTTTTGCTTGCTTGAGGAAAGAAATATTCTTATATTTACTTAAAAAGTTTTCAGAAACGTCTTGTTTATAAGACACTCAAGACCTACTGAAAATATATGTATTGAACAAAGGTCACCAATTGTAACTAAAGAGCGATCAGCAACATTCAATGATAGATCCTATTCCCGAGTATCAAAAACTACACGTTTTGCATCTCACTGATCTGGCATAAAAGAACAAAAGCCACACATTAACACTCAACCCAGAAATCACAGTCCTAACAAAACAATGTGTACCTGAAGGAAAGACCTTAACGGAGCTAATCTGGCCTTTAACTGACTAAGCAATGTTTTCAGAGAAGTGAAAGGTTGAAAACTTTCTTTGGATCTCTAAATAGCTTTTTCCTTAGCAAGGATTTGTTCAGTTACATATGCACAAATACCAGAACTTTTTGGGAAAACTGAGCACTCTGCCTGTTCTTTTTGATAACTAAGTGTTTTGAGGTTGCAAAATCTTTTGCACAGCAAGATGAAAATCTAGTGGATTATTTAAATGTTCTTGGTCTCTCTCAGGAAAAGAGCAGCATCATAAGAATTCTCAAGAACGGTGCTATTCTTTTCACCAACTCACGGAAAACTGCAACATTTGGAAGGAGAAGCAACAAAAATCCAACTTCTTCCTCTGATTATGTAAATCAAGATTGATTATCAAATCACATTTTCACACCTGATTATGTAAATAAAGATCTCTAAGTATTTGTGAACACTATTCCCAGCTTTATCACATAAGTCATTCTGAACTGAAACAGGAGAGTAATCCCCAAGCCTTCCAGCTAGAAATACCCACTACCTCTGATAGCCACACAGGTATAGAATTTCAATGTTCTTTTGATACAGAATATAATATGGATGGGTGCAACATCTTTTTAGCTACAGCTCCTATACACCTATCAAACCAACAATAACAACACATTCCTGATATTGATCACCTGAGACTCTGTTAGATCCAAAACTTTCTCTCTCTCTCCCCCTACCCCAAGACAGATGGCATACAAAAGTGAAAAGCTGCTCTGGTTCTACTTCTAACCACAGGAATGGAAGCAAACTGAAATGTTTCTCTGCTGCTTTTTTTTGTTTTTTTCCTCCGTAACTGAAATTTACCTCCCAGCTCTGTCATCATTACCTCTCTGGGCTGAATAGCAGCAGCTTTCAATATTATCCAGGCATTCAATGAGGATTTCAGAAAAAGCAGTTGTTAGCTGTACCTAATATTTGCCAGCAGCATGCAATGCAGCTCCAACATGACCTAGACAAAGGAAGAAAAAAAGACTTCCCCTCTCCACCTCACAGCTAAAATTAACCACAGAGTCAAAGAAAAATAAATACTCCATCCATTTCTGCATGCATAGGAAACTATAAGTTTTCTCTTCCTTGGTGCTCATTATTTCTGGTAAGACCAGTAATTTCTTACATGCAAGTGAAATAAAGCCACAATTTGCCCCCCAAGGTTCACTGGCATGGAGTCTAGAAACGAAGTTTGATCACAATGCACATTTTGTATCTGAGTAAAAACAGTATCTAATTCCTAAAAGGAGAATCAAAATGGTATTTATTAACACAGCAGAAACTTGAAGAGCATAAGATTCCAATAAAGTTGTTCTTCTTCTCAACACACAATAATCTTACCAACCACATCATCATGCTTCACTAAAATATTATGATTTATATCAGTCTAAATCTCTCAACTTCAACTCTTTACCAGATTAAGACACTGAGGTATTGTAAAACAAGGGGAGTACTGAAAACCTATTAGAATATGCATTGTTTGTGTGGAAAATCAACAATGATTCCCAAGGTAGATAATACACAAGGCAAGAAAATTTTGAAGTGATAGTGTTTTGTTTTGGTGTTTTTTTTTTTTTTAATTCAGTCAGCACATCAATTTTTTTTCACGCTATTCAAATATAGAAAAGTGTTTTATAAAACAAGAAATTCTGCTTACTATTACACAACAGACATTCAATAATTTATTATAATTAAGTAATTCATATTATAGATAACTAGGGCTGTTCAGGCTTGCAGTCATTTCAATTCTTCATATAAAAAGCATAAAACTCTTCATATAAAAATGTTTTAGGTTCTAGATTTTAAAAGACTGCAATTCAACTAGGAAACAGCAAAAAATGAAAATTAACTATATGGAAGTGATACAAAATGCTACTCTTCACCATTACAATTCTGATTCTTATGAGTAGACTTTGTTGAACATACAGATTTTTCACAGTTTTCCAAAAGCAGGCTAAATTACATAAGCTAGGTATTTAGGTTCCGATTTTTGTTTGGTTACTGTATTGCCTCACTGGAGTAAAACTAATTAACTTCCATTCTTCGAAAACAGACTAAGAAGTTTGCTTAAAGTATTCAAGCCTCTCATCAATAAGAAAGTCACTTACCTCTTCCTTCTTCCAATCTATGTCTCCTATTTACACGTTGCCGCTTTTCTTCTTGCCGTAACTGAAGGTGTTCTTCAATATTAACTCCGGGAACAGGGACAGCTACACAGATTAAGAAAATAAAATACGTAAAACTATCTTTAAAATTGTTATGATGGTAATAAACCCTAGAAGAAGTTCAGTAAATGAAAACTGAAGCTTACTTACTCCCTGCTCTTTGCATGGCTCTGACATAATATTTAGAAATAGAGAAAGGACCTGAGTAAATTTGGAAAAGAGTTTTAGGTCTTATTCATAAAAACTGGGAAATTCAGAAATCTGCCACAATTCCAACATCACTGAATAGCATTTAGAACTTTCCTTCTATTAGACATATACATATTTATATCTAATTATGTGTTGTCATGGTTACCTCAATTTTTTCCCCAAAAAGTTTCAGAAAGCATTATTATTGAAACAAGCATCATAGTGCTTATATTTTTAAAAGTATTTAAAGTAGATTAGGTATTTTGTAGTTTAAGAATGCTTTACCACTATATGCTGTGTGCTTACTAAGAAGCATGCAGTTACTTTTAATGCATGTATACATCTGTATGTAAATCTGATTTATTTACCAAACTAGCTAATTTAATAGGCATTTGAAACAAACTGGTAAGCACTTTTTTAAGCAGAAAACATGACTTGAATGAATGCAACAATAAAACTACTATAAGCAAAACTTTTTCCCAGTGTTTCTTCAGCAAACTGCAACAACCTAAAAAATATACTTTGCCCCCAATATCAAACAAAAACTCCACCTGGAAGCACTGTCACTTTTCTCCAGACAAATGTGGTCAACCAGTTCAACACCCTCACCTCAAACTATGTCAAGCCCACCACGGGACCAAGAGCTGTTGTCTGTTCTGCTAGGAGAGGAGTTAGCAAAGCAGAGGTTAGCACAAAAACCATAACTCCTCCCTGGTCATGCATGAGAATAGAGCTGTGAAGCAGAGCTGCTAGTGCCGCATTCACCATCAGTATAAACCTACTTCTGTGATAGCCATATACAAGCAAATTACATTTAGAAATATCTGAATGAAAGTATCAGGACTGCACAGTGAGGTTATTCAGGGTCCTTAGTGTTAATTTATCAAGAGAACCATTTCTAGTTTCTATTTAACTTTTGCTTGGGTAAAAAGAAATCCCACAAAGTACAAATTACAGCATATAGTTTTCTGTCATTGCTATCCCACCCCCCCCCCACCCCCAAGATAAACTGGTGAGATGTATAAGTCACACATCTGATTATTTTATGGTCCTTTCCTATAACAGATACTATATCCATATACCCATGCAGAATTAAGGGCTCTACGTAAATCTAAACATAACAAAAAAGAGTAAGGAAGGAAAGTCCGATCTCCAAAAGCCTGTAACTGCCCAGTTGTAAGAACACAGAATACAGTATTAAAAATGCTGTGGTAACAGATCTTACAAGGCAAGATCCCAAGCTGTATTTTCCAATAATCATACGAGTTGGTATTTTTTATGCTAAGGCAAGTATTTGGGGGAAGGGAGGGGACAAGGACAACAGGGTGGGAGGTGTTTTGGGTTTGTTTTTTTATGTTTGTGTGTTGTTTTGTTTGTTTTTTTTTTTAAGTAATTTCCATATTCCTGGCAGCTCTCTCTCTGAAAATTTCTAAGAGAAAAAAGGAAAAAGTTTTCAAAAAAACAACATCCCCCGTCTTTTCTGTGACTCCAAAAAACCCCGATAAAAGGATTATGGAAGAATTTTCAGGCCATCAAAAAAGGACAAGAACAACTTTGTCGTTTCAGCATTAGTATCATAACTGCACAGGTCAAAATGGCACACGTTTATCAAAATATTTCACTTACCAGAATGATTCCACTTTGGTATATCACCAGTAAATATATTTGCCTGATATGCAACATTTTATCCATTTTAACAATAATAAACTAAAACTGTCCTGTAAGTCTAAAAGTTCAGTAATTTGATTTGAAAGAAAAAACTGCATTACCTAAAATACAAAGTTGTGTTATACAGAAGAATCAAAATACTAGCTGAAATATTAACTGAAAAGAACAAACCTATTTCTAAACTAACCTGTTATTCCCATTCAAGTTTCAAAAGTCAGCAGTGGGATTGATTTTATTAAAGATTGTAAAAAGATGTACGGAGGGGAAAAAAAAAGTGCAGTAAAAAGCAAAATTAAAAGCCATCTTGCTAATTTCATATCACTTACCCAGCAAGAGATCTAAAGGTATCATCTCTTTTACAGCATCAAGGATTCCTCTTTGCCTTGCTTCCTGGCCATCCAGTTCTCTAGCACACGCCTTGCAGCAGCCACATACAGCACAGCCCGACTCACCTGAGCCACAGCCACAGATTCTGCAGCAAACAGAGTTGCTTTATCACTACCTTTTATTTTCATGCATTACTGATGCCTTGGCGATTGAAACATACATTATTAGTTTGTTCTATCTGCAGACATATAATTCTTCCTGAGATACACAGGAAGTATAGCTAGTTTAAACCCTAGATGCTGTTGGATGGTGCCAAGGAGCATACACTGACCATTCATATCTGAACCAACTTCTCAGCATTAACTTTTCTTCATTTAATTAAACATACACCACATGAAAACATGAACAAGGAAACACTGAGTACACGCAACGCTGGAGAAATAGTAATGGCAATAGGTAAAGCAGTGGCTCTTTACGCAGGTCAACCCTAAAGTAAAAGGTAAAAGCAACTGGAACAATAAAACAAAAAGCTTCCATCGTAGGATGAAGAAAGGTTATCTGAAAGCCAGCAGTTCCGTCAAGAGACAGATTATATTAGTGTTCATATTCAACAGCTTCTAGTAAAGAACTATACACTAAAGAAATGTAAAAAAATGCATTTGAAACTACATCACCTGCAAGCATCACAAGCTATTTACAAAATTTTTAACCTGCTTCTGATTTTAAAATCACAGACTCTTTTTAGATATGTTACCTTAGACTGAAGTTTAAGAATAGATCAACTCAGTTTACATTTCAAATGTGCTTTTGCTGTTCAACGCTATAGCAAGTGTATTTCCATATGTTTGCTTACCCTCCAGGTACTCTGTCAGGACGCCCACTACTAACACAGCTAGCTCCATAGCCTGTGCAATCTCCACATACAGTGCACACCATACACTGCTCCAGCTTCCATTTATGCATGCCTGGAGGACACATCATGGACTTCTCATCTTTTTCATCCAGTTCCTCTTCTAGGTCTTCATCCATTGCTGTTGCCATGTTCTCAACTCCAAAACCTTATTAAGATATTGAAACAAGAAATAGCTGTTTTCTGAGGCCAACAGTGGCTACTGAGGAAGCTCTGAAGAACACTCACAGATCAGATTTTAAAAGGAATGACTAGGCATGCCTGATTTGCATGCTCAGCCAGAACAATGACACTTTTGAAACCTCTGAGCATGGACTGGGGTATATATCTCAGCTTCACAACTGAAAGGGAAATCATAGAATGATTTAGGTTGGAAGGGACCTTGAAGATCATCAAGGTCCAACCCTCCTGCCATAGGCAGGGACACCAAAATGAAACATTTACATTCAGTATACAAGTAACAGGTCATTTACTTGTCATGTATAAAATATTCCAATCCAGCAAAAGCAAATAGGTATTTTTCATACCTATATTTTGGAGTAACAGAAACGTTCAGTTGTGTGGAAAAAGATGTAGACTTGCATTCATGCCCTGGTTAGGCAAACAACAGCCTCAACACTGAAGGCAAACAAGGCAACGTAGAAAGTTTTTTCTTACTAGGACAACAGCACATAGTAAGACAAAGAGTGATGAGGTTTGGTTGTATTCATTCAAATTTTTTTTCACCAACAAAAGAGAAGTAATTGAGATTTTTATTTTTTTTTTAACATAACTAAGTTTATTAGTATATGCAGAACACCAAATATCTGACAGTTGAAGTGAAAGCATCCATGCCTGTGTTTTGGGGTTTTTTAAGCACGTTGCATGTACTTAAGCTTTAGTATTGGTATCATATTTTATAATAAAATCTGAGCTATGTTTTCACATGTGATATTTTCCAGCACACAAAACAAAAGGAAAGAACTAGGTCCCTCACCTTTTCCTCCCTGGCTCATGGAGCCTGTGTCTCGTCCACACTGTCCTTTATTATTTACGCCAAATGTCCAAACTTCTCCATTCTTCATTAACACACAGGTGTGAGCTTTTCCCATGGCTACCTGAGTCACAAAATGGCCTTTCAAATCTGTTACTAAACCTGTAAGGCATACGACAGTTGAGTGGTAAATTGCACTTTCTATCTGAGAAGGAAACTTCAGTGATATAACAACATTGCTGGTGGATATTGACAATTTTTAAATTAACAGCAAGGGAGAAAAACAGCAGATATAAAAAACAAGTGCTAAAATAAAGAAGCCATAATGCCATTGGAGTTTATTTCTTTAATATTTTGTTTTAATTGAGCTGCACTGGATCATCTGCAAATTCAAAACAGGCTGTCTTGTGAGCAGAGAAATGTATAAGGCCTGGTTTCCTGTAGCCTTTGTTCCTAACAAAACATGTCTAATTTCTGTGACTTTTCCCTGTGTGGCCTTCTAGTGTCAGATTAATTCAACAAATCATTATTCTGTTTTCCCCTTAGAGGAAGCATTAATTCATGTATTTGTAACCAGTGCTGCTATATATTTTTACAGAATTTAAGGAAACTGTCTTCTGTTTCTGTCCTTCTGTCATATTTGGCTGAATCAGCAGAAGTTCAGTAATCTATTAGAGAAAGACAGACATGCATAATTTCCACATGCTAGCAACTTCTAGACTGATTTCAATGATTCTGAGAAATCACTTAAAAGACAAATATTTAACTTACTTGTACTATCAGAGTAAATGGCATCTTTTCCAAACATGTAGAGTTCTCCATCTTTTGATATTACAGAACTGCTTCCATTATTGCACGCTGTAGATATGACAATCTTTCCTTCCATTTTAATAATTTTTTTAGGCTTATACGGTTTTGACTGCCGTCTGCTTTTAGCTTTAAATAAACAAATAAATTGCAAGTCATTCTACCAAAAAAAACCTTCAAATGCACAATAACATTTATTTTATAATTAGGTGTTAGTTTTCAGACTGCTACCAAAAAAATCCACCCATATGATCTCCTGTTCTAATTACAGGATTACTGGATTACACTGTATTCTATCAAAAAATTAAATGGCAAGCAAAGTCATTATTAGATAGGTATCTTTCAGTAATGATTCTTCAAGTGTTTCTTTTACATATATCTATACTAAACTAACTTTATGAATTTTACAAAGCAGCGCATAGTAAAAAAAAGTCCTCATTGCCATCTCAGAAGAAGATATATGACAATATACGCACAAGAAGTTCACAGGGAAGTGTTACACAAGTTCATTTTTTTTAAAAAGAAAAATATTAAGTTCTCTGAATTAAATTTTCTGAACCATGTTCAGAAAACCTTTGAATCACAACAGATTCCCACAAGAGGAAAAAGGGAAGCAAGTACTAAAAAAAAAAAAAAACCACCCACCCCAAACCCATTGTTTGAAATCTGGCCTCAAACAAAATGTTAACACCACAGCTAAAGACTGGATAAAACAACTAACAGCTACTATTACTGCCTGTGAATTTTCGCCCAAGTCAGATTGGATATATTCCCAATAATCGTGCAAAGAAATCTTGAAATTTGTGCTCTAGGATTTATTTCCTGAAATCTTTGTTTGAATCTCTTAAATTTACTTTACAATTACTGGAGAAAGTAGTATGATTTTGTTCTACACAGTGTTATTCACTAGCTTCGCATTAAGACTCTAAAAAGTTACTATAGCACATACCAAGTTTGTTATCTAGGCTTTTACACAGCAGTACTACTATAAACTTATAGTTTTTATATATATATATATAAAAAACACCTCTCCCTTGAACACATTCAAGAATCCACTCCATAAGCATTATCAAACCTTAACATATGTTCTTGCCTGTATTTTAGTTGTATTACATAGGAAAACCCACACGTTCTTGGGGAATACTGTCAGTGTAGTTAGTCTTTCATGGTAACAATAAGTTAAACACGCTTTGTTTCTGCATGAGCTATGCCATACCTCACATATGTAGCCCACAGTTTTTGTTAACAACTTTCTTGAAAGGTAAGACTTTTACACAGTTGATTGAGACGAAGCTGGACTCTACTGCTGTTATTTATCAAGATTTTAAATCTATTTTTAAATTCTATTTTAAATAAATTTTTAAATTCTAACCATCTACTACTACCTATAGACTTCAATTTTATGCCAACATTTGAGTGTTGTTTATCAGATTACTAACTGACTGCAATGAGGCAGAAAAAAAATCCAGTCTAAGTCTGTGTTTAAATTCTATGGCTAGCAGACCAAACTTTTCCACAAACCTGCTTTGTGAAAAATTATTACTTTTAATGGTAACATCAAACTACACTATTATAACAGAAAATTCTTGAGAGATTAATTTGAATTTGAGTTAGGCTTCAACACTATATGAAAATGCTACCTATGAAATATACATTGCACTATCTTATTAAAACGTACACATCATGAGGCTGACAACTCAAAAATATCAGCTTTGTTTTAAGATCCTCAGGAGCTAATTATTTATCAAAACACATTCTTTACCTTTTTTTTCATTAATCTAACACAACATAACACAGCAGTGTTTCCTAAAGTGCTGAATTTAATATCACATCAGATCACAGCTTTTTTTAGCTTTAGCCATCTTTCATTGCCTTAAAGTGTATTTCAACCTAAACACACAACTTCAGAGATCAAAACTAAGAAGTTCGTTAATTTTACATTGAAGAGGCATTTGTTAGTCTGAAGATAAATTAACCTGTCTTCTGTAATGTCTGAAGAGTTGTGTTTGATCAAGCACAGAAGACTGTGCTCCTACAATTTCTAATCAATGTACCTCTCCGTTACGGAGAGGCATTTGCTGGCAAAACACCCGTTTCCAAAGTTCTCTAAAACAACAGTGAAGAGTCAAAAGTTTGGCTCTTCAGTTTTTCAGACAGAGTCAAGGCAGACGGCAAGAGACTGCCTTTTCTCAGGACAACTGTAAAATAGCGCTCCCACCACACAATCCAAACTGTGCTCAAACTGAGATTAACATCTCTAGCTGGGAGAGGCGGTGACACTGGGTATCAGGACTTGTGGCTGCCGTAAAATTCAAACCCAATGGCATGCTTACATGTTCTTGGGAAAGTGTTAAAACTTTTCTTTTCAAATTAAAAGGTGATTAATAGGCTTTTATCAACCATTGATCAAGCAAGCATAATACATACTTGATTCGCCATCCTCTCCTTTACTAGCAGAGCCTGTGAAGAATATGCTTCCGTCCTCAGCAACAAGTAAGGCATGTGATCCATCATGTCCAACAGAGAACTGAATAATCTTTGGAGATTTCGTGATTGGGAGTTCAACCCATTTTCCTGCTGAAGGACCACCTTGTTTGATTCCAAGGCTCTGATACTTGCCAGTATAATAAATCTAGAAGAAAACAGCTTATCATTTTCCATTATGCCACAGCAATTTAAACTTGCACCACTTTTAAAGTTGCATTGTTTTCAAATCCTGGAATTTCAAACCATACAGAACTTTTCCTGACATCATATACACCATTTCAGTATCTCTATCCTAAACCCATGAATTTTGACTTAACGAGGTGTCATGGTTTAACCCAGCTAGCAACTAGAACCACAAAGCCGCTCGCTCACTCCCCCCACCCCAGTAGGGTAGAGAGAAGAGGGAGAAAAGGAGAAGAAAGGGAAAAAAGCCTTGTGGGTTGAGATAAAGACAGTTTAATAGAACAGCAACAGAAGAGGAAAATTATAATAATGGCAAAAGAATATACAAAATAAAGTGATACTACACAAGTCGCTCTCACCACCCGATGATCAGTTCCCCAGCCCGTCCTGAGCAGCGATCATGGATTCCTGCCCCCAGCCAACTCCCATTTATCTACTGAGCATGACATCTATGATATGGAATATTCCTTTGGCCAACTTGTCCTTTCTATGCTCCCTCTCAGCTTCTATGGGAACCTGAAAAAGTCCTTGACTAATGTGAACATTACTTAGCAACAACTAAACCAATATGTGTTGTCAATACCCTTCTTATACTAAATCCAAAACAAAGCAGCCATAGAAAGAAAATTAACTCTACCCCAGCTGAAACAAGGACACGGGTGAAACATTCTGATTAGATTCTGCTTGTTTTGAAATGTGCTTTCTGCTGTGGCACAGAGTTAGTTTTCATATATAATTGTTTGGCTAGATGAGTTGAAGACACAAGAAAGAAAAGTTCAGAAGAAACAACTCAAAGAAATGAAGCATTTAAAACACTGTGTAAAAAGAAGATGGTATTATAGCAATAAAAATAATTAAAGATACCAAATTACTACAAATTTTAATATGCTTCAACACATTTTTGAAACTTATTTTCAGTGAATGCACAGCAGCCAGAGTACACAAACAGTAACAAAGAATAAAATATTTCAGATGAACAAACACAAAACTACTGATACGGACTAAAAAGTTTTCTCTAGAACTATGCTATTCAACAGTACCATAAAATGTGTGTGTTAACCTATGTTTGCACCTAAAGCCATCTTCATTGTCTTGTAATAAAAGTGTATTTCATACCTAACCACACAGCTTTAAAGATCAAAACTAGGCAATTTGTTAATTTTATATTGAAGAGGCAATTGTCAGTCTGAAGATCAAATTAACCTCTCTCCTCTAATGTCTGAAGAGTTCTGCATGATCAAATTCTGTTTCACGCTATTAAATTTTATTAGGAAAAATACTTAAGTTTATTATGAACATTTTCACCAATCTCACAGTTTTACTAGAAGCACAGCAAGGCCTTCATTCCAATAAAGCAACAGAATTCTGAACACAGGAAAACAAAGAACAATGCTTACTCAAGTAAAATAACATTAGTTTCCCAAACCTAAATAAAAACACAGTAAATGTAAAAAAACATAGTGACAGGAAGCAAAATTTCTAAATTGCAATGAATATGCAAATTCCTCTAAAAAAACCGTCTCCACTGACCAGAACCAACATATCAGTTCATTAAGAAAAGGTTTAAGGAAATCAATTGATGACTTTGCACAGGGGAAGTCAACAATTCTCTAAAGGATTAGGAAAAAAAAAAAAAAATCAGGCTGGGATTTAAATAAATGCCTATGGTCATACTGTTTATGGAGAGTTGGGAGGTAAAAAATTTTGCAAATGTGCTAATACATCATTTGTAAACAAGAGGTAATTTTGTCCCCCAAATCTAAAAAGCCCCACACTAAGTAAGACTGACTGTAGAAATTCCCATAAATTCAACCCACACATTTCTCAATGGTTCCAACACTATCTGTTTTTGTTTTCAAATAACCATTTGCCTTTGTCCCTTTAAGGTGGGCTCTGAACACGTATTTAAATACAGCCATACAAATGCATTCTAACATACTACAAAGGCAAAAAGGAATTGTGAAAAATAACGATTAAATGAAAAACCATCTCAAAATACATCGCTGCAATTTGCTATTTACACCAGAACATTTTCAGTACCTTTCCACTAGCAGTTTTCATTAGTGCAAACTCTCTTCCAGCACCAAGGACAGCCGATTCCTCATCAAACCCCGTACCTGCACGAGTAAGATCGCATTAACTGGACAGTTTAACCAGGCAGTTCCGCAGACCAGTTTACAGACCTAGTTCTGCCAGGGAGAGTCTGTCAGATAAAAAATAGGTTCTAAGAAAGTTACAAGCAGGAAAAAAGAGTTTTGCTGCCACAAGAAGGCTTACTGGGCTAGACCTGGCAGAGTTGTTCAAAGAGGAAAAAAGCCCTAGCATAAGAGCAACTGCACTTGGTCAGACAAAAGATCCATGTAGCCAAATATGCTTTTGTTCTGATAGTGCCAAAAGCAGACACATAACAGAGCAAAAACAACCCAAAGCAAAGGCCAAGTGATATTTCTCCAAAGTACCTTCATGGACACCAACAATTTTATATCTCAAATTCTGATGCAAAGGTGATTTCCACATATTTAGTATCTTTGAATGCTTTGTATTTATTTAGTACTTTGTATTAATCCAGCCAGTGGTCCTTTTAACTTTGGTCAACTTTGACTCACAGAAAGGAGCTCTATGGCTTAATTATGTGTTATATGAGCACTATTATGAAGTCCAAGCTTCAAACAATTATATATTTATTATATAACTAGAGGAAAATACTGGAAAACCATGGACAGTGCTATAGACAAAGAGGTGTTTCAAAATGAATGTATGGATTACTATGTGTCAAAGAACACTTAAGCTGTTTCAAAACCCTTGTACTTCTCTACGTGTTTATAATGGACCTATACCTTCCTACACATAATAAAGGCAAACAAAGGAAAAAGCAGTGTTTCAGTTTTTGTATTTATATTAGTAGGCTTGTTACTAACGTTCCAAGAAGTGGACTTACTGATAATGTGCAAGTCTTTCTCCAGATCAAACAATGAGATGCCACAGGCATGTAAGCATTTTCTTGCAAGCTTAAGCTGCAGTTCTTGTTGCAGTACTGGCTCAGTACTTGTTGCAAATATTCGCACTACAAAGCCATCCTGTAACAAGTAAAATACAAATCTACTTTATACTATATAATAAATGCATTAATTTACTTTTCATGTCCTAAGTGCACCAGTATAATGCTATTTCAGAGTCAATTACCAGAGGACACATTGATAAAGTAACATTTATTACAGAGGAGAAAAGAGGAAAGTGCCAAACAGGATGAGCTGAAGATAAGTATCTGACCTTAAACATATATTGAATTCTATGAAAACACTACAAAAATAGTGAATTGCTATAGACATATTTAACTCTGAATCTCACTATAGAAATATTTATTTTATTACTATTTACGTCTATCTTTTAAGGCCTCAACTTCTCCTGATTCAGAACCCAAAATTCTGCATGCATTTTAAGAGTGACTGCTTTAAAGAGTAGCTAAAACAGGAGTCTGTTTACAAGTGCAGGTGAAGTATCTTCATCTGGCCACCTTAAAAAAAAGTTGTTCCGTTAACAGGCAAATGGATTAATCCTGGTTGTCCTATAGTTGCATGTCTGGCATCTCCTGCCAACCCTGTCTCACCCCACCCCTGCCCAACGCCTGTTTTACAGCTTTCTCACTGTCAAAAAACTGACCACTCCAGAATTAACACTGTAATGTCTGCTGAACAAAACATAGAACAGCTAGAACTGTTTTGCCCCAATAGAAGCACTTATGTGGGTTTCCACAGCTGTGTCCCATAGGCAATTTTCATATAAAAATCTCTTGGAATGTAGTATCTTTCATACCTCTTCCATTAAATCTGGCTGAAATTCCCCAACAAGTACCAAAGCAATTACAGGAAATTAAGTTAGATAAAAAATATAATTAAGCTCTGAGAAGCTTATCCCACAGAGACCCTCTAAACTAGCATGTTAAAAAGTCATTATTCCATGTATAAGATTTTTTTTCCTTAGAAACAGCAACATAGTTTGTCTTAAAACTTATCTGAAAAATCAAAAAGATCCGCAAAATCCATCACAAATCAAAATTGTGTGGATAAATACCAAAACACTGCTCCTTTATGCACAAATATGGCAGTTGCCCATTATCTCTAGTTACATGGATTTCTTCCTTAGTTGTGTTAGTGAAGAAAAAGCCAAAGATTAAGCAAAAAGGAAGTATTGTTAAATAAAACAATTCAGTTGAGAGGAAAGTAGTTTACTCATCATACATAACAC
Organism: Pluvialis apricaria; assembly: GCA_017639485.1. Classification (NCBI taxonomy): domain Eukaryota; kingdom Metazoa; phylum Chordata; class Aves; order Charadriiformes; family Charadriidae; genus Pluvialis; species Pluvialis apricaria. The sequence goes on from CM030007.1 coordinate 48,049,323, forward strand.
TTACGTCTCTAGATGCTGCTATTTGATTAATATATTCTCCATCAGTGAAAAGGATATTCTGCCCTTCAGTATGACAATCTGTGAGAGAAAGATGAAGTGCACTGTATCAGTTTCTATTAACATACATACACTGTTCTCTGCTTCTAACTCATTCTCACTACAATAAGACTATGAGAGTTCTAGGTTGTCTAAAGAGATATCTGTTCCAGTAACATGCCATTTTACGCTAGGATCTCCTCTTACAAAAAGCATAAAATACTCATTTATCCCTTTAAAAGTTACTAAAGCACTTTCCATTGTATGAAAGGTTACCATTAACTGCAAATGCATTTAGTATTCACCTGCGAGGGGTATTCTAACCTATTATAACACAACTAAATCCTAATTTTCTGGGAATGTTAGTCTTTCTCCTTCCCCAAAGATTTTTTTTTTTTTCCTAATTTTCTAATAAGGACCATTATATTTAAAGAAAAATCCAGCATATAAAACCTACAGAATTTAAATGAAACAGAATCAAACTTTTCATTATTCATCTCATTTTTCCATTGTTTATAAATTCCACCAAACTATTAACTGAAAAATCTAAGGGTTTTGGAAAACTATAAAGCATATACTTGAATGCGTCACACATTCATTGAAAACACGTCAGCTATTTCCAAGAAAAAAGGTAGGGAAAGAATTCTGCTCATATAATGGAAAAAAGGAAAAGACCACTTTCTCTACAAGTACGTCCCTACACCATCTCTTCTTCCCTTCCTGCTCTGCTGATGGAGCTATTAACAAAGAGATTGATATTATATGGCTTGTAAGGTGTTTGTTTCATTTATTACACACAGGAAAGAGACCAGTTCCAAAAATACTACAGGATAGCTACTTTACACTCTTAAGTGTAAAGTTCATAACCTGAACAAAGATCCAGTATCAGTTATCTTATCTAACAAATTTAATGCTAAATGAAGCACACCTAATATCCTTCTGGCATAACCAGGAAGTTTGCTATTTTTTGCTTGCTAGCTGGAGTTTTTTTATTAAAAATAATACAGCTGAAAAAAACTCACAGTATTCACAAACCCATGAACTTGTTTACTTTTTTCCTGCTATACTGCCCAATCCAATACCGTATCTTACCAGGAATAGAATATGTATTAGGTGGCTTTCTGTAATTCTCACATCTTGAAGTGACATACCTACAGTAGACAACCTCCCCCTTAGAGCACACACAGGTATGAATCACAGAGGGTAAGCAGCAAGAAGCACGGAGAAAGGCAGATACACTGTTTGAAATACTGCGCTCTCAAAACTAATCTCATATTTAATGACCAAAGTCAGTTCACGTTACTAATTCTTTATGCTGCCAAGTGGTATTAGTGACAAAACAAAAGGCTTGTCAATAACTTGAATAGAAGTTCCAAAAATAATATAAATGATATTTCTGAAAAGCTATAGGAAGTTGCTAAGTATTAAGATCCGTTGAATGGCTGAAAATTACATGCTCACATAAGCGTAACAGTCAAGGAAACAGGATATTCTGGCCACCAGCAGGTCTGTATTATACTGTTTGGCTTATTTCTTGAGTCATTTCAAGAAGAGGCAAGTCTCCTAATAACCATTTTTGGGGATTGTTTATATGCTTGGTAGGTGTGTTCACAGAGGAAATCTGGAATGGGGATATTTATGTTTTTTAAAATATATGTACTTCAGAAGACTTCCTAAAAATTAGCACTTGACTTAGATAACATCCAGACCCAGCATTAAACATCGAATTAATGGGAAGCGTAGAAAATGGAAGGCAAATGGAATATCTGCAAAAAGTATGATAGTATGGTGTCTCAGCTAGCAAGCAGCTCTTATGATTAACTGCAGTCTTATTCAATCTGACTTGGGAAATACTCTGGGGATGAAGATATCCAAGGTTTCTGTCTGGAGATTGCTATAACAGAAAGGGCCTATGTTTTACTTAAAGGACAATACTACAGACACCTGTTAATCACAGCCTCCTTAGAGGTTTCAAGAGAAGATGATTATCAAGCATCACCTTCTGTATGTATGTAGTGCAACCTGTGCCTGCTAATAAGTACTCTTGAGCTCATCTAGGCTACCCTCAGTCAGCAGTACTTTTCAGACTAAGGGAATAGTCCTGAGCTTCAAGATATTCACATGTAATTTCAAAGAACCAATGAAACCATATACCACATACCTTCAACCTCCTCAGCTGAACATAGCAACCTCTTTTTAAGGTATGCATCACTGTTAAAGAAAGCGTAAGATGAAAACCTCCTCTGTAAATTCAGGTCCAATCAGCTAGAAAATCTCATACAGCTCAGGGATTCTTTTATGACATTTGGACTGGGAAGACAGATCCACAGCTCAAGGACAGTGTATGAAGCTTGGCAAAGGCATTAACTGCAGATCAAGTCGCGAAGCCACTAGCCATCATATTTGAGAAGTCGTGGCAGTCTGGCGAGGTTCCTGCCGACTGGAAAAGGGGAAACATAACCCCTATTTTCAAAAAGGGAAACAAGGAAGACCCAGGGAACTACAGGCCAGTCAGTCTCACCTCTGTGCCTGGCAAGATCATGGAGCAGATCCTCCTGGAAACTCTGCTGAGCCACACAGAAAACAAGGAGGTGATTGGCGACAGCCAACATGGCTTCACCAAGGGCAAGTCATGCCTGACAAATTTGGTGGCCTTCTATGAAGGGGTTACAGTGGCAGTGGACAAGGGAAGATCTGCTGATGTCATCTACCTGGACTTGTGCAAAGCGTTTGACGCTGTCCCACACGATATCCTGGTCTCTAAATTGAAGAGACATGGATTCGATAAATGGACCACTCGGCGGATAAAGAACTGGCTGGAGGGTCGCACTCAAAGGGTTGCGGTCAATGGCTCGGTGTCCAAGTGGAGAGCAGTGATGAGTGGCGTTCCTCAGGGGTCGGTACTGGGACCCGTACTGTTCAACATCTTTGTTAGCAACATGGACAGTGGGGTAGAGTGCACCCTCAGCAAGTTTGCTGATGATACCAAGCTGTTTGGCGAGGCAGACACGCTGGAGGGGAGGGATGCCATCCAGAGGGACCTGGACAGGCTGGAGAGGTGGGCCCAAGCCAACCTCATGCAGTTCAACAAGGCCAAGTGCAAGGTCCTACATCTGGGTCGGGGCAATCCCAAGCACAAATACAGGCTCGGCGGAGAATGTCTGGAGAGCAGCCCTGTGGAGAAGGACCTGGGGGTGATGATTGATGAGAAGCTCGACATGAGCAAGCAGTGTGCGATCGCAGCCCAGAAGGCCAACCGTATCCTGGGCTGCATCAAAAGAAGTGTGGCCAGCAGGTCAAGGGAGGTGATTCTGCCCCTCTACTCTGCTCTCGTGAGACCCCACCTGGAGTACTGCATCCAGCTGTGGAGTCCCCAACATAAGAAGGACATGGACCTGCTGGAGCGCGTCCAGAGGAGAGCCACGAGGATGATCAGAGGGCTGGAGCACCTCTCCTATGAGGAGAGGCTGAGAGAGTTGGGGCTGTTCAGCCTGGAGAAGAGAAGGCTCCGGGGAGATCTTATTGCGGCCTTCCAGTACCTAAAGGGGGCCTACAGGAGAGCTGGGGAAGGACTTTTTACAAGGGCATGTAGTGATAGGACGAGGGGGAATGGCTTTAAGCTGGAAGAGGGCAGGTTTAGATTAAACATTAGGAAGAAGTTTTTCACTTTAAGGGTGGTGAGGCACTGGAACAGGTTGCCCAGAGAGGTTGTTGAAGCCCTGTCCCTGGAGGTGTTCAAGGCCAGGCTGGACGTGGCCTTGGGCAACCTGGTCTAGTGGGAGGTGTCCCTGCCTGTGGCAGGGGGGTTGGAACTCGATGATCTTCAAGGTCCCTTCCAACCTAAACCATTCTATGATTCTATGATTAGATACACGAATGTTGACACACAGTCTGGTAGTTCCAGATATACTCTCAGATTTGCTAGATCATCTATCAGAGCGGAAAGACTGTCCTTTGAAACAGCAGTTAATGGTTTCGAGAAGCTGGTGGATCCTACTGTCTGAGAAAGGAGAAGATAATCTTCCATAGTTCACCGAGTTTTCTAAGGTCATATGACTTCTAGCTAGGATCAACTCCTAATCACATCTTCTAATGAACTCCTAATCTCCTACACATCCCAGCATGAATAAATACGAATACCTTATTTAAATGCATTATCACCAACCCAGGCATTTGAAATAGATTAACTCCAGATAGAGCCATGTCTGAATACCATACCAACTAGGAGGAAATAGTTGGAGTCATATCAATGTTCAGCTGTTAGCAAGGTTACTGCCCTCTAGTTCTATCCGGTGTGGTTTTTCAGAACTACAAAATGCTGCAAGTTATTATTAAGATTACAGTGGGGGAGTTATGAACTCACTCAGGTTTCCTCAGGATAGGTCACGTACCCTCCCCCCACCTTCATTTCTTTCCTTCTAACAGGAAACAAATAACCAGAAGTGGACCCTTTTGAATTTGTCCTAGCCAAAAGAACAAGGCCGTATCTGCTCACAATAAAACACCGAGATAAATGTGTAGAAGTGCAGAACGTAAAACGGCAAAGTTCAAGGGCTGAAATACAAAGGGTAATAGTTATGAAGATCATCTAGCATCCACTTTGACACCAACATAAATCACACAAAATGCAACTGTGTGAAATAGTTTCAGCAATTTCTGAATGGATATTCCCACAGTTAATAAGATTTGCTTTGGCACTGAAAGATTAATACATCTTTGTTTAGAAGGCATATTCTTGTTTAATTTGTGCCTTTTTATAGTAGAAACACAAGGCTGTCTTGCAGAATCACACTTGTCACTGGGATTTGCAAAAGAAAGCTAACAGCTCAGAGGTGTAGACTTTAAATATGTTCAAGTATCTCTCAGGACTTGCATGAAGAGTACTGATTTGTTTACCAATGGTAACATAATTAAGGACCTCAAAGGACCCTACTGGTTGAAGAAGCTGCCTTGAGGTGAAGAAAGTAGAAAAACAATCCAACAAGGCAATTTGTCAGGTCCTTGAATGTGCTTTCACTCAAATTTCTCATGTAGCCCCACAAAGACCAAGCAGCTTAAAACAGACATTCATATTTTAAGGACTTACAGAAAGTTGCATAGATTAAATTCTACATTCACAGTTTGTTTCAAAAATTAATGTTTGAAATACAAAAAGTTTAGAGAATTCTCCTGAGGTTTCAGTCAGTGCCTTCTTATTCATGTCAGGATGCAACACAATCTTTCTTCTGGTCTATAGAATAAGCCTGTCATTGTTCACTTGAAAGATATTCTTGTGCCCTTCTACTGTTTACACAAGTGGCTAAGAACACCTTTCACCAGGAGGCCATTAAAGCAAGTTCCAGGAACCTCTTCATTTTCTAAACAGAGACAGAAGTTACTAAGCTCCTCTGCAAAAAGCCTAAACAAAAACAAAGTTACAAAAAAAATAAATCCCAGAACAACTAAACAAAAACCCACCAACAATTTAAATATCAGAAGGATGGTCCATCAGCATTCATTAGCCTCCTTTGTTTTTTGGAAAAATTTCAATCCATATTAAAAACCACGTGGTTTTGGTCATAGTTTGTAACTATCTACACGTAAGATACACTGGAAACAAAGTCATATCTGAGCCAAATACTCAAGGTCCAAATGAGGAAGAAATAAAAATTCTTTAAGAAGGAAGTTAAGCTCTTGGAGTCTTTAAATTAAGATCACCATACATTCTAAAATGTTGCAATATTATTGCAGTAGTTAGAGTAAGATGCAAGACCTCTGAATGAAATACTGCAGCTGGTGTAATGCAGCAAACTGAAGTCATAAAAAAGAAGTCTCTTTGTGATCTCAAAATCTGTCTCAATTTCTCTTCTGCTTACCTGAAAGTACATAGCATGTAAACAGTAAATTATAACCATCTTCTCATATCTGGAGGTTCATACCTGGCAAAGCAACTGTACCGTCTTGTTCCAAAGTTTCAGGGTTTATTCTTATGGCTGTCATACTGTGATTATTCGCATCTCTATATAATAAATAACCCTGGTAAGAAGAAAGAATACATATATTGGTATGAAAATATTCTTAAATACATCAGAGAATATTGTCAAAAGTGAAAAAAATGCAATCATTATTTTAGGCATTGTTTAAAAATTTTGGAAACCTTTTACTTTTACATCAAATTTGCTTCATTTTTGATAATCAATTTTTTTCTACTAATCAAATTCTGCAATAAAAACTGGAAATTTAACCCCTTTCTTCCACACTTTCTACATACTGTAGATTTTTGAAGCCACACATAGTAATTCTGTTCTACGTATGTGTACACAATTACAGCTAAAGCCACAGCCAAACCCAATGTTTTTGTCCCCACTTTCCAAATCAACAAAAGATTCACAGGAATTCCAGGAAGGAGATACAGATACTGACCTATGTAGAAGAGTGAATATTAATGTGTGCATTAAAAACTAGAGAATCTTTCAAAAATGTTAACTAACTACTTTGACTCCACACTAACAAGATTCCATGTCTTTATTCTTTCTGAGCTCTTCCTGCAAAGTACATGGTGATTTTGGTGACAGCAGCCATGACACAAGGTTACATACAATTAGTTCTTATACTGCTCACTTCGCAACTCCTAACCAGACCTAGGGGAAGGGAGATATTCAGGACTAATTTATTTCCTCTTTCTGTTTCTCCACATGCAGAATACCTTCATTTCCCCAAAATTACCTATTCTGGTCAGCAGCCCACATCAATAAGTCTCCATTGGTATACCAAAATAGTATCTTCTCTCTCTTCATAGGTATAGATTTTTTAAAGGTTTGATTCAGTTACCAGTTTAAGTTTCCCAGTAAGAAAATTTGCCTACCTGAAACTCACATTTAAGGTTTATTGTTTATACCTGTAACTTTGAGTGCACTTTTAAACAAACAGTCAAATAAGCTTTGCTTTAGCTTAAACTAGATGTTTGCATAATGCACATTGATCCGTAAGACAGGCAACATGGCAACTTCGCTCTTGTACCTTTTTCCATCCTACAATGCCTGTGAGCCCTTCAATGATTTTGAGGGAGCAAGGTAGAAACACAGTCGGGGAATTTACACTTAGAAAGCACTTCTGCTATAAAAGCAGCAACAGGAAAGGAAAAAAATTACTTAAGGGCACTTATGAACATACTCATTCAAGGTGACCCAGGCCAAGCAAAGTAGCATTCACTACAGGAGGGTCACAGAGGCCAATATGAATAATGACTAAGTAATGATTCTGACAACACAATGTCATAGCAGGAGATATGACAATGGATTGCACTTGCTTGAACCATGATTGGCCTCAGGTGGGGATTCTACACATCTTAGAATGGATGCATTTCACAGGGAGGTCACTAAGGCTTAACCTCAGAGTATCTTCATTTGTCAAAGAGTCAGAGACTCTAATTACAATCATCTAACAACAACAGAAAAATCCAACCAACCCCTTTTCCTTCCATCTAAACTGCTTGAATTTTCCTGGATAAATCAATCTGTGAAATGAGGGGAAAAAAACCCTACACCAACTAGGAAAAATAATACTATTAAAGTAGATAGTAAAGCTTTAGTGTAAAATAACTTATATGATGAAGTAAAAAAAATCATTTGAATTTGAGCTGACTTAACCAAGCACCTGAATGGAAATGAGACTAAGGGCACATCTTACCTCTTTTACAGACACTTACTTAGTAATAAGTGCAACTTAGATATCTTCCTATAAATACAGCCCCAGAGCGACATTTTTCTAAATAGCAGTGCCTTTCAGTATAGTCTGTGCAAGTGCACACACCTGTACAAGCACTCAAAGAACATCAAGTATTTTTATAGCTATGTACAGAATGTCCAAATGTGTGACGCTATATAGTAAAACTGTATGGATCCTCCTTCTTTCCAAACTGATAAAACAGGCACCTGAATGAATGCATATGCACACATTTGTATTGCACCAGTATAACTTTTGGTGTTCTATCTGTTTTAATACTAAGCAAAACCAGATTTCATATATATATATATATAAAATAACTATAATAATAGAATATATATTTGTAATTAACAATTTCACTTCAAAAATATGGCAAGTACACATAATTTCACACTGGGACAATGACATCAGTCAGTAAATATACAATAGAAATTGCTCAGTAGCTAAAAATTAGGCAAAATAATTGTTGTCTGAAATTTTTTGGGGGGGGTTGCATTGGGTTTGGTTTTGTTTGGTTTTTTTTTTGAGAGAGCGCACACTCAGTAGTAATAACAGGATTCTAAAAAACACGCTATTTTTATAATGAATGGCAAAGGTATAACAAAGTCATTGATATTCCAGAAACTGATGAACTCCGAAAAACCAAAACACCCAACTATTGTTACCTTTGCAGTGGTAATGTCAACAATTGACTGTATAATTCATAAATTAACATGTTAAACCATCACATTTATAAATTGCACAGTCAACTGATGTGCACTTCTTAAACAATAAAAGTCTTTACAGTGACAATACAAAACGATGACACTTTTCAATACTCTCTTCTATACGTTAGTACCATCAGATGTTCCTCATCTTCCACAATTTAAAAGTCAGTACCAAAAAATTAATTTTTATAACTAAAGCAAAAGGAACGATACAATATCCATGTAAGCTTCCTCTAAGCCAAAGTCTACTTAAATTACTCATGAGGGATGATGGGTGAGGCACACATTTTATGTTTTAATTATTCACTTACCTGAGCATAGCCTAACCAAGACTTTTTTTCCTTTCTGTTTTTGATGCGGGATGTAGAATTGTATATATGGCCCTGAAAAGCAAAAAACTCCAATCTTTTAACAAATATCAGAGTGACAATTTTACACAGTCATTTACCATCTAAAAAAACGTCTTCAACCATATTGAGAAGTGAAAATTGTAAGAAAATAAAGTAAATTTTTAATAGAAATAGTCAGAAAAATTTAGACAAACTGTAAAAGAACTGATCATTAGTAAACTACAGAAGATTCTCAATGGAAACAGGACATCATAAAAGTTAAAATATTAACTATTTCCATCAGACAAGAAGAAATCACATTACCCTCACTGTCCCGCTATATCCAGAGCCAATTTTGTAAAGTCCATCTTTACATAAGAGATAGAGGAAAAAACCATCACTCTGAAGTAGGCACTGGTCATCTTCATCTACAGATATTTCTTTCAATGGCCATTTGTGCATCAAGGCTGCCTTCTTTATCCCATTACTGAACCAGTCCTGGATTTGGATTTTGCCCACCAGAACTGCCTGTACGCTCCGTTGAAGAGAGTTTAAAATGGTTGGCACCTGAACGGTAAAAGAAATAGCGAGTAAGTGAAAAATACAATTATTTTTTAAATGTATTTTCTGTTCTATCTCCAAATCAAGAGAGACAAAGAAATACCTACTCTTATCTCAAAAATAGCGAGGGAAAAAAGTTAACTGAATTTACACAATAGATCTTCTCAGAACTCATGTACATATCATTTAGATAAATTCCTAGATACAGAGAAGTTTTAGTGCAAGACCTGAATAGTCTGACAAGCATGGCTGCCATTATTGGTGAGGATAGCAGAGATCGCTTGCAACGTTCTTCCTGTCTCTCCCCATGCAGCTACCAAACTGAAGAGGCAAGCGCAGGAAAGTGCTGTCAGGGACTGTCCTGTACTGTCATTCATTCCCGTGCTACGGACAGTTATCTCCAGGAGAAGCTGGAAGAGGGATTCTGCAGATAAAACACAGCAATTACACAGATGAGTCACCAAATCATACCAAGCAATCTGCCAGTCAATGTGAAATTAAAAACTTACATCATACATCTTTCCTCAGCCATTAAGTTTAGCCCTATTTCCAGACAGAAAAGGAAGCATCCCACTTAAATGGGCCTTCAACATCCTTAACTTTTCATTCTTTTTCAGCCAGAAAACGTTGAGTCTTGATAATCCCAATGGCCGGAGAACAAGAAAAACTAAGTCCTTCTGTTACAGTGGAACATATTAATAAGAAATGGTCCAGAAGGAGTTACTTTACCTGCCTATTCAGTCTACCTCATTACTGAGATGATGTGTAGGTCTTGACCAACCTTGTCTAATCTTTATGACCATTACCCACGTTGAAGCACATCCCATTTTTCAGAAACGAGCATTTCAAATCAAAGCTTGAAAATTATTTTGATCGTATGTCTCTTTTCAAGCACTGTTTAGCAGTTGAAAATCTGTAACAATCAAGGCGTGAACAGAAATCCACCTCAATTTTTTATAGTATATAAAAATAATCACTAAGGCAGTAATCAAAACAAAGCCTTCTTTATAGCGCTTTAATACTCCGTGCACCAATACAAAATAAAAGCTTTCTGTAGCAAATTACTATCATCTTTGGACATAGAATACTGTCATAGGAAAATATACATAGAAAGTCTTAAGATATATTTTATTTCTTTTATTTTTAAACAACAGATGCTACAGCCCAGCCCAGTTCTGTAAACCAGTAAAAACCATGAATTAACAAAAGATAACTGGATTTTAACCTAAAGGACATAATCACACATTCAAAGCCATCAGGAGTTCCACTTTTATTTTCAATATAATTAAAAGCAAAACAAATTTTCAGGTAAACTTTCAGACGGCCAGAGGAAACAAAAGCAAGAATTCTGACACCTCGTTTAGCAGCTTTATATAAATTACAACATTAAATAGCTAAGCTATAGATTACAACAGCAAGACCACAAGTTCACTGTAGAACTACCTTCTTTCCACTAGGACCAAGTATTTCATAGCCTCAGTAAGACAAATGAATCACGATTTGTAAGGTTTTCTACGTTTCAGTGAAACTCTGCATTACACAGCAACAAAAAATGACTTTATATATATACACACACCTTTACATGCCAACATTCCTGTTCTACAAAAGATTAACGCTGAGAAAGTACTGGTTACATACAACATAAGGAGCTTATACTCCAGAATAAAGTCAGTCTGTTGAGAACAAGCATGTTACTATCTCACAAATACTTGCTAGGAACCATTTTCTTCTGTCCAATGCAATAACAGATGTATATTAACACAAACACAGTAACAAATATTACCTAGGACTTCAGGCGGCTCTGATTGCAGGCCTTCTGGTTGCTGGCCCTGGAGCACATTAAGTAGGGCTTGTAGGCTCCTGAGACACAAGGATGGATGAGAAAATCTCGTCTCCTTTATCAGTTCAAACACTTCACATAATCCAACTTCAATGATCTAAAGAAGTACAGATATTTCAGAATATCTGTTAATATAATATTTTTGGGTCTTCATCAATAAAGGTGTATCCCAATATTCACAGAACAAGACAGTTATTCAAATAACAAAAATGTAATACAAAGTACAATGGTGGTTCAAATGAGAATCAAAATCAACAACCCACCTACACAACTGTACTAGCAAATATTACACAGAAGTAATGTCATTATATGAAAGACCATATCTAAACAGAGTAATAGCTCCCTGAAAAAATAAGGAAGCTTAGATTTTTTTGGACAATGTAACACAAACTATACCTCTGAGCCATTCTAATTTCTATTGAGTTCACACTTCATTGACAGACCTCTTTTTCCTTGGTCATTAGTGTGAACCAGTAAGCTAGAACTGGCTTGCAATTTGACTTCTCAACTTGAGTAATGATACGTTTGACAGCTGATACTGGCAGCACTAGTACCTTCCCCTCCAAAGTCTCCAAGGTTGCTCTTGTGACAATATAAAAATTAAAGATTAACAACTTGTCACTAAAACTTCATATGTACTCATCACAGACATGAATTATGCCAACTAATACAACATCTGTAAAAGCACTGTTACTGACATTCCTAACTTTCCCTTTTAGCATTCCTGAATATTCTGAGATTACAATTATGATTCTCTCCACTGACTGTTCCCTGTCACTCCTTCTCAAACTCAGTATGTGATAATGATGAGGATGAAAGAAAAATGAACAGGGTTAACTCATTACAAATAAGCAACCATATCTTCAAAACTTCACTATGTGTTACTGTCAGGAGCAGATTCCCAATGTTTAGAGTGTTTAATATAGATTCACCCCTAAGTAAAATCTAAGGAAAAAGACTGAAATATAAAAAGACTGAAAATAAAATTGTTAATGGAACTGTCACTTGTGCTCAAAACAGATCTATTCTGACAGTCAGCTGTAAGTTCTACTGGATGCCTTGTAACTGTCTTTGCTGTCATTCAATTTATTTTGATTTCAGTCTTTCAGAAGTTATTTTACCACCTGTTTGATTTTTGGAGGAAGAATAGAAACATAATCAAATCAAGTCTTCAAAGTGCAACAGCAATTTTCCTGCAAATTGCACCTTACATTTCATATCTTCAGTGGAGTGGGGAAAGACACATGCATGGATTCTACAGGAAAAAAAAAATGTCAACAAAATAACAGCACAGATGGTTTTTCCAGGACCCAAAACTCAGCGTCATCTTGCAGGCTAAAAAATAAAATACACTGTAGTACATTTTCAGAAATACTCTTACTTTTCAGCGATAGTATCTCTGAGAGAAACTGGGAAGATTATTCTACCCAATCTTCAGACAGCAGCTGACAGGCAGCTGGAGAAAGTAGAGAACCTAACACAGTGGAGAAAATAATTTGGTGAACTTCCATTACCGCAGGAGTTGACGATCGATAGTTCCGCTGGGATGTTGCCTGACCTGCACAGGTTTTGGTTTTTTTTTTTTGGTTTTTTTTTTTTTTAACTCTGAGATCAACAGACTGGGTGGGCTTCTTAAAACAGGTCTCTTCACCTTAATATTTATCTCTCTGTGTGTATACATATCATATATACATACATACATGGGGTGTGTGTGTGTGTGTGTGTGTATATATAAAATGTGCTTGTCTTTCTCTCTCAGCTCCTCCTAACTGTGCACTGAAGGACAGAATAAGCAAGCAGTTCTTTTCAAGACATCTTAAACTTGTTCCCACTGAAGGGTCTCTGAGCCAAAACCAGCACTCCTGCAGCCTCAGTCTGTGTCACAGCCTGCCAGCTCTTACTGATTCTCTCCATGCAGCCATCCTCCCGTTCCCTTTGCAACATCTTTGAGACTTCAGATCAAAAGCGTAAGCCCACCTTACAACAGGTACACAAAATTCTAGCCTGGATGTAGACATAATGACCCAGAAATTAATTCCTCCAAAAAAACTATTTCTTCAAGAAGTCTTATCTACACTATTGCTTTATTTCCTTTCTCTTCCCTCTCTCGTAATTGTCCAATACCAGCATTTCTATGTTTATTTAAGAATGTATAATACTTTGTGTATGTAATTATCTATATTAATTTATGTTTATTATATGCATAAAAAATGCTTTACATAGGTAACACATTCTTCTAATGAATTTTAAAAGACTTAATTACTCGGTTTAGAAACTGACTTTATGTTTATTTTTTGTTACAACTTGAAAATTTTCATTTTTGCTTAAGCTTATCACCTAAACAGCAAAATGTGTGCCACTGCAGAAACAAAGAATATTTAGTCAATTAATGTAAGCTTAATCCGGTACTCATTCCTTTTCATACAGGGCTTTTGTGGATCATCCATAACCCAGTATTAACTTTAATATTATGTGGCAAACAACTACAAATCAAATCAAATCAGTGGAACTGAATCCACTGTATTTCAAGTAAAAAGAATTCCCCATCATTAGCAAAGGTACTAAATAAATAAGGTACTAAAAAAGTAAGTCAAGCAAAGGCAAATATTTCACATAACCCCAAAATGTTAAAGCTATCAAAGCAAGTTACTAAACTGACAAAACACAACCAAAACACAAACTTTATTGTACTAATATCTGAAGACCAGCAAATGGTGTCTCTTTCTCTCTTTTAACATTTGTTAAAAACAGTTGTTCTCAATCTTATTATAGAAATTGCATAGGACAACTTTTAATTCTGTTATATATTCTAAATAAAAGCTCTAACAAACCTGACTCTTACAATTAAGCTTAAGATTAAAAAAAAAAGATACTTCAACAGAACACCTAAGATGCATAAAAAGTAGAATGTTTTCAATTTGTCCTCAATTAAATGAAGAGTTTTCATGAACAAAAACACATCTCACCAAGGACTAACTTCACCAATTTAACTCTGGAGAATCTGGAAAAGCACAAATCCTGGTTGCACCTTTTTCTGAATCCGACTTTCACCTCACTGTCAAACCCAAAAGACATCAGTATTCTTTTTAATAAGCTAACAATTACTTTCGGAAACAAGTCTAGTAAACACTGTAAGCCAACTTCGATAACTTCAATAGCTTTCTTCTTTATATTAAACAAACTAAGCCCAACCCAATATTGTTCATTATACGTAAAAAACAGACCATAATATACTCAAAGCATGAGAGATGCTAATATTCAGGATACAAAGACAATTACACAGTTAGCCTCTAAAAGTTTTATTACCTGTGAGACAGCTCCAAATGGATGCCTTTTTCAAATGTATGAATGCAAGTGAAATTAATAATAAAAAGCGTCTTACCTTAGAGGGACCTAAACAATCCAATATTAGCTAGATTGTTATTAAAAATACTTAGATTGTACCAAGCGTCTTTGTTGAATCAGTAAAAATTCCTGAACTCTTTTACATTTTGTATATTCTTTGTTAAAAATTAATAGCTTGAAAGCATACTGATTTTCACCAATTTTATATTTGCTGTATCAAATGTAACAAAATAGCTCACTGATTTTCTGTTTTGAGAAAGGAAAAGTAAAGTTTCCTGCCTGGAGTTTCCATCCCATTTTTTCTAAGCCAGTATCTTTTCAAAACTGCACCACTTCTCCAACACCTTTAACAATACCAACGTTTTAGTTTTAGCATGCAAGTGTTCTGTCCGTATCGCTGGTAACTCTCATCCTTCCCTGAACCGCTTTTAATTTCAAAACCTCTTTAGAAGATTCCATTCCGGTCTTTATAACTGCTAATAGGTACATTGCCTTTTACTTGAAATTTCAAATTAACCATCTACAAGCACTTGCTGATTCATTTAATATAATCCACAAGGAGTCAGATACATTTCATAAACAATGCTAACTTTATTCCTACTGACTGCACATTATTTCACAACTATCAAGCGTGAACTTTCAGTTATCAAGTTGCAGATGATCCAAGGGCTGGAGCACCTCTCCTATGAGGAGAGGCTGAGAGAGTTGGGGCTGTTCAGCCTGGAGAAGAGAAGGCTCCGGGGAGATCTTATTGCGGCCTTCCAGTACCTAAAGGGCGCCTACAGGAGAGCTGGGGAAGGACTTTTTACACGGGCATGTAGTGATAGGACGAGGGGGAATGGCTTTGAGCTGGAGGAGGGCAGGTTTAGATTAAACATTAGGAAGAAGTTTTTCACTCTGAGGGTGGTGAGGCACTGGAACAGGCTGCCCAGAGAGGTTGTTGAAGCCCCGTCCCTGGAGGTGTTCAAGGCCAGGCTGGACGTGGCCTTGGGCAACCTGGTCTAGTGAGAGGTGTCCCTGCCTATGGCAGGGGGGTTGGTACTCGATGATCTTCAAGGTCCTTTCCAACCTAAACCATTCTATGAGTCTATGATTCCGAGTTACTCAACTTTTTTATGTTCCTCTGCAATCCTCCACCACTATTTCCAGAGTGCCAACTTTACCTTCAGGTAATGCTACCTAAGCACAACCTACAAAATTCTAGTTTTCTAAGCAACTAGAACATTCTACATAATCACTGCTGCAACAACCTTTTAAATTTAGTATTTGTATTGGTTTTAGAGCAAATACAAACAAGGAAAAGTTACTCTGAATATGCTTTTTAGACTCAAAATAACAAAAGGAAGCAGGACTTATAGCATCAATAAGCTATCAATGAACAAAACTGAATGCACAGAAGTTACAGAGTACAAAACAAGTGAATCAGCAAATTAAAAAAAACCCACCTCAGTAACTCCTATATAGACCATTTTTGACTTTCCATCATTAATCCTACTACAAGCATAGAAGTAGTAAATAGTAAAAAAACCTACCGTAACTGTTGAACTATAGTGTCCAAAAATCTTAATATACATTACTAACTATCCATAGTTATCAGTGCCAAAACGCACTAAAGCCAAAAAAGGGGAAAGATTAAAAAAATAAGGTAGTGAGAATAATTGACAGTTACTGCAATTACACGTAGACCTGGCAAATCATCTTAGAAAACACTCTACCAACTGAATTCCAATAGCAGAAAGATTTAGTCCTTTTTGGCAGTAAAGCAAGAGAAAGTACCCTTTATCACACCAGCTAGTAGCCTCTGGCAGACCCAAGAGCTGCCTTATTTGTATTTTGTGTAGGCTTTTGAGGCTGTAGGTATTTTCAAGTAACAGTATTTATAAAGGACTGCAAGTTGAATGTTTACCTAACATTTAATTGAATTAAATATTGAGCACATACATAGATCTTCCTGATTCATCGAATCAGATGATTCTGGACTAGATGGACTACAAAAAAATACCAACTTCAGATCATGTACATGGCATGCTTCAAACAGTATCCAGTTACTTGCCTTTGGAAGTTTAATCGGTGGCTCTTTGGATTCCTCCTCTTCATCACTGTCCGAATCCCCACTCTGTACGCTGTTCTTTGAAGCCAAAGATACAGATGCTTCCTTTTTTTGCCACTCCAACACACAATGGCGGACATTGCAGTAAACATTAAAAGCTGAAGGGTTGCTATGTAATCTGATATCTGGTATGGTTATTGTACTCTCTAGGTTTTCAGTCTGAAAAACAAGATTAGTTTAAGTTTATTAGAAGTTTCAGGCTTTGCTAAATACAAGCAATCTCAACAGTCTCAATTTTGGCCAACCAAGTGATTCTCAAACTGAAGACAAACATTCCTGTTGAAGTACCAATTATATTTCAAGCAGTTAAAAGAGGAGGAAGAAATTTCAATACGTTCCATCTGGCTTTAGTCTCTACCTCTCATAACTTGATGAGGACACTGGGATAGAAAATGAAAGCAGTGCAGGCTACAGAATGGTCCAAACCTGTGCCACAGCCAAAAGACTAGCAGAATTCAGGGTTTATCTTCTTAATAGGGGTCAGTTTGGGTTTTTTTAATTATTATTATTGAATTTTAAAATGCGTTATTTGTTGTTCTAGTTAACTTTACTCTATTGGTTTCTAATAAAAGTTTAAGCTGTTTGCTAAATGTACATTAGAAATTAAAAATACCATTAGTTGTTTTGTCATTAAATGTAAACAGATGGCAAGTTCAAAAACTCCCACAGCAGGATGCTGAGATAACTTTGTATAACTAGAAAAGAAATAAAAACCTGATGGACAAACTACTGAATACAAAAATCTATCAAGGCCTATGAAGTAAGGGGACACCATCTTGTTTTCAGACGCCCTGAGCCACAAAGTAAGAGCTGGGAAACTGCTCTGAGAAACTACCACTACACATGCCCTAACCTACCACTACCCTACCCCACCCTTTCCTTGATATCTACCACCGGTATACTACTGTCAGCCACTGCCAAGACACAGAAGAGCCTTCATGAGGCTGTTGTTAAACTTGGAAAAATGTTAAGAAAAAATATTTTTCTGTAAAAAACATCTTTTAAATTCTGCCCCACACTCTCCCTTTCTGCAACAGTAAGATGCAACAGGAGGAACGGTAGACTTAAATAAACAAACAAGACCCCACAACCAAAAAAAAAAGTCCCCAGGCAGGGTTATATTTTATTTTAGGTCGTGTACTACAAAGATTAGGCTGGTTTGAGCACAGGGTATGAAAAACTGGACTTCAGGCACATGGGAGGAAGCAATTCCCTATAATACCTCAGTGTAGACAGAGAACACAGAAACTACATAAGGAGAGAAGGTCTAGGTTAAGAGTGCAGGACAAATTTGCTTGAACATGCAAAGCAAAGTTTGGAGGAGCATTAGGCTAGACCGAGTCAGGGTCATGACTAACTTACCAAGGTTATTTTGGTTTGTTTCTTGTATTCTTGGGGGGCAGTGAGGGTGGAGGCTTTTTGCCTTATTCTTTCTTTTTATTTAAGGGGGATACATACTGCGAATGACCACATTCATTTGGCAGGGGAGCACACAGTGAATTATATTACAGTGATTTGGAACAGATCAGAGTGGAAATACTCATACAACTCAAAGCAGCAATGGCAAAGACTTTAAACCAGCAGAGAAGAGGGGAAAAGAAGTTTGAGAACGAGTGAACTGGATAATGTTTTAATGGGATGATTTATTTTTCTACAATATGGTAGCCCCAACTTTGTACATCAAAACACAGCAATGGCTCACAACACATTTTTATCTGCACTTATCTTTTTATTATTACCAGAAATAACATGGTCTTCTAAATTAGACTAACACCGTATGTTACACAATTTAACAGAAAATTCAAAATAACTTCAAAATATTTCATAGTTTACATATTTCTTTTTGACTATAGTATTATTCTAACTGTACTGGTACATATTTGCATATCTTTCCTTGCAAAATTATTGCAAGCTAAAACATTGAGAAGCAATGGTTTACTCTGTAGCCTATTTTATCCAACACAGACAGTGTGTTAATTTTTCTTACCCATGTCAGTGTTAGCAGTAAGCACAAAAATAAAAATAGGGGGGGGGGGGGGGGGGGCAGCTGGAAAAAGTTCCCTACATACATACTGAAAGTTTGGGTTGTTTTGGTGTTGGTTTCTTTTCCCCCGTTTTTTTTTTAGCACAACAGAACTTCTGCAGTTAGGTATTAAAAGACAACGTAAGTTTAGTCTTTGTTCAACATGAATATCTTCAAAATAAAACTGCTGTTAAAACCCCACAATATTAATCGGTGCAAGAACTCAAGATACAACCTCCTGTGTTGTTCCAGTATCAAACTGCATCAAAATAGATTTGGACCAATACCAATGATAATGAGCTACTACATTCTTTAAAATGTATTTGGCACCAGAAAACTAAATGGTTATAACATATGACTCTTCTGTATGTCAAATATCCATACACATAGCTCAAGAGTTTTTGCAGCTGCTCTTAAGGCAAACACACAATATCAGCTTTCAGCTTTAAAGCTAACTCAGTTGAACTGCACAGGTTAAAAAAATTATTTAGCAAGTTTACTATGCATTTCCTAGTTTACTGACAGTCACAGGAGGATAAAAATATCTGGATCCTCTGAAATATCTCTATTTGAAGTTCACTTATCTAATTAGTATCATGTACTGTAATTATAACTTCTGTGAAGTTTTCATTTCAGTTCTTTCTCGTCAGGAGTTCTGCTAAGTCTTTGTTCCAGAACAGTCCAAGTTCTGTAGCTCACGCCCTCTTTTGAAATAGGTTGGCCAAATTGTTTAACCAGCACAGATAATTTTAGACATTACAATGCTAGATAAAATATCAATGTATGTTTTCTTGCCTATTAATAATAAGCTGACTAATTTTCAGAAATAAACTCCTTCCTTATTCTTTACTACTATTAAGAAGTCCCTTACCTAGTGCTTTAGCTTTTAAACAGTAACTTTAACCATTCTATTTGTGTTTAGTGTGTCTCTTTTACAACAGGGCACAAATTATAGACAATAATCTCCTACCCAGACTTCAGTACAGCATAACATTCTCCAGAAAACCCTGCTCTATCTGAGCAGTGTAGCACTAGAACACACGACTCAGAACTAGACTTTAATTCCAAGCTGTGATGTTAACCCACTGTTTACATTTCACAGTTCATACCTCCACTTTCCCTTCACAATACCTTTTCTCTGAGAACTGTAAATTCTTTGAGAAGAAAAGTATTTGTATTCCATTGTTACACACTTGACAAATATAGCAGCAATCCTAACAACGTGCCTTAGGAATAATTTTGAAATTAACTACCTGGTTTTATCAGTTTAAAAACACTGCCCTTATGACTGTACTAAAAAAAGTCTTTTTTGAACATTAAGTTGTTGGGTTGTAAAAACAGGTTAAAACTTAAGGACAATTATGACTTTCACTGTTTACTGTCTTTCATTTGAGGGGAAAAAAACTCAATGGAACTACCATTAAATTTCTCAACACGCAAATGCTTAGGATGTCTCAAGGCAAGAGAAAGATTCCGACTGACAAGACACATTGTTTCTGGTTGAACAGCAGGAAGAGAACTTCCAATCAGCACCTTGTTTTCTCTCTCTCTCCCCCCCACAAACTTCACCATAAGGTAAAAAATAATGACAATTAATTTGTGATCGATTTCCTCAAGTCTCCGAGGGCCTTTAACTATGTGTATAGTTTCCAGGTCTTCAAAAGAAACATCTGTTCCAAAGTGGAGGCATATGAGCAGGTTGTATAAACATCACTTTCTTAGATTTCTTTTACAAAAGGCAGAGATGGAGCTGATTAAAAAAAAAACACACCACCAGGAAAACTTTCTGCCCCTTTAACACATGTTCATTCAGTGAGCAGCTTTCCCTGCTTCCCCCCTCCCCCCTCTTTTTTTTTTTTTCTTCAACAGTGGTAGTGGAAAGTATTCAAAACAGACATCAGAAGTCTCTTCCATATGATGGAAGTTTTTTTTCTTTCCAGATTACAAGAGATTCCTAACTTCACTGAGGTCAGATGCACTGATCAAGTTAGGAAACTGGAACTTAAGCTCATCCTATCATCAACTGGAAGTTTCCTTTTCTACAATTAATGAGAGCCATGGCATTGGGTCACTCTTCTACACAGCCACACAAACTTGCCTCATAGTATGAGATTCGCGATACCATCTCAATAATCTTGCTACTGGCTCACAGATTTTTAGGTAGAACAGATCACTATGACATTCTAATCACCAACTGTGCCTACAGAACCCCACTTCGTAATTCTTATATCAAACTAATAAAATCTTTAAGTTATAACAATTCTTAGTGATACTGCATTTCACATTAACACAAAATACTTCTATACGGCCAAGGAAAATGGTGGAACTTTACAGCCAAAATGTTAATCAACTAAAAACTCAGTGAAGCAACTTCTTAATTTTGCGCAGCTCTAGGATTGTTAATAATCTTGATCTCTTGAGCTATGGGATACATTATCTCAAGAAAAAAAATCTCACTCTAACAGCTTGTTTTCTTGGTATGAAGAGTATCGAGATCCACAGATGTACGAAACATCTTTTTGTGACACTGTGGATAAGGTGAAGAGCAACAATCACTTTTTCCGCACCTCTAAATGTCCTTTTCTTAGTGGCTACCAGAATATTGCAATCCAAAGCACTCACTAAGTGTAAGAATGACTACAAGCCCAGCTTCTAGGATGTCCGAGCACAACACGAGACAATAGGGTCTACATTTTTTTTCTCCCAAAGCATTTGGTTTCTTGGAATATGAAATTGCTATCACTTTCAAAAGAATGGAGCTTCAAGACTGGAAAACAGAATTATGCTTTTTGATTTAGTGGTTTTCTTATGAGCTGTAACAAAGTGGTACATTCTGAAATCTTTATGTTTGTTGTTTCACTTGGTATCATCATAAATTGAAAATGCACCTTCTCAAATCAAGGCACATGACGAAACATACGTTGTAAAACTTGAGATACCCAGTATTCATCACATCATCTGTCTCAAGTGCTGGAAAAATTTGTGCTAGACAGAACATCTAAATTTTGGTGGAAAGGAAGAGCAATTTTTAAACATGACGTCATTCTTAGAAAATGTGCAACGCTAAACTTCAAGAAGTAGATACTCAACTGAAACCATACAAAGTGAGGTAACAGTGATGAAAGGTCATTTCAGTGGTCAGAAGGACTAAGGCATCTTTTTCAGATGAACAGATAGAAAAACTGTAAAAGCAATAAATCTAATTAAATCCCTCACAAGTTTTCTGTGTTTTAGGTAGACGAAACAGAAGTAGAAGCAGATGTTCTCCAAACATTTAAGGTAAAATTAGAAAAGCCTTTCTCTTGAAGTTTTAAAAGACACTGAAGAAAGAACAATTCAATCCTGAACTACTGAATAATGAAATCTAAATGCAAGTCTGAGAAATTGCAATGCCAGTGTAAATAAAGAATCATGAACATAGTTTTAATACATGAAGGTAGGATTTTATTTCTTGTGTGTTACTTTTTTTTCCACAAGGTAGGAGGCTATCTTATGAGAGAGAATGAAGTGATGTGACTTGTCCTTGTAAACATACAGTCTCTGCTAAATGGAAGGATGCATTATGTAGGAGAGGTTAAACGACACAGGTTTCATTCATAAAATAGAGCAACCAGACTCACAAGGGCTCTTCTCAGTTAACCTTTTTTAATGTTCCAATAGACTCAAAGGAAGAAGTGGGAAAAACAAAACCCTCTGGCCTCCTTTACACATCTCACACCTAAACAAACCATTTTCCCAAAAGATTAAATTCATACATAGCTTATTTTCTGATTAATTTATTTCCTTCCTCTTGAACCAGATGACTGCAATAATGGTTTATTCTCAGGTGTGATGGAAAACAGACTATAATCTAGGAGAGGAAAGTTAATCTGTTGTTAAAGATAGGTAAGGCTATAATAACCATCTGATCTAACCTGTGCATAACACAGAGCATAGAACCCCACCAAATTCTTTGAACAGTTCAAACATATCTTAGAAAGGGATGCCCTCTTGAGGTTGAAACACCAAATAATACAAAAGCCATTGAAAACACTGCCAAATTATTTGGGAAGCTACATTTGTTTTTAATGAGACAAATATTTATCCCAGCTGATTCACCTTATACACCTAATCATTATCTTACAATAAATTTCTCTGCTACATGAACTGTCCTTTCCCAAAGTTCTATTCCTTCCATTTGTATAAAGCTGAACAGGTCATAGTTTAAAACTTCTGCATGAACTGAACAGGTGGATGCCGATCATTGGAAGTACATTCTCTGTCTCTGGTGGACTCCAATTTTTCAGTATTCTTCAAGTAACATTGTAAGAACAGAAGACTCTGAACTCCGACTTTCCATGTAGTCCCTCAGCTCACTGTCTTAAGCAGCACTTTTATGAGATAACAGTAAAGTGGGAAAACTTGAGAGGGTGAAAAGCAGGAAGGGAGGAGAAGCAGCAATATTCATACAGCTGAGGTAAATTACACAGCTCACAATCTTCTAGTGACAATTGCTGCCAAAAAAAAGAAAAAAATGGGGGGCAGGGGGGAGGAGATCCAAAGTGCTACACCCACAACTAATAGTCACGTATTTGTTTTCTATGTAAGAGTCACTCTATTCGGCACTGAATTTCTAAAGCCAAAACACACTGCACCCACATGGAAAACTTCTAGACCTCCTTTTAAAAAAACATACTGAAACACAAAATCAAAAGTTAAGTCATTCAAATAGAAGTGATCAAAACATGATCCCCACATAGAAACGGAATAAGGCTCAAAATACTGGGCTGCAGTAAACACCAATTAATGTTTCATACTTAAAATGTTATAACATTTAATGTGTTAACTGGTAGAAGCAATTTTCTTCCAGTTGCTCAACAATTACTTTTTTAATGTTCTCTTCAATTACTCAATTATCATTTGCAGTAAGTGCAGGGTATAAATAACAAATTTTTGGGTTCCTTCATCTTATTCTTAATTTAAGGCCCTTTCTGCCTCTACCAAGCATATTAAGAGAAAGCTCCCATTGCTGTTCAGACTAAAATACCCCGGGTCTTAAAAAATAAACTGATGCACACAAGCTCTCCTGCTCAGAATGTCCAGTAGTGATGAGCTTTTCAATCTGCCCTCTTGTACAGCTTCAAACAGAAACTCACTTTTTCCTGACAATACACACATCTGTTTTCAGACATGCCAATGCAAAAATGATCATTGTGCTTATTCTGTACTGGTAAGCACGGGGATGCATTGAAAAGCATATGGGGGAAAAAAAATGCCAAACCAACCACAAAAAAATTAAGGAAACAACCAAAACCAAAACCCATCCCACTTTGTCAGTAAACGAAGTCCCATAACCTAAAGGTATGAAGCTGATTTTATCTTTCCCTCTTCAGCTACATTTTTCCGAAAATACACTCTTTCCTGCTATCAAGCTGGAGTGCCTTTCTGTACCTCAGTGACTCGGAACAAACGCCAACGCTCTGCTGGTCAACTCTGGCCTGCTTCAAAGACTGTCTACAGGCATCAGTAACAGAGATGCAAAAACCCATTATGCCTTTTAAAGGCAGATAAATCTCACTTAATGCTTCAAGTAGAAGCTGTTTAAAACCCAAGAAAAATCTTGAAAACAACCCTGCATAGGCATGAGGTGCAGAGATGATCAGTTAGTGCCAATTCTGTAACTACTGACAAGAACCAACCTCTAATATGCTCATGGTCTTTGGCCATTCAGAAGGGATCCTGCCAATCCATTTATCCAATGCAACTAAATCCAAGAAACACATTTGACTGCCAAGCTTGTGAAGAACAGCAGTTCTTGATTTAGCTTCCTGCTTGGCAGTTCAACTAGGCCACCACTATCCAGAAAGACAACATTCTCTATATATAGCAATGATCAAAACTGAAGAGTTACCTTATTTTAAAAGCACAAGTTTCTGTCACCAGACAGAACACACAAAGAGTAACTACATCCTGCAAAATTTCTAACTTGGTTTTCTGTATACAGTGAGTCTGGTAAGATCATGAAGGCAACAGGGCCAAAACTTCTAATATCATAGCAACTGAAGAAAGGGCTAAAAATTCAGTTTGTACCAGAAATATTTCACTGTACAGTACTGACAACAGAAGTGAAGATAGGCCCCTTCTATACCATAGTCTGGAGCTGCAGTACTTGAGATAAGCAGAACTATCTGGTAAGTATCCAAAAAGGCAGTACCAAATGAAAAGATACAGGGCTTGCTTCACCCTCCCAAAGTCATCTGTCTTGAGATAGAGTAACTACATGAGGTTTGGCAAACAGGGATAAGATGACCAATTTAATCTACAGTGTATTTGTATTATAAGGGCATTTAACTGACTAGAAAGTGTTTTCACTGGATATTTCAGCAGTTCTGTCCTTCAGAACCATTCCAGACATGAGTTACTTTCTGTTTACTGACTACAATGGCAACCTAGGAAGAAGCCTTCATGAAAATCCCTCCAAGACTCTAGCTTCAACAGAGCAATAATAGGTCTCTAATAGAGAAAGAATGCAGCAGAGCAGTCATTTAAAATGCTGTTGCTTCTGTCTAGACTTCTTTGCAACAAGCAAGCATTTTTATGAAGTTCGCTATATTGCTCCCATGCATTTAAAGTGATGGGAGCAGGGGTTACCACAGGGAGAAAATACCAATAGAAACAGATAATTATAATCTATTCCATTATGAAGGAATTTTCAAAGGTAACTTTGGTTTCCTTAGACATTGAATACTCCCTTCCTCCTTTAGCTAATATGAATTGAACTCTTCGCAGCAGTAGTCTCTAACTGTCGGCTAGACATGTATAGCTACATTTACAGTTTAGGAACTAGAGAAACAAAAATGTTGTTCATATTATTTCATGCTAAACGTTAGTAGCAAACACAGTCGAATAAGGTTAACACTGGTATCATAGTCATGTCAGACAAACAATACTGGCCTATTATTTTTTTCTAAACAGTTAGTTTACACTATTTTTCTTGTATTTCTCTCTCTCAATTGAAATTATTTTCATTTTTGAGTCAGAACTTTGTAAAGTTAGTTACAGACTTACCTTGTTGCGTGTTTTTACTTTCAATTTAGTCTTCTGTTTCCTTTTCAATTTTTTCTTGCTAAAAAGTTTCTTACTTCTGAAAAAGAGCAGAAAAGCCATGAGAACAGAAGGATTAAACTCCCTTCCATATCCCATGGTAAAAAGCAGCACCAGCAGAGGATAAAGTCAGAAATCTCTAAAATTTTTTCACCAAAGTAAAGGGAACCAATTTCAGAAGTATTTGGAGTATAAACCACAATATAAAGCACTTAAAATGAAGCTTTCCTAATGCTCCACTGAATTAAGGGCCTTTACTCTCATCAATTTAAGCAGACTATATGCTACAACAGACAAAAAAATCCATACATTTAATACTGTTTTACCCTACTGTTTCTATTACAAGTCCAGTAGTGCCACACCAACGCTACAAGCAAGAATTATTGATGATTCTCACTAATATAATCTGTTAGTAAAGAACATCTATGTTTTGTGAAGTCTTTACCAAAAAAAGCCTTCCAAGATTTTAAAACTATCATTTGGCAGAAAATTCAGTTGGTGGAAGAAACTGCAACTTTTGAACACAGCTTTTTTTAATTTAGTCTGGACTTTTCCCACCCTCAGTTTACAGACTTTTCATTTCTATCCCTCTACATACAGGTCTAGTTAACACACACTCTCCTAATCCTCTTCTGCCCACACCTCATTCCCATCACATTCTTTCTCTCCTCTGTTTTATTACCCAGTTAAAAAAAAAAAAAAAAAGAAAAAGAGACCATACACACATACACACACAATTGTTTTATCACCATCACTGAGATTACTCAGTTTGAGATGCATGCTTTTTAACCTACTCTACATTTCTCTGGTCTGCTCAGATTACAAATTCTCCACAAAAAAGGCAGATGTTATCTGTGCAGCATACAGCTCATCCTAGACAGGACTTTAAGCTAAACAGCTACTAACATTCACCTGTGCTACTTAAACATTGCTCAAATAGTTTACAGTTCAGATTAGTTGGAAAAATAAAACTATGGAATCTGAAAATCACAGGCAGTAAGAAGTTGCACTTTCAGGGAACAAATTGGAGAGGGATTGAGAATCAGGAGAATCTTAATATTTTATTCAAACAACTTTGTTCTAAATAAAAACTTTGAGGGACTAAAAACCATGTTGCTTACTATTCTTTCCTGTACAGCGTTCAGACTGTAAGAGTATACAAGTCCATGGTCCATCAGTCAAAAGCTGGGAACTAAAGTTTGACCAATGGCCACCAGTCAGAAAACAAGCTCAAACAAAGCACCCCTGCAGAGTATCCCAAGAAAGCTGCCTGCTAGAAATTTCATCACCTTTCCCATCTTCACCTGTTAACAAAGAGGGAGGTATATTCCTTATCAACACACTTCCTGCAGGAACAAATCAGCTCACCACTTTTCTTACAAGGAACCACCACCATTATCCTGAAGTTAAGGGAAGCAATTCAGTGAGGGGGAACTCCCCACCCTCCCGAGTAAATTAAAGCTTACAAGAAGGTCACAAATAACCTCCTAAGGTGCCTTCAACAGTCAAGTTTCAGTATACAATGTATTTAAGAAGCGGGGGAAGAAACTTCATCCAACCTTTAACATCCAAATTTCTATCAAGCTCCATCATCTGTTTCACTATTTAGTTATTCTTACATTGGACAGGTTTTTCCTCCTTATAAGAGTTCAATGCGGTTAATTTTTATTCTGCTATCAGATATGAAGAACAGTGCAGTTCCTTCCATTCCGTAGCCACTCAATCTTCTTCTCCAGACCAAATGACCTTTTCTAAAACTTCCATCCTAACCTTAAGTGTGAAAGTCCCAATTTGGTCTTCTGGGCTCTCTCAGTCCATATCACAAGTAAATCGCATTGACCAAAACTGAAAACAGTATTTATTATTTGCTGTTGAGAACAGGAAGAAGAATTGCCTCCTATGCCTCCAAGGTCACACTCCTAACCGTACTCCAGGTATTTGGCAGCTTCCCAGCAATATGGCATAGCAGACCTATGTAACCCAGAGTAACATGAACACACTTTCCTGCAAACCTCCAAATTGAGCTTCCAATACTCTTTATCTAGTTGTGCTGTTAATTATGCCTTTTAAACTCAGTACAATTTGCACTTACCAGAGACAATTTAATAAGCATTGCTTTTTTTTTTTTTAAAAAGGACACTAACTCAAGTTGCCAAGACATTTCAAATTTAATCCTGCCTGCCAAAATCCTTGCAAGCTCTCAAAATCTTTTATAGCCTGCAAACATCATAAGCACTTTTTCATCTTGTAAATATTTTGCAGGACCAGTCCCTGTATTTCTGTCTGTATTTCTCTGTGTACATGTATATATCTAGAAACCCTCAAAATTCAGCCTTCCACCGCCCCCCGCTAAAATTGGGCTTATTTCCAAAGGGACAAAACCCCCCACCATTTTGCAGACTAATTTAAGTTGTCAATGATACCTAGACAATGTTTTCTCCAATTAGCAAGCAGGAAAGATCAGCAATGGGCTTACTTGCTCTTTCAGTGCTGGTGCTATGATCTCCCTTATTCATACATCAACCGTTAAAGATGCCGCAAGTATAAACTTTTCCTAGTTGCTCCACTGGAGCAGTCATTATCTTCAGCAAGCTTTAGGCTTGAGCGATATTTTACATGGAAACATGTATAGAAGTGCCATGCTGAAAGTCCGCATTTATCTCCCTATTTTTTCTTAAAACAAAACCTCAAGGATACTGAAATACCAACATTTCTGTTGAGAAGTATACTTTCCTCCTGTATTCAAACAAAACCTCAGAACCAGTAGGTCATTAATTAAAAAATAAAAAACCTTTATCAACACTAATTTAATAAACAGTTCTGAGAAACCTATCATTACAATGTATAATTCTAATATTAGTATGTTTCTAATGTACCTGCATATAACATATAAAGATATATACGATTAACCACAGTTTTACTACTATATATCATTATGCCACCAGGTTTTAATATTCACATAGAAAGGATAAAATACAGGCAAGTATATTCATGAAAAACAACGTTAAGCAGATTATGAGTAATTTCCTGTTGGAAACCACATGTGTTAATTATAAGCCTGACTCTTCTACTGCCTGAAGATTAACAAGACCTGATACAGCTCGGTTGGATTTTTTAGCTAAATTATTAGTTATGTTTTTGGTTAACAACTGTAAATTGCTGTAAGCTGTCATTTTTAAAGGTCCTGAAACTCCATGCTGACAATTTGCTTCCAGTGGCAGAAGGCCTTAAGCCTCTAACTTTTAAATCCGCTGTTGGTACCATCTAGTTCACACAAACCAAATACTGATTATCAGCAAATCTTAGGCAGGTTTTCTGCAAACTGCTTCAAGGCATTCTAACATTTAAGACTAAGTTAGCAGTTTTGAATTGGACCACAAAGGAAGTGCAAGTCAAACGAGTGCAGAACAGGAAGATACCCTGACAAGAAAATACTTGTGGCAAATGGACCCAAAGAATGAGTGAATGGTGCTATTACAGCCTTCACAGAAAAAAAATCTGTTGAGAATAAAAGCAAAGACCTAAAATGTTCACAACTCTGGAATATGGAACAACTGTCTCAAACCAAAGCGGGGGAAAAAGAAAAAGGGGGGGGGGGGGCTACAACCAATTGCTGGAAGACTTAAAATAGGTAAAATAACTGTTACATTATATGATTGCAACTTCTATTCAGCTTTGTGGCACCTGTAGTAGAAGGCAATAAAAGCATGCTTAGTTCATTTGTTTTCAAACCAGAAGCAGCATTAGCTAGTACTTGCAGCACTTGCTGCATTACTAGGGGAACGCTCCTCAGCTGTCTCAACACCATTGCTCTTACTCTGTTCAAAAGAGCTGAGGAAATGCAAACAGAGCAATCTTCCCTCAAAGTCACAATAGTCCTGAATCGCAATTCATAAGCTTAAATTTGAGAAGGAAGTTTTATGTGTTGAGTGTCCCCCTCCACTCAACGTTGTTACTGAATTACTCATATGGGTTAACATTATGTCAACCTTATGCTAATAGTGTCACACCTGCATAAACTCTTCCAGGCTGTACGTTACACTAAAAGCACCACTGACAAGTGGAAAAATAATTATTCTGTCTCCACTGCTGAGGCAGAACAGGAGCAACAAAAGCGTTACTCACCTGCTGTCTGACCTAAAACCTTTGCTTCTATCTGAAATGTGTTACCAAAGGTCATGGTAGCTAGTACAGCATTCGACTCAGTCATTCTACTGTTGATTAAATCTTTGAGTACATTTTTTAAAAACTACCGAATTTAGTAAGCCACATGCTAGCACCTGCTAAAATTTTTAAATCTTCCAACTGACTTTGTCTAAACTTGCTTGCTCTGGTTTGACAGCTAAGAATCTTTGGGAAGAGGTACACTGTTGATGGGAGAAGTCTATCAAAGTCATGCTGTGTCCAGACAAATGACATACTGCATTATTCTGTTACCAGTACTTGCATAGTTAGCTTAAGGATCCAAGGGCTAGTGGAAATGTTCTTCAGAGGCAGCAACCGCTTAGTGACAGTGAAATGAACCACTGCCAGATTTGTGATATCAAATAATTCTTTTTTTCCCTCCCCTAGGTGAATTATTGCTGCTGGTGGTCAATTTGGTTGGACAAGAAGCAGCAAGCATTTGCTTCTGAACAGCCCGAAGTGAAACCCCAAGCTGAAATTGCCAAGTATCCTGCAAATGCAAAGTTATTATCACTCATGTAGTCACCACCACGTCTCGGTCTTTCATCACAGCGTCGAGTTCCTTAAAAAGCTCTAAATCTGCCAACAGACTTTACTCAAGGGCAGTGAAATGCAAGTACCAACACGTGGATGTTGGCTAAAAAGTAATGAACTGATGTTTCCTCCACCTTTTTCCTCAGCTGCCCCATACTGAGTAACAGTGCAAGATCAGCAATACTCATTTTTTATGTGCAGAAATCACATAACAACCAGTGCTGTTTAGCAGCTTTCTTTGTACAGGTATATTACTGCCATAAAGGATCTTCAAATTACAAAACACATTATCCAGAGGCTGTCACTACATGATGGAATATCATGTTTGCCATAAAGGCAGTGGGACTGCAGGGAGATGAACTGGTCCAAAGCAGTTAGACATCAACCACAGTGCCTCACTGTATCTACCTTAAGTTCTGCCCAGCAAACTATCAGTGTAATACTTGATTTGCGTAAGTCTACATGCCTTTGTGATTTTCTTTTTGAATAAGCATATTACCATATCCAATTGCCACAATTTTTCCAAAGACATATCTTTAAAGTCACCCAATGGCACACAGAAACACCACTACTCCTAAGCCACCACTGGAGAACTGAAGTACTAAAGACATTTACAAAAGGGAGATGAGGAAGACAAGACTATTTAGAGCAATAAAAGCTGTATCAACATAGAATTACTGCAGAAAACGCGATGATTTTGTTAACTCTCTTCTTTTAGTCTCTGTGAGGTATAGTATTAGAGAGAGGGGGTTAATATCAGAGAGCAGACAAGTATGACCTTTATGGTTTTGGGTGTCTGCTACGCAGTCTCACCAGGAAGAAGTAGATGAGGCCTGAAAGAAACCTCACGTTCACAGGCCCTGGTCCTTATGGGTGATGTTAACTATCCCACTCTCTGCTGGAAGGGAACAGAGAATGGCACGAGCAATGCAGGAGGTTTCTAGAGCGCACGCATGGTAGTTTCATGACACAGGTGATTGAGCAGTCAGTGAAGGAAAGGCACTTTGTTGGACTTGACACTTAAACAAGTAAGAACCCGTTGGATGCATGAAGGCTGGGGGCAGTCATAGATGCAGTGACAATGCAGGTCAAGTTCAGCAACATGAAAGAAGGGAGCTAGGCAAGACCAGGATCGCAACCCTAGACTTCAGAAGAACAGACTTTGACCTGTTCAGTCACCTACTTTAAAGAGTTCTCATGGGATACAGTCCTCTGGAGAGAAAGGGGTGCAGGAGAGCTGGCCGATTTTCAACGATTGCTTCCAAGTTCAAGATTGGTCTGTTCACACATGCAGGAAATCAAGCAAAGGAGACAGGAGGCCTACATGGATGAACAAGGAGCTCCTGACAAAACTCAAGCATAAAAAGGAAGCTTACAAGAGGTTGAAGCAAGGTCACATCACACAGGAGAAATACTGAGATGCTGTCTGAGTGTTCAGGGATGGGGTAATAAAAGCTGAAGCCCACCTGGAGTTCAATCTGGCAAGGGACGTGAAGGGCAAGATTGGCTTCTATACCAGTAGCAAAGTGAAGACTAGGGAAAAACGTGAGCCCAATGCTGAATGAGGTAAGAGCTTGGTTACAGGGGACACTGGTCACCTACATGTTTACTGGTAAAACTAGCCTTCAGCAATGCCATGTCCCTGAGACCAGAAGGAAAGTCTTAAGTAATGATGGCTGACCCTCAGTGAAGGAAGTTCAGGTCAGGGAACATTTAAATAATTCAATGGCACCTGGCAGAATGCACACACAAGTGTTGAAGGAGGTGGCTGATGATACTGCAAGGCCACTCACAGTCTTTCAAAGGTCACAGTGATTAGCATAGGTTCCTGAGAACTGGATGAAAACAAATGCCACTCCTATTTTCAAGAAGAGCAAGAGGTAAGATCAGGGGATCAAAACATACAAAGGACAAGACGGTGACAGCAAACAGTCAGCCTGAATTTATGAAGAGGAAATCATGCTTGACCAACCTGGTAGCCTTCTACTGTGAGACGGCAGGCTTAATGTGTGACTGGGGAACAGTGGATTTTGTTTCTTTCAACTTTAGTAAGGCTTTTGACACTGTCAGTCACAACATCCCCGTACACAAATTGATGAAGTACAAGCTAGATAAATGTGGACTGAAAACAGGCCACATTGCTCGTGTCAGATTTGTGAATGATGGACAGAGTGCACCTCCAAGCCAGTTTGCAGACAGTACAAAACTTGGGAGGAGTGGTTGATAAAATCCAGCAGGTTGTGCTGCCATTCAGAGGGACCTCAGACTGAAGAAATGGACCACTAGTAATCTCATCAAGTTTAACTAAAGGAAATGCAAAGTCTGGGCAGGAGTAACCTCTGGCACCTGTACACACTGTCAGCCAACTGACTAGAAAGTGCCTTCACAGAAAAAAGACCTGAGTCCTCGTGGTGGACATATTGAACAAGAGCCAGTAACACTGCCCCTGAAGCAAAGAAGGCACACAGCCTCCTGGGCTGGGTTAGGAAAACTGTTGCCAGCAGGTTGAGGGAGTTGGCTCTAAGCTCTACACAGCACTGGCAACACCACCTCTGTAGTACCGTGATCAGTTTTGGGCTCCTTAGTATGAGACTCGCTTACTGGAGCAAGTCCTGAGAAGGGCCACTAAGATGCTTAAGGGACTAGAGCATGTCATATGAGGAGAAACTGAGCAGGCAGAGTTAGGGAAAGGGGGGGCAGGAGGGGCGGGGGAATTTTCTCAATGTGGATGAATACCTGATGGGAGACAGTAAAGGCGATAGAGCCAGACTCTTCTGAGCAATATTCAGTGACAGGCCAAGAGACAATGGGGAAAAAAAGTGAAATACAGATAGTTCCATTTAAACATAAGAACTGTAAGAGTGGTCAAACACTGGAACAGGTTGCCCTGAGAGGCTATAGATTCTCTATTCTTGAAGATATTCAAAATCCAATTGGGCAACGTCCAGAGCAAACTGCTTTAGTTGATCCTACTTTGAGCAGGAAAGTTGAACTAGACAGTCTTCAGAGGTCCCTTCTAATCTCAACTATTCTGTGATCCTCACTGTTTGTTTACATACCAAAGTAAAATTTGACTGCGCAATAAATCTGCTTGTACATTGTGGAAAGAGTACATTTTTCTCCCATTCCAAGTTTAGCATTTTTCCTGGTGCCATGCCATGTTTCTGATTACACTTCCAAGTAGAGACATACTGAGCTTTTCATCTGTTCACCATCTGGATCAGCAAACATACAGCAAATTCAGGCATAAGAGCAGACTTCTATGGGAATTAGTCAGCGTAATCAAACCTACAATACTACGCAAAGCTACCAAGAGAATAAGGTATGAAAACCACCCTACCATACTTAAAATATATGCCTGTGTTAAGACAAGGCAGTCACTTGAATTGGTCCACACTTTCCTGGATAAAACCCATGCCCAAGGATATATGTTAAGTGCACAACAAAGAACATGCTTATACACAACAATCAAGAGTTTCTCTGTGCAGACAGACCAATGTGGACATTGTGTACAGGATCTTTAACAAGACTTTTCCAAACTTCAGCACTACAAAAAAAACTTGTGCATGTCCCCAGGTAATGTACGTCGACACATGAACTCTAGAATCATTAAAAATAGTCTGGAAAGGACCCTAAAAGATCAGTCTTTCCATTCCCTGGTCCAGCACAGGAATAGCCAAATTCCACTTCATTCCTGACAGGTGTTTTCCCTGTGGAAATATTAAACACTGCCAATGATCACACTTCCACCATGTCCTAAATAATCCTACTAGAAAGCTCTTTGTGCGGGCTTTTCTAAATTGCCCTTATGGCAATTAAATGCCTTTTTTTTTTTACATCTTTATTTGTAGAAAAATCAGTTTATCTTCCTCCTTTCCCACAGCTAGCTTGAATTTATTTCAAGTCTGAGAAGAAATGAGAGTCATCTGTCAATTAAGCAGTCTCAGTTCCTTCAGCCTAAACCACAAATCATTTACATGACTGACATCTAATTTCACTCCTTTCATACTCATAACTAGTCCTCCTGCTGAGGAGAAAAAAAAAAAAAAAGAGACAAAATAAGCCCCACAATCCTGAAGTGCAAAGAGAAGGTCAAGAATTACTTCAGGTTTCCTACACAAAAAGATGACTCATGCATTTTGAGGGAAAAAAAAAAAAAAAAAAAACCAAAAACCAAATGCTCCAACACCATGACACTGGGGAATCACATTCACTTTATAATTCTATACAATGTGTAGAACCTGTCGTGAGGAACTTCTACCTCACCTTTTATTCACTGTTGTTTTTACATTTGTGCTTACTGATTTTTCTCCTTGATGCTAAGCATCTTCAGTATAACCGTAACCCTTCCCAGCTTTACATCCTCAATGAACGTCTGCATCTACAACCTCAATTCCAACACTGAAATGGCCAGTGACGAGCCTGACGCGTTCAGCACCTAGGACAGATCCAGGTGCAGAACAAGCACTACCACCTCTTCTCACACGCTTCCCCTGACAGCCATTCCGCAGCACCTCTCCAGCGTGGTCTTCCATGTAGTTTTAAGCCCACCTTACAGTAGTTCCATCTAGACCACGGGCAGCCAAACTGACAGGTGGAAGGAAACACACCCAAAAATTCCTCTTGAGAAAAGCTGCAATCCAGCCGATGAGACAACTGGGGCAACAGCAGCTTTTCTCACTTGCATCTGCTTGAAGATCAGCTTCTTGGTGCAGGCCCAAGGACAGGAGTAGAGCTCTGGTATACTCCTGGCTGATCTGCTATAACAAGGTATTCTAAGGTCTGGTTCAATTCAGAGCAAGCTCTGAGTGTAAGTACAGACTACGTGGCACTGGGTCCAAACTCAATCATCATCTGATTTTAGAACAAGCTTAGCATTTAAAATTAAGATTTATTTTGAAGAAAGGATAATTATTTTCCATATTTATTTCAAAAAACAGAATTTTACACAACTGTTAATAGTGGCTAGATATTACATTTCCCAGAGAGGGCTCATCAATAAACCCATTTTGTGTCTAATTTATCACCTTCATTTATGTAACATACAATTTCTCCAGTACTTTTAGAAATGTAGTCAACAGAAACTGTTCTACAGTACCTTGAGTCCTTCTTTATCCATTTTTTAGTCAGGCACTGGTTTAGCAATTTGTTTTATTTATCTTCTATGAATTCTCCAAGGTAATTCCCAATAGCTCTGAAATTGCCTCAGCTAGTTTTTCCAACTGCTCTAAGGGGGAATTTAATCATAATTGTGAAAATACCTAACTACTGTCTAGCCTGTTCTTGCCTTCATCACTGATTGCAATTGTTTTAACTTACTATAAGGCAGAGCTATATTTTCTATCGGATCCGCATCAGAGTTTTCAGCCATGGAGGTACTCTTCTGATGAACTACAGTAACGTGCATTTTGAAGCTTTTTTTCGTTAGCTTCTGTAAGCAGATAATCTATCTGACGTGATCACACAGACGAAGGGCAGAGCCATTACAGAGAGACATTAAAGCAATCACAGCCTCTGCTGGGCTTCCCTATCTCCCATGCTATTTACTCCATCCTCCAAAGTACTCCAAAACAGCTGTTCATTTGTAATCTAGCTTCACGGCATCTTAATATCAAATACAATAATGGAGAACCACAGCTGATAAATACCAGTGCATTTGTCAGTAAGAAACTTACTATTCAGTGTCTCATTGCTACAGAAGTTCAGCTATAAGGGCTTCAAAATATAGGAAAAGGAATGCTAAAGAAAAAAGGGTTCTCAAGGCTGATCAGGAGATCTGAACAGATCTCAAAATTGTGGGACCGTATTTCCTCCCTTATTGCAAGAAATAAGTTGCTTTTTAATCATGCTTTACAGGGCACCCAGACATGCTGTTAACAACTGAAAAGCATCTGGCAAACATAAAGCTAAAGGAAAAACAAATGCAAAGAGAAATTTCAAGTGTTTAGGACAAACAAGGGATGGGTCACATGAGGGAGTTGACAATGATAGGAAACAAAACAAACGAAGCAGGCAGAGATTTAATGGCCTAATCAATAGATGGAGAAGAGGTTTTTATCACCAGAGAACTAAATAGCAAGAAAAACATGTGGAGTCTAGATGTTGGCAAGGAGATGAAGAGGTACCAGTGACAAAATGCAAATACTGAATATTGTTGTCAAACATATCCAAGTTGCTGCTTGTCTTTCATACTCCCTATTTTGGTACCTCTCAGTATTTACAGAAGCTACAGTCTTTAGCAGCCTTACTTTCACTTGAAAGCAACTACTTCTCTTAAGAGCCTCCGTGTACAAAACCTCCCATAATTAGCTATGCATTAAGTGTCCTTCCAATGAAAATCTCCTTTGATTTCTCCAAATTCAATGTGACCTCTGCACTAGTGTTACTGCCAAGAATCCTAAGTATCTACAATGAGAAACTGCCTTACAACATGCCCCATAAAGCAACTCAAAGTAAACAACTTGCGTAATCAAAACGTTATACATGTTTCTACAAAGCCAGCATACAGAATGTGTCACTTAAGGCTAGGTGCTTTAAGATTACATCTGTAATTTTTAAGTGAGAGATGCTCAGAAAATGGCTCAAGTACTAAGTCCAATCTATACCACTTAAGTCCTAGTTGTGTCCTTAGCTCACTTGTGGGTTACTCCATCTAACTCCCTCCAATACACACCTACCAAACAGTGTGAAAGTGGTTCAAGTCAACTGGACCCAGCAAATGTTTCATCATGTTTAGAGGTTGCCCTAAAGTACCCTACAACTGAACTTTCCTGAGGCTTTCCATGTTTTACTTTTCGCATTTGCGGATACCTCCCTTTGACGACTAAGTAGCCACAGCTAATCATTCCTTCTATTCCTGAAATATCCAACATGCTTTCAACCATGGGCACAGTGTCAGCAGACTGCAAAAACAAGGAAAATAAATACCACCCAAAACCACCAATCTGCTCTTGTCTTGATAAACGAAAGGTATGCTTACAAACAGTAGTTCCAAAAGCTTTTTAATGCTTCATTTTTCATTGTCACCTACAATAACACGTATCAAGTTTCCAAAAGGACTTGCCATTATACAGGTGACAGGGAACAAAATACATCTATACAAATTTAAACGTGGCACACAGATAGATATTATATAAATACACATACACTCTCTCAGTATAATGCAAAACTAAGCGTTAGCAAGCTTTATGAAATACACATGCACACAGAGTATCTATTACATCATGTATTTCCACCACAAACTGACTCAAAATTTGACCTTACAAATCACAAATTGAAATAGAAAAAATCCAAGAATGTATACTTCTGAATAAATAAATGCACTCTTCTAAATCCTTTCACTATAACTTGGCAACAAAATCTACAGAACTCTTCAGACAAAATGTCTTTTGCAAACAAAATTCAGTAGCCACTGGTTATTATCCCTGTGATTTAGAGTATCTCTGAAAAGGGAATACTTCTCTGTGAAGTACTTCATGAAAAATACCTCCGTGAAGCAGTCGCTTGACCTTCCCTTCCTCTTTGCGTAGTTGCAGGCAGGGTAGGAAAAATAAGTTACTGCTTCTGCCAAAAATCACAGTCAAAGTAGCTCACTCGCATGGCAGTTGGCTCGCAGACTGTATTTTTGCCTGTTGTGATACATTAGAAGTTTGAATATGCTATCTGCTAGCAAAACAAAAACAAACAAAAAAGTGGAAGACAGGTTGCAGAAGAGGAAAGCCAGGATTGTTGGAGTAATATTCCCAAACTGGGGACTAATTGCCACTAGATACTCACCTGCTACCCCAGCAAGTCTCTAATACACAAGAGACATCTTAAAACACCTTAACAATAAGTAATAAATGACTTACATTTGGATCTCGTTACTATGCACCTCCTCCTATAAGAATCTTAGGACAAATATGTAGCTTTAACTTACTTAAAACTGCAACTGTTGCTACCTTTCCGGTTTCCCTTTTATTTGCTTTATTTCTATTGAGCGATAGCATGGAGGTCCAACACATGTTTCCGGTAACATTACTACCACATCATGCAACACAGCTCTGCTGCAAGAACTGATTGTTCAGCATCCCATGCATTTGCTCCCTGTGACACCTCCTGTCAGAAAACAGACAGGTAAACCTCAAAGATCTTCTCTCTTCGTGGTCTATTTTCCTAGGAATTACAAAATCATGGAATCATTCAGGTTAGAAAGGACCTCTTGAGATAATACTTTTTTATACTGTGAGGGTGACTGTAAGAGTTGCCCAGAATAGTTGTGGAGTTTCCATCCTTCATGATATTGAAAAGCCATGTGGACACAGTCCTACACAACCTGCTCTAGGAGGCCCTGCTTGAGCAGAAGTGAGGGGACCAGATGACCTCCTGTTGTGGTTTAGGCCTCTTAAGGACTTTGAATATCTCCAAGGATGGAGACTTCAAAACTTGTTTCACTGCTTGACCACCCCCACAATAAAAAAGTGTTTCTTGTGTTCAGATGGAATATCATTATTTATAATTTACGCCCATTGCCTTTTGTCCTGTTGATGGGCACTACTGAGAAGAGTCTGGCTCCCTCTTCTTCATCCCCTCCCTACGTTGATAAGATTCCCCCTGAGCCTTCTTTTCTCCAGGCTGAACATTACCAGGTCTCTCAGCCTTTCCTCATAGGAGAAATGCTCCAGACCTCTAATGACCTTTACGGCCCTGCACTGGACTCTCTCCAGTATGTCTGTCTTTCTCTTATACTGGGAAGCCCAGAACTCAACGCTCCAGATACAGCCTCATGAGTGCTGAGCAGACAGCACCACCTTCAACCTGCTGGCAACACTCTTCCTAACCCAGTCCAGAAGGGTGCCTGCCCTCTTTGCCATGGTGGTCAAGCTGGCTCATGGTCCGCTTGCTGTCCATCAGTATGCTAAGCTACTTCTCTGCACAGCTGCCTCCCAGCTGGTCAGACCCCCTGGGGTTATTCCTCCCCTGATGCAGGATTCTGCATTTCCCCTTGTTGCACTTAATGAGATTCCGCTCAGCCCAGTTCTGCATCCTGTCCAGGTCTCTGCGAATGGAAACACAACCATGGGATGTATGAGCAACTCCCAGTTTTGTATTGCCTATGAAGTTGCTGGGGGTGTGCCCTGTCCCAGCATCCAGATCATTAATGAAGATGCTAAACAGTATTGGACCCAGTGTCAGCTCCTATGGTACACTATTGATGACTTGCCTCTAGCTGGACTTTGTGTCACTGATGACAAACCTTCGGGCCCAGTCATTCTCTTATCTATTTCGCTGTCCACTTAACCTGTAATTTGTCAGCCCAGGGATGCTACAGGACACAATGTCAAAAGCCCTTACTCAAGTTGAGGTAAAGAACATCCACTGCTCTCCCTGCCCTGAAGGTATTTGTAGACAAGAGGTAATGGCTTCAAACTGGACGAAGGTAGATTTAGATTAGATACTAGGAAGAAATTTTTCACTCTGAGGGTGGTGAGGCACTGGAACAAATTGCCCAGGGAAGCTGGGGAGGCCCCACCCCTGGAAGCATTCAAGTCCAGGCTGGAAGGGGCATTGAGCAACCTGGTTTTGTGAAAGGCTTCCCTGCTCGTGGCAGGGGGGGGGTTGGAACTAGATGATCTTTAAGGTCCCTTCCAACCTAAACCATTCTATGATTACCTACTGTTACTGAAAACTACTGGGAGTAGTATTATTTTTCACAAAGGGCTACAGAATTTTTTAAGGAACTCAGCAGTGAGAATCATTGAAGAAGAAAACTGATCAGCTTGACAGGCAGATCTCAAAACAACACTACAGAGGACAATCAATTTTTTTCCCCAAATAATAAAAGCTTGGTATTTTTCGATTGTCAACAATGACAATGTTATCCTCAGATGACCTCAAATATTTAAAATTATTGCTATCATTTTCATTTAGTAAGCCTAAGATCTAATGCTTGAGGAACTCCAATTTTTAGTAAGGTGAGCAACAGCTCAACTCTTATTCTGACAGCCATATGTATGCCCTCCAAGCACTCTGATGTGAATTTTCATCCATGCCAATATAAAAGTAAAGTCAGGGCTTAAGCAGTATATCTACAAAGGGAAAAATCATTAAAATCCTGTCACCTAAATCCATAAACCAGGGTAAGGAACATCAACTGCAATCCAATTAAGACAGGCTTAGAGGAAAACAGAGGCAGACTAGTCAGACAGGCTATATTTGGCTTCTAAGGCATCTGAAAAGAAAAGGTTAAGAAAACCCAAAACAAAAGGAGACTGATGGATTTGAGAGAATACTTGCCTAGGGAGGAATATAGAGCTACATATAGTTCAGAAATCAAACACATGGAAGATGAGTAAGACTAACAGCCACATTACTATGGTCTGGAATTCCTCCCTGCACACTCTGATACAGAAGAAAAAGGCCACCTTACTACTTGACCACACAGTTAGGACTTTAATGTGCTACTGTTTAGGAGCTGAAATTGCACATCTTTTTAATCATGACTTTAGTTTCATAACTCACATTATCACATTAACTTTTTAAACTTTTTTTTTTAAACAAAAATTTTGGAGGCTTAAGAAAGCAATTATTCCAGCTGCTGGATTATCCTTTCTAAGGCCTCTCCCCTGCACTCTGAAATGTAAATACTGCAGGTTCTATAAATGAAATTAAAACCCAACTATACAAGTAAAATGAATCTGATTTTCATTTAACCACAACAAAACTGCAAAAGTACAAAACAGTACCTGGATCCCTTTTATAACTGAAAAGGCTTCTGAAACAGCATAAATCTATCTCATATAAACAAAGAGAGCACACAAGAAAGCACCCCTACAAAGTGTTCTCCACACAAAGAGAATGGTCTCTCAGTACAACCACTGACAGTTATAGTTCCTTTTCTGTAATTATCTGATTTTTCTTTATTCGCTGCAATGTTATCTATTAAGTTAGATCTGTAAGAACACATGAAAGGAAAATATTCTACCTCAAGTTGTGTAGAGGAAAGTATTTCTCTCTCTCTTACCATTAAACATTTTTATTAAAAAAAATAGAGTCCTAAAAAAGTCATTCAACCATAGGAAAGACTACAATATCCATGCTTTTGGCCATTTTCCTATCTAAACACAACCACCAAAACCAAAGTGCATACAAAGCTATCTTACATAGAATCATACCAGCAGAATTTTAATTTAGGGAAGATGCTTCATGAAGTTTAGGAAGAACTGTACTGATTAAGAAAAAGTACATTACCAGTGGTTAATGACAGCATAACATCCTTAGAGTGATTACTACTGCAAGTAAACCAAATAAATTCTCCATTGTCTTCACTGAATAGCAGAAGACGCATCCACTGAGTGCAAACAAGTGAAAAGTTACCAGTTTACAGCTGTCAATTGTCTACCCTGTATAACAGCATATTCTAGAAATAAAATGGGATAGAGAATTGATTGGTTTGAAGAGAAATGGAATAGAGACATGACTAGTCTGAAAGCATACAAGTGTAATGAAGAGGTACGAGCACATCTATTAGAAAGAATAATGCACTGGCTAGTGGGAAAGGAAAGCCAAAACCAGGTAAAAGGTGAGTCATAAGTAACAACACACATAACTCAGTGAAACAATCAAAATAAGAAAGAAGAGGCTGAAATAATACAAACAGAAGAATAAGTTATTTATTTAAGAACAAGCTCATCTCAACATAATGTAAATGACTGGCTGCAGATCTGTGTACAGACAGTCATTGGCCTAAAGGCTTAGCAACAGAAAAGATGAGTGATGTTACCAACTGCAACAAGAACAACACTGGAGAAGTGTTAAGGTTAAAACACTTGGCTAGACATTTTTCCAGACTGACAGGAGATCATGACCAAACTAACCTAAATACTATGACACTGCAGCACAAGTTAGAGAAAAGGCTTCCAATTATTTTCATTTGCAAACTTCTAAAAATTTTCAGTAGTGATTTGGATTATTCTAATGAATTTAAGCTACGAACAACAGGTTTATTATATCTTTTGACCTTATCTTACTTTCTCATTGTACTGTCTTTGGCTAGGATAGAGTTAATTTTCTTTGGAGTAGCTTATATGTTTGGGATTTGTGCTGGAAACAGTGCTGATAACACACCTATGCTTTAGCTGCTGCTGAACAGTACTTACACAGCATCAAGGCCTTATTCTGTCTCTCACACCACCCCGCCAGAGAGTAAGTCAGGGGTGCGCAAGAAGCTGGGAGGGGACACAGCTGGGACAGCTGACCAAAGGGATATTCCATATCTTATGATATCCCATACCTTATGATATCATGCTCAACAACAGAAGCCATGGGGAAGAAGGAGGAAGGGGGGGAAACATTCACAGCTATGGGGCTTGTCTTCCCAAGTAACCATTATGCATGATGCAGCCCTGCTTTCCAGGAGATGGCTAAATATTGGCCTGCTGATGGGAAGTAATGAATTAATTCCTTATTTTGCCTTGCTTGCACACCCCATTTGTTTTACCTGTTAAACTGTCTTTATCTCAACCCACGAGTTTTTGCACTTTTATCCCTCCAGCTGTTTCCCCATCCCACTGCGGGGGGGACTAAGTGAGCGGCTATGTGGTGCTTAGCTGCCTACTGGGGTCAAACCCCATCACCCTTTCATAGAATCTGTCAAGTATTTTCCAAGAGTACAAAAACCTCAGTTCAAAAACCATTACACCTTAGGCAACTGTGCTTGGGAACACAAGTCAATGAAAGTTAAAGGAAGAGAATGAAAATAAGGAATAGCACTAATCTAACCACAGGGCTCATTTTATGTGGGAACAAGGAAGCTGAATTTTTGTCTCTTTCCTAAGGTGTACAACTGGTACAGATTTAGATTTATTAAATTAATAACAAAAGAAAAAATCCTCACAGTGTTCTCAGGCCAAAGTAGTCACAGATATACTAGATGCAAAGAAGTATCATTCAGTTATAACAATAAAAACTAATTAAGTCTATCAACACATTCATCAGTCTGAAGGGAGGCAGTGTGCTATAACGTTATTTACTATGAAATACTTGATACTCAGAAAAAAAAGCATATTAAGCATATTAATATGTTTCATAACATATGAAACATTAAATCTACATGTACAGAAACCATGTACCTTAATGTAGCCACTTATGGCACAAAAAGCCCATTCTCCTGTGCCATATTCTAGTATTCATCTTTTGAAGGGGCACAATGGTAGGAGTTGGCTGTGAAAGACCACTGGGAAAGACTAGCTGTGAAAAAGTATGTTTACAGTATAAAAACTATAGTTAAATATATTAAGACTACTATTCCAACCAGCACCTCAGTGTGAAGCGGTGTTCACGGCAAACAAAGTAAGAAAGAAAAAGACAAAAATGCAACCATGTATTTACGAGATGCTGCAAGCAATCAACTTTCCAAAGCAAACAGAGGACGTGGAAAACAGTTTGCATGAAGTACTTCAGTACCATAGACTGTATTACTGACACGTCATATGTACTTTATAGAAAGACATAAATAGTCTTTAAATTATGGGTTTGATGAAACACACCTAGTCATATGTCAGGAAAAGAATTTACTAAAGAAACATCTTCAAAACATTTTGGCCAGGAGGAAGATCATAATATGGGAGGGAAAAACAAAACCAAACCCCCACAACTGATTGTTAACATAGCAGAAACACAAATTCAACCTCAAGTAAAGTATGCAGGA
This sequence comes from Pluvialis apricaria, assembly GCA_017639485.1. NCBI lineage: Eukaryota > Metazoa > Chordata > Aves > Charadriiformes > Charadriidae > Pluvialis > Pluvialis apricaria. The sequence continues at coordinate 48,093,467 of CM030007.1, forward strand.
AGCACATTTACTACATTTAACACAGCTAGCAGTGAGGAATGGTAACTTCTTAAATTGCTCCAGCTCCAGACTAACTTTAACCGCTTATATTTGCCATCTAACAGACCAGAGCATGCCAAAGCAGACAGGGTAAACTTTAACTGGCATTTTCTCTCAGTTTAAAAACAACAAAAAAAAGAACATTCCAAAAAACCCACCACAAACCAACAACATAAAAGGAAAAAAAAATAGAACATACACAAAGATGGTTTCAAATCAGTAGGTGTAAGAATCCCAGGGACACACAGATTAGAAAGTCTGAAGATTACTGAGAACAGGAATCAGACTTTATATGAAAACTGCCTACAGAACTCACACGCCTGTAAAAAATGGAAGCAAAGTCCAACTTCAGTTAAGCAAAAATAGCTCTTTGATTATTCCTTGAATTTCCAGCTGTAGCTATTTTGAAATAAATTAGAAAAAAAACCAGTCACTGGTTAAAATATTAAGCATAATAAACCACAATTGTTTCAAATCTAATATGCTGATACCTCTCCTGTCCCACTTAGGAGTTGTACTTATGTTTGCATATCAAAATTCTAAATTCTTGTTAACTTCAGCAGAATATTCAGGCAACGTCTGCTGGTTTAGAGTAGAAGAGACTTCATTATCCACAGGAAAAAAAAAACCCACAAAATTCATACTATGTCCTCATATGGATTTAATTTCTGAAATTATAATGCTAATACTTGAGCCAGACATGCTGCCACTGTTAAGAACTTTGCTATTGTATAGATACCAACATCTACAACCACGTGCCCACAAACATTGTCACCAGTAATCCCCAAACTGACATTCAGAAAGGATAGATGTTTTAAAAGTTTAAAAACACATTAAATACAGTATTTTGGAACACAGCTGAGCAGCCAAGATCCTCAAAGGTGGAAACAATATCAAGAGATCACCAAACATCAAGAATTCATCTAGCAATAAAGGAAAATTATGCAAGGCCTTACCTACATTTGAAAAGCATCTACAAGAATGCCGAAACCCAAGAGCAGGTAACAGGAACTAAAAGAGAGGCGATAATCTGCTGTCACTATTATTTACCTTACTAAAAAGACACTTCCTGAGACAATTACCATAAAAACACTAAAAAGGCATAACCAATAACAACCAAGATATTACAGCTAAACAGTTAGGTGCCCAATACCAATGATTCAGTAACAAATTGATTGAGTGGAAAACAAGTCAATCATCTCCACAGGTGAACATTCAGAATGTCACTATTTAACAGTACAAAGACTGTAGCTGCTGCTACTTGACATGCTCTCACACAAGCACACTCTCATAGCTAAAAAACTAGCTGAACAGTTTTTTGTAACTTCTGTTCAATTCCAGTTTGGCCTATAACTGAACTTTTAACTGAATAGCAAAAGGCTCCACATAGTGTTATTTTGTAATCCAAAACAAGTAACAGGGGTGGGGGCAGAGGAAAAAAAACAAATAAATAAAAATCACACAATAGGATTCTATCACATGCACTAATTCCTTTCCAAACTACACACTTCCCTTCTAAATCAAGAAGCAGAAGGATACATGACTACAAAAGACAAAGGTGTCTTTCAGCATCACTGAACTTCTGAGGCTGTTTCAGCCTCTGTTTTTGTGAACAGGAAACGCATTTCTACCAACACACAAAACCTGAATATTCTTATGGATTCCAGGTTTTAAAAATTTTTCAAATCTTTTATATAAATTATAATATTTTATATATATTCACATAAAATAAACATTCTAAGCTGCTCCACATAACATTGTTAGCTTCTTTCCAGCTTCCATTATGTTTTCTACAGTAACAATGCACAAATACAAACACTGTTAGACTAAGCAACTACTACAGTATTTTTAAAATAACTACTATGTAAAACTGTTTTCCTTATCAGAATATAAGGTAAAAAAGACAAGTAAAAATACAGTTTTAGTCATCAGTTAATACCTATTGAACAAGAGCACAATCTACTATTAGAACATTACTATATTGCAGCTAAAAAGCCTACAGCAGACAGCAACTCTTACAGCTTTTCTAAGGCACCAGTTAGCTTGATGCAGGACTCAACAGCACATCTATTTTCCAATTAAATAAAGTTTTAAGTTTACATAAGGACCTAAACTTTTCTTTTTTGTAAAATAACATTTACAAAATATAAGAATTGAAAAACAGAGGAGAATAGACTAGACTAATTTCAGTTGAAAGGGACCTACAGAGCAAGTCTTTTCATGGGAATAAGCAGGAAAATGTAATATGGAATGCATAATACTTCACACGAAACACTACTATCATTTCATTGGTCTTTATGTATAACCTTTACTTTTTCAATCAAATGAATGCTTCCAAACTTTCTGCAATTCTAATTTCATTTTAAAAAAGCATTAAGTCCCAAAGAAAAAGCAGGTTACAGCTTTTGTAAAGGCTTTAGATCTGAAGAAATTAAGGCATTCTGGTGTACCAACAATCAAATTAACACAAGTTTCACATATCTAAATTTACTAAACATGGTTTTACAAATTCTTTAAAAGCTTGGCAGGGCAAAGGTGAAGTGTTTCAGGAGCGTTTCTCCCATAAGTTTTGAAAAATATATACTTAAAACATCCCAGGGCCAAATAAGGATTGCATTACTGGGCACAGGAAGGGGCATAAGGGAAGACTGTGTAAACTTTGGAAAGCCTAAAGACTAACCTAATGATCCATTTTCTCCAGTGAACGTTTAATTTACAACTATGAGTGGGGATGAGATGGCCTACTTCCAAAAGTTTCTTTTATCATCCAGTAGAAAGAATCACCGTAAAAATGAAAGAAAGTTGGCTGCCTCGTCTTCAGCCAAAATGGATGGAAAAAACAGCCATCTGATTTCTGGTTAATAGCAGAAATCTTACATTCCAGTCATCACTGAAGTTTTCCTTGATCTCAATCAAGTGACTTCACAACATTAGATTTGTTTGGGAGTTTTGTCCCCTCAATATAAATAGAAACTTTTCTCCTCTGCAGGATCCAAGTTAAAAGAAGCAACTCTAGCAGCAAAATAGTGAACAAAAGAAGTAATCCCCCAAAAAATTTGTATTTTCAAATGTTTAATGTTTTTAAATTAATTAATAGAATGTTTCTACTGAACTTTATGCAGCAAACAAATTGACATCTGACAAGCTCAGCAGGATGTCCCCCTTTAGTAAGGGGTATAAGAAATTTTCAATATTGAATATTATTCAATAAATACTGCTGCATCTCCGATACCTAATGTTAATACAGAAATCCAGACACAGTCCTCAAGTAATCTAAAATGCAAATAGAACCAAAGAAGAACCTACTCAGAACAGATTTTTGAATCCGCATGATGTTACTTTTACAGTTGCTGAGTTGATGGCCTACAGACACACAAAAAAAGATATGAACTTTTTGGTAAAGATCACTCGATAAACTGTAAAACAGATGAAACACACTGACATGAGTATGAAATTACTGCCATTTTAGAGTATATTGTCATTGTAATATTAACATTTCAAGTTAGTGAAAATTATGCCATGGACATTTTCATTAATAAACAGGACACACTAAAGCCATTACAAATTTATCTATCCATATTTGACAAAAAGTCTCAAAGAACACACTGAGCCTAAGTGATACTTCTGGTAGTGTATATACATAGGTACAAAAAGAGTAAAGGGACCACCAGTTTAGGGAAAACCCTGAGATGAACAAGGGATAATAGCAGCAATTCAGCAGGATAGAGATGTTTGTTATGATTAAGTTACACAGCAGAAAAAACTGTGTATTTGTAGACAGCAAAAAAATGTGAAAATCAGAAATACTTTTAAACTACCTTACTTTGCAAATACAAAGCTTTCAGTCCTGAAAGCAGCTAACAACTTACATTGCGTCAGTAACAGAGAGCAGACTTCCAGTTTCACCCATGCAGAACCCAGCATATGAGACAACACTCCAACAACATGAAGTTTTTACTTGCGCTCTGAAGAGGCTTATGCTTCCTACTAGTGTTTTACAGACTTTCATGGATACACTAGCCATTATGCCATTACTAGTCATTTTCATATATTTCACTAGCCACAAAGCAGAGACTACACATTAACCGCAGAGTAGATTTATCTTCCAAAACAGTCTTGACTTGACAAGTACATTTCCCACTGCTAGTAGTAGTACTGTAACAGATACTTAATATTGTTATGTGAGAAAGAGTGCTGTACGTTAAACTGCAGGATTAGATACTTTTTCCTGTTTCCTTTCATAAAATTACTAGGCTGGCACTAGTGACAAAAACAGCAGTTTTTCTGCTCCTGCCTCTCTGTACATAGATCTTTGTGCAACCCTTCACCTCCCGCTGTCACAAGCACAATCACAAGGTGAGCCAGATCAGGGAATTAGTCTGGATTACAACAAACCATTTTTGCCAAGTTAATTTTAACCCAGAGCGAGTCTCTAATCTGATACTGCAAGAGACTATATAAATAATTATGTCAACGTGGCAGGGGGAACAAGCACAACGACCGAACAGTCTCCTTTGGAGACCGAAGCGTTCGTGACACCGCAGCCAGTATCACACCAGGAAATGCAAAGCACTGCTAGTTCTGTTTCAAAGCCAATTACCGCATCCTACTCAACACATTATATTCATCACTTGCAGATGACAACCAGCACAAACACCTTGCAAATATGGAATTAATCTTACTTGTGACTTTCAGATAATCTCCACAATGTTTAATTTCCTTGTCTACACACAAGCATTTTCACACTGCTTTCTAGTTCTTCGTAAACATTAAAGTCAGGTTTGGAATAAAAGCACTCACTGAGGCAGGAGGTGGTCACACCACGTGAAGTGCAGAGTACAATTTTTCAGAGTTCAAGCAGAAATTCTACATTGACATATCGCAAGTAGGTTGCACTATCATTCTTCAAATTAGTCTTCTCGGAGCACGGGAAGAATTTTATTAATGTTCATAAGCCAATTTGTTTAGTTTTTTAAGCTACTTCAAGATCTTTTTCTCATCACAAATACTCTTACTGACAGATTAAGAGGCTTCAGATTTTCCACATAGATAAAAATCAAGTTAAGACTCTTGTTATAAGCTATATTATCTTACCTCCAATTTATTTATCTGGCACTGTTATCTATTGTAGCCACTAGATGCAGTCACAAATTACTTTAAAGTATCTGTTTAGGAAACGTTTGGGATTGTTACCTTTGTGAAAAAGCATTTTTGACCATTTCTGTTTAAGACTACCAGGTGGCTGATGTTCTCAAACCTTAAATGTGAGTTTTTTGACACTAGTACGGATAAAGGATGCAGACCATGAGCAGTACCTTGGCTGCCATCGGTCTGATACATGAAATGTTGGAGGTGAGTACAAAGAGACAGTGGCAACTAGCAGATTACTAAATATTCCTCCTCTCAAAAGTCCCAGTATACGCATTGGCTGTATTGACCAGTATTAACTAGCTGTCATTTACTTGCCAACAGCCTCCATAACCTGTTTCCAGTGTACTGACTTCTTTGATTTGCTCTAAGACAACACAATCTAGCCAAGATATCTGACTAAATCTAGCCTTCAAGAATGAAGACATACAGCAACTGCAAATGTCACTTTCTTTTAACTGGCATTCTCGTAAGAATCTGCTAATAAGAAATAGAACCCAAAAGAATGCAATCCATGGTATCTTGGAATTAAAAGTAATTATTTTAAGAATGTCAATTAAAAGAAACATTAACATTTACACACGCCTAAAACTAGTATTTTCTACAATAGTAAGTAGAAGATATACCAGTTGAATTCTCCTAAAACCAAAAAAAAACATGGAGGACACAACGAATTCAAAACTACAGCTTTAGAAAATACAGACACGCTAAGGCAAAATTCAGACAAATATCTGAACCCCTGAATGCCATGGAGCAATCGCACAGCTGATTTCCTTACATTTAGTGCTTACCGTCCCAAGGTTAAACGATACAAAGCTCAAAGGCAGGAAGAGAAGATTTAAAGGGAAAAGCACGAGCACTGACCTAAGGAATGTATGGGCTAAGAAAACTCTCACAGGTCTATATAGGGGAAAAAGAGAACTATAGGTTCCTTGCCATACACTCTGAAAAGAACTCAGTAATTGCAAAGATGTCAAATGCCAAGGCTAACAGTTCCCATTTCCAGCATTTGCCATCAGTAAATTGGTAAAGTTATGTTATTCTTTTAGGTTCTTAAATTAATGCCACTCCCAAGCGCAGCCTTCTCGGGGGGGCGGGGGGGGGGGAGGGGGGACAGCCCTGCTGTTCCAGTCAGACTGAAAAAAAAACCACCACCCAAACAAAAAACCAAAAAAAACCCCGAACCGAAGCAGCCAACCACCTAGTGCTTCACAACCGTTTACAAACTTAAAACAAGGGTGGTGACTCAAAGCTCTCCTTACGATCGGGCCACCCACATCACAGCTTAAGGCCAGCAAAAGGCTGAGAACACCGGAAAGGTGCCGGGTTGGTGTCGTTCCGCATCCTCGGCGACCTCCGGAGGGAAACAATGGGGGAGCGCCCGGGCACACCGCGGGGGGAGCCCGCCCCTCGCCCCCCCTCACACACAGCGGCCGCCGGGCCGGGGCTCCGGCCGGGCAACCCGCCGGCGGCAGGGGGCTGACCGGGCCGGGGGGGGACGGGGGTAATGCGCGCCGCTTGCCGCCCCTCCCTCCCTCCCTTCCCCCGCCGCCCCTCTCGCCTCAGCCCGCAGCCTCCTCCCCGCCGCCCCCCCACCTCCCCGTCTGTCAGGCGGCCTGCGGGCACCCAGGCTCGGGGAAGGCGGGGGGGGGGGGGGGGGAAGGGCGACGAGACGTCCCGGGCGAAAAGCGGCGAGGAGCAACAGGCACCCTGCCGAGCCCCGGAGCCGGCCGGCGGGAAAGGCAGCCCCGAGGGGCACCATCCCCCGGGGGCGGGGGAGCAGTAGCCCAACACCTCCCCCGCCGCCGCCGGCAAGCGCTGCCTAGGACGCAGCCTCCCTCCAGACAGCGAGGCCGCCGCCGAGGCGGCGGAGATTACCGAAGGCGGAGGGGAAAATAAGGCAGGGCGGCTAAAGGCAGGGCGAAAGCACCGGGGGCCCTCGCTCCGACGACCCCGCCAGCGGGGATCCGCGGGCGCCCCGCACAGCGGCGTGTCTCGGTAGGCACCGCGGGGTTCTCTGCCCGTTTCAGGGGCACGACAGGCCCCGGGCGGAGCGAGGTCCTGCCCGGGGTCTCAATATGGACACCGTGAGGAAAAGCTCCATCGCCCCCCCCACACACACACACACCCCGCCCCGGCTTTACCCCGCGACCCTCCGCCGCAAGGGCGTGACGGAGCCCCCGGCCTCCGCGCTGGGGGAAGGGAGCGGGGACAGGTAACTCCCCACCCCCCGCCCGGGGAAGGGGAGGTGGCAGCGCCATCTGCACAGTAACGCCGTCCAAGCTAGCGGCAGGGCCCGGGCGGCACCTGGGGCAGCCGCCGGGTTACATCACCGCCCCCTCCGTCCCCCGGGGGCCCGGTGGCGGCCACACGGCGGTGGGGGGGAGGAGGGGACCGGCGCTGCCTGACAAGGGGGATGGGGGGTGGGCGAGGAGAGAGGACGATGAGGGCGGCGGCCGAGGGAGGAGAGGCGTGCCGCCGCCGGGAGGAAGGTGCATGCACGGGGCCCGGGGACGGGGGGAGCCGCCGGGGGAAGGGCCGCTCCCAGCTGGCGATGGGAGGGAGAAACGGAGAGAGGGGTGACGGCGGCCACCGGGGCTGCCCGTCTCACCCAGGAGGGAGCTCGGCGAACGTTACCTGCCCGGGTGGCTCCCCAGCTCCCGGTCGCTCAGCGCCGCCGTGTAAATCTTCCGGTATCGGTCGGCCAGGGCCTTCCCGGAGAGCAGCAGCTGGTAACGGCTCCGGCAGCCCGGCGGCGGCGGCGCCAGGGCGCCGGGCAGGGCTCCCAGCCCGCCGGCTGAGCCCTCTTCAGGCCCCATGGGCCCCGCCGAACCGGAGCCGCTGGAAAAGAAGAAGCAGCCGCCCTCGGCCCCGGTGCAGGCGGCGACGGCGGCTCCCGCAGAGGAGGAGGAGGCGGCGGCGGCTGCGGCGCTCATCCCCCTCCCCGCCCGCCCCCTGGTGGCTGCGCTGCCTCCCGGCGCGACGCGGACACAGGCGGCTCCCGCTGCCTTCACCGCCGGGGCCCAGCCATGGAGAGGCCGCAAAAGCCGCCGCCGCCACCCCGGAAGCTGCTCATCCACCCGGGCCGGGGTCGGGGGTGCAGGAACACCCCTCTCCTCCCCTCAAGCGGTGGCTGGAGGCCCCGGCTGCCCGCTTGCCCTCCGCCCTGGGGCGCAGCGCCGGCCGGCCGCCGCTCCCTCCCGCCGGCGGGCGCGCCGAGCTCTGGGCAGGACCGTATGCCTCAGGACGGGGCGGGAGAGTGGGGGGTTTGGGGAGGGCCGGCTATTCGTTCCCCTCTTTTCCGCTACGGGGGCGGAGGCCGGCGGCTGCCGCTTCCCCTACGGAGTTTGTCCTCCTCAGCGGCGGCGGCGGCGGCAGCGCCACCGCCCTCGCTCCGCACAGCCACCCCGGCCCCGCCACCCCCCCCGCCGCCAAGCCCGGCCCGCGGGCGCATGCGCCGCCCGGCCCCGCCTCACGCCTCGCACCCCCCCGCCGGGAAATCCGGGGCCGAGCGCCCGCCCGCACCTGCTGTGAGGGGCCGCCGGGGGCTCCCGGCGCCCGCAGGTTACCGGCGGAGAGCCCCCGAAGTCATTCCCGCCTGCGGTCGGGCTTTGCGGGGCCTGTAGGTCCGGGGTTGTACCCTGTTGAGGGTGTGCGTCTGTCGTATTTTATTTAGGTGTTGAGTGGGGTTCCTCAGGGGGTCGGTGCTGTTCAACGTCTTCGTTGGCGACATGGGCAGTGGTATCAAGTGCACCCTCGGCAAGTTTGCCAACAACACCAAGCTGTGTGGAGTGGTCGACACGCTGGAGGGGAGGGATGCCATCCAGAGGGACCTGGACGGGCTGGGGAGGTGGGCCTGTGCAAACCTCATGAAGTTCAACAAGGCCAAGTGCAAGGTCCTGCATGTGGGCCGGGGCAATCCCAAGCACAAATACAGGCTGGGCAGGGAGTGGATTGAGAGCAGCCCTGAGGAGGACTTTGGGGGGGTTGGTGGATGAGAGGCTCAACATGAGCCAGCAATGTGTGATCGCAGCCCAGAAAGCCGACTGTATCCTGTGCTGCATCAAAAGAAGTGTGGCCAGCAGGTCAAGGGAGGTGATTCTGCCCCTCTCCTATGAAGACAGGTTGAGAGAGTTGGGGTTGTTCAGCCTGGAGAAGAAAAGGGTTCGGGGAGACCTTATGGTGGGCTTCTAGTACCTAAAGGGACCCTACGTGAAAGATGGAGAGGAACTCTTTTATCAGGGAGTATAGTAATAGGACGAGGGGGAATCGCTTTAAAATGGAAGAGGGTTGATATAGATTAGATATTAGGAAGAAATTCTTTACTTTGGGGGCGGTGGGGCACTGGCACAGGTTGCCCAGAGAAGTTGCGGATGCTTCATCCCTGGAAGTGTTCAAGTCCAGCTTGGATGGGGCTTTGAGCAACCTGGTCTAGTGGGAGGTGTCCCTGCCCATGGCAGGGGGGTTGAAACTAGATGGTCTTTAAGGTCCCTTCCAACTCTAACCATTCCAGAATTCTTTGATAGGTGTCCAACTGTAGTTGCGCAAGATGAAGAAACTCCTGGTTTGAGTGGGGACAGCCCTTGCAGCTTCACTGCATCGCCATGAGGCGCTGCGCCAGAGCATCAGCACACGACTTGGGTGCAAGAAATCTGACGTGATCAACTGCAGCAGCTGAGCCATGAGGTACCAACACCCCACATCTGTTTCTGTGCTCTATAACACGAGACAGGATCTTTTCAAGGAGCAATAAATACCCTCTCTTTCTTCCTTACTGCAGAGTTCACTAAATCCCATTGCCACATTAGGCCAAGATTTCCTTAAATCATCTTTGCTGGTTCCAAGATACCTTACCTGCTTTTAGAGGATAAAGGAGACGTGGCAGTAGGCACTCTTACAGTATATCTTGTTATATTACCACCTTTCACTCAGATTGGTTTTTTACATAGTTGCTTTTTATCTGTTGGAATTGTAACCCTGCAGTTTTGCCATACTTTCTACTGCTTTACACAGCTGAAAACTTCAGGTGTACAAACCAGAGTACATGTTATTAACATTAAAAAAAAAAGAAGTCTACGTGCCAAAGGTGGCTTGGATTGCAGTCTGCAGAAAACTGTCATCCAACGAAGGTGCACGCTGTCACGTTTTCTTCTCCCCTCCAAAAGAGGGCCTAAAGCCTGGAATTCTACTGTTTCTGAATACAGAAATGTTTTTACTAAAAATTTCTTTCTGCATAACAGCAAATGCAAGAGAACTATGCAACTGTCATCTTTCTTAAGCTTGTGTATTGCCCACTGGTACTTACGCATTCAAGCCAAGCCAAATTTCAAGTACTTTTTTTTAATTTTTCTACAGAGAGCTGGGGATGACAAAACCAGTAAATTCATACTGGTTTTCTCAAAGGTAGCTGTCCAGGTAGCAGAAAGACAGCCAGATTAGTGCCATCACGGAAGAAAAAGCTACTTTCTGAACGCAGTTAGAATCACCAGAGACCATCCAAGAAGTATTTAAAATACTAACTACATAAAAAGCTTTCAATTATAATTCTTATAATTGAAAAAGTAAACAATAATCCAGCAGTGATAAAAGGAGCCACGTGAAAACAAGCCCCGCACCTTATGGCGCTAACCATCTCCAAATTGAATTCCCTCTGAGAATCAGAGTATTGAGACTTTCTAGCTTCTCTTTTAGAGATTACCTAAAATCATTCCCACAGGCAAGAACCAGGAAGAAAAAAAAACAACCAAAAAAACCACCTTTGAGCTCACTTTTGTATTTTGTTGTAAGCTGCTCCTTTATATCCAAACAGTAATTTTTCCTTCACCAAACACACACTGCCTGACAAATGGGCTATCTTCTGGTGTAACATTATCTGTCACATCTCAAAATTGTTCTTCTGCTCTAATGCTGTTGTAGCCATCTTCATGCGTGTGCCATAAAAGCTCGGTGCTGGCAAACTTTTACAAAAGTGATGCAATTTATTGCAATTCTTGCATATTGCTCCAAACTCTGGAATTTGTCTGGGCTTGTGTTGTACAGAGCCACACACAACGTGGTGAGCGTTATTCTTCACAAGCTGCAACTGCTACTCTGCATCTCTTTTTACCACAAGTCTTTTTGCTTTTTGGGTAAATCTTGCTAAGTGTCCACAAAGCAGAGTCCACCTTCCATAAGCTTCAGCCTGTGAGGAGCAGTAGTGGTTGACAATGTAATTAGGAGTTGCCAAGCAAGAATAACTCTGGACCTTCTTATAGGCCACCTCCAAGCTCTTTCTCTTCACTCAAAACACTAAGTGGTCTCCAGCTTGTGAGGCTGTGGCACCAACTGGGAGCTGGATGTTCGGTCCTCATTCACAGCCATATTTTCACTTCTTATTTGGTCCTTAGAGGAAGCAACCTCTTCTTTGTCCTTTTTTTTTTTTTAATATGACTGTCGTACTCATATTCTTTCTCCAAGACAGATTCTGAGTAATAATATCAGTACTGTGCCATGGAAGAACGTTCAGGAGTACACATTTCATCCGGACCAGCCTTATGCTAGATGATACTTATGTAGTTAGCATAAAATTATTGTAGGTACAAATTTGGTTTTTTTTGGTTGTGTGTTTAAAAAAAAAAAGTGGTAGTATACTTTTGGAGTCTCTGTTTGCACCAGATTAGCTCTTTGCTTTATGTAGCTGCGGAGTTTTTGATGTAGCAGTACACGTTTGAAAGATGGATTTATTATACCGTTGAAACAAACTCAGTTGACTGAAAGCTACTATTAAGTGCTTTGCAACCAGGACGTGTCTTACTTCTGACAATACTCAACTCTTTCCCTGTTTGCTAACATCTGCTTGCTGTTACAGAATGCAGCACTTTGCCAGTCAGCCTCTCCCTTTTACTTTAAGGTGGGGTTTCCAGCAGTTGCGTTCGTTCACTTGGCACCTTTATAAATAAGTTTTAGCAGAACAAGTTGTTCAGAAGTCATCCAGAATCAGAGTCTGGCAGTCTGTCTTGTTCACTATCACTGCTCACATGGATCAGCATTATACAAACGTTAGTTTCAGCACAGCAGAACAAGAATTCCCACCAGGTAATTGGAAAGCTCCAGTGCCCTGCATGACTGGGCATAAGGGGGAAAAGTTCCATGATTTCATAAGCTAACGCTTGTACTTTTGAATTGTATTTCTAGGCCACTTTTTTTAAGCTTTCAAAATATGATATAAGCCAATATAGTAATTTCTTCACAAGCAAGCAGAGAGTCTGGAATAAGATAACTTCAAAATACGTAAACTAGACAGTTTAGGTATCAAATTGCAGACAGGGAGTTACAAACCACAGAATTCAGCACTTCTGCAATAAAATTTGCAATTTACTATGATCAGGTGATGTTAGAGTTCTTTGTTCACCTGAAGCAACTGGCTCTTACCATCACATATTCTCCACAAATAAAACTTAAACCAGTAATAACAGGGGAAAAAAATATCTCATGGTCCCTAAGCTTCTGTCACTGTCAAGATGTGTTGTGACGCTGTTAATGTGATTATTTAGATTCTTCATCACACAGTTCCAACAAAGCTAAAGTATATTTTGTTATTTTTACTCCATAATGTACATATATCTTTATTTTAAGTTGTTAGTATTGATTTTGAGACTTCATTATTATTGGGGAAAAAAAACACCAAACAAACAGAAAACCCCAAAACCACCACAACCCACAAAACTTTACAACATAATTCTCGTCCTGTACTTTTCAATTATGAAGGTTCTTTAATGATAAAAAGCACAGGACAGGCGCTATACTGCCTCCATATTAGCGACAAGGCTGCCTTCTCCATTCCTACAGTAGAGATGCTCGTTCCTCTCTATCCGACTGTTTCCCAGATGAAATAGCGACACCAATTATGCTTAGGCATGTTTAGTTTCTATATACAGCACAAATGAAGGAAAACAAAGATCACATATTCAAAAAATAATATATTTTTTAAAGAAAATTAACAAATTCAACTCTCCAAATTTATTTGCTTTGTCATGTTTGTGCAAGTCAAGTTTTCAGACCTTAATTGTAGAGACACGCTAAAGAAAAACAAACAGAAAAAAACCCACCCCACTTTATTTTTTATGCCAGCTGTCACAAATCCCAAAGAGCTTGCTAACCAAAAGGGCCCTCTGTGCACCCCTTCACCCACTTTTGTCTTTATACTTTCTATTGCATTAGTGCTTAGACTTTAACTCTACCTTAGCCAAACTCTGTTGTCTTCTTTAAATTCTTTCTTTAAAACTCACTTGATACACACACAAACAAAAAAATTGTGCAAAGTAAAATCTTACAGCTCCAGCATTTTGTAATGCTGAACCATGTATATTAGCTCTTGAAGTTAAGATCATGACTTCTTTTAGATACAGTGGGGGAAACAACAAAGAGAACACCAACATCTGTCTTCTGCCATGGTGATGTGACTGGCGTTAGAATAAATAAAAATAGGTACGAATTCAAGTGAAAGTGGTATTCATGAGTAACTTTTTCCTTTCAAGATTGTAGGAATTAATTATTTAACAGTATTCCACCAGATTTCCCCTTACATAGAAATTCAGACTTTTCCTACATATATTTCTTTAAACCCGCTATGCATTACATGAAGACAAACACAGTTGAAGAAATATTACCAGGGCATAATCTGCAATCACCCTGATGAGCGAAAAAAGTTACCCAGAACATTTTAACCAACAGTACTGTAGTGCATGAATGAAGTGGAAAAATTCCAAAGAAAAAAAGAAAGTGTTAGAAACCCACAAAGAAGACATATTAGCAATGTTTTGTAAGATATTATTGCTTTGAAAATATTATCTAGGTTAAAAGGAAGATACAGTGTGGTTTGACATTCAAATCTACATATGCCAGTAAGCTTTGAAACTGGACCTTGGACTGGAACTGGACTGAAACTTGGAAAACTCAAGTCCTCTCAAAGATAACATGTGGAATAATGTTTATCGGATTGTCACTTAGGATGAAGAAATAAAATATAGACTAGGATGCAATCCTGTTGAAAAGTCCTACCGTAGAAACACAGGACTGGAAAAATTCACTTGGGTCATCAAGACCAGTCTTCTGCCAGGAATGATGCAATATACATGGGAACTGTAAATCCTGCATCCTTTACGAGGCATGGAACACCTGAACTCTATTGGAAACTAAATTGGCTTGGCAGAAAGAAACCCCTAGCAGTTCAAACATGCTGATCTGCAAGCCGTGATCTTGTGTATCCCAAAAAGAAAAATGAGATGAGATTATATTTTCATTTCTACTGAGTTTTTGCACAAGACTGAAATCACATTATTGAGACTTCTCAGATGGATAAAACAGGTCAATTTTAAATTCAAATTCCATACTCAGAGCAGGATGCCAGGGATATATTTAGGACAATTTTGTTGTCAGTGAAAGCTTTGTAAGTCTAGCTAGGAAACTGAGGATGTGATCATAGAAAAAAAAAGGTAGTCTAGGGTGTAACTAACTGCTTGAAAACTCACACAGTTATCCATGGATATATTTTTAGTAAGTTACTTAAACCAGTTTTCTTGAGCAACTGTAAATTAAATTAAGCCCTTTCAAGCTTTGTGTTGTTTTTAAAGTTCAGAGTCCCAGAGTTCAGTTAAATTAATAGCTCAGTGAACTTTCTCAGCCATAAGTTCAAACATGAGAGACTTTCTGCACATGAATCATCACATTGCATTTACTAAACTCTGAGGTTTATGCATGTACCTGTTGCTGCACTAGGCACGTTATTCCCTGTGGGATTTTATTTATATGCCCCCCCACCCCGTAGACTTATAATTACTAAGAACTACTACATTAGGCGCTTGACAGATTATTTTCTTACTAATATGTATCAGTAGGGCAGCCAAAAGGAGCTTCTTATTTCAACTGGTACTGAGAACAAGCACCGTTCCTGATAGTTCTAGGATTGTGGAGTAGACGGTTAAACCAAGAGGCAAGCATGCAACCCACAATTTATTATTCTAGTTAGATTTTAACATCTTTCAAAACATTTGGATAAAGCCTATTTGGCCATTATTTGTGGGACGTTCTCCATCTCTACTGCTTCCCGTGCTAGACTCTGCGTCTGAAGGTATGGATTTTGCCAGTTCTGTTATGAGGTACTGCAGTTTCTCATGCAGTTTAGTTAACATGCTTATCGTACATTGGGAATTGGGTCTTTGTTCTGGAGGCTCGTGACTGACCTGATAAGAGAGGGAATGGATCTTACCCAACTGGTTTCCTCAATCCTTTCCCTTCTGCTCTCATTCCTCTAACTCAGAATTAGGACTCCATTTAATTCTCTTCTCCCCAAAATTCTTGTGCTACAAGCGGCTTTGCTCACCTGTATTTAGAAGAATCAGATGCTGTTCCTACAACAGTTTTGAAGAATTTCCCTCAAATCACCATCCGCTATAAATTAATCCAAGTACTATTGCTGTTGTATGTTTTACCTTCTTTCATTTTATTTGCTTTTTCTTAAAGCTTTAGCATGATTTATATAGAGGTATCACTTCTGGAGACTTTGAAATCTCAGATCTTACGGTGTAGCATAAATTGACGTCTACAGGTGCAGGATGCATGAACTGTTTATAACATGTAGCATCTGCTGTAGGTAGATTGTCAGGATCTCTTCCTTTAGTTGGGAAAATTAGAGAAAAAAATCCTGTGCGTATTCTCATAGCCAGTGTGGTGCACAATCTCTAGAAGGACATCCGGAAAGCTTCTGCAGAGTCATCTTCTCTCTGCAAGAGGTGCATTTCAAAGCTAGTACTCTAAATGCACAGCAAGGAGCTACTTTCTTACATCTTAGTTTTCTTGAGTCAGAGTTGTCTTCTTTTTCTTTGTCTCTAACATGGAGCATAACTCCACCATTCCTTATTCATCTTCTTTGCTAGCCTGTTTTATAAAGCAAACGGGGCACAGATCCTCCCTGATAAGACTACTGTCACATTTAATAACACATTAATTTTAAAGCCCATGCTGGGAAAGTGTCTGCTCTCTCTTTACTCCCAGTTTAGGCCCACTGAGGAAAAATTCCTCTTCATTGGGAAGTAAGTCCTAGGTAATACGACTAAATTGACCTGTGTGACTTAATAGGCCCAATCAAGGGACCAAGTACTGAGTGAAATAGATAGGGTCTTTCATTCACTTCCCTCCATCACGTGCATGCAAACACACGCAGAGAGGAGTCCAAGCAGAGCTTCGTGGCTCCGTAGTTTAGAAGCTGTGCAAGAATAAAGTCCACTCACATTAGGTGGGGATGATTTTTGAAGTTCTCTCACCTCTGGAGGGGGAGGTATGTTTTCAACTCAAAAATAATGTTTTGCTATCCAGTCATTTGTAGCAGCATACAAAGAAACTGGTACAGCTTCACTAGGCCAGTTTAATGCTCATGCTCCCTGTCGATGAACTTGAGAACAGATCATCTGCATCCTATACCACATCTTCCACTTCCCAGGAAATTGTTCTGGTCACCTTAAATGAAAAGTTATCTTTATGTTTGTTTGGTTTTTTTTCTCTGATTTCTTGCTGAATTTGTTCTGTTTTTTTTCATGGACTATTTAAATGTATAGCTATGCCTGAGATGTGAGAGGGCAGGAGATTAAAAAAATAATTAAAAAAAACCCAAACAAAACAAAACAAAACAAACTTCCACAGCCTCTTTATTCACCTATTTGAAGAAATACAAGAAATATAAGCTCTTGGTTAAAACTGAGGATTTGAATCAGAGTGAATTTCAGTGTCCTTCAGTATTTCATATTTGGGAGAATGCTATAATCACCAGGCTAGTGGATCCCTAAGGAAGGGACATCTACACTGAGCTAACTCTAGGCACACCATATTTCAGCATGTTGTATTGTGACTAGTGAAGTCATTTGCAGAGGCAGAGTTAACAGACGAAGATGTGTTTCTCTCCTTCCAACCCCACAGCGTTGAGCAAACAAAGAAACCACCTCCCACCTCCCCCTTCCCACCCCCAAAAGCCTGCCAAACTTCTGTCTCATCAGTTCCTTCCAAAAAAGTTCTCTGTGGCAATATGAGAAAAGGAAGAAACACAAGGATATGAAGGGTGTGTACTGTAACAGAGGAGGGAAAAAATTAAAAAGGGGAGAGAAATGAGAAGACAGTAGCCTTAGTCTTGAACTTGGTCTAACCAAAATTCTCCAGAAGTTATTACAACAGGAGAGATTCAAATAACAATCTAGTTCCATTCACATTCATATGGGTATCACACTAATAAAACAACAAGAAAAAAAAAAACAACACTAAAACCACCTAACCCAAACAAAAAACATACCCCAAACTCCAAGGATCAAAAGAATAGTTGCATTTTTTGTTGTTGCTTTTGGTGTAAAAATTGTACTATCTGAAGCATTCAACTTCAATTGCTCATGAGGAAGAACAGGGTAATATATTTGAAGAGTGTCATGTTTTAGGGAAAGCTGCTTTTGAAAGTTGCTAGATTCACATGAGAAATCCAAGGGAGAATTTTTTGAAGGCCTTATTAAAGAAATGACTGTTCAGTCAGACATATGCTTTTGGAGGACCATGAAATGTCTAATTTGGGACCAGATTGTAATGTGAATCAGAAACCAACAAACAGAAGTAAACTGTCAGAATTCTCCATCAGACCTAGGAAAAGTGTGGACTTCAGTTACCCAAGCACATCTATATTTTAGATTACAAGCTCTGACGAGAAAATAAAGTGATATAGCAGACTGAGCTATCAAACTACAAAGATACATGCAGGGATTAAGTGAAATTCACACACCAAGAGTAAAAAATACAAACAGAAACATCTTTGCAAGAAGCAGAGCATATAGTGTGAGAAGAAGCAGACCTAAGCACCATTCTGAGAGCTTCTGTATTTGGGATAACTGAAAACCACATTGAAGAAATTTCAACAATGCCATAAACAAACCATGTATCTTCTTAGATCATACAGACATGTATGGACCAGAGTTGTAGCTATAGCAAAAATTTAGTGGCTTGTTCGAGAAACAGCTATAGCTGTTGACTGAAGTGTTACTCTGAATAGGAATGGAACACATTCTTAATTTTAATGAATGTTTTAATGTGCATTTCCAATGCCATTAATTGTTTTAACATAAAGAATAATTATGAAAGCAAAAAGATAACATAATCAGTCTTTGGAAAGATTCATCCTAATTTGGATGTCTGAGAACTAGATACAACTTCTTGAGAAAGTGCCCAAATACCAGTTACAACCTACTAAACAGTCCTCGATTTTCCTGTTGCTTTTAAAATAGCTTCTGTTTTAGAAGGAGGAATACCTGAAGATAGAAAAATCAAGAAACCTACCAAGAGAGGGATGACACAGGAAAGGAAAAATTAAAATTCCTGCAAATGGACAAAAATCACAAGGAATAAATGATAGTAAAGTAAACAGAGCTATGAAAAACAAGAAAAAGTAAGATCACAGCAGAGTACAATGGTATACGTATACATACACTCAAAAAAAAAGTCTGCATCCATCGACCTTTCTTACCTGTGACTCAAATGCCACTGACCCACCTACATAAAGTTATTTTCTTGGAGTACTTACATTGCCTTGAAGCAGCCAGGCACTTTTCATTCCATTGACACTGAAAACAGACATTAGGAACATCTACAGGACTAAGCTTTTTAAAACTAACTGATCATAGAGATGAGCCACAATAAGAATTCCAAAAGCCCTGGGTCAAGATTCAAAGTTTTTTGTTTGGTTGGTTTTTTTTCCCCCCTAGAACTGTCCTGGTCCTTAAAGATCTTTTAAAAGAAGAGAACTAGAACACTAAATTTGCACCAGCATCATAAGTACAAACAGAATGACAACAATAATTACTGTGTAATTATTTTAATGTCACTCCTTCGGTAACAGAAAGGACTGCAGTGCTAGACAACCAGAGATGAAATAGCATTGGTTATGCTCTTATATAAAAGTAGGTCTCATTAAATAAATCTTCTTTCTCTCTTTGACGGAACTACAGGTTTAGGCTTCCAGGTTAGTACTACACAATATTCCAACTCAGGCATCATCATCATATAGACTATAAAATAAATGAATTATTAACTAGCTGATTAACAAGTACTTCTTAAGATTTATCAGTATATGTGATTTATCCTTTAGTATAATTTACTTCTACCACAAAGATGCTTCTACCATTGCCCAGATTCCAATTCCACTCTTATACTATACCGTAACTCAAAAATTACTGCTCTACAAAAAAAAACCCCCAGCAAAACAAAAAACAACTACCAGAAAAAACCCACAAAGCTACATAATGCTTTCATTTTCACAAGTTAATTAGTAGGGGTTTTAGTATGCTTTTTAATAGCAATATTAAAAAAAAATAATTACCTCTATTACAGTTTGGTTGTTCTTTTTTAACAAGAAACAAGACCACTAAAGTAGGACAATTGTGATAGTTTCCAGCCCTGTACAACTACTGCAATTAAACAGGCTGTATTTTACAAACAAACTCAAAAAGAAGGTAATATTCAGTTCATCAAGCAAACAAAAGCCTACTGCTAGCCTTCAGTTCACACACCATCTCTCATCATCTTTTCCTTCCTCTTCTCACTCCCAATAACATCATTCCCTCTGAGCTTGGACTGCCTTTAGGATTATCAACTGGGAATCGTATACCTTGGCTGGTTCACAGCTATTTTTTCACAAAGTGAGGCAGGCTATTTTCCTAAGTCTTGAAATAATCTACATTCTGTTACCATAATATCTAAGCACAGTGTTGTATCAATAAGGACTTAATGTAATCCTTAATTACAGAATGGAGAAGTGAAGAGGAGAAGTGATTCTATCTTTATATATGGTGGTGTTGAGTTATGCCTGTTCCTCCTGCCATTGCATGTAGTAGAAGTACTCCTTACTGAGTTTGGATTGCTAGAAAAAAGTTTGGATTCCCCCGATTAGCAAGATAGAAACATCCTTCAAGTTGCAATACAAAGGTGCTTAGCTGGAACAAGGAACACATCTGACGCAATCCATTGTCCATGCCCCAAAGGTCAGTGAAGACACGCAGGATCTTATAATTTTGTATATTTATCTGTATATCAAAAGCACTATTCATGTATATATTTTATATGTTTCTATGCAGACATTAAAGAAGTATTTAGAAACAAATGATTCATCAGCAAGCATCAACGTGGGCAACTATAAGGTCTGGTCACAAAATTTAAGGTTTTAAAAATAGCAACTTTTAAAGTAACAACTGCGTAAACTACATTATAATGTTTGTTGCAATAATGCAAATAGGAGTCAAAGATTATGACTTCTCAAATATTATGTGAAAAAGAGAGTTCACTAAGTCACATTCTTGTTATATAAATTTAATGCCAGACTAATATTCTGTATTGTAAAAATCATTAGACATCAGGTGAAGGAGCAGGTATGCTTTTTAAGTAGAAACTTATCTATTTGGGTTACATTTGTGTCTGTTTACCCACCCTATATTTTTATAGTCTGCAGAGCAAAAAGTAGAATGAATTTATATTTTATAAAATTTAATGTTGATATATTCCTCTTCTATATTTTTTAAACAAACTTCTTAATTTATGATTGATTGACTGCTGTAGAGCAGGTGGACTATGAGCCAATTAGTTTAATTTTGAATTTTGAATGCTCTCCTTTTTTAAAACTGGTGTAGCACATTTACTAACTGAAAAAAACCCAAAGAACAGAAATACAGGAATGATATTCAGTGAAGTTTTACCCAGAAATGAATCATCAGCTTTGTGAATGCTGTAACCTTATGTCTGTATAAAGCCATACAGATACAGGTATTTGCAGCAATGTACAAATTAAGTAGTCATATACAGATGGACTATCTCCACTCCTTTCTTCCAGAGCCACTTACAGGTGATGTAAGACTGGGACTGTTTGCAACATAGTGCTCAGAAGTAACCTGGAAGCACCATCTGTAACTGTTGCATTTAGGGTAACCTGACAAGCCTCTTAGCACCTCCCTCCATTCAAAACAGTTATTGGAATAATAATTTTAAAGCAATGAAGTATAATATAAAATTAGTTAGCTAAATTTTAATGAAAGTTTCAAGTATTTCCTGCTCACATTCACACTTGGAATAAATTGGAAGATGCCCTTCTCTAGGGTAGTTGTTCTTGTCATAAAAAGGGAAGGCTTTTTTTCTCTAATTTTAGTCATCTAAAGGTTAGGCGTCTCAGAGTAATCTGGCTTGAAATTTAACTAAGTACATGACATATCTCAGTCTATCACTAGCAGCTAATAATCAATATCTTCCAGGTAGGATTCACTTTTTTTAACCACCTATGTATTAGCTGTGTTGCCTACATGAGGCAAGCTCTTTCCGTAGTAAATGAAAAGAGACAAGTATCTCCAAAGAGCAATTCATCCCACCTGTCTTAGGCATCTGTTTTTATGGTGGAATGAATTGCCCTCCAGAGGTGTCCACCATATTTTAATTAGAGCCTGAAACAGATAAATAGTATGTAAAAGCTTTAGACATCTTCTAATCAGGCAGTTATGATGCTTTTCCAGTTTCTTTACTCATCCTGATGCAATGCAAAGTAGCAAAATATGAAAGCAGATATGGCTTCTGGTGCAAGTCTTTGTAGAATGGGGTGATGGAGCCATGCTTTTGATTTCTGCTGTTAGAAGGCCATTTACTTTGATTACAAGTGAGCATTGAATGCAATTTACCTTTGTCTATAGCTCTGTTCTGTTGTAAGAGCAAGTAAAATCAAAATATATTCATTGTCTTTAGCCCTTAAACTCTTACTCAGTCATTTTCATGGAAAGTCTTGCAGCAAGCCCTACCAACCTCATTCCTTGACCTCCACAATAGAAAAAGTTGTATTTCAAAGTTCAAGAATCTCGCTAAACAGCTGCTGTCATTTTATTTTCCACACTAGTTCACCTTTAGCTGAAGCTATATCCCAGTGTAGGCCTCAGACCTTAATTATTAGAAAGCTCCTAGCTGCAGCTCATCTTATTAATTTTCCATTGCACTTAAACCAGCTTTGTTTTAATATAGGAACTGCTGTTGACTGCTGCTTTCAGGTACTGGGTTGGCTGGTCCCTTGTTCTAGTTTTAAGAAGTTCTGCAACAAGTGTCCTTTGCTTCTAAAATTTATAATTTTGTTTTTGCTAGATCTTTTTTACCTCATGAATTTCTGGAATTTTACTTCTGCTATATTCTGAGAAAAACAGAAAACTATATTTATTCTTGTCTGAACCTCAGTTTACGTGTTTATGCTGAGGCTGTAGGCAATATAGCCCCATGCAATTTTTAGATATATGGAAAGATAAGGTGATCCCTCTCATGGGGATATTAAAGAACAGCCCAGGAATAGCTCTTAAAAATTCATGACCTTCTGAATTTTTTACTTAGCAACAGCACTGTATAAAAATGATGATGAAGCTGCAAAGGCTATTTGGCATTGCTGAAATGCAATGAGGGAAAATTTAGGTTTAAGAAGTTTGCTTTATTTGGATAAAATGAACTGAAGCATGTTTATCAATAGAAGTTATGAAGCATGCTGATAAATAGAAGTTAGTTTACTAGCAGAAGGACTCTAGTTACCATTTAAAAATCTTACTTGATGTCTAGTAAGGAAAGGAAAGGTATATCTTTATGGAGTTGGAATGTCTTGGATGCTTAGTAATTTGTTTTTGAAAGCACCCAAGTTCAAAGTTGTTATATTAGTAACTTAGCTATGGCAATTTGATAATAGAAGCTAATATAAATTCAGTTCAAATGAGCGTAGCTACTAGTAAGTAACCTAATGTTTTAGAAATGCTTTGGAAATTAATATTTTGGGTAGTTTAGGATGTCTAAAAGGTATGAAGAGAAAAGAAACATATTTCTTTGAAGATTTCCCCATAATTTTTTATGAAGAGGAAGCTATGCTTTCTGTCGGGTCATTTTAGAAGTAAACAAGCAACCAGGCTGAACCTTTGATTCCAGTAATTAAATAAATTTAACCTTGGTTCTTGATTTCTACGGAATTAAACCTATAACTTCCTTTAATAATCCTAAAGTGACTAGCCTAGGATGAATGCAGCACAAGAAACAAGTGGTGACTGAGCCCTATCTAGTCAAAATCTGAACTGACAGCCAGAATTTGAGAGCTTTAAACATTGGTTCTGGGAAGAGATGGATCAGCCGTTACTAAACTTTGGAAAGGTAGGTCACAGGAAGCCTCATACAAAAACTCCCAAATTTATACTCTTTATTTTCTTATTTGACTTCCTTTCCTCTGCACTTAAGGCAATCTGAACTATCGAAGGTGGGGGCATGTCCCAAGGTCTGGGGACCAGCTACAAACTCCAGCTGCGTTCCAGCTTCATGTCAAATGAAAAGCAAGCCTTCATCACCCTCTCTTTCCCCCTCCTGTTTGTTTATGAAACATGAGTTGACTTATTTGTGTTTCAACCATACAGCTAGTACTCACAAATACTGGCATCGGGAGTTTTTTAGAAACCATGAAAACATGCCTTGCAACATAATTTATCAGGAGATAATAAGAAACAAGGACACTCAACAAGAAACAATGATGAAGAAGAGACAGGGAAATGGATTAGTAAAATGTTAAGAATATTAGCAAATTAAAGAAAGATCATCCAGTCAGTCTGATAAAATTAGCCAAAAAAAAATTAGTTGCAAACTAGATTAGCTCAACTGCTTTGGGCAAAATTTAAGGCACTTTTGTTAAAAAAAAATCCTTTGAGATCCAAAGATTGATGATGATGAAAAGAATGGAAAACTTTTTTAGGACTGCTGAACTTGAAACAGTGCTTCATCTGACTATTTGGTTTACTTATACAGAAGAAATATCGATATTTGTGTTTTTTCCAACTCTGCTTTCTGCTCTACAGATTGCAGTTCGTTCTGTACGAGTCAACAGTAGTTTAATCAGCCGGTACATTGAAACATTTTAGAGTCCAGATTTTTCCAAACTAATTTTAAGCAAATAACCAAAGATCTACTATCAGGAATATAATTGCCTTTGATTTTAACAGTCAGTGGGTGACTCAGATGATAGGTGGGCTAGTTTGCCATCTGGAGGTGCTATTGAGAGTACATGAGGACATGCATGAGTCTTCTATCTCTTCTCCCATGTCTTTAAATGGAGACTATGACCTAAATTACAGGCCTGGTATTAGATAGGGTAAATCCACAGGCTGTTTCTGGTGTCATTCAGACTACAGGATCTGCAGGTTTCCACAGCAAAAAGATAAAATTTTAGTCTGATAAGTGAGGCCGCCTTTCAATTAATAGCACAAAAAAAGTCACCTTGCTGGAGTATTTCCCATGAAAGAAGGTTTTTCCCTTGTCTTCCCAATCAGGGTTTGAGTTGATGAGGAAATCTGCGTGATGAATCTATGTTCCAAAACAGATTATACACACGGGGTATTCTTGCTGAAACGCACAATAATTGTTGCAACTGGTTACAGCTTCTCATGCCTTATATGAACTGGATTTGGCTACGTCACTAAAGAGTCCTATGATCTGGAGTCTGTAGTCCCATATAGAGACAGAAAGACCAGATTATCCCCAGCACTATTTTTTGTGCCTAATGCTCCATTTGGAGGGGAGGGGATGAGTTCATCTGACTGTATCCCCTCTGTAAGAAACGTGAGAGGAAACAACAAAATCATAAAACAATGAACGTGCTTGGCTCCACTTATTCTCCTGTATACTGTTCATAACATATTCTCCAGGATTTTGTCGTGGTTTCAGCTTTAATCTTAATTTAGATGTTTTAAGTGCTAGCCTGAGATGCTACTGGCTCAAGATCTTACTGGAGACCAACCCTTCCACAGTACTGAAAGAACTGACAGCCTTTGCTAGGAGTTAAATTATCTATCTCTGGTCTCCTGGCAGAAACTCATCACCCAAACATAACTGGTAAGTGCCATTTGAGAAGCCCTAGAGAATACAGGATGCCTTTGATAACCTATACAGAGGACCAGCAGGTTATGACACAAGTCCTGTGAGAGACCTTAGAGAGACCTTCAGTGGCAGCTGGAGGCAGGGAGGTACCCTTAGGTGACTGAATCAGGCCCATGTTGACCATTGAAACGAATAGATGTTCAGGATGGATCTCAAATCAGTGGGCTGACACAGCAGATTTCTGTCATAAGCAGAAACGGTCTCTTGAAATGCTTTCTGGACCCAGCAGATCATTCAGAATATGTCAGAGATGGGGAAGCAGAAATCTGGCTGAGTGGCTGGCATTGGGCTAACTGTGCTTCAAGTGATTCTCCCTGCAATTGTCATCCCAAAGATGATAACACACTGTGAGATAAGATTACTTAATAATGTAATTGGACTTATGAACTTGTATATTCTGCAGGTTGCTCCATAGTTGAATGAAAAACACAAGCTGCCTATGAAGTCCCAGAGCAGAATATTTTAATGGATTTTGGTCAGTTAAAAACCGAAAGGTTAGACTATTTGGATACTGATGATCTCATGACAGTCCTTTGTGGGGAATCCCTTTGTCTAGACCCATGCAAATTTAACACAGATTTTTCTGAGACTCTGCCTGGGGCTGTCTGAAACTAGTCATCTCAGCACTGCTCAGTGGTGGGATTTAGTAGTCTGAACACAGTTTACTCAATATCTTCATTCCGCTTAGCAGGCTGAAAAGGTCAATCTGATCATTTCACCACAGCTCAAATTGTGCAACAGCTGTCCAGGAATGCAAAGAAGAAGGGGAACCACTGACTTTTCACTTCATATCCCCACAAAACCCCAGACTGAGTTTGGTCACGTGGATGCATGTCCCGTTTCTACTTTGCCTGCTGAGGCCGGAGGCTCAGTGGCAAGTCACGCATCTTGCAACTGCTGCAAGCCAACTGTTCCCAGCTTGGCAATCATCTGCATTGTTCTCTAACCCAGACAAACACCATGAAGCTCAGCTCAGGGGTAAAGTTCAAATATCCCACTGGACTTTTCAATTCTACTCCTATCTTACGGGAGATTCTGCTGAAAGGCTTGAAAAGCATGTAACTAACCTCTTGATAAAAGAAATTCTTGTATTTGCATCCTCATTCTTTCTTTGACGGACCTTGATGGTTTCAGGAATTAACATAGAGGGAAGTCTGCAACAAAGCCTTCAAAACCTTCAGAACACTGTGTTGTCCACAGCTGTATATAGCTTTCCAAATGAGTTTGTTGTACAGACAGTCACTTCAGAGATAGGGAACAGTGCATGTTATCCCAGAAGGTTAATGGAGATGGGTACCTGATCTATTTGTGAGTCAGAGGCTGTTCCCATGGGAGAATATTTGCTGAAGGAGTGTTTAGCCATTAAATGGGAACAAAATTGGCAAAATATTTTTTACTGAAGATGTAAGCTCTCATCCAAAAGAACCTCTCCCTTTCCTGAAATGACCAAATGCAATTAGGACATTAATGACTAGATTAATAGATGGTATTAGGATTGTTGCTGGAAGCATGCCAAGTATTGGACATACAATTACACGTACAGTTAGAGACAGCTGTCAGACTATGTGGGCATTTCAAACAGGAGGGCAAGGAATGGTTTGGGCTCTACATGTAACATTAAGAGCAGAAAGACCATAGCAGACTCCTAAAACTACTGTTGTGCAATGCGCTTATTCTATGTGCCTCCCTTGGAAGGCAGAATTAACTCCAGACAGCTGGAAGAGAGCTGGGACCAAATAGCTATTTCTTCATAAGAATGTAAATAGGAAACAACAGGGCAGTTGATGTCAATGTCCGTGAAAGCAAACACCTTTCGAGTCCAGTCTTTGTGGTCCTAGCTTGGCCTCAGCTCTGTTCATTCAGAAGCCGATCCTAAACTTGGATATTTAATTTAGAGGATATGTGTAGATTACAGGTTGAAGCCTGGTAGGTGGCTCTTCTTTCTGTAGTGAAGAGTCAAATGTTGACTCTGTACCTCTGATTTGGTCTAAACTCCAGAAAGCAAAGAACTTTTCCAAGACTTTTACAAGTCAATACTTTGTAATTAATTTTTTTAAAAAGTCTGTGTCGGATTTAAAAGGACAATAACAATGTCCTACATGTACAGACTGTGAAGAATTCTTTAAAAAAAGTTTCCCTTGTTCATTGGGCGATGAACTTATTTAGGACAAGTTTCTCAGGGTGGGAGGTTCTTTGGAGTTTGTCCCTTTCCTGTTTCCCTTTGGGATTCATTAACTCACTGCTGCTGAGCATATCTTCCTCATGACTGGATTCCCTGGTAATACCTCCCAGAAAGACAAATAAGGAACCATTGTCACCTTTTTTTTTGAAGAACAGTTCATATTTTTAAAATTTCTCTACATCTTTGTTCCCTAAAAGAACTGTCAGGGAGATTTCTTGTTCTATTAAGCCTATTACATTTTTTTTCTCCTGTGAAAGTGACATCCCTTAGCCATAGAAAAATCTCATCTTTTCCTCTTAAAAGAAGACTGGGAAGAGATTGCTATGCTGAAGATTGTATTAGATTTAAAACTAATGAAAATGATGGAATAAATGTCATGGAGTAGTTCAGAGTAGTTCACATTGACTTGTTATTCAGTTGCTTATCGGAATAAATGTAATTATAATTTTATGTTACCCAGACAGTAAATCAAATGCAAAATAGAATATTTTAAAGGTGGAGTGAACCTAGGTGAATACAGGTTCCTGTATAATTTTAATTTGCTATGTTTGTGAGAGAAGAATGCTTTTATCCTACACACATCTATCAGTTGGCTTTCCTGTTACAGATTTTAGGAAAGTATTTGCCTTGGAAAGAAGAGACAAATTCAGCCACCATCTGGAAACAAGTTGCAAGAAAGCACCTTCTCCATGAAAAAAAAATAATGAGGAAATAAGAGATCAACTGAACCCAAAACCCACATCAAGCAGAACTCTCATTTAAATCAAAAAGAAAGGCAAGTGAAAATTGTGCGTGAGAAAGCACTGCAGGATTAGATGTACAGATGTTTGTCCAGCATAATGGGTTTTAACCTGTGATACCCAGGCTTCTGGGGACTCTAAATTCCTTCAAAAGAATAAAAAAACCCAGGTATTTAAGAAAACCAGGATGATTATTTGTCAGTGAGCTTAAATTGTTTTATATGCTACTGAAAAATGGCTAAGCTTCCAAAAGTAGAAAAGGTTGAAAACCACTTCTCTAGCTTATCATTTGAACTGATGCTGTCTTTGGTGTAACTGTATTCAGTTACAAGGTCATCCTCTGACTGTGGAGCCCTTTTATGAACCAGAATGCTCTGGGTTTATTCCAGGTAGGGCTGCTGGTTTCGAAATAATAATAAAAAAAAAGACAAGAATTAAAGTAAAATAAGAAATTTCTAACTTTAACTCTTAACCAAATATTTTTTAAGCCTTTATAACATTTTGAAAACGTTGAGAAAACATAAGCACTAACTTATCGGTGTTCTTGTACATCTGTGGTGAAGTAAAAAGGGAGCCACAGGGTGATCTTGAGCGCACTACTTAAATGTTAGCTCAGTTGCTGTCTCTGTGTTGGATTACCTCCATCCAAGACATATCTGTTCGTCCAGGCTCCAGCACTAAGCAGTGCAGATTCGAGGTGGTTAGTGCCATTTGTCCTTGGCTTCCTGGCCCTTTATATAGGTTAACAGTGTGGGCCAAGTTATTGTTTAAATATATTTAGTTAAATGCTATTAACAGCAGCGTTAAACGCTCTTCTGTCACTGACCAGGCCAAATACATTATATAAATTTTGTGGCTTCTTTTATGTTTTCCATTATCTTATCATCTTATCCACTTGCAGGAAAATGCATTTAGCAGACTGAAAGCTTACAGAGCAGCGCAGAGCGCCTGAGAAAGCTTTTACTTGAAAGTAAGCACCAACAGTCGCTTCCTTAGAGAACTCAGCTGGGCTCACTCTTTTCTTTCATAGAATAACCTAATGGTTCGCACAGTTGCCAAGGAAATGAGAGACTTATATCCTATTACCTCCTCTAGCTGAAAGGGCTGTAAACCAAAACTTCCCAGGAGAATATATCAAAATACTGGAAAAGGGGGGTACTCTTCAAAATTACAGAGAAAAAGCTTCCTCTTTCTTAAGAGTCATGTAAAAATAGCAGAAGGATATTTAATTTTGAAGCCTAGGGTGTAAGGCACCCACTTGCATGGCAGAATACCACAGTCCAAGTCACAGGATAGTTTCTGTATCTTCTTTAATGAGGGTTTCACTGATGCTGTATGTCTCTCTTTTAATAGAACCGGCAGTTTGTGGGTATTTTCTTTCAAATTATTCCTAGGAGATATTAAACCTACGGAAACAGTTTAGCTAACTGAAAATTTATTCTTTTGAGTTTTGCATATATTGCCTAAGCCTCTAAATCCCATAATGTATCATTTCCCTTGCTGTGATAGTCTCTCAATTTCTTTCTCTTTGTCTCATGTCTTGGGTGGAAAATGAGGAGAAATTTGATGGATCTCAGTCCCTATGGGAAGTAAACCCACAGTCTCAGAGACCCCAAAGATCTGGGCTTCCTGCACATAATTCACAAAGTTCACTATTACAGTGAAGACCTACAAAATGTCACGTAATATCACAACCTTTTCAACCTTTGTATTTAGTTTGAAGCTGTAGACTGTGTCCAGAACTCAGTAACTTGGGTCCAAAATAGCTGAGAGACTGGGACTATCAATGAGTAATATCTGTCCTGTACTATTTGTCAATAATTATGAAGAAAATTATTGTCTGGTAACTAGAAAGGGCAACACTGACAATGCTACGATGTTAACAGTTAATAGGAACACATTTTCAGAGTATTTTTGCAATCCATATAATCATGTAGAATAGGAGTGGAGTGTTTGTTGCAAACATTGCTTAATTACAGTCCAGTTTTATTCACAAACGTTATATGCCCTAGATTCCAGTGAGTTTTAATTAAACAGAACATCTAAAGATTGAAGTGAGTGTTTTATTCAGAAGATTTCATGAAGGAATGCTGCTTCTGGGAAGGTTTTTTGCTTTCCACGGTTCCAAGAGCACAAAATGCAAACTTGCTCTTAGGTAAAATGGCAGGTTATTGCCCTTTTGGAACCGGAGGATAGTAGTGGAATGAAGGAAATGGCTGTCTTTGCTGAAATAACCTTCATCTCATTCCCATTCAGTACAAAAGAACACAGAAATTCCTAAAGAATACATTCTTCAGTGAATTTGTTGTCTGGGGGATATTTTTCCTCCATCTGTGTTAAAGGAGAAACTAAATATATGAAGAGAGAAAGAAAAAGTTATCACTCGCAGTATTTAGATATTGAAATAACGCACAAGATTTCAGTGAATTTTAGCACCCTGGCAAAGTTTCAAAATTCTGCTATTCTCTTGTTAATATCATGAGGAACAAGGAAAGGTGTAGCATTGGGTGCTATATTTCTTAGAGGACCCATTTGAAGTAATTTTTCATCCATAACAAACCACTGCATGTATTTCCTCTCCTCACAGAAACTGTTAAGCTCAGCGTGAGCATTGCTATGGTGATAATGTATTGACTTTCCCTCACAGAGCAAAAAAATTGAATCCCTCCTGTGTCTGAAAAAGATGCATTTTTTATTGCTTACCTGTGACTGGTGCCTTCAGTCCCTGCCAGGAAAGGCTTCCAGTAATAGTAATACATTTGTTTTCAATACACCAAAAGTTACATTACAAGCAAAGAAAACAGTATTACTAACTATTCTAAACATTAAGACGAAGCATAGATGTAAATAATGAGGCAGTACAAAATATCACTTAATTTTTCAGGTTCCACTGTGACTCACTTTAGAAATAAGAAAAAACAGAAAATAAATCAGTTTACTGATAAAGATAGTTCATCTGGAGCTCAGGAGAAAATGACTTTAAAAAAAGCCCAACGTAGCAGGGCAGAGGCATCCACCATGTAAGTGGGAACTGAGCTGCTCTCTGCTTTCCTCATCAGGCATGTTTCTGTGTCGTATCAAAGAAACAACCCTATGATACAGAGAGGACTCTTTATTTAAAAATAAACATGAAATTATTAATATCTGACATTAGTATGAAACTCATTACAATACAATGCAGATCATACTAAAAATAACTGTCAAAACACTGAAATTTCTTCTTAAATGCTCATGAAAAAATTTCTAACTAATAAACACGGACAAAACCTAATTCCCCAAATTTAACATTTGAGGCAGGTAAGGAAAGAAGAATTGAATGAAAAAGCGCTTATCCGTAGCCATAGTCAGGGAAGAATCAATAATACTAGAAAGTATAAGATAAACCAAACTCTTTTATTTGTCAGTATAAGTTTGATTTTAGTGTAAGAATTTTAAGATGCATTGTCATGCATTTTGGGCTCTACAAGAAGGGCCCAAGAGAAGACCCGGGAAACTACAGGCCCATTAGTCTTACTTCAGTCCCTTGGAAAATAATGGAATGAGTCCTCCTAGCAACTATTACTATCCAAATGAAGCAGGTGATTGGGAAAAGCCAGCACAGATTCACCAAGGGTGAATCATACCAGACTAACCAGATCACCTTCTGTCCACATGGGGAGACCAGTGGACATTGTTTACCAGGACTTCAGGAAAGCATTTGACACAGTTTCCCGCAGCCTTCTCCTAGGCAAACTGGCAAGATACAGATTGTATGGGTGGTCTGTGAGACGGGTAGGAAACTGGCTAACAAGCTGCACTCAGAGAGTGATGATCAATGGTTTTTACTCAGGCTGGCAGCCTGTCCAAGTGGGATCCTCTAGGGATCGATACTGGGCCCCATACTGTTCAACATCTTCATAAATGATCTGGATGGTGGGACTGAAAGCACCCTCACCAAGTATGCTGATAACACCAAACTGGGTGGTGAGGTGGAAATGTAGGAAGGGAGAGCCATCTGACATGGGGGGACATGGACAAGCTGGGAGGCTGGGCTAGCAAGATCTGTATGAAGTTTAACAAACACAAATGCAAAGTCCTGCAGCTGGGACAACACAACCAAATAGCCCAGTACATGGTAGGGTCTGTGTGGCGGGGGAGCAGCCTTGCTGAAAGGGACCTGGGGGTCCTGGTGGACACAGTCAGTGTAGTCAGTACACTGCCGATGGTGTACTACTGCAGCAACAAAGGCAAATCAGGTCCTGGGCTGCAGCCACAGGGGCATTACTAGCAGAGATAGAGATGTGTTCACCCACTGTACTCAGTATGTATTAGGCCACTTCAGGAGTACTGTGTCCAGGTCTGGTCCCAACAGTTCAAGAAAGATGTGGTCAGACTGGAGAGGGTCCAAAGGAAGGCCACGAAGATGATCAAAGGGCTGGAGAACCTGCCCCATGAGGAAAGACTGAAGAGATTAGGTCTTTTCACCCTGGAGAGGAGAAGGCTCTAGGGGTACCTTGTCATAGTATTTCAGTACATAAAGGGTGGCTACAAAGAGGACAGAGGCTCTCTGTTCACAAGAAGCCACATGGAGAAGACAAGGGGCAATGGGTACAAGTTGCACCAGAAGACGTTTCATCTCCATATAGCAAAGAAAAGTTTTACAGTGAGAACAATCATTCACTGGAACAGCCTTCCCAGGGATGCGGTAAAGTCCCCATCACTGGAGGTTTTCAAGATGCAATTGGAGAGAGTGCTGTCTATCCCATGAAAGGTTGGACCAGATGATCTTTTGAGGTCCCTTCCTGAAGATTATGACAGCCTGCTTGTTTAGTTGTCTTGTACAAAGACCATGTGAAATAATTTCTTGGATATATTGTCATCGATAGTATGTTCCTGGGAGAAGTTGAAATTCTGTTTTAACTTGACAGTCAGATGAACATCTGGAGTAGTCACCTGCTGAGTGATAGGGCAGGATTCAATGTTCCTTTTAACTGAATGCGTACAAGTTTGTGTTGGGTGTCCATGGCAAAGTATCAGCAGCAAAGGATGGCCTCTGCAAGGAGAGGCCCCATGTCAGACACAGTTGGTTCCAGCTAGCTCCAACAGATCCATCACAGGGCACAGCTGAGCCCATCAGCCAAGATTGTGGTGCCTCAGGGAAAATGTGTTTAAGAAAAGGCTAAGAAACACAAGACAGAGAGTGGAGAAGAGACCAAAAAGAGTGAGAAACGACAGAGGGAACACCAAGGTCAGAGGAGCGAAGGAAGTTCTCCAGGTGCTGGAACAGAGATTTCCCTTCAGCCATGGAGGGGACCGTGGTGGAGCAGGTCCTGAGGGATTGCAGCTCACGGAAAGCCCACATTGGATCAGGGGAAATGTGTGAGAGGGAAGGAGTAGCAGAGAGAAACCACCATGTACTGACTACCCCATCACAACTCCTGCACTGCTTGGGGTCGGGGGAGGTAGAGGTGTTGGGAGTGAAGTTGGGCCTGAGAAAGACAAGAGGAAGGGCTTGGCTTTAATGTTTGTCTTTGCTTCTCACTACCTGAATCTATTTTAATTGACAATAAATTAAAGTAATATTCCCCAGGTCAAGTCTGGTTTACCCATGACAGTAGCTGGTAAGTGATCTACCTGTCTGTATCTCAACCCACAAGTCCTCACGTCCCACTTCCTTCCACTGTCCCACTGAGGAAGGGGAGTGAGTGAGCAACTGGGAGGGTGTGTGGCCCTTAGCCAAGGTTAACCCACCACAATGTTTCGAATAAAAATAAATTATTTTTAAATGCATATTTCAGCAATCATTATGATGTTCAATGCTAATTGTGTTCTGTGTTTTATTGTCCAAGGATCATTATTATTAATTAATTGGTATGGCTTTTTTTTTTGTTGAGCATTTAAAATTTATATCTAATAAATGGAGACTGGAGTTCAGAGTAAGTGTTTAATATTAGATGCAAAATTAACTAAAACAACTGCTAAAATACTTTTGTGACCTAATTTGGGGAAGAAATAGAATATTTTCACATTTTGTGGTAGGGCAGAGTCTAATGAGTCTAATATGACAAGTGAATTACTTTTTTTTAGCTCATCTGTAGTAATTCTGCATCACAAAATTCTTGGTCAAGGACACTGAATCTTGTCATTCTGATCATGATGGATACTATAAATCACCAGATCTCACTGAACTCAATATCTTAGAAACCTGAGTCTCTCCTGAGAGAAAGGCATTGCCAGGTAATCTGAGCGCTATATTATGAATCACAAATATCCTTGTTTTGCTTTACCAGACTTCAGTGTGTTCTCCAATTAGCTAGTGTGGGAGCTATCATGAACCAAAACTGCAGCATTTGTCAACAACGCAATGTTGCTTTTCATTTTAGAGTGCGCTGGTATGCAATAGTAGGAACGCCATGTCCTGTTTCGGTCACAATGTTTTTCTAAGCTTTAGATGAACTGGAAAGAATTCAGAGGAAATCAAAAGAATGATAAAAATGTTAGAAACATTTATCTATGAGGAAAGGTTGAAGACCTTACTGATAACACTGTGAGGTCACTCTTTATTATCTTTGATAAGATGAGGTCACGGTGATTGAAGGAGGTCCCTGATGACTGGGAAAAAGCAGATGTTATATACATTTCAAAAAGGTCAGGAAGAATGATACAGTGAACTGTAGGTCAGTCAGCCTCCCTTCAGTCTCTCAGAAGATTGTGGAGAAAGGCCTCGTGGAAGCCATTTTCAAGCATGGGAAGGACAAGAATATGTTTGGGATCAGGCAGCATGGATTTACCAAGGCCAAGTATGCTTGACTGATTGCCTTCTGTGATTTTACCGGCTCTTTGTATTGGATGGAGGGAGTGGTATCTGTCATTTGCCTTGAATTAAGCAAGGCCTTTGACATAGTCTCCCATAACAAACATGTAGCCTAGATGCAGACTGGATGGACTACAAACCGGATGAAAAACTCTCTGGAGCACCAGACTTAATGGCTAGTAGTCAACAGATGGAAGTCTAACTAGCAGTGACATTCCTCAGGGGCCAGTATTGGGATTGATTCTACTTAATACTTTCATCAATGACCTGGATGATGAATCCTTTAACAGTGCAAGTTTGTGAATGACACCAAAATGGCAGGGAGTGGGGAGGGCAGTGAGGGAGGAGGGCAACACTGATGAATGCACTGGAGGGAAAGGCTTGCCATTTGGAGCAACCTTGACTTCCTGGAGAAGTGGACTGAGAGGAACCTCACGGAGTTTAGCAAAGGCAGATGCAAAGTCCTGCATCTGAGACAGAACTACCACATGCGGCAATACAGGCTGCTGAGATAGCAGCATTACAGAAGAGGACCTTGGGGTGCTGGTGGACAACAAATTGAATGCAAATCACCAGTGTGCTCTGGTGAAGGCCAATCTCATACCAAGGTACATTAATAAGAGTGTAACCAGCAAGCCAAATAAAATCTTTATTCCCCTTTATCTGGCACTCTTAAGGCCACATCTGGTGTATTGTGTCCAGCTTTGTGTGTCCCAGTACTGCAGAAAGTTAGTCCAGCAAAGCATCGTTAAGAAGATTGAGTGATTGGAGCATATTACATATGAAGCTGAGTGACCTGGATTTGCTGGGTCTGAAGAAAAGAAAGTTAAAAGGGGATCAAATTGCTGTCTTCAGTGACCTAAAAGAGTCTTATAGAGCCAGACTCTCGAAGGAGGTGCACAGCAAAAGGACAAGAGGTATCGGTCACAGGTTGCAATAACAAAAATTGTAACTGAATATAAGGAAGAAAAATTTCGGGGTGAAAATTGTTAAGCACTGGAACAGATTAACAAGACAGGTAATGAAATTTCCACCCTTGGAAGCTTCCTCAAACAACCTGATCTAACTTTGAAGTTCACTCTGGTGTTAATGCTTCTAGAAGAACAAATTGGTCAATGTGTTTCTGGTTTAAAAAATAAAATCTGGTCTTCCTTAGGAGCACAAGAGAGATCTTTGAGGTCCTTTCCAGAGCTTCACTTCTATGAATCTTTTAAGGCTATCTATAAAAAATAAATTGTGTTTCACAGCATCTAGCTGTTGGGTTCTTTGATAAATACTGGAATTTGTGCCTGTGAATAAGGTGCCTATGCTTTGTCTGGAGTATTCAGACAGCCTTAGGTGTTGGAGAAATCAGTGTGTGGGTGCACACGGTGAAATGTACACACAACATAAATATGTACATGACAGGTTTATCAGTTTTTAAGTTTAGGGAATTTATCCACCTTTGTCTGAACTTCTGATATGGACAGTTTCTATTCACATCAGGAACCTACTGCAGGAGCTGTATGCCTATATGAATATTACAGAGGAGAGGTAGAAACTAGAAACTGAGGTGTTCTGTGTCTCTTTTTTTCTTTTTTTTTTTTTTTTTAAGTCAGCTGCTCAATTGTTAGTATACTTAGCAAGGTTAGAGAAGATGTTGTGAGAATTAACACCAAGTCAGCATTTCTTAAGTGCTTTGAAGATAAAAGGCAATATAAAGCACTAATTATCATTACTAATTAGCATCACACCAAACTTGACTCACTGACTGGTTTTTCAAGTCTTAAAAGGGTTGTCAGCAATCTTCTGGAAAACTTGAAAACCTTTTTCTCACAGACAGAAAGCGAGAGCCGGAAAGCATTGATATAAAGCCAGTGAACAGCTCTGGGTTTATCTGGCTCCAATCAACCAGAGTAAATTCAATGTCAGGTGAATCAGAGGCTGGCCTTTAATTTGGGGCCATTCCCCAAGCCAAGAAGGTAATTGTTAAACAAACCTAATGGGGCCAGAC
The DNA here is from genome assembly GCA_017639485.1 of Pluvialis apricaria. Lineage (NCBI taxonomy): Eukaryota > Metazoa > Chordata > Aves > Charadriiformes > Charadriidae > Pluvialis > Pluvialis apricaria. The sequence goes on from CM030007.1 coordinate 48,130,333, forward strand.
TCATAACTTGTGCAATTCTATGAAATCAAAGATTCTCCATTCCAGGTTCTACACCTAGTGTATCTGCTCAATAGGTACAATTGATTCCCTGGCTTCCATGCTCTGTCTCTATCACTGTAGACATACACACCTGCTGAGGATATTTTTCAACTGGAAATGTTGAACCTATTCGCATGCAACTCCAGTCTCATGAGTATGGCTCACTCTTTTCCATCATATTTTTTAATGCAGATACATTACATTTCAATGCAGATACATTTTTAATACAACCTATCTTAATTTTAGGGCTGTTGTCTATGTGTGAACTAGGTGTCTTAGATCTAATTATATTCTATCTAGAACTAGATGTAAGAGATAGCTATCCAGAGCTGGAGAGATATTCAAATGATGAAATGTGAGTGTCCACCCCAGGATGAGATTAATAGCTTTCTAGAGTCCATTGACTGGACCAATTATCTGTCTACAGACGTAATAGAAACCCTCCAATTTCTCTTAGCTGAAGACCATCTACATTATGGAAACTTAGTTGGGCAACTTGAATCCCACCTGTGTATATAAGGTATGTTTATGTTAAATGTCCCCATTAGCTTAATCAATTACAATTGCCCTGAGCAAGCCCAACACACATGAGCAGAATTAACCCCTTCTCAAAATGCAATAGACAGATCTTACTGAGACAGAGAGTTGTTAGTGATGCCTGTCCTTACCATTATGGCAGAGGGTGCCATGTGGTGTTACCCATTCTTGCACTACTGTAGACATTGGAGCATTTAGGAAAGAAATAGGTGGTTGGGTTGAATACCATCCTTTCCCTGAGAGTTTCAAATCTATATCTCTAGAGAGTCAGCCTAAACAGTGGATAGTCTGTTTTGAAAGCAGATGCTTTCCATCTCATGTCCCAAAGAGGTGCCAGATATTGCAGCAAGAACTTCAAAGTTTATTGCACCATAAAAAGGTAATTGAGTTTCTTCCTGGGAGAACGGCATGACTATCAGATTGTTTTACAAGAAATGTCATTGCATTTTGTGAGGAACCTGGTCCCATAATTTATCACTGGGCAGGTATTTTTATCAATTAGCTATTCCCTGATGTAACATTAAATAGCCTGCCGCTTTCACTTACCTATTTCAGAAGACAGGAATCGCCACACCTGCATTTTGTCCAGTGTCTGCACCTAGGTTTCACTGCCTGTGAGACTGAGCCTGTCATGGATGAAGGCGGAGTAGTGCTTAATTGCTGATCACGGTCAGGCTTGGGCCAAATTACTTAGCTCTTTGAGACTGTTGCATTTCTAGGCACACATTTAAACTCAAAATGTGTGAGGAACCTGCAGAGTTTAAACACTTATGCAGAAACTGAGGGAAGATTTTGACAATCTCAGTTTTGGATTTATATGTACAAGCTTATATGTAAGTGCTTTTTAGGCCTCTGCCCAAGATGTTATCATAACTACTAAAAATAATTCATGGCATCTGTCTGCAGGCACAGTTCTAAATTAGAACTGCTTCTCATTCATAAACTTGCACGTGTGTGTTCAGGGTAAAGACATTCTTCAAACCTTTATTGATTTCTGGGATGAACAGATCTGACAGTAACAGGAGGCAGACCTGCTCACTTCTGCAAGCTTCCAAGATTTAATGTACTTTCTATAATCCCTGAGAGTGCGAAAAGACCAGCCTTAGCCTATTAATTACCAGCGTCAACACATAAGATATAAATCAAAACATGCATTTCCTTAGACAAGTGGGTTTCCAGAAAAGAAAGTATATTGGCACTGTTCCTGAAGGCGTAAATGGAAAAACAGGATTACTGTAATATGTGAAACTCACAAAACAGCTTACAATGTTAACGCTCTATAGGCTTTGAAAGGAAATGCTGTTACAGGCAAAGATTGTAGGCAGTATAACGGTTTAGCTGTTTAAAGTCAGGGGTCTTAGATGCCTTCAGGTATCTGCACCTATGAGTGGTGTACAAGAAAGCCAGGCTAGTGACCTGTACTGTGAACTTCGGACTGGGAACCAGTGTATCTGACTTCATGGGGCATGCCGCTACAGAGTAATAGGGATTTAGAAATTACAATTCAGAAATGTGTCTAAATTCTGCTCTTCTCTGAAGAGCCTGCACAGGCTGCATAGAAATGTCTTCTTATGCTAGGAGTGTACAGACTTGAATTCCATGTAAAAGACTTCGTTTATATCTTATTTTTTTCCTAACAATCAAGTAAAAGTCATGTTCTATTTAAAAAGAGAGGTGTAGGCTGAATTATTTCACTCTTTTGTCTTCTAAGCCATGATTTGGGATGATATCCAAGGCCAGGAAACAGGAAAATTTGAGTCACGTGGATTTATCTTCATAGTTTAAGTAGTGTCTTTTTATATGTGGTAAAACTGCATGGCTTTTGAAATGACCACCAAAATGAAAACCAAATGTCACGGTACCAGTTTTGTTGTCACAGTTGCACAGTTTCTATAATCCATGCACAGCCATTCATATTCTTGCCTACAAGATGCTGATTTTTTTTTTGTTTACAATTTATGATACTGTTTTATTGTAGTTTTGAGGATACATGTCATATCTAAGAGGCTGACCAAAGGAGGAGGAGCAAGTATATACCATTTGAGGTAAGCGCAGAAGTCATTTAATTTATACAACTTCTGAAGGTCCAAGTGCCATTAAGACAAAGTCCTGATATGCTTTTCTGGGAGCTGTCTGGATCTGCAATCATCTTCCAATTTGGGATGCTGTTGGGACTTGAACAAGGGTAAAATATCTTTTGGGAAAGCTGAAAAGTAAATAAAGTACTTGCAAAGATAAAACATGAAGTGTTGCAAGGAAGAGATGGGGGGCAGGATCCTCCCATTGTCAGTGAGGCTGCAAAAGCTCATTATCAAGTATACATTACTGTTTAGGGGGAAAAATAATGATGTTAAAGGATTGTTCATTAGTCACTCATTTTGAAATAGAAAGCGCTGTGTACTACAAATGGTTGTAGTCATCATAAATGATCTAGTTTATCTGGAAGTGATAAAAAGGACTGACCTTACAGCAAAAAAACCGCTTCTTTGGAGTCATATGGAAGTAAACTACCAAAGAGTCAAAACTCATGTTATAAGCTAGAAACCAAGCTAGTTGTGATAAGAAAGCTAAGATGAATTTTAGTTGGAGAATGGGCGACGTATTTACCTTAATTAAAAGTAGGTGAGATTTGAAATGGAGCTGAATCTTACTACAAAGGCCTTATAGTACATATAATGTACTGTCATAAAGAGAAAATTATGATATTTGTTTATGGTACATTACATTGATATTTTTCAGTTTTCTACTTACAGAGTAAATCTCTTCACCAAGAAATACATAAAATATGTTGTATTGCAAATACTTGTTTATATCGTTATCCATCTCTCTATATATATCTCTATCTAGCACCAGATAGGAAGGTGAGTCACTCAGAAGCTAGTATCATCACATCTGAGCAAAAGTTATAGGCATGTATGTCTTAAAGAATCATCATCAGATTTCACCACCTTAGCTGGTACTGCTGTCTCAGATTTCATGTTCACTGAGTCACTCACCGATTCAAACCAAGAGCTCCTATTTCTGAAGAGTGACCTCACTGTCAGGGTGTGAGGACGATGGTGGCAAAAAGCATTTCTTTCAAAGCTGCAGTACTTGGCAGAAAATAATTCAGGATTTATTATGCTGCTGAGAAATAAATGCAAGAGGGATTTTGAAGCTAGCAGACTGGCTATGACCTCGGAGGGCAGAGACTGGTATTCCAGTTACTGAATTGCTTATGGGTGTTAAATAGGTATGGGCTAGTCCTTGGTGTTTATGCATGTCTAATAGTCTTCTGAGATGGGAGATGGTACTGCTTAGGAAGAAAACATTATTTTGTTGACTTTTTCAGACCAAAGATAGAGGTATGGAGAGACAGCCATGTTAGCAGCAGTGTGTTCTCTGAAGATTTTTTTTAAGTGAGCTGAGGTGGGCTAGCTCGAGTAATCAAAAAGCTATAATTCAAATGTATTTTCATGTAGCCTTAAACTGCCAGCTGAAGGTGGTAACTTCTTAAACCACTTGAATTTTTTCTGCAGGTTTGCATCTGACAGTCAGTGAACTTTCATTGCATCATTACTATCACAGAATTATTCGTAACAAAAAATTGATATCAGAGTACTATCAAAGAATTATTCAAAACATCTCTCCTAATCCAGATATTGGCAAGTAATCTTTCTCTTTGGTTGTACAGCCAGCCTTGTATTAGGCGAATTAGGTTTTTTCATTTGGAAAAATTGCCACCTTCAACTTGAATTCTGTGTGATTGATTCATTCATTACAGCTAACTTAGCTGCCTTGGCAACGCTTTGTTTACTAATATCAATATACTTTCCAGAATAAAAGTATTAACAAGTTCTTTGTAGGTCCTTCATAAGTCACAAAGAGATGAACAATATGAACAGTAAAGCAAAAGAAAATAAACAAAATTGTAGATGCCATACAATAAGAAACTTTGCCTTCATTTTAACATGCGTTTAATAGTCAGTATTAAATTCAGTGATACTAAATTTTGGGTTCTGAAAATTATCAAATTAGAACATTTTATGCAAGCAATATCAGCATTTCAGATTTAAAAAAACAGGAAACAAATATGTTCTTTCTCAAAATTCCTTCATCGGTCAGAACCGATTAAGGCTGCTGGTTTAGGATTCCTACATTTTAGTTAAACTAAATGATGTAAAAATTAAAAATGAATAGGTTATAAATAAATCATCTTGCTTAATCTTAGTGTTAACTCATTTAATAGAATACTTTATATCCTTTCTCCTTCTCCCTGCAGTTCTATTTACTTTCTCTTTTTCCTTTCTCTTCTTTTCCTTCCTTGCTTTGTTCTTTTTCTTTTTCTTTTTGCTCTCTATCACTGGTTCTGAGTTGTCTCATTTCCCCATTCAGAGTCTATTTTTGACCATGTATGTCTTTCTGCCAGCCCTTCAACTCCAAATGAGTTTATGAGAGATACCTTTTAGTATCACTTAAAATTTTTAATGCAAGAAAGTTTTCTAAGGCTTGACTCCATTGTTACTCAGTTCAGTTCCAAACTCCCAATGACCTTGGTATGTGCAAGACCAGTTCCTACAATTAACAATATAAACAATAGCACAGGCAAGCTGTGACACTGGGAAAGTACAGAATAAAACTTCTGGCTGAGAATAGCAATGAATGAGTGTGGTCAGCAGCACTGGTAGGGAAAGGTGGAAAAAAAACCCCAGGCTCAAAACAGAAGGTGAAGTACACTTTTCTCATTCTTTAAGTCAGTAGAAGGATATATTAAAAAAAAAAAGTTTAGTGCAACAAGGAAAATTAGAAGAAAGTGTGCCTATGAGAACTACAGAACAGCAATTTCAATACAGAAAAGAAATAGTTCTTCACTTTTTAAATTATTTTGCTATATTTTTATAATTCCTAAAGAGATACTGTAGACTTGAACATTTTATGTATTTAATACACAGCTATAGAATTAATTTGAAAGTTTGTGAAGCTAGACAAAAATTTGACCTGCTTGAAAGAGTTTGCATTCGTGAGAATGATGGGAAACCTTACATAAGCTTAATGTTATGCAAAAAAGAAAATTTCACCCTCTTTAATACTTTAAATTGCATGTGTTTCTGATAAGTGGTATTCTACAAGATGCTAGTTATGATTGGAATGCAACCTAAAATGGATGTTTTATTATTCATGTATCTTTTTGAACTTTCACATGGAAATTAGTTTTTCATTTCTGTTGCTTCTGTTTTCATCAGTCTCACCTTATTCTGTATGTTTTCTCACATTCCAAGTAAGCCTCACCAAATCTTGTGCATATGTTGATAAATGCAAGTTAACAAATACTGATTTTATGTATGGAATAGAATAGATTTTCCCACTTATTTTTCACTGGCCTACACACATTCTGAGTGGAATTAGGTTGTAATGTTATCACATGTAAGACTTGGATATCTCTGTCCTGCAACTTCAAAGATTTGATTTATCTTAAAATTAATACTTTGGTTTCCTCACAATTTGTGGAAAGTTGACATAGTACTGTATTTTTGTTCTTTTTATGGGTAATGGAAAAATCAGGTTGTTGCGCATAATTTTAGCAGAACTCTAAAAATAAAACCCCAAATTAGATCAAAATAATTATGAGCAATTAAAGTGCCTGAAAAAAACCTATATTCCATGTTTCCTTTTTTTTACTACAAAGATATAGAATTAAACTTTCACATTCTAAATGACAGTATATGCAGCTACAAAGCCCGTTCACAGGAATGTGGGATATTGAACCATTGGCAGTTAACATGTTCCCTAGTTTTTTTTAAATAATGCAGCAGAAGACATTTGGTCTTGCATAATCTAATTATATGACAGAATTGCATCAGGTCTGTATTCTCATTCTAGATTAGGATGAGAACATAAACTAATAAAAGTATATTAACTTTCAATTCTATTTTTGTTTCTACAGAGAAACATGGAAATAGACTGCAAGATATTTTTACTTAGATAAATTTACATGCAAATCAGAGTATTTTTTTAGGAAATGTTAGCAGCATTAGAATAAAGGATCTGCATCTTAATTACAGATAACTACCAAAATGTCACTTGTGTCTTTATTAGTCACTTTGTTTTTGCAGTGGTAATAGAAATTACTGGTGAATGAAATGGGGGTGACAGCCCCAGGAAATTAATCAGTTTTATAGATCCTTGACCCATAGAAATTAGAGATAGAAAAGACCTTTCATGGTGAATCATCTAGTATACATTACTGTCCATTAGAACATTTTTTTAGGATTTTATGTTGTAGCATTTTAGTGTGTTAAGTGAAGGAGCTCATACCTGGCTGCCTTGGGACCTTATTTCATAGCCTAAAAGATTTCATTGGGCCTAATACTGCTTGTTTTATTTACACGTATAATACCAATAAAATTGACAGGACAGCATGTATTTGCTACCAAGGAGTTGACATTCACTGTCATTGCTACTCTTCAGTTTCAGCTGGTTTTCTTAATCATGCTTGCAAATGGAGATACGCTAAATTTGTCACCACTTAGTGGGCTTTTTCCTTAACACAAAAAAAAATATTTAGGCACTTTTTGAGATTGCATGACCTTCTGGGAGTGTTTACTGTCATTTCCCACGGAACCATATAAAAGCTGAACATTCAAAAGTTCCTAGATTTGAAATTATTCACTTTCTTTATTTCTATCACTTCCTGATTTTTTTTTCTAATTTTCCTTTTCTTAACATTTCTTTACAAGTTATCAAGAAGTAGCTGATTGCTTTTTGGTATCAATATTGCTCATGCTTATACAGCTTAGAAACTGTGACTGTGTAGGTGTATTAGTGCAGATGTACTCAATAAGAGTTGAGCCATGTGAGAAAAGAAATCTCTCTTGAATATTTTTATTTTTCACACATTCATTCTTCATTTTGTGTCTAGTTTTCTTTTGTGCCTCCCCTAGAACCATTGCTGTTTTATAGGTTCCTCTTTGCTCCCTTCAACAAAATTTTCAGAGGACAGTATATTGCAGCAGCACAGAGACGAGAAAAATATTGTAATAAGGCTATTGATCTGCTGTTTAAGATTGAGACCTATACTGACCTCAATAGCTTTGGGAACATGTGGTCACAAGTGCTGTCCCCCAGGGCTCGGTACTGGGGCTGGTTCTCTTTAATATCTTTATCAATGACCTGGATGAGGAGATTGAGTGTACCCTCAGTAAGTTTGCAGATGACACCAAGTTGGGCGGGAGTGTTGATCTGCTGGAGGGTAGGATGTCCCTACAGAGGGATCTGGACAGGTTAGATCGATGGGCCGAGGCCAACTGTGTGAAGTTCAACAAGGCCAAGTGTCAGGTCCTGCACTTGGGTCATAACAACCCCATGCAGCGCTATGGGCTTGGGGAAGAATAGCTGGAAAGCTGTGTGGCGGAGAAGGACCTGGGGGTGTTGGTTGACAGCCAGCTGAATATGAGCCAGCAGTGTGCCCAGGTGGCAGAGAAGGCCAATGGCATCCTGGCCTGTATCAGGAATAGTGTGGTGAGCAGGACTAGGGAAGTGATCATTTCCCTGTACTCGGCACTGGTAACGCCCCACCTCGAGTACTGTGTCCAGTTTTGGGCCCCTCACCACAAGAAGGACATTGAGGCGCTGGAGTGTGTCCAGAGAAGGGCTACAAAGCTGGTGAGGGGTCTGGAGGACAAGTCTTATGAGGAGTGGCTGAGGGAACTGGGGTTGTTTAGCCTGGAGAAAAGGAGGCTGAGGGGAGACCTTATCGCTCTCTACAACTACCTGAAAGGAGGTTGTAGAGAGGTGGAGGTTGACCTCTTCTCACTAGTAACAAGGAACAGAACAAGAGGAAATGGCCTCAAATTACAACAGGGTAGGTTTAGATTGGTTATTAGGAAAAATTTCTTCACAGAAAGGCCTGTTAAGCATTGGAACAGGCTGCCCAGGGAAGCGGTGGAGTTGCCATCCCTGGAGGTATTTAAAAGACAGGTAGACGTGGGGCTTAGGGACATGGTTTAGTGGTGGTTTTGGCAGTGTTAGGTTGATGGTTGGACTTGATGATAAAGGTCCCTTCCAACCTAGACAATTCTGTGATTCTATGATTCTATCTGGATAATGTAGTAAGAGGTGTAAACCCAAGTAAAATAAGTGGAATAGTGCAAAATAATTTCTGAGAGTGACTTGAAATTGTGAAAAGATAATGGATGATTGTGGCGGTAAGAGAGGTGAGCTATTTTAAAAATACAGTAGGGAAAAACATCTTACTTTGAGTTTGAGTTGCTAGTGAAAGAAGTTGGACAAATAAACTGTATAAAAACAAATGTTTTGAAAGGAGTTGGACAAATAAACTGTATAAAAACATGTTTCTATTCTTATAATCAAGAAATGCTAATTTTTAATTTTTTAAAATTAATTTCTATTAACAATATATGAATGAATAGAATCTGTCAGAAATGCATTTGGAAAGGAGAATGCTATGGACATATATCATGCAAAAAAATCTAACCACGACAGTCTTTGGACTGAGTATTTATGTGGTTGTCTTGAGAGCTTTTTGTGGCTTTGCTAACAATATTAACAAGATAGTACTCTAAAAACAGAGGATTTGAAGAAATAAGACCAATGAACATCAGCTGAAAATTGGAAAGAGTATATGTCACTCCAGTAACTCTGAAGAAAAAAAGTCACAAAAAATCAAGGGCCAGTTTTGATCAGCAGGGAAAAAGAGGCCTGATCTTGAGGTAAGAGTTCTTGAATAAATCATGTACTATGAGTGGTTACAATCATAACATTACAGGAAAGTTAGATCCCATTTGGGATGTTGAGTACATTTATGTGCATCAGATAAAATGAAGAGAATAAATGTGATTAAGAGTGGGATGGAGCAGTCAGGTAAAATTTTTCAAATTAAGTAGGAAATAGTGCTTTTGCAAGGGAGAAGGGAGAAGATAATGTGCAGGAACCACAGAATAATAGTGGTGGGAAAGTAGATTAATTCATTTACCCAAGGTCCTGGCCTTGATTTGCAGGACTTGCAGCCAGGGTGGATCCATCTCTTTGCAGACCCTCTTAGGAAGCAGATGAAGGTGCATCCGCTATTGTGAAGCCTTTATCAATGGGATAGACATAGAAACATCCAATGGTGGAGAATATAGAAAGGAATAGAAGGGATAGGGGCAATGCTGACAAAGATAGGTGGGCTGGGATGACTTTGGGATAGAAACTGGCTGCTGGTTCTCTCTGCATTGCCCTGCAACCAATTAAGCATTTTCCTAGATCAAAAACTGATCCACTGCCCTGTGAATGAGTGAGAAACTAGCCTTAATCATGAATGCTGTGGAACTGCATGTCCAAAAGGTTCAGAAGCTAATGATTACCACTTTCAAGAGGAAAAAAAAATGGGGGTATTCAGTGACACACTTTTAAAGATACTGAAGTTATCCATTTGCTCAATTGACTTAGCAGCTAAGTGTGTTGCCTTCCACAAGACAGAACATGTGAAGCTAAGAAAAATGTTACGTCACCCATGTGACTGTGATTAGGTCATAGGCTGTAACGATGCTGCCCGAAGTGACCTCATGCAGGTAAGTGGCTAAATAGCTCTTGGAGCAAAAGTGAACTCAGCTGGAGTTCCCTTCAGTGCCCCTAGCTATTGATAACAGTTCAGATAGGTATAGATAAATTAAATAAAAAAATATGGCTGCAGACTTGTAAGCAGGGTGACTTTGTCTTTGGGTGATGTTCTAAGGAGGACAACTAAGCAGAGGTAGGGTTCATTTCTTCCGCCAGGGTTTTCAATCAGGTGATACCAAAGGTGAAGGAATATTCTCTCCACTGTGGAAGAGGATAGGATAGTTTCAGATTGGATTAGCAAATGATGGCAGCATAAGTTTACAAGTCAGCATTAAAGGCCTAAAACTGGAAAGAGGAAAGTTTCTAGGCCACAATGGTGATAGAAAGAATAAAACTGTATAGTAAATATTTTAGGTGTATAATCTAATACAGTAGATTAGATTTAGATGAGTAATGCAAATGATGGGCTTGATCTCTTAGTACAAAAGTGAAATAATGATTTAACTTGCATTACAGAAACTAGGTTCACAGGATTAGAATATTGATATAGGAAAGCACAGTATAATTGCGAAGGGAAAAGACAGAAGATGTTGCCTTTCATATCAAAAATATATAGAAAGGCATTCAAGCCCCCGAAATGGTCATAGATAGACACGTTGAACTTATTTGTCTAATGACAAAAGGTTATTTACTGTTGTGGTCAGAGTCTTCTGTAGAAAATAAAACCATAAGTGTCAGATACTGTGGCTTTTTAAGGGGAACAAACAATTGAAAACAGGAGTTTGTGTCAGTGGAAAACCTCCAGCTCTTCAGTCATCAGCTTGCAAAGAAATAGAGCAGATGAGTTAAGGTAAGATGATGGAGAGTAAAACTCTTTTGGATTTGGTTATGGCCAATTGGAGAGACCTTACTGAGAAAGTGAAAGTAGCTGGATAAGGGTTTATATGAAATAATGAGTTTTAAAGTTCTTTACTCTTAAGATGGAGAAAACAACTAATATGAATTCATTTCAGGAAAGCAGACTTCAATGAACTCAGAAATCTGATAGTAGAGAACCCATGGACAATGCACTTAAAGGAAGAAAGACCACAAAGTCTGATAGGTTCTTAAAAGCCATATTCAGGTCACAAATATAAAACTCAGTGCAAAGAGGCTAGAAGGTATGCTGAACAATAAGTTTAACTGGGATGTGAACTCTTCAGCAACCTCAAACGCCAGAAGGAATCGCTCACAAATTGTTAGGGATGAATATAAAAGAATAGCGTGAACCTGTAGAAACAAAATCACAAAAGTATAAAATAAGAAACAGTTATTAGGAGGCATAAAATATTCTGTCAGCATACTGGTATTTAGAAGAGCAAAGAAAGCTCTCTACACAAAAGGAAAGGATATCCAATAGTGGAATAACCTAAGAAATCTGAAGTGTTTAATGTCTTTTTTTTTTTCATTCTTCAGTAAAAAGTCTAATTGGTTAACACAATTAACACATATGGAAATAGAGGTAAGAATCATTGTAGTATAAGAAAAAGAAGTGGGAAGAGACTCATGAGTCGTTTTCAAATCCACTCAGCCAAGTAAAATTCACAGTAGGAGATTCAGCAAACTGAATGAGACCATCTCAAAGCTGTTAGCATTTCTGTCTGAGAACTCATGCAGAATGGGTGACGTTCCAAAAGACTGTAAAAGGGCAAAACCAGCACTAATCCTTGAAAAGCAGGGGGAAGGAAGTAGACCTTGAACCTATATACAATTTAGCCTAAGTTAAATTCCTGTAAAAGTACCGTAACAAATAAACTTATTGAAAGAAAGATGAAAAATAGCAGCCCTCATCAATTTGTCCATTACAGATCATGTCAAACCAAATTATTTCTCTTTATGACAGGGTAACAAGCTGGTGGATAAAGAAGCAGCAGCAGATATGATTTATTTTGACCACTGAAAGGCTTCAGGCACCATTTCACTTGACAGTTTCATGCAGAAATTGGGGATCTAGATGATCCCACTGTAAGGTGGCTGCACAGCTAGGTGCAAAAATAAAGCTCGGAAGAATCATTTCAACGGCGTGCTGTCAAGCTGTAGGGATATATCAAGAAGGGTTGCACAAAGGCCTACCCTAGGCTGGACACTACTTAGGGCTACCATTAATGTCTTGTATCAAGGACAGAGAGGATGCTTATTACATTTGCGAGCAGTATGAATCTGGCTACAAGAACTAAGGATGGCACAGGATTTGAAGTCAAAGTGACCTTGACTGACAGAAGTCAGTCAGTCAGACTGAAATAGTTATGTTTGAATTATATAATGACAAATGAAAAGTTTTACACATTGGTAGAAAAAATCAAGTGCAGAAGTATAAGATGGAGAAGGGTGGCTTGGCCTTAATTTTTCTATGAAGGAACTGGTTTCCTGATTACAAACCAAAGGTAACTTAAAATTGTATTTTATCTGTTCATTAATTTTTAAGGCAATCATGTTGGATGGATGATATCCACAGTTGGAGAAAGGTATCTTCCTGTGTCCAGGCTTTTAGTCAGATGTATCTCTCCTTTTTCTCTTGCACCTATTTTCTCATTTAGCAGTGGATGGTCCGTCTCTGCTTTCATCAGGTGATGGGTACCATGAGCTTCAACTATCTTTTCTCCAAAACTATGAAGCGATGTCTTTTAGTCTTGGATGGCCCTTCAGCAGCCAAGAAAAGTAGCATGTGTCAGAAATTCAACTCCCTGTTTATTTCCAGTTGATGACTACCATGTTTACTTGATCCTCAGGCTGCTTAACTGATGATACTTCTGAAGTACTGCTGTGAATATTACCACTTTCTGTCTCCAGGATAGTGGGGCTACTCCCTTGTCAGAGATGTAGTGGAATAAATTAGGCTTAGCTGATCGTTTCTTGAGACACAGGAAAGGATTAGGCAGTTGCTTGAGGTCAGCTCCAAGGCCCACCCCTATATAAAGTTCCAGACCAACCTCTAAAAAAGGAGTTTGTATAAATAAATAATATCTGTATATCTAAGCAATTATTCATATCGTTTATAAATTTGTAAAATATCTAGACATACGTGTGTTTACTTTTTCATATACGTGGCATATGCAGTGATCAAAACAGACAAATTGGGTATCGCTAAATATCTGAACCAGTTGAAATCTATAGAGTTAGTTAGCAACACTAAGCAAATCAATGAAATCTAAGATTATCAGGAAAAATGCCTAAGGATTGAGATCTGTTGCACTGTAGAGATAGTGAACATTCTTAAATTAGACTACACAGAGTATTAATAAAAACACATAAATATGTAAGGCAAAACTCTCTAGTATGAGGGACCTGTGAAGTTACCCAGCTGTCATAAAGGAATGCAAGTGGGTGTGCCCTATAGATGAGCTTTCACAGAAGAAGACTGAGTGCCTATGATCTCAGATGAGCAAACAAAATTAAGCTAGATTTTTATCTATTTCTGAAATTAAAAGCCTGGTCTTATGGATGCTGTCATGTATTTAAATGTGAGGCCTCTGCTATCATAAGCATTTTTACTCCTTGAGTTGATGTTCTAGTGAGATTTCTTCCTGGAAAAAATTAGATTACTCCACAGTGAGTCACACAAGAGCCTGGGGAATGTAAAATATTTAGTGTGAGTATGATTAGCTCTGTATACAATGACATAAATATGAAGGTGCTCTGCACACAAATTATTTAAGTTGTGTTAAGGCAGGTATGAGGCATTCACATTTTCTTAATTAGAGCAGAGATTGTATTTACATAATTCATCTTGATTCTGAATGCGCATACAAGGATCTGGGAATCCTTTTCAGAAATTTTTGCACTGCCTTAGTATGCGAGGTATAGTAGGCAGTGTGGGCATATTCAAAGTATAATCTAGACAAGGATTCAGTGAGGTGGACTATATTTTGTCTTAGCTGTTTTTTTTTTTTTTATTGAGGCTCTTAGATTATAAAGATCACTGCACTGGCCTGTCTAAATAATGAACTATTTCTTGATTTCATATTAATAGTTAATCCAAATGGAACAATACTGAATTGTGATTGGGTAAAATATTTGCATTTGTAACTATGATTGAATGGCATGCATGAAATCTGTTTTGTTCCATTGATTTTCTTTGAAAACTTGTTTTAGCTAAATTACCAATGGCAGATGTTTAAATGAACAAGACCTTTGCTTAAATAATGGCATCATAATTAGGATCATATGCACAACATGGCAATCTCTCGATTCTGCCTTTTTTTTATACCTAACTTCTATGTACAGCTACTAATATTTTTTCTGGGTTGTCGAACACTTGCCTATAAAGTTGAAACTAGTAAAATAAAACAAGAAAAGTAACAAATGATCTATGGACTGCTTTCATTAGTAAAGTCTCTGAAGCACAAGTTCAGCATTTGACAGATCAGTGACTCTTGTGATTTTTAGAATATGATGTACAGAAAATGATGATCCATTGACTGTTTTGTTTGTTCTTTATGAATTTTCTGACATTGCATATTGTGAAAGGTCTGAAGAGAAAATAAGTTTGGTTTCCTTACAAGGAAAATATTCTAAATATAAACATAACTATCATGTGTATAGGTATAATACTTTTAAGTAGTAGTCAGTGCCAAGGACAGTCAGGACCATGTATTGTCCCATGACTTGCCCAGCTCCTAACAGGAATTGGGTGAAATTTAGGCTCTTTGTGTCAAGAAATCATCCAAGAGCTCTTTAAATATCATGCTACCTAGAGCTTAAAATATGTCTCTGTTTTTAGGCTCCCTAACTATTTAATCAAGATACTAGATGGTGAGATGGCTAAACTCTACCTAAGTCCCTTAGAGGGACCTAATCGTCCAAGCATTTTATTCAGACTTAACCCATGCAAATTGCACTGAGGTGTGCACAAAGCTCGGTGTTTTCATTCTCAAAAAAACAGGATGGACACAACAGTGCCTTTTTTTTTTCAACATAGCCTCATCGATGCAACACATATGAAAGAAATGGGAAACCTGAGTTCATATCTTCTGCAGCCTGAAGTGATTCAGTTGCACAGATGTCTTTTCATAAGAACACCTTCACCACTATCAGAGTATCTCAATTTGTCTGGGGAGTGGTGTCTCCATTCGTGTTCTTGAAACCAGTGTACATTGCAGCCAAAAATTCAAAATGGATGTATAGACGATGACAAGTCAGTAATCCAGTGACTGGGGTTTTCAGCTGAGACGATGTGGAGGGACCTGAGCAGTTTTTTAATCCAAGATCTATATAAAGAAAACTGTATGGATCATTAAGTTCTTATGAAAAAGAGGAGCTTAATTGGCATACTTTAAGAGTAAAACCTACCTAATTAGTTGCCTACTTCGTAAGACGAGCTGGATATTCTAGGTCCTTGGTGGCTATAGCTATGTAATCTGCAGTGTGAAAACCTTTTCTCTGTGTGTCCTTATATGAGTGTGGTGGGTAGACCCTGGCTGGATGCCAGCTGCCCACCAAAACTGCTCTATCACTCCCCTTCCTCAGCCGGACAGGGAAGAGAAAAATATAATGAAAAGCTCATGGGTCAAGATAAGAACAGGGAGATATCACTCAGCAATTACCATCACAGGCAAAACAGACTTGACTTGGGGAAATTAATTTAATTTATTACCAATCAAATCGGAGGATAATGAGATATAAAAACTAAAACACCTTCCTCCCACCCCTCCCTTCTTCCTGGGCTTAACTTCACTCCTAATTTTCTCTACCTCCTCCCCCGCAGTGGTGCAGGGGGATGGGGAATAGGGGTTGTGGTCATTTCGTCATCACACGTTGTGTCTGCTGCTCCTTCCTCCTCAGAGGAAGGACTCCTCACACTCTTCCCCTGCTCCAGCATGGGGTCCCTCCCATGGGAGACACTCCTCCATGAGCTTCTCCAATGTGAGTCCTTCCCACGTGCTGCAGTTCTTCACTGACTGCTCCAGCTGGGTCCCTTCCATGGAGTGCAGTCCTTCAGGAACAGACTGCTCCAGTGTGGGTCCCCACGGGGTCACAAGCCCTGCCAGCAGACCTGCTCCAGCATGGGCTCTTCTCTTCACAGGTCCTGCCAGGAGCCTGCTCCAGTGTGGGCTCCCCATGGGCTCACAGACTCCTTCGGGCATCCAGTTGCTCTCATGTGGGGTCCTCCATGGGCTGCAGGTGGATATCTGTTCCACCACTAACCTCCATTGGCTGCGGGGGCACAGCCTGCTTCACCATGGTCTTCACCACAGGCTACAGGGGAATGTCTGCTCTGGTGCCTGGAACATCTCCTCCCCCTCCTTCTTCACTGACCTTGGTGTCTGCAGAGCTGTTGCTCTCACATATTTTCACTCCTCTTTCCATCTGCAATTGCTCAGTTGTTTTTTTTTGTCCCCTTCTTAAACACATTATCATGTTACCACCATCGATGATGGGCTCGGCCTTGGCCAGCAGCGGGTTGGTCTTGGAGCCTGCTGGCCTTGGCTCTGTCAAACATAGGGGAAGCTTCTAGCAGTTTCTCACAGAAGCCACCCCACCCTACCAAAACCTTGCCTCGTAAACACAATACAATGAGTGTCTTTTCATGCCTCTTCCAGGCTAGTTGCTTGTTCAGTGTGTAGGTTACTCTCCAGAGACACCTAGACCTCCCCACTGGTTGCATAGGACCCATCACACCTGCACCCTCGCATCCTGAGTAATTCCAGTAGATCAAGGTGCTTAATTATTAGCTATTGTCATGCCAAAGCATCTATGATCTCAGGCACACGAGGAAGGAAACATAGGTCTTCCATATCATAGGCAAAGGCTCCATCTGTGAGGCTAATACTCAGAGTAGGGACACACACCGTTAGTGTAAGGACCTGGACTGTGAAGCCCATATAGATGCATGGGATTTCATGCACCAAAAAAACAGGTTTAAAATACACAGCTTTCTTTAGGATAGGCTACTCACTGCTCTAAATTCAGGCAGCTCTTCATGCACTCTGCGTGGAGCTCTGGGCTCTGCTCTGCTCAATGGTGCCTTGCTGCACCAAAGTCCTTTCTGTGAATGTAGCCCTAATCACCTTTTCCTGATATAATAATACATTAAAAAGAGGTAATAAAAACACAGAATCAGCAAGGCCACTCCACTGCCTGAAACTATTTCTAACTGCCTTTTAAAAGTCAACAAGAATTTATGTTGGCAGTTATCAATTCCTCAGGTGTTACTATTAAAAAAAAAAAATCAGATGAGTGAAAAAAGGGACAAAGAACCTTAAAACATTTCCTAGAATTTCCAAGTGAAAATGTTTTTAGCTCTCTTGAAATATACGTCATGCATAAATGGGACTGAGCATTAGGAAAATTACAAAGAAAAAAAATCTGCAAAGTTGAATAAACATGATTTATCAAGTATATTGCTATTTCTAGTAAAACTATTAGTAATGCAGTATGTTTACACCGTGTTTGTGAGGTATGAAATAAAATATAGTAATAAGTTAAAGCTGTTGCCTAGGAAATTAATTTGTGCCACACTACAGATATCTTTTGAATTAAGCAAACGAAGAAATCTTTTATTTCTTTAAGTTTGGTCCACCATTTTCAACATATTCATAAGCAATTTGATGTGCTAGAAGATATTAAGTGTATAGCAAACTACAGAATATTTTTATCTCTACAGCTTAGAACTGCATGTCAGTCTGGGACGCATAGTAGTTGGATTTCATAAATTCAGTCTAGTCCTGGCGCCTCTCCCAATGCAGACAATTCTGTTCCTATTCCTTTGATTGAAAGAAGTGGTTGATTGTGTTATCCATATGAGCAGCAGGCTGAATAACAAAGATTAAAGGGCACATGATTGTGTTCTTGCCAATGACAACAAAAGAATAATGGCATGTTGCCACCCTCTGTCATGATAAGCCTTCCTTTGATTCTTCCCTCTCCGGTTTCGAAGGGGGGAAATTTAGCTTTAGTTAATACAAGGTAACTTTTTGTGAAATCATTCAGTAATACCAAATAATCATGGTTAATGTATTCTAGAAGTTGCTTTATTTTCTTTCCTTTAAAATTAATGAAGTTTTCTTATGTTTTTTAATAAGTTTTAATGAAACCTTCCGTTGATAAGAGATTGAGTTACTCTAACTGGAATGTCATGCAGAAGAGGCATGATTGGCTCTTGTAATCTGATCAAAGCAGGTGGAATTTGTTAAGATCCTGTGGAGACTACAGCAGGTAAAAGGCTGTAAGACTGTGTGTATAAAGATATGTTGATACTTGCAATAATTCTGTCTCTATCCAGACTGAAATTCCTCTGAATCCTTTCACACAGTACTCACAGAATAATTTCCATAAAGGTTTTACAAGATGGGACATCGCAGATTAGGGTGTTCCTGGCATGAAATGATTTACACATTCCTGGTGTGATATGTGCTTTGTAAAGTTCGTTAGAAGAAAGGTGACATGTTGATATCAGATTAACATCTGATGATCCAAGTATCACACTGTGAAATGAGTTGGTATTTCTGTTTGCTATAAATAAACGTTTGTGTGTTTAGTTAAACATTTTTTGTTGCAAAACAAAAGACCATTTTCATTTCTAATGGTTTTATTTTATTAAGATATTCTTGACTGTTATTGATTGGGATGACATTTATCTAAACTATCATTTAGCAATTAAATTTTAGATGAACTGAGTCATTTTTTCTGTTTCTTATTTATAAGTATCATAATTTGCATATGCATATCAGTCAAGGTTAGCCAAGCTACTGCCAAATTTTCTGACTTGTTATTCATGAATGTCTATGATATTGGCAACTCAAATCATAAGATGTCATTTTTGTTTCCTAATTAAATATCTCAGACATCCATAAATCAGAAGTAACAAGTAGCTGCTGCCCACAAATTAGTTTGCTCACGCATGCTTTACTGCACTTGTGATTAGAGGACATGTCGTACATACAAATATCCATTCTAATAAGAAATCCTTCATGGAAAGCATCATAAACATTAAACCATGAGGTGCAAGCTTGACTGAGCCAAACATCTGTTGACGAGCACCTTCTAGGTGCTTTAAAAACATTTGACTGGACCAAGTATCCACTGCTAGAGCTAATTTGCAAGAAATGTTGTAAAATGTGAATAAGGCTACAGTTTAATAAGGAGCTCACGAGGAGACAGTGCTTCAGTAGCCAATTAGAGTGAATTGACTAGACAGGCCTATCTTTGAGGATCTGAGCAAAGTCAAAACTTTGGTTAAATATTTTTTTTAGATATAATTTTTTGCATGAATTACTGTTCACCTGTGAAAGCCTCGAGTTATAAAATGTGTGTCGATCCAGCTGAAGATGTGCTCTTTCTCTACTCTTTTCTTATGAGATATGGGAGTGGTCCCTAATACCTAATAATTTGTTGTCATAAATATTGCTAAATAATTCCCTTTCACCTATTATTTATATAACCCCGAGCTACAAGGAGATTTTAAAGAAAACTAGAATCCAAAAGTGTTGAGATAAATAGACAAAAGAGTGCTCAGTATCATTCCTCAGTGTATGTATTTTTTGTTATTCCATGTACGGGCATATTCCTGCTGGGCTAGGAACATCGGCAGTTAAGAAATAACATAAATAATTCTGCTGGAATAATCACTGCATCAGCAGTTAGAAGCAGAACATGTGGGAGGCAGCTCTTAAGTAGCCAACTGGGGTGAGAAAGCGTTGAAGTGCTGAGGCAGGAGATTTGCGGGGTCTCTCAGGGAGTTCAACCCTGCATCTCCCTTCTTTGGATGAGAGTCACAACACCCACCTAGAAGACCTGAGCAGACCTGTATCCCATCATAGCCACCTGACCCCTGACACTGGGTCAAAATTACCTCGCTAGATAATGACTTGCACTTGAATCAAGAGTTTCATGCCAACACCAAAGTTTAGGAAGAGAGCACGTTTCAGAGTACACCTTTATAGCTTCAAGACACCATTCCCATAGCTACTTCCTCTGATTAATTAGATAGGAGAACTTCATTAATGACTTAGCAGCAGGGTAGCTTGTACCTGCCTCTAGGAAACAGATTAATAATGCAGAAAATGCAGAAATTACATACATAAGATGGTACATATTTACATTTTATGTTTCAAATCTCTGAAAATATTATGCCAAGTTTCAATAGAGAAGCTGAATCATGTTATTAAAATAAGACTTGCTTCATGTGGCATCCCCTGATCCAATGAAAAAAAAGGAAAGCAAACAAATAGTAGCTTATGTTCATGAATGTTATTTGTGTTCATTTATTTTTAGTGAGAATTTTGTATAAAGTGCAGCTAAAAGCTGATTGTCTTTAGTGGAAATCATCGTATTGGTCCCTATGGAGGAGAAAAAAAGGAAGAAGGATCGTTTAAAGTGACAGCTTATTTCTGCAGTCTGTTAATGATTCCCTTGGAGGTTCCTGAAAGCATCCTGGAAACAAATGAATAAAAATTGCAGCATCAATGGTTTTCTCTGGGAAGGCACTATTGCTGCAAAATTCCTTGTCCCAGCCAGAATGGGAAGTACAATTTACAAGCACTATTACTCCCTGCTATTTGAGACCACGTAATGTGGACCACATTAGCTGAGAGAGCGTGCCCACATCCCTGTGTACTGAGCTCATTTGTCAGCAATTACTTCATTGCCAGTCCATTCAAGTTTAGAACATAAGTAAATAAGCACACGCTGTATCTGTGCTTTATTCAAACTTGCAACTAGAGGCCACCCTGTTAAGCATCTTAGATGGAGGTGAGAGAACAAGTGTGAGGGTAACAAAATGTGTAGTTCTGGCATAATGAAAAAACAAAATACTTTTTCGCACTCAGATTTATTACAAAACATTTGTAAGACATTTCAAAGGCCCTTGCTAAATTCTGATGAATAAAAAACTGTAAGAATGCAAGAATGAGATCTTTGGGTAAATAAGTAAACAAAAGGGCATATCCATCCAGGGATATCTAACTCCTGAAAAGTCAAAATGCACAGGCATATTTTTCCTGGAAGACCAAAAGAACTTCTGACTTGGTCTAAGAAGACATTGCTTTGCAAGCAGGTTATTCTTCAAAGCTGTCTGTTCCTACAGCAGCAGGCTTCCTGCTTGCAGAGACAAAATTATAGCATTAAGGAAGAGATAGACCCTCCAGTTTTTCGGAGCCTCAGCCGTGGGGAAGGCTTAATTAACCCTGCATTGCTGAAGCAGGGCAGAAAATGGCAGGCGAGAGAGGAGCAGAAGCTGGCCACGTGGCAACGGTTGTAGAGAAAGGAGAAGTGAAGTAGGGCTGGTTATAATTCCATTGCCTTCCCTCTTCTTGACGTTCATTGCCACATTGTGTTTGCAAGGCTGGACTCCATGACCACATCTATATTGCCAAAAGCATCCAACTCTGAATGAAAGTGTCTGAGATAACAGGAGGGCTGTGACAGGGCCCACCGACATGGTGTTTTAATGGTCTATTAAGGTAGCCAAAGTGAGTCCTAAAGGTTACGGGAGCAGAACAAAAGGGTTCAAAACCTACTAGAGGATGGTTAGGGCAAAGAGTGCCAAACCTGAGGCTGTCTCACTATACTGCATACTATTTTTGAACCTGGGATTGAAAAGCCCAGACCAGCACCCAGGTCTGCTCATTAAAAAAAAAAAAAATCTATTAATCTTTTGACCTGTCCTCAGGATTCTGTGGTGGAAGTCAGCAAAGCTATAGTACAATGTATTCCTCTAGGCTGAAGTTTATCCTTTTAGACTCACAAAAAACTGCTGTAGAGCTATGGAGTAAACTGAAAAGGCTGAAAGTCATGGATATGCATATTTGCTAAGTTTAATAAATAGATAATTCTTCTTATCCATCTTCATGAAAGGTATTACAGTCTAAAAACTCATCTGCCCGTCACTCAGGGAAATGAATTGTCACCTTAATCTCACCTAGTTTGTCAGAATTTGCCCTGTGGGTTTTTTACAAAGTTTTCCAGCATTAGCAACAAAACAAATGCTGCACGGTAGATATTTCTGGAAGTTTCTGACATGATGGCTATGCAACAAAATCACCTTGAATTATGCTGGCGTGTGGGTAAGGTACACATAAATAACTTCCTTAGTATTTTCAGCACCTCTTTCAAAACTTGCAGCTGTCTTTCTGTCAGTCCTCTGCGTTCTGTCCTACAGCAAATGCTCAAGGCATTTGAATGCCCAATTTAAAATATTTTCGTGCTGAGATTGCCAAAACCAGTTTTGAACCTAAGCTGATTATGTTCTGTACACAACTAAAAATCTGCTTGGTCTGTGAGATTATTTGGAACTGGGTAGTTAAAGTAGATGTTCTTACAAAAGTGCTCTATTGTGCACTTGTGTTTGGTAGCATAACTGGTCCACGTAGCTTGACCTGTCTTTCCTGTTTTCAGTGGGTCTTGATGAAGCCCACATAGTGATTCCTCCTCATTTCCAGCTAGCAATTTGAATTTAAAACCTACATAAAATATTTTCCTTTTTTTAATTCAATGCAGACAATAGGTAAGACATGCAGAATTTCTTTGTGATTGTAACTGGGAGAGAAGGACATTCATAGGACTAATCTATAAGCCAACCAACCACCTATCCATAATTTTTCTTCTAAAATATATGTCATATTATTAAACAGTTTGGTTATGTTTTAAGTTTCAAGCTCTAACTCACCAGATTACCATACTTTTAAGACGTTATCACTAAATTTAAAATGTGTTTTAAATATGCAAGTTCTGAGTTGCCTTGGGATTTTAATATTCATAATAAGACTCAAAATGGAAATAATTTCAAATACTTAATTTAGACCTATGAATATTTTAAAAGACCAAATTAATGTGTAGGATGTAACACAGTGCCTTAAGACTGTTTGCAAATCAGTGAAGTTAAATGAGGTGGTCTCTGTATTTTTATTTGAAGTTATTTTAAAATATAGATAATTTTTTAGGGAGTATCACACAAAGCTTTTTTGCTTATGTTTTGTTAATTACAGGATATATATTTTTTAAGTAATATGAATTACTTAGCCTTTATTCTTTTCTTAACAAAGTAAACTGATGAATCATAGCAGGTGTCTACATTAAGTACCAGTGTGCTGTTTCAAGCAAAAATGAGCACAAAAGAACAGCGAATACCCATATAAAATATTATAAATACTAACCCATACAAAAAATGTTTTAATGGTTATTGACACTAGCAGTTTAGGAAAAGACACAGGAATTGGGGAATTTGTTTTAGAATTTAACTATGAAAGCCTCAGTCATTCTCCCAGGTTGCTACTCATGCTGTCAATATAAATTCATATTTACCTGCCACAGAAATTGTTATAAATCATAATTGTTATAAATGCTAATAATATCACAGTCCCAAGACTTTCTTTGAGAAAAGTGGCATATAAACACTATGATTGATAGCCTTATTTCATGCCATAAGAAACAGAAATCTGGAGCAAGAGTTCTGAACTGCAAATATTACAGAAATCATTACAAATTACTGTTATAATAAATCATGATTAAGGTATTTCATAATTTCTTTCCCACAGATGGTAAATGCCGGCAGTCATGATAGCATCCATGTACTACTGTGAACACAAGGAGGGAAATAATGATCAGCCACATAACATCAGCTCATCCACCTGCTGAGCAGAGGAACTGCTTTATGTATGGTGTTTCTGGAAACTCGACCATGCACATGACAGCACTGTGCTGAATACAGCTCTGGTACTGCCTGGCTTTCCTCTCTTGGTCCAGCAAATGCTTTCCCAGAAAAAACATGGGCATAAAACGCACCAGAGTGGTCTCCACGGTTACGACAGCAAAAACTGTTATCACCCACATCAACCAGGAGGATGTCCACAGCTAACTAGCCCTACCTGGCATCTCTTCTCAGTCGCACGTGATACCCCTTTGGTCATAAAACAAAAATGTCCATTTTCCATGCTGTTTATTTTGTTGGTTGAAAAGGTCTGAAACCATGGGAGGACAGCGCTTTTAAAGTATGAAACTGAGAGTATGCATTCAAATTGTCCTCCAGCACACATTTCAAAATCAAGCAGCCTCTCAAAAATCTTGCATCATATCTACCAACCCCACACAGATGTAGTGAATGTCATAAAGCATCTAAAATGGCACTAGATGATGATGGCTGGGCATTAAATATCAACTTCTCTTTTTCCAAGAGAAAGCGTGTCTTCAAAACTGTGTTCTAAAAACTGAAAATACTGCATATGCATATTCTTGCTGCAATTTTTTTTTAAAAAAGGGGGCTAGCCAGTAAACTTTGTCTTTTAAAATAACAATGGTAAAATATAAATTGTCGCTTGTTTAATTAGCTTGGAGATACAGAAAAGAGAGAACCAACAGCTACAACACAAAGTTTACTTTTAGAAAATCATTCTGATTACTATCCCATTTTCAAATTCTGCAGTCTATTTTGTGACCAAAACTCAGTATTACGTTAAAAGTTGTAATGGAGCCTTTCAAAGCAAGAAACCATTTAAAAAATGAGCTCTTTAACCCATCTGACCTTGATAGTCTCATACCAAACTCTCATTTCCTCTCCCCTTCTACTTGTACTCTAATATGAGAAAACATGAACTGTAGTAAAATTAATTGATAAGTATTGAATATTTTCTTGACATGAACTGGAAAAGTATATGTAAGTACAAATATGTGATGTTTATTTTTTTTCTGAAACTAATTTAGACAAATACTAGGGCAGCGTAATCACGACTAAGCTCTACAGAGACTAAATCTTACATTATGAGCACATTTGCATGCTTGCCTTTTTCTTCTCTTAATTTGAATCAGATTTTCTTGTATCTCATCACATTCATGTTGCCCTGTTCAAAATAACTACAATTGAAACCTTAGTTGTTCTGGTGGTAGATATGTATCCCACCCCTCCACCATAAATAAATTTCAAAGAAAATCTTCCAACTTTTTTTTTAAAATGCAAGTGTAGTACTACATATATCTAAACACCCACACATATTTTTCCTTATTCCCTAGACTTTCCTCAAACCAGCTGGTTAGAAATGGTTTCCATTTAACTTTGGCATGCATTACACTAAGCAGAATTTATTACCTTACTCAGGGAGCCTAAAAAAAGTGGCGTCCTTTGAATATCCAGTAACATAGGACTCTGGAGACGTCTGGTGCCTCTCTCTTTCTCTCAAAAAATTTCCTTCCTTTCTTTGTCACATTTCTTACTTGTAGCATTCAAAAGTTTTCATCCAAAATGTTTCTTTCTTTGAATGTTGAAAAAGCTTTTTGAACCAGCCTGAAAGAATACAACATGCTATAACGGAAATGTCTGTGACTGTTCGTACCAGTACAGCACATGTACTGTTGCAATTTAAGGTTAAGCACCACAGTTTAATCCACTGGTGAGAACTCCCCTTTCTGAACAGCTCAGCGTCTTCCCTCCACCAAAGACTGAGTGAGAACCAGAAACTAGGCATTCCTCTCAGCATCTGAGTCCTTTGAGGAACTCAAATCCCAAAGGATCTTTTGGAGCAGTTCCAACACACATAATGAATCTGGTTCCTTGGAAAACTTAGTTGAAAACGTCTCTTCCTCTAGAAGACAGCTAGAAGAAGGAGTGGTTCTCTTTGCCATAACCCAGAAAGGATACCATCCACCCAACCTGTGTGGCCCTGATTCAATGCTGTGTCTGAAGGAGTTAAAATCTATGATTTTCAGGGCAGTGTCTTAACAGCAGTCTCTATTCTGCCCCATTTCAAACCCAAAAGCAGTTCAAAGTATTGGGAAGCAAGAGAATAGCAGAGAAAGGAACATTACAACATATAAATGGTCAGAAGAATCACTGGAGATGCAAAATCTGACTACTGTGCTCTGAGACTGACATGATTTTACTTTTAGCAGTCAGGTAAGTACGAGTCTTACTGAGTAGTGACATCACCTACTAGCTTTTAAAAAAGTCACTTGCAGTCCTACAAAGTTCTTTGAAAGAAATTATGTGAACCTGTATTTTCAAGAGAACATTATGCACAACAAAAGGCCCTGAGCTCTAAAGAATGGTGGGATTTCAGACGTCTTTTGGTTAAGTCTAGACATTTGCCTGCTTACCATGCTGGCTGTTTTGAATTCCATCCTGACACATCTCCCTGTACAGTGACAATGTAGAACATTCTCAGGAGACGTTTTATTATTCACATAACTTTTAGGCACCTAACTTCTTTCTTGGGATTAGTCTTAAATTGATCTTCTCTGACCTTTTTATGTGAATGATTTTATGCAAAATGAAAGCTAAGAATAATTCTGAAGGAACAATATTGCTTTTTGCCATTATATTTCAAGTATATTTTGTCATTATATTTGACAAGCAGTTAAAGCGACAAAATCCCAGCTCTTTCTAAAAACATGCACGTATGCTGTATCACAAGGCAACATAGCCCGGGCTGAACAGAGGTGGAATCACACTGCTGTCAGAGGTGATGAGCTGTGGACTAAATGAAACATCATCGAAGGACCTCAGTACTGAATCCTGTTCCTGCTCTATTCTCTACTGAAAAGGCACTGTGGGCAGGGGGAGCTCTGCCCCATTATTCACAAATATTGGTTTCTGAGCTTATGACACTCATTAAGGGTTTGAGAACATGGCCAACGTGACCTCCACAACCCTGTCAGATGTGCTTTATGCTGGTCACTCAAGAACCAATGGAGAGAATTTGAGTTACTGTCAAAGGCAGTGCAGGTTGGCAACAGATTTGTAATGGCAATTGCCTGAGCCTATATTGAGTATCGTTTAAGCCCAGTGCCTTTTTTAATCCTCTGAACCATGCCAGATCTCCAGCAATCCTATGATTAAAGAACTAATGCATTTAAATTAATACTTAATTTACAGTGCATTTTACCTGTAAAATGTTTATTGCAATACGGTAAAGACTTGCTTTGAGTATCTTACAGAGTTACCAGGAAGGATGCTATTGTTTTAGCAAGCAATTTGTGACATTGTGGTATTCCTGGTGAAATACCAACAGGATGATAATTTATTTTTCACTTAACTGTATTTCCCTATTTGCAAGTCTTTGTCTGCACCATGACCTTGTAACAGCCGTGGTTAACTGCTGCCTGTCTTCAGTCCAAGCAGTTCTTTGACGAATAAAAGCAAGTGTCTAATTTGTACCTGACTATTTATTAATCTGCTGTATTACTATGTCAAACATCTTCCTAAAGGTTGATACGTTAAATACACCACTCAGCCCCAGATTTCATCATATTTGTTATGTCTCCTTACAACAGCTTCTGACTTTTTTAAGCTAGATCATATTGTTTACTTTGTAATTGACCCCTTGCTGCAAGGTCAGAGTTGCCAGATAATTTATTGGTTCTTTCCTATTCTTTCATTAAACTGTATGAGGATTTGGCATCCTAGATTCCTATCTTCTAAGGGGCGCACTGGCTCTTTTCACTCAAAGGAGTCTTACTGCCAAATTGGGAAAACACAATGGTAAACCCAAAGTCAGGAGGGTTGTACTGGCAAGGCAGTAAAAAACTAACAGCATTAAAGCTTCAAGAAAGAAGACCTGAAGTATTGATTCAGGCAAGCATGCCAAATTTTGAGTTCTTACTCTTCAATCAGAATTGTGTAGGTATAGATGGCACATACCCAGAGGTACTGACTTTTGAAGGATCAGAGTAAGCAAACACAGCTCTAAGCCTGACATCCAAACACTCCGTAGAGTACTTACAGTTTATGAGGGTTACACAAAATATGCTGCTTCTACTGAGCTCCATTTTTCAAATAATTTCTAGGTTCAGAAGGCTGAACTTTTTAATATAAGCACTAGACACTCATCCAGTGATCCTAGCTAGAAAGCCAGAATTGCGCATAATAGAGTGTGTTATTTAAAAATATAATTTTGAGACACTCTAAATAATGAACAGATTACATTTTCTTAAAAACAGTTTCAGCCTTTATTTGTTCCCTGCTCATTTGCATTTTTTCCTTGGTTTTTCTCATTTTTTTAGTTTCTGTTTGGAACTCAACCCTTTGGTATGATATATAATCTCACAATACATCACTGTTTTTCATTCACAGTAATTTTCAGTGATACATAATGTTAATTTTAAATCTTTTTTGAAAAAAATTAAAGAAGTTATAACATTGACCTAGTGAGAATTCTTAATGTGCTTTTTTTCAGCAGGAAAGTAAAACTTAGCTTTCGTGGCAGATCAAATAGATGATCAAAGAGAAGTTCTGGAAAGATTCAGCCTTTCTGTGATGGTAAAGAAAAGATATGCATCATACAATTAGGAATAATTTGGCAGAGTTTCAAGACACTATGAGACTTCTGATAAACATAGTAACAGTCTCTTTTACTGGATTTTTCAAATAATTTAAATAAAATCAACAATAAACTGCCAATGCTGTCCCCACCTGAAATAACTATTAGGTATGTTAAAATGATAGGTTACGGATTAAAATGACATTTCAGATCAAAATATGTTCTCAGTTACCTCTGAGTTAACACTGAGTAATTTATTTAACTCGGTGGAGACATTCTAATGAGAGGAGCTATAAAGTGGTTTCACAAGATAGTTGCATGCATTGTAAAATAGTGTGAGACTTCCCATGCTGCATATCAAGTATCAGCATCTCTACCTCAGCATCACAGTGGGGGAGAGAGGTGAGCAAAAGGCTGTCTACATAAAAGGGAAAATAGGTATAAAATCACATTGCAAACTGGAAGCTCAGGGGTTCAACTAATTAATGTAACAAATTCCCTATGAGAAAGTGTTTCTCTCTTCTTTGGGATATATTTAAATATCATATATATACACACACACACACATATATAAAAAAAATTGCTAAGGCAAAAATTGTTCCGCTTCCATCCCAATTATTCTGTGGAGGCTGAGTATGTTTGTGGTACAGAGCAGCCTAGGAGACACAATCAGGGAGCGGAATCAGGGCCTCATTGTGCTAAACAACCAACAGACAATCAAGCTGACAATCGAGAGACGACTATTTGCATTTGAAAAAGAGTGAAATGCATTTGCTACACTGAAGTCTTAATCCTTCTCCTGCTAATCCTGCAGGTAGCTTAATTCAAGTCAATGGGATCACTTGCTTGAGTAAAACAAGCAGGATTTGGTTCCTCCTCAGTGCTATGCATTAATTAAAATAAGGGGCAGAGAGCACTACAGCAGTCATACAACAGGCTTGCCTTCAAGTCCTTTGTGTCTGCCTGAGAGGAAGAGGGACACTCAGAACTGCTGTTTTTCCTTTCAAAGGACAGATTGTGCACGCTGTTCTTTTTACATTTCAGTCTTTCATCGGGGGACAATAAAAGGTACTGCACTTTCCTCTGTAAGGCTTGTTTGCACAGGAAAATTCACTAGGGCATTTATAGTAGCGTATAATCAGACCAGTGTAACAACCCACTGCTAATACTGTTATGCCAGAATAGTTACACCATAATTTTCTCCATTTTAGAGAGCACTTTTGTTCTGAAAGTATGATCATATGGCAGGTGGCTGCACTGCTACGCCTACAGAAGTCCTCAGTGCCCCGGATTATGTCCTATGTAGTTTAAGTGTCCTTCTGCATACTGTCTGGTGCTCTCATTGAAGAAATACTCAATTTTATGTTTACACAAAAAGCTCCAACAACCTCCACAAGATCTCCTCTAGATGGGCTTATCACCAGCATCCACAATGCCTCCTGTCTATATAGTTCAGGCATTAATTCCCATCCAACAGGGAATTTAGAGTTGCATATGCCCACCATATAATCTGGGCAATTATACGGTCAGCCTTGACCTCTCTCCACTGTGATGCTTGTTAGCCCTTTGCTCCCTTATCTCCAAAGCCACCGCTTCCCTTCTAGCTAAGGACCAGAACCAGCTCAAACCTTTTTGGCAGTGCAGACAATTTTTGTGGAGAAGTAGGTTTCTAGGAAGCTGGTGGACTCCCACAGAGGTAAGAGAGGGTGGGGAAAGATCTGTAGGGCTCTAAGGAAACTACAGGGCCAATAGATACCAAGAAAAAAAGGGGTTTGAGATGCCTTGAAAAGGCAGGACTCCCTCATTCCTCTCCAAAGCCACTGCTGCCTTTCAGACCTTTCTCATTCTTGTGGTGATTTGGACAACCATTTTGCTTACTGCTTTTCACCCTCCAGAGTTTCTCAAATTCTAAGAAAAGAGCACAAGAGGCAAGGCTACCCCCATGACAAAGGAAAGGAGGTAAAGAACAGCAAAGGTAGAGCTATGCCATATAGCGGTAGATGGTCCTTTACACATTTCCTCCTCAGGAGGAACAAAAGACTGTATGGGCAGAGACACACTTTTTGAGGCTAAAACAGCTTCATCAGGAGCTTGGGAACAAGTAAAACAGTCCATCTTGCCTTAAAACAGCTGCAGGAAAACATATAAGAGAGGCAGACCCAGAACCTACTTCAAACCAGAGGACAGGAATTCCAAATGAAACAGTTAAGAAAAAGAAAAGGGAAAAAAAAGAAGAAGAAAAAAAAATAAAGCAGCACCTTGTCTGACACTTATTTAATTTGCCTACTCAGTCATTTTCCCCATATTACTTATTTTCCACTTGATCTGCAAGGCCAACAAAATATCTCCAAGACAAGCTTCACACATATCATCCCCATAACTCTCCCCTCTACCAGCTGCTTTTAATTGTCAGGTTGGGCACAGGTGGAAGAGGAAATTAGAACCATTATTAACCATTGCTACACTGTTTCCCTATCAGACACATATATCTCATCATATAAGCCTACATGTAAATTTTTTCATTAATTTTCAATGTTGTAGTAACTAGGTTAAAAACAGTAAGACGGCACACCCAATGCTGATTTCCAATGTGATGTCCCAGCCCTGTAATTCTAACAAAAGGTAGGGTGAGGTATATAACGAGTTTGTTTAAGTTCTCCTTAAACAGGAGAGGAAATAAAAATGGCCATTTTTTGTCTTTCCTTTTCTGTGTAAACAACAGAGCAAATGTTCTTATAACCTAAATGGGAATCCAAAATGAGTGCAGTATCATAGCAACAGACAGAGGTTTGTATCAATATTTGAATGATTATGAACATCCCTGTTAAATGCCTAGTATATTGATATTGCATAAGGAAAACCTAGTAAATTAGTGCTATAAAAATAAGCTGTCAAAACTGAGGATCTTAGATTCCTTATTGTTGGTATTTATTTAGCACTGCAAGAGTGAATTCTGATTCCCAGGCATCGTTTTTAATTGCAGAAGACAGATCACAAGAAAAGGAGTGGTAAGTTCTGCCACACTGGGAGCAAAAAACCCCGGATGTTTTTGGAAAGAACTGTGCGCTTCACAATTTTCAAATCAATGTGCAAATTAACCTTTTTCAGAAATCAGTTTTCATGTTTCCTTTACAAAACGGACAAATTGTCAACAAGGCTGTAACAAGAAAACCTTGTTTTATTGAAGTTAATGGCAAAAATACCATCTTCTGTAGAATTTAGCTTGTACTGCTCCAGAACAGGGGTTCTGTGGTAGGCTGGACTGGATTTTCTTTTTAGATTATTTCTTGCACCAGGTTAGTTAGGTCTGTTGTGCCTAAGTTCTTAAAAATTGTGTGTTGTAACCAAGCAACATGACTAACATTTTGAAAACGCCGAACTAGCTTCCTGCACCAGGGCTAGATTCACAGAAAAATGTGCTGTTACGATACGTGCCTTGCAAGGACATTGCTGCCTAGGGAAATCCTTCCGTAGCACCATGGGATGAGAGTACCATGAGCACCAGCAGAGGTATTTATGTGTGTATGTTTGTGTCTGCATGTACGTGTGCGTGTGTGTGTGTGGAATTAGGGGTTATGAATGGGGAGCATAACACTCCAGTGAGCCAAATACAGAGCTACTGGAGCCGGTCAGTAAGAAATATAGGGGGAAAGGCATCTTAAAGAAGACAGTAATTTAACCCTGGGTTACATGAAGTACTTTCATTAAACTAGTATCCAAGGTAATTAATGTAATTGGCCTGTAATGACAAGGCTTCATTCGTGTGCTGGCTGCCATTCCCTGACACTCTTTAATTGTTTTATTCAAGGTAGAAAAGATTCAGCAGGAAGGACTGAGGGTGTTCCCTCTCTCCAGAACAGCCTTCTTACTGTCCAAAAAATGGAAATGGTTTTGAGGAACATGGAGAATGCAGCCAAAATCACCTAACACGGCTTCATTACCCTCCAGATATATTTTAAGAAACAGGAATGCCTTTTGAGACATGCTTTTAATTTGTAGCAATTGGTAAATGCTTGCTGGTGATGAATTCTGACTGGAGAGAGGCACCCACTCCAGCTGTGACCCAGCCTCTCCTTGTCTGGCTAGAAGAACAGCCAAACTAGGGTATCCCCCAGCCTCTCCTTGTCTGGCTAGAAGAACAGCCAAACTAGGGTATCACTCTCCTCCTTCAATGAGTAGTTTGGAGGAAGAAAAAGCATCCCCATTCTTTTGCCTCAATGACATCATCATTTTTTCCTAAAACTCCATGAAGACTGGTACTCTGACCACATCGTACTAATTAGAGCTTGACAGCATGCCCATGCTGAGCCCATGAGCGCTTGTGTAGGAAGGGAACATACCACAACACTTCATCCCATTTTGGGGCTGAGTCCCAGTCTCTAAGTTCTAGTCTCTCTGAATATGTCTGTTTTGTGACGTACCAATTGCTGGGGCTTTGGAGATTTATTGCTGGCCTTGGGGCCAAATGGCACAGGCTGGCTGAGATCCATGCTGCTTATGGTTAGCTCTCTCTATGGCAAAATGGTTTTGGCTAAAGCCATTAAAAATAGAGGCAGGGAGTAGGCACCGCTTAGGCAGTGCGGACAACCGGGGTCTGGTGGTTAGCAGCATGGCTTCAACAGGATTTTAGTTCTTCAGTCTTTTTAAAATATGGTATTCAGGCTTCTAAAGGGCTTTGAAAATTGTATAACTTCGCCTATCAGACCAAAGGGTTTAAATAAGGCTTTACAGTTCTGATTTTTTAGAGCTACAGTGTTTTGATCTGTTTCTAAACTAAAACGTATTGATTTTTCTAATGATGTGGGCCTAAGTCATCTAATATGCTCCTCTATAGAAGCTCTGACAAATACAGAGAAAACCTAGAAAAAAATAATAGAAAGATTAAATAGGATATGCACAGAATGTCTAATTTCGCTACAAGCTGGGCTAATTAACTCTAATTCCTTTTAATGAAGGGGATGATAAATAAAACAATATTCAAGCTCTTGTGTCTTATCCTCTCTTTTCGTTAATGCTGGTATTACTCTATTGTCTTTCTCCCCTGATTTCCGTAGGTGTAAGAGAAGAATCAGGCCCTTTCATTTTAAGGAGGAAATCCTTGAAATCAGAACTCTTCTCTGGCATTGCAAACCAGCACGGTACAGGAAAGACAACAGCTTCCCTGAACTGGTTTCTGGAGGTACCTGAGGGTGTTCTCTCACTCAGAAGCAGCTTGTCTGCACTACAACGTCACTTCTTTTGGAAAAATGGACATGTTCGTTTTCACTGAACATGAAAACTTGACATGTTTTAGTCAAGTCTTTTTTTTTTTCCTGTAACCACCGCCTCCCTCCAAATTGCTATTGTAGAGGTAGCTTTTTCTTCAAATTAAAATGAGAGTTTCAGAGTGCCCTTCTATTGTGTAATAGTAATGGAATATGGCCTGTAGTCCTTTGTCATTGAAAAATATATGCTTTCAGTTGAAAAAGATGCATTTTTCTTACCCTCGGTCTCTCTTCCCAGACACTTTGAAGTCTGAGAAATGATGCAGCAGATGCTGAGCTGAAAACTAGAAGATATATAACGATTTAAGTGTCAGCTGCCTAGTATTTACTGTTCTTTTAGTTCACTATGATAGCAGACTGCAGCTGTGCAAATTAAAAATGAAATCTTAAAAAGGTCATATTTTTCATTACATCTTTTTTCCTGCTAGGTTTGTTTATTTTCAAAATGATATATTCTTTGTCCATTAAAATCTCTATATATTTTATTATATTTTTTACATGTTAATTTTCTTGTTGCCAGTGGCAACTACAAAAGGAGTAAACACAAACAGCCAGTGTATTCCATGCTTGTTTTCTAGTTGTTACTGTGTCATGGGCAATCTTAAAAGCTCCACTTGGAAGGATTAACTTGTCATCATAATTTTCCTCTGTTAAATTACGAGATTATTGGTTCTGTTTGTGACAGCCTTAATGGACCCCAAGAAGACATTTGGGCCAATTGGCTATATTAACGATTGTGTCCACGTGGGAATTTTGGAACGAGGTGGGTTTTTATAGCTGACAACATCACCTATATACCAATCCAGTGATCACCTGTGCTGTTAGCTGTTGGCCATTAGCTATTGCTTAGGCACGTTTTAAAAATAAAAATCTTGGACACCATTAGTACCTGAGATTTCTCAAAACTTGCCCTTCCTTGTAAGAAGTCATATATAAAGGAGTCAGAATAAATATTTTGGCTGGACTACAGCTAAACTGTCTGTATATTGTATAAGGGTAACTTCCCATATCATTATGCACTTTGCTGTTTACATTTTCTAATCTGTTCACCTAAAACTGCTAGAATCCATACACCAATTTACCTTCAGTGCCATGACTCAATCCTATAGCTCAAAAGAGAGAGTCCTAGGAATGATCATAGAATCATAGAATGGTTTAGGCTGGAAGGGACCTTGAAGATCATCGAGTTCCAACCCCCCTGCCATGGGCAGAGACATCTCTTGCTAGACCAGGTTGCTCAAAGACCCATCCAGCCTGGCCTTGAACACCTCCAGGGATGGGGCATCCACAACTTCTCTGGGCAACCTGTTCCAGTGTCTTACCACCCTCAGAGTGAATAATTTCTTCCTAATGTTTAATCTAAATCTCCCCTCTTCCAGTTTAAAGCCATTCCCCCTCGTCCTATCACTATATGCCCTTGTCCTTCCCCAGCTCTCCTGTAGGCCCCCTTTAGGTACTGGAAGGCCACTATAAGGTCTCCCCAGAGCCTTCTCTTCTCCAGGCTGAACAATCCCAAGTCTCTCAGCCTCTCCTCATAGGAGAGGTGCTCCAGCCCTCTGATCATCTTTGTGGCCCTCCTCTGGACCTGCTCCAACAGGTCCGTGTCTTTCCTATGTTGGGGGCTCCAGAGTTGGACGCAGATGATGATGGATTATAAAGCTGAAAATTCATAAGCATTCACCAAAAAAAATCTTTGTAGCTGTTGCACTTGCTGCTTTCCTGTTTTAGATTATGTTTTAGGGTACAATCTAACCTGGATGCAATACAGACAGACCGTTTTTCCTTCTCAATCCACCTTTTCAAATTTTAGGTACAAACTCCACTCCAGAAATGAGCAGCCCAACAATATTTTTTGCTAATATCAACAAAGACAATGCCTGAAGTGGTTACAGATAAATGAGGGAGCTTTGGAGAGATTACTAAATTACGTACAAATTATAATCTGTGAAAAGGACTGAAAATATTGAAGGGGTGAATACTCAGACTAAGGAACCAGTGATCTCTAAAACAAAAGGTGCAGCTCCAATTCTATTGTAAATACTTGAAATTCACCATGATTTTTCTGTAGGCTACAGAGAAGGCTTAGGTTTCAGTCTGTTACTTTGTAGATAAAAATCACCCTTCCATGTATAAATAATCAAATATTCTAAGAAAGGTGAAATGTTTCATAATATTTTGGTGCTCTCTTGAGACACTCTCACATCCTCCAAGTGCAGGCTGATTTTTCCCTCCTTTTTTCTACCCACCACCCAATACTATGATGTTCTATCCATTGGTTGGTTAACAGATTCTGTTGTTGTGCTGCTGTGATGGTTAATCGCTTGTAGTCAAGGATACAAATATCACAGTGGAGCTGGATGAGTTAAATTTAACGGGTGTGTAACTGACAGGCATGTACAGGCTAAGCACTTTTTATTGCGTACTTCTCAGTGCCACTCAGCTCACAATGTGCTCCACTAATATTGGCAAGGAAATATGTCATGTGCCAGGGAATGAGTAATAGAGATTTGTGTGAATTATGGATGCCAGAGAATGTCTAATTATAGCTCATGAAGGACCAAACAATAGGGGTAAAAAACAACTGAAACATTCCCTCAAACCAAAGGTGAATTAATGAGTCTTGGAGAGAATTGATGATATTAATAGTCACTGAGATTCCTATGTGGCCAAGAACCCATGGGTAAAGGACTGGCCTAGATCTGTGGAAAAGAGGGTCTGGTCATAACAAAGTGCAGAATGAAATGAACTTCACTTGTGCAAAAGGGATTCTAGCATCTTAAATATAAAACTGGGTGTTCAGCTAGGTTGGAAGCGGGGAAGGAGCAGCTTTTCCCTAACTAAAAAAAAATATCTGACTTGTACTTCCAACATACAAAATAAAGCAGCAGATGGAGTTGCTAGGAGACAGAAGGCAAAGAACAAGAGCATGAATGTGCTCTAGTGTCTCTACACAACAGCAAAGAGTACATGAAACAAGCCAGAGCTACAGATCTCATCAGCTATTACTATTACAAGTGATGAAATTTAGTCTTCGTGCTAACCAGGTTAATGGTAAACCAGAATAATTTTAATAAGAGGATCTATGAGAATTATATTATGTGATATTTAATGCTACTCTGTGGGTGATCTTTGTAACCATAGAATTACAATATAAGGACCTCAGAGGTCTCTAGTCCAACCTCCTGCTCAAAGCATTGCCAGCTCTGAGGTCAGACCAGGATGCTCAGGACTTTATCCAGTCATCTCCTTCATGAATGGAGATGGCACAGCCTCTCTGGACAATCTGCTTCACTGTCTGACTGCCCTCATGGGGTGGAAATGTTTTCCTCATATTCTGCCTGAACCACTCTTGTTTCAATTTATGTCTGCTGCCTCTCATCCTTCCACCATGCATTGCTGTGAAACACCTGGCTCCATTTGGCTGCTGCCATAAAAGATAATAAAGAATATTTCTATAAATACATTAACAACAAAAAGAGGGCTAAGGAGAATCTCTGTTCTTTATTGGATGCAGGGGCAAACATAGTGCAAAGGCTGAGGTACTTAATGCCTTCTTTGCCTCAGTAATAGTAAGACCAGTTGTTCTCTGGGCACTCAGCCTCCTGTGCCGGAAGACAGGGATGGGGAGCAGCATGAATTGCCCATAATCCAAGGGGAAATGGTGAGTGACCTGCTACACCACTTAGATGCAGAGAAGTCTATGGGCCAGATGGGATCCACCCAAGGGTACTGAGGGAGCTGGTGAAAGTGCTCACCAAGCCACTTGCCATCACTTATCAGCAGTCTTGGCTAACTGGGGAGGTCCCAGTTGACTGGAGGTTTGCAAATGTGACACCCATCTACAAAAAGAGCTGGAAGGAGGATCTGGGGAGCTACAGGCCTGTCAGTCTGACCTCGGTGACAGGGAAGGTTGTGGAACAGATTATCTTTAGTGCCATCACGCGGCACATACAGGATAACCCAGTGATCAAGCCTAGTCAGCATGGGTTTATGAAAGGCAGGTCTTGCTTGACTAATCTGATCTCCTTCTGTGACAAGATGACCCACTTAAAGGATGAGGGAAAGGCTGCAGATGTTGTTTACTTGGACATTAGTAAAGCCTTTTACACAATTTCCTACAGCATTCTCCTGGAGAAACGGGCTGCTCATGGCTTGGACAAGTATACCCTTCACTAGATAAAAAACTGGCTGGATGGCCAGGCCCAAAGAGTTGTGGTGAATGGAGTTAAATCCACTTGGCAGCTAGTCACAAGTGGTGTTCCCCAGGGCTCAGTACTGTGGCCAGTTCTCTTTAATATCTTTATCAACGTCCTGGACGAGGGGATCAAGTGCACCCTCAATAAGTTTGCAGATGACACCAAGCTGGGCGGGAGTGTTGATCTGCTTGAGGGTAGGATGTCCCTACAGAGGGATCTGGACAGGTTAGATCAATGGGCCGAGGCCAACTGT
Organism: Pluvialis apricaria; assembly: GCA_017639485.1. NCBI lineage: Eukaryota > Metazoa > Chordata > Aves > Charadriiformes > Charadriidae > Pluvialis > Pluvialis apricaria. The sequence continues at coordinate 48,168,383 of CM030007.1, forward strand.
GCGAAGTTCAACAAGGCCAAGTGTAGGGTCCTGCACTTGGGTCATAACAACTCCATGCAGCACTATGGGCTTGGGAAAGAATGGCTGGAACGATGCCCGGCAGAAAAGGGTCTGGGGGTAGCGGTCAACAGCCAGCTGAATATGAGCCAGCAGTGTGCCCAGGTGGCCAAGAAGGCCAACAGCATCTGGGCCTGTACCAGAAATAGTGTAGCCAGCAGGACTAGGCAAGTGATTGTCCCCCTGTGCTTGGCACTGGTGAGGCTGCACCTTGAATACTGTGTTCATTTTTGAGCCCCTCACCATGAGAAAGGCATGGAGGTGCTGGAGCATGCAACAAAGCTGTTGAAGAGTCTAGAGCACAAGTCTTATGAGGAGCAGCTGAGGGAACTGGGCTTGTTGACCTTATTGCTCTCTCCACCTGAAAGGAGGTTGTAGCAAGGTGGGTGTTGGTCTCTTCTCCCAAGTAACAAGTGATAGGACAAGAGGAAACAGACTCAAGTTGCGCCAGAGTAGGTTTAGATTAGATATTTGGAAAAATTTCTTCACCAAAAGGGTTGTCAAGTATTGGAACAGACTGCGCAGGGAAGTGGTTGAATCACCATCCCTGGAGGTATTTAAAAGATGTATAGATGTGGTGCTTACAGACACGGTTTAGTGGTGGACTTGGCTTTGTTAGGTTTACAGCTGAACTCGGTGGTCTTAAAGGTCCTTTCCAACCTAAATGATTCTATGGTTCTATAATTCTATGATCTTCTTGCTGAAATCCCTGTAGGTACTGCAGACTGCTGTTCCCCCAGAACCATCTCTTCTCCTGTCTGAACAAGCCCCTGTCCCTCAGCCTCTCTTCATGGGGCAAGTGGTCCAGCCCCAACAATCCTGGTGGCCCTCACTGAACTTATCTCAGTTTATTGATGCCTCCTGTACTGAGGGCCCAAGACTGGGTGCAATATTATTCACGTGGTCTAATAAATGCTGCCTGTGCTCCTGATAATACAGATCCACGTGCTGTTGGCCATCTTTACCATCTTTTGCCAAGGTGCACTGCTGGATCATGTGTAGCTCACAGCTATAACACTAGTGCCTAGTTTTGAACCCACCAATACAGAAGGTCATCAATAGCTTGCTATCACTCCAGGGCTTTTACATTTTATTACAGTTGGCTAAATGATGTAAGAGAAAGGAGATGGTGGAAGGTGGAAAGAATAGCACGGTCATGTGCAGTACTGATGAAATGTCAAGTGAAATTAAAGCCGGGCTGGGAAGTTGTCTTGGGAAAGATTAAATGAATGAGAAATGAGAGATGTTTCAGTAGACTTTCACTATTGCACACTAGGAATAAGAAAGATTTAGTAACATAATAATTTTCTTGTGGGAGAATCTCAGGTAATTTGGCCACCACCGGATAACAAAGTGTCATAGATGGGGTCTGTAAGATACATTAGAAAACAGTTTTAGAACATAGATATTAAAATATCCATTGAATGCTTAAGATCTTAATCTGCTTCTTTATGATAGTGCTGAGTGAAAAAAAGAAAAAAATTGTATCCAGCTATAGCAAATATTTATATTTAATAAAACAAGAAGAAAAGAGTTTAACAACTGTAATATTAGAAAGCCATTTAATTTTGACAGAGACGTGTGCAGAACAAAGAAATTTGGTGAACAATATGTAAGTCAGGGACTCAATTTGTTCTATGAGTGGAAAAAATACTGTCAAGGAAAAAAAAACCCCACAATTCCTCTGGAAGACAACACAAGGCACGTGATCGGAAGGGTTCTTCATTAAATCCAAGATCTGGGTCTACAATGTAAAATAGCAAGGACAACCAAAAAAGTTTGGAGAGAGCTGCTTAGAGTTTTGAGGCAGAGGCAAGGGCTGTCTCAAAGCCTCCAAGTAAACCCCCAAATTTACAAATATTGTAAAAGCAGGAAGGGCTTATAAATTTGGGTTAAATTAAAAGGCCAAAAGGGTAAGCTACCTCATTAATAAAATCAGAAAAGATTACTTTTCGGTAATCAGAAAAGATTACATTTGGTAATGTAAGACATTTTAAAAATAATTTCAATTACTTCTGGTTTAACCTCCACTACTAATGGAACTAGTATATAGAAAAAGATTATGCAGATAAAAGAAAGTAAAAGAGAAGTATTGCACACAGTGAGTTTATATTATACTAATGATTCAAGAAAAGGTTTGCTGGAAAAAAATTACTGGGTGAAAGGAAAAAAGATAAAGGTGAAGGAGAGAAAATGGCATAGTTCTTATATGGATTTTAATAAACAATTTGAATAATTATCCATTATTATTTAAAATTTTTTCCAAATGCAATTTGCTATAAATTCTGTCACATAGGTTGAAATTATCTCAGAAAAACTACAAACAGTACCAGTTTTGGGCAATGTATTGAATTTAGATGATATCTTTTAGTCTTCTGTAGAGTTCAGTGTTATCATCTAAACATTAATGATCTAAAAAAATCCACCTTCGAACAATGTCATTTGCTTATGAGATAGGGTATTGTAGATAACCACAGAGTTGACATAAAGAGGAGCAAAATACATTTGGTAATAAGAGCAGATAAAAATAACAAAATTGTTTTCAGATCTTAGAAAATGCAGGTAATAAGGCATTTGGAGAAAACCCCAAAAGCATAGAAAAATAGAAACAGTCATTGGGGTGAAAGTGGACAATGAATTAGGGAGGAGTCACCAAACAAGAAGTAGGCTGTGCAGTGCAGGAATTTGTACACAGCATGAAGCCCTGGGGCAAGGCTGGTTAACCAAACCTGATCTACAGCATTCAGCACAGGCCATCTCAGCAATTAAAGTAAAAACAAAACCAAAAAAAGGAAAAAAGCAAGCAAGCAAGCAGGACATTCAGTGCACGACCAGATGATACTAGTTCTCAAGCTAAGACTTAGGCGGAAATGAGCTTCAAATAAGCTTTGGTAGTTGGCATCGCCAGACTTCTCTCAGTTGCAGGTTCTCTGGAGTTGGCTTGTGCACAACCTCTGTCTGTAAGGATCCAGCGGGGAAGGGATGACTGTGTCTGTGCTGGTAACCACCACCTGCTCCAGGGATGGATTCCCAGTTACCCAACCAGTGAATTGTGTCCTACAACTTGCTGCGCTCTCCCTTGAGCAGCCTGGGCTTACCTGTAGCACTTGGAAGTCACGGGTGCAGCAGCTATCCCTTGCAGCCACTTACAGGCATCTCTAACACTAGCGTAGTTATGCGTGATGCCAAGGATGTGTTTGCATAAGGAGTTATGTGTTATGACAGCTCACCGCCTGGTAGAATGGTGTTTGAAGGCTAGGCCAGGTGGAGGTGGTGAGAGCTGGCTTGCTTCCACCCATAATGCTTATTGGAGCAGGCCCTGAGACGGTTTTAATGTTGAGTCAGTTCCAGGTTTTTGCTGGGTGGATACCAAGTTGTTCCACCCCGTGAAGGAGTCAGCATGTACACATGGGCAACAGGAGCATGCCCAACTGACAGCTCAGATGTACCCAGAACTCGTGTTTGCCAGGTACTTTAACTCACTTTTACCACCTGGAAAGCCTTCAAAGTGAAAATAGGCACATTTCATCTAGGAAAGCAAGTGTTCACAGTCTTCATTGCAATACTGGAAACTTTCTTTTTGCTAGTTTTCAGGTCTCCTCTTCCAAAGGATCATAAATATTTACAATGTTTTCCCATGCGCCTACGGAATGTAAATATGCATACATGAAACTTGCAAAGAAATCATTTAATAAGATTCAGACCTAGAACAGGCCTATTTAATATCAGTATAAAAATAAATAGCTGTCAATATTCCTTATCTTATTATCCAATAACACTATATCTATGCTTTAAAAGGCAGAATTTCTAGGATTAAATTAGATAAGGAAAAATGAACCCAGTAGCAAGAACACTTTGTAGTGTCAGCATGCATTGTGTCTCGGACAAGTTCCCCAAGTGCTCACCAGAAGGTTCATCAAGGTAAAGGTGAGGGGCGGAACAAGGCTGTGCACCTGTTTTATGCCTCTGCTGGAGGAAATCTAGGAGGGAGCAGAGAACAGAGGATGGACTAAAAACATACCTCTGTGCACTGTGCTTTGAGAGTTCCTCGGTGCCTGTGTACCTAGATGACTGAGATGTTGTAGGTTTTACCTGACTTTCCTAAGGGTAATGGTGGTTCTGCATTGAGCAAGCATTTAAAGCAAGACCGACAAGACTAACTGATACGTAGTGTAGATGCTGGAATCACAAGTCTCAACACTACTGCCATGAAATAATTAAAAAAAAAGTCGGCACAAAGCCTTTCATGTCACTGTGGTCTTACTCATATTGCCATACGTTTCAGCAACCTCACTAATTCCCCTGATTACATTTCTGAAATTCTCACTAGCTCCATTGTGGGATACCTGACAACTTATTTAGGCTTCCTTGTCATTCTGAACTTTAAAAGTCAATTGCTCTTCAGGAATGTCATTTAATTTGTTGGCTTAGGTCAGCTGACTGGTCAGAGTTCACATCTTTGAACGTGTCCTTACAATTAATTTTTATAAGATGATGCCTTGCTGATTACCTCTATTTTTTCCAAAACTTGGACTAAAATGTAGCGCTCTGTTAGCAAGGTGATAACTTTCAGAATCTTCAATTCAAAACTGGCAATACATCAAGAACAAGATGACAATTCATATAACGGGGAAAAAATAATTAAGAAACTATTTTCAAAGAAAGTCCTCTTCCCAGCCATAAGAATTTAAAGAACAATGAAAAATGAGGTAAGTTAGCAGTATATTTCTGTAACCTTTCTTGCAACAATTCACTTTTTAATTTCACATGATCAGTGAAATTTTTTATTTGTTCATTCTTTGTCTTTCAGCTCAAGAATATAATAATGAAAAATAAATCAATGCATTTTTTAAAAGCACATGGTAGCTTGTAAGCAGAAGAATGGGTCTCGCGTCTATGTATGTATGTAAATTATTATATTTTAAATAAGCAAAAGAACAAAACCATGGTTCTTCCAACAGCTTGAAATGTTTGTTCATGTACCAGGCAAGGAAATACAAAAAATTCTGCAGTGTTATAGAATCGAGTGATACAATCCAGCAGAGGACTAGATCTGACAAAAACTAAGGCATTTATTCATGCCGTTGCCCTTTGGCCTCTTGCAAGTGCCTAAATTAGGAACCAAGTGCTGTCAGCAACCTACGTAGTCAGCAGTGGGAGATAAGTTAGCATGCCCTGCAGTCCCATATCCCTGATTGGCCAGATAGGGGAGAGATGGTGGAGCACGTGGTTCCCTTCTGGCTTCTGAACCTGTATCTCATTCATCTGGAAACCAAGGCAGACAGTTGCTTGGGTGTCTTGCTTGTCTTAGAGCTGGGGTGTGTGAGGTTGGGCATGCACCTAAGTCTGGGAATTCTAATGGATTCCCAGGGGCACCTCCAGATAGTAATTCAGCTTTGAGACACTCAAAAGAGCTGAGTCCCTTAATAGACTACCAAAACTCAGGCACATCAGTAAATGCCTAGAGATGTAGGGTGAATCCGGGTCTTGGAAACTCTTTCATGCAGATAGAAAAATACCTGAATTTCAGGCATGCTGCTGGATTTATTGTTACGTGCGTAGTCTGTCTAAACAGTGAAATGCCTTGCTATAGGATCCAGAGTAGTCAGTGTTGTGAGCCGGGAACAGACAGAAGAGACACTGTTGGTGTAGAAGTATGCCTGAAGTCCTTCCATGTGGGTTATATGCTCTCTCAGGAATAAGTATCTCTACCTACTTGTGATCCACCACTAAGATTCATCTCCTGAAGACAGAGGTTTTTCCTTCAGAGTGGACACACTCTTTCATTTTAAAGGTTGAAATCATAACATGGAGCGGTTCCCCTTGCTTTTTTATCATTTCAGGAAATGCCCAAGCACTTAGAAACTGAGATTCAGATCCCTCCTCTGCTTTAGGTCTGAGGGAGTCAGAGGTCAAACCCACCTTCTCTACCTCCTAGATAAATCCTTCCCCCTGTTTTTGGAGCTGTGCCACTGTGCAATGCTACCAGTTGTTCATTTCTCCACATGACTTGTAGCCCAATGGCTAGGTTACCTTCTCAGAGATGCGAGATGTGGATTTGAGCCTCCATCGGGCTCAGGAGGGAGGTGGAACTATGTCCCAGGTCCTGGTGAGTGCCCTAATTTTTATATGATTTGACACACAGTGGGTAACTCCATCGTCATCTTTGCCCTTGGAGGGTACATGAAGAAAAATTACAGGGTTCAATTGCTGTTTTAATGGAGTCTCATTTTATTGCACTCAGTCTTATTCTCAGAACAAGTACTGTACTGGGACCTTGTGGGGGTGAGGCAGGCAAAAGGTATCAAATTATAGTTGGTATGACACCTGGGATACATATGGAAAGTCAACCCTTATAAAGGACGTTAAAGCCAAACAAGAAGCACACAGGCAAGTCTACATGACTTTGATCTCTCCCTGTCCTTATCTTGTCCCACAAACCTTTTGTTATATTTTCTCTTCCCTGTGCAGCTGAGGAGGGCGAGTGATAGAGCGTCTTGGTGGGCACCTGACGTGCAGCCAGGGTCAACCCACCACAGTCAAGCAGATTTGCTGTTGCAGTTTTGCATCCGGAGGCTCACACTCTGTCAGAATACTGCTTCCACCCCAGCCCCTTTTAGGTAGAAAGAAAACTGGTTAATTCTGAAGGATGTCTCTCTGTTCATCTTTCGCTTCACATATGTGTCACTGGGGTATCTGTGGTACTTGGCACTTTGTAGTCTGCCGTCATTCCACACCTTGGCTTCCTGTGGTATGAAATCATTAGTTGATTCAGACTTGTCAGGATTAGCTCTGCTCCGGGGTGCAGTGGGAAGGTGTCCCTGTAGAGCCGAGTTCAAAAGCAGTGCTGCCACCAAGACAGCAGGTGGCACATCAAGTGGCACTGGCAAATCAGGACACAGATTTTTCTCTCCTCTGACCCTCTTACACCCACATTCAAGATATCTCTATCAGATTGATAATTTCTTGTGACTCCTGCTGGAAACATAAATTGCTTAGGGACACCTCCATTCCCTAAATATGTCTATTCTTTGTGCTCTAAAATGTCGTTATGAGTTGTTATATGGGTGTGGTGTTTTAATCAAGATGCTGTGAGGTGGTTATGGGTGAAACAATTATTTCATAAGGTAATAAGAAATGCTTTAAGATCTTTTATCTTTCATTAGAATCTAGTGTGTTATTTATTAGTGCAAATGCCACTGCAGAACAGGTTCATACAGGAAATGAAGAAACTTCAGTGAAAGTAGATGTAGGATAAAATCAACATTCCGCTTAGCTAACTCTATTTAAAAGGAAAATATCTACATCATTTTTGGCTTAGGGACATTCAAAATGTTTTCTGTTTTGGGGCTTAAATTAACACCTAGCTGAAATAGATTTTAATATGCTTTAGTGATTCGGTGTGCACCAAAAGTAAATTTATCTTCTAATTAAATGAGAGAAACAGTCAGAAGCATTTCATCTATCTTAATGAATTCCTAAAGAAGGGGCAGTGCCTAATTGCCTCTTTTGACTTAGTTGTGGTAAGAATGATAGAGGGAAGGAATTTAAAATTAATGAGTCTAAATATGTTTTTTTCTTAATTTACAAGTGCAATTGAAATAATCCTTATTTGTTTCAAAGTAATTTTGAAGGGAATGGAAACAGGGTTTTAACCTGGCCAATTGGATAATCTCAAAAAGGTGTAAAGATATAAAATTACCACTCCCTCCTTGGAGAAAAAGCAATTATTAAAATTTGCCAGCCTAACTGCTTGGGATTTCATTTGAATTCTTACTGCATCTTCAGAGGAGAGGAGCTTTTCCAGCAAATTCAAATTATTAAAGAGGGTTTACTTTTGCTACTGAACTTGATGGTCAACTTTGTCTACAGACTGTAAGTCCTTTTTAAAGGATTTTAGAGAGTGGTACTTAGTTTTATAAAAACTGGTCTCCATATTACCTTCTGAGTAAAAAATAAAATGTTGTAATAATGAATTATTATTATTTTTTATACATGTATTTATTGTTAGGACTACCATGCACGTTTTTTTAAAATTACATCAGTTTAACTTCTTGTTTTCATCTAAGTGGTATGGTAGATGTGCATTCGCTCCTTTTCATTCTGCTTGATTAGCCCTTGATACCTCACAATAGTTTGTCTAAAATATTGGCAAATTTGGGGGAGTTTACTCAGTGTTTTGAATTTATAACAAAAGCCTATGACTTGGCAAGCCCACCTTTTCTTGCTATAATGTAAACATCTCCCAAAGCCATAGAAAATAGTTGACCAAAATACAAAGTAACAAAAAAAAATCTTGAATCTTGAAAATCATGAACATGTCTGCAAATGCTGTGGGATAAAAAAAAAAATCCTTGGACTTTTAAATATCCAAAATATGCTGGAGGGTCCTGTTTCCCCTGTCCCCTCAGAAAAGCACATCCATTCACTCCACCTGCATTCATCCCCACACAAATCAACATCACCCCTTACCAAACTACAGGATATAAGCTGGGTTTTCACCTCTCTAAGTCCCCTGGCCCTTCCACAAGTGTTATTAATGTTAGGACTAATACTGACTTCATCCCATTCCTAGCAGTAAACATAACAGCTTTTGTCTCATCCACACATGAGACACAAGGGCTACCCGTCTACTTGTAAATTCAGCAGTGTCATGATCCATACGCCGATCCTCTGGCCAGCTGCCACACACTAGTCTTGCTCGTACTACTGACGTCTCATAAACAAGCTTGCTGCACTCAAGCTACCTATTGGGAAATAGTCCCCCGTCTTTCCTAATGCTGGATCTGTGCTGAGGGCTTTTTTTGGGAACTTGCTATCTGGTCAGGGCCAGAACCGTACTGGGGCCTGTTTTAGCTGTTTAACAGTAGAGCTGACAAAATAGCAGTGTCAGGGTCTGTCAGTTTGCCAATTTACTCATAACCAGGTGGATTTCTTTTTAAGCATGTTTCTGGATCTCCTTCTGGATCCACAGTCTCCTCTGAAGCTGGTGGGGCACCTCCAAGTGGGGAATCTTCATCTCTGCCCTCCCAGCCTAGGCAGTGGCGATACAAGTGAGGAGGGGACCCCTCGGAAAACACTTCTTTGGTGTCCTTGTCCTGTCCATGGAAAAGGGAGATAAGTCTGGGTTTTGCTGCATAGGGAGAGTGGTGCTCCTTTTTTGCAGACAGTGGTTTTATTGTCTGTCCTTTCTGGGAAACAAGACTTTCTCAGGGGTCAGATTTTTATGGAGGAGCAGTAGGAGAGTCTGAAAATTTTTATTCAGCAGGGAAAACAATACTGCAGAGAGGTTCGTTTATAGAAGATTAATTTCAGCTAACACCTTTTAAAATCTGGCTAAATCTTACATGTTTGCAAGTAAGAGATATGATTTCCTTTATTTCAGAAAGTGCAAGTTAACAGCCTGATCTTCCCACTCCAGTGCAAAGAGCTCCTTAAGAGAGCTGAGGCAGCAATTTATCTCAGCCCCACACAAGCCTGACTCCCCTTTGCAATTTATTCCCGTAATCTGACAGCCACAAGCTCCAAATCATGAAGCTGAAGTGTAAAAAAAAATCTTTTTACTGTATTAAGGAATAGCTTGCATAATATCAAGCTTCTAAGATTTCTATTTCTAATTTTATCACGGCCTTTATTTTTAAGTTTTTGTCACACAGTAAGAAGGGCAGAGTCACATCCTTGCATCTTGTGATGAGGTATGCAAGTCAGCTGAGTCCTGGTGTGAAAAAAGAAAACAAAGCGTTTCTAGTTCACCCCAAACACTTCTTTTAATTGTAGCTCCTTTAATTCATCATGGGCCTGTCAGATTTGAGGAAACAGAATAAACAGACTTTCAGAGATGCAGTTGGCTCCAAGTGTGACTCTTTTTTTATTGAAACAATTTTTCGTTCTGTTTGTTTGCTACAGAATATTTTCCTCAATGTTGTTTTTATGCTGAACTGAGACTTGGCAATGTTTTCCATTGGAATGTAACACTGTTGTGTCAGGTCAAAAGAGAAAATGCCAGCTGGTGTTTCCCAGTGGTTGTACACACGTAATGTTATGTCCTTTCATTGAACCCAGCCTTTATTCCTGAGAAAGAACTGTTATTTTAGCTTGCATCACTGCAGATACTATCAGTCATAAACATATGCAGCTTTTTATAAGTCTTATGTTCAATAGTGAAAGAAAAATACATGCTAACTTTGTCATAAAATATTATAAATTCTAACTTTCCAGAAGCAATATTCCTTTCTTTTTTCTCCCTTTCTTTCTTCTTCCCTTCTTTTCTTAGTCTGTCTGTCTGTCCTCCTTTATTGGATTTTTTCACGGGTGGACAGAGGGGGAGGGGCGTATATATAGTTGACAAGGCCTAGACCTTGGACCAGGTTTATACTAAGCTTTGACAGTCATTGCATGTGTAAATCGTTCAAGTAAAGCCCTCTCGTGTCTTTTGTTTCTAAAACAGAGATGAATAATTCTTACCTTTTTCTGTAAACTCTTTAAAGAGTATTTGTATAAAACTCTATTATCTCTGTTAGAGCCCCTCCAAGTAGTGTTTAGAAGCTTTTAGAGAATGAGAGGATAGGATTAATTCATTCTTTGATTTATTTTTAATCTCAGCCTTTTGAATGACAAATGCAATGCCCATTACCTTGGAGATGGACACATCTGCAAATCTGTTGGAGTTAAGTAACAGAGTACTGCTTGCACAAGCTGTAATTCAAAGGCTGAAAAATCTTGCGTCATCCCTGAAATGTAAAACCATAGATGCTCAGTTTCCCAACACTGCATTTTACGAAGCTCTGGGCCAACTCCTTAAATAAGTCCTTACACAGTTTTGTTTAGTCCTTTAGAAGGCAAATTATCTAATTCAATGTATCTCTTTTATTTCAATATGAATTGTTCTGGATAAAGGCAAATTAAAAACTAAGAATGTATCTCTCTTGTTCTGTTTGGTTACTGAAATGTCAGAAGGAAATGAATCTTTTTCATTACAAAATAATTTCCCTTTCACACGTCTGTGTCTAAGCACATTTTAAAGCACTTTACTTTTACCTAGAGCTATATCAGTACAGGTCTCTGCCTGCAATAGCCTGTGAGTTTATACCAGAGATGAGATGTTTTAGAACTCTAAACCCCTGCCATAATTGTAAGGATTTTAATTCTTCCTGAATTTTCCCTTAAATTCTATTAAAGAGAGAGGTCCAGCTATGAAATTGAGTCACACATCTCAATTCCTGATACATGATCTTGATGTGACTACATTTGGAGTTCAAACTTCTATGTAATTTTTCTTGTGAGTGAAAAAAACTTGCTGTAGCAATTGCATTAACCACAAATTCTACTCTGCCCTGGTGAGGCCGCATCTGCAGTACTGTGTCCAGTTCTGGGCTCCCAGGTTCAAGAAGGACAGGGAACTGCTGGAGAGAGTCCAGCAAAGGGCTACAAAGATGATTAGGGGATTGGAACATCTTTCTTATGAGGAAAGGCTCAGGGACTTGGGTCTTTTTAGCCTAGAAAAAAGAAGACCGAGGGGGGGTCTTATCAATACTTATAAATACTTAAGAGGAGGGTGCCAGGCAGATGAGAAGAGTCTTTTTTCAGTGGTGCCCAGGGATAGGACAAGAGGTAACAGACACAAACTTGAGCACAGGAAGTTCCATCTTAACAGGAGGAGGAACTTCTTTCCTCTGAGGGTGGCAGAGCACTGGCACAGGCTGCCCAGAGAGGTTGTGGAGTCTCCCACAATGGAGACATTCAAAACCCGCCTGGACGCCGTCCTGTGCAACCTGCTGTAGGTGTCCCTGCTGTGGCAGGGGAGTTGGACTTAGATGATCTCCAGAGGTCCCTTCCAACCCTGACCATTCTGTGACTCTGTGGTTCTGTGAAATAAAGGTGGATTCATTATTTTTCTCATTGTGTTACAATAATATGTATGTACCAAACAGCTCACAAGCGAGTTTCAGTGAAGTGCAATGCGCTTGGAATAAGCACGTATGGTTTGGTAAGCAGCCCTGTATACACATTAGTTCAGGTCCTTCAAGGAATAGATCTGTATTAGGTGGCAATGGCCCACAGTAAGTATTCCTACCTCTGAGAAAGGGTTAATTACGATAAATGTAGTGTTACGTTGACACTGTTATATAGCATTTAGTCTAAATCAAGCTGAAATATCTTTACTCAGTGACACATTTCAGATATACACGTACCTAGATATACCTAGCCAGTTAGAAATTAATTGCTCATCTCTGAATGTGCATTTATACCACAATGTTGGTTTTCCTCTGGGCTTATCCCACATTCCATGTCGTGTTGCAGACGTGTTACTTCAGTCTGATCTGGAGCAAAGTGGTTCCTTCAGGGGACTGGGAGATACAGCTGAGAAGTAGTTGATGCTGGAGTCCACGTTATATCGAATGGACACAGTGGGGGTAAGGAAGGCAGATAAACCATGTCCACCCAGCTTTACAAAAAACCTGTCCTTGGTTTGGAAGGTTCCTGGGTCAAACAGCAACTTCCCCATGACTTGGCCATTTTTATTTTCCCTCCTCCGCCCAAGGTAAACAATAAATTTTTTATTGAAGTACCAAAGTAAGATGGGTGGTTAGAAACACTTTCTTCGGCTGCTGAACAACTTGCAAATGAAATGCAAATAACTTCCATTTAGATGGGAAAGGCTAGGCCTCTGCCTTCTGAAATTTAGCTTACAACTGGAAATTAGCTCCTCCTTTGCTACATTTTGCAATGAAGTCGTAATTGTGTGTTTGGCATTAGTCTGTTGCCATGGATTGTAGGAATCAGGGTAGGATGTGATGACATTAAAAGGTCACTTCAATCTCTAATGGCTATGGTTCTGGGAATGACTAATGGCATTGTACTGCTACAAATGTAGAGCTGGAACAACATGATGAACTGCAACTGACTCTTGTTTAAGCATAAATATCTCTGAGATTTAGAAGAAAGGATGACGAAACCATATTAAGTGAGGTGGTTTATTTTTGATTTGCTTTTTTTCGAGAGAGATTGCATGTGTGGTCATTGGATGGGGGTCATTTCACTTGTACAAATAATAGCAGCAAAATGGGTGTCAATAAATGTTATTTCTAGTGTAAATCTATATTGTATTTAAACTATCATCCCTAGATTTATACTTTACACGGGAATGACTTTGACCAATAATCATCACTATTTTTGTTTTCCTAGAAATATTTCAAGACTGTCTTAAGATGTGAAGCTTCTTGTTTGGTCATAGGAAATAAGGGATAATGTTTATTTTCAGAAGTACGTATTTGAAGTGTCTAACTGAAACCACAGAGTTCGTGCTTAGTTTCGGACAGTTGGGTTTGATCTGGCAGAAGAGCAGGACTGAGTCATCCTGAATTGTTAACACAGCCCTGATGCTTATGTCAAAAACTCTTTAGTGGATGGAAAGGAGATGGAGCACAGATTTCTACTAGACCAAAAACTGTTAAAACAAAAAGAAGCCCAGAATATGTCAATCGTAAAGGCTGTTTTGTAGAATTTCTGTGTAGCTCTAATATAAACTTTTTATTTACTTACGCAGTTCGACAGGAAAGTAAAAATATAAAGTCTTCCTACCATCTCTCTCCCTTTCTTTTTCCCTTCCCTTTCTTTTTCCCTTCCCTTCCCTTCCCTTTTCCCTTCCCTTCCCTTCCCTCCCTTCCCTTCCCTTCCCTTCCCTTCCCTCCCTTCCCTTCCTTCCCTTCCCTTCCCTTCCCTTCCCCTTCCCTTCCCTTCCCTTCCCTTCCCTTCCTTCCCTTCCCTTCCCTTCCCTTCCCTTCCCTTCCTTCCCTTCCTCCCTTCCCTTCCCTTCCCTCCCCTACCCTCCCCCCCCTCCCCTCCCCTCCCCCCCCCCCCCTCCCCTCCCCTCCCCCCCTCCCCTCCCCTCCCCTCCCCTCCCCTCCCTCCCCTCCCTCCCCTCCCCTCCCCTCCCCTCCCCCCTCCCCTCCCCTCCCCTCCCCTCCCCTCCCCTCCCCTCCCCTCCCCTTCCCCCCCCTCTTCCCCTTCCCCTCCCCTCCCTCCCCTCCCCTCCCCTTCCCCTCCCTCCCTCCCCTCCCCTCCCCTCCCCTCCCTCCCCTCCCCTCCCTCCCCTCCCCTTCCCTCCCCTCCTCTTCCCTTCCCTTCCCTTCCCTTCCCTTCCCTTCCCTTCCCTTCCCTTCCCTTCCCTTCCCTTCCCTTCCCTTCCCTTCCCTTCCCTTCCCTTCCCTCCCTTCCCTTCCCTTCCCTCCCTCCCCTTCCCCCTCCCCTCCCCCCCTCCCCTCCCTCCCCTCCCCTCCCCTCCCCCCCTCCCCTCCCCTCCCCTCCCCTCCCCTCCCCTCCCCTCCCCTCCCCTCCCCTCCCCTTCCCCTCCCCTTCCCTTCCCTGCCTCCTTCCCTTCCCTTCCCTTCCCTTCCCTTCCCTTCCCTTCCCTTCCCTTCCCTTCCCTTCCCTTCCCTTCCCTTCCCTTCCCTTCCCTTCCCTTCCCCAGTGGATCAGCACAGAGAAGAAAAGTTAGGCAACACAGGGCGGCAGAGGATCCTGAGCAGCAGCCCACAGCCTATCCCTATTTATGTAGCAGTGAGGAGGTACCTTTTGAGACTAATTCAGTGCCTGGTGTTAAGCTGGTAAGAGAATCAATAATAAATAAATAAATGAACCGCAAATCCACACTGATAAAAAGCCATCCCAGAATAGTATCAGGATGTACTGGCCAGCACATGTTAGTGTAAGGCTACCCTTTGAAAACTCTTTGGCAGCAAAGGCATATTTTAGAGTGTGGTAACAGCTCTAACGGGACTTTCTTCCTGATGGCTAGGAGGAGGGTGACATTGCCTTTATTTTCCCAGTTCTGCAAACAGTGGGAACTCTTCAGTGCCTTTTCCTCCTCTCCTGCTGCTAGCAGGTAGCTTGACACTGGGCACTGCCTCCTGAGAAGTTTAGGTGTGCCATGGTGTTCTTCCCGTCCATCCTCACAGGTTCTTCTTTACAAAGTAGTGAAATCCTTTTGTTTCTAAAGGAGGACTGCAAATTACTTGAGAACGTCCCTTGAAAACAGTGAATATTCAATCATGAATTTGCATTTTGTTTCTAAAGCTTCTGTTTACATTCATTCATGAATGGAGATTTACCATCCTCAGCTCCACTAAAGAGTGGAAATAATGCATCTCACAGTTAGGGAACTTGCCCAGGTGACAACGGAAGATCAGAATAAAGCTCTGTATCTTCTCCTGCCCAATGCTTTGCATTAATCACACATCTTCACTCCTGATTATGAGTATGTGGCCATTCTCAGAGGCAGCTGCACTTTGCCTGCGGCAGGAGAAAAAACAAAGGAAGAATAAATCCCTTCTTTAATCTCAAGTGCAGAGATCATTTTTTTTCTCCAATAATAAGAAGCTTTCTTCTGAGGGTGCACAACTGCACCATTGGAGCATCTGTCTTGTGTCTTGGCACGTGCTACAGATGATCAAAGCAGCAGCTTTTGTTTAAAGCAAGAGAAAAACAGGGTGGCAGAACATCCAGGGTTGGATATAGCACCACAAAGCAAGGAGGAAATAGAGGAGCCAAACTGTATAAAACGTTTTTTCAGCAGTTTGCCAGTGTGCAAAATAACATTGTCAGGTAGCTCAAGTGACGCTTGAAATAGTTTATTCAACAGACATTCTCCCCATTTTTGTTCTCAAATTCCTCGTATAGACTTTGTGTATGTAGATTTTTTTCAGCATCTGTTTCTCAGTTCTGTAGATAATCAGTCCAACCAACACAATAATGTTGCTGTTTTCCATGACAGTGAGAAACAAGGTTTTTTACCAACATTTTTCTTTGCTTGCTCGGCAAATTTGAACTCCATTCTTAAATGAGCAATGAATAAACCTAGGCACTCTGTTCATAAGTAACAATTCTCAAAATGCAGCAGATTCTATTCATGCTAGTTCTATTTTTATACAAACATAACATTGAATTAAGCAATACCTTTTTCATAGTATTTCTTTAAGTGATTAATTCATTTCATATCATCAAAAAGTACAGAGAAGGCAAATATTCTCAATCCGCAGCAAATCATTGAAATACTTATTTTTAGGCACCTGGTTCTTTTCAGGAACATGAGGTCTAAAGTATTGCTTGTGAGTAATTATCAGTATCAGTCATCTTCACATGATTTATTAATGCCTTGCTAAAAAGCTCTGATGTAACTGTCCAGCGCTGCTTTCTTTTTTCTATAGGGAGAAGAAAATCCCAATCACTGTCATCATCAGCTGGCTTGTGTCCAATAATTTCAAATTAATTTAAGCAGCCAAGAACTGGGCGTTAACTTCTCTCACATGTCAGGAGAGTAGGTAATAAAACAAAACCAATCAGTCAAACCGTAGCAGCTCTTTACTCTGTAACAGTGGGAGGAGAGGGTGAGATCACCAGTTCTGCAAAGCTGAAGTGACCAGCTGACTTCTTTGTCTGCTAGCCTGCATGCTCTCCACTAGCAAAAGAAGAGAGGAGACGTTTCTCCCTGCTACTTTGTGAATAAGCAGCTTTCACATATAGCCACTCTGCACAATGAAGCTGAGTGACCACCCGGTGACAGTCCTCCTGAAGCCAGTTCATGCCTCCATAATTTTATTTCGTCTTGCATCCCGCCTACGGAAAGAAACAACCTAGTTAATAAGAGTGATGCATAGCTTTAATTCTCATGGTTATGAATATGAGCAAGGCCCCTGAGAGCACTGGAAGTAATTACGTTATATTCCCTTCTGTTTTAGCTACTGGGGCTGGCTTTGCTCACAGCAGATGTTACAAGAATTTCTTGCCATCTTTAAGACTGGCACTTGCCCTTGTTGGCTTGGAATGGTTTAGGATGTGCCATTTAAATTCTGAGGAATGGATGCAGGCATTTACTGCTGAGCTACCTTCTATGAAAGAAACAATCCCACCTCCCGAAGCCAAATTTTCCATTTTTTCTGTTAATGTATTAAGGTACCACATGTCCATATTGCATTGTAATAGACTACTTGAGTTTGTGAGTGCTTTATTCAAGACCAAAAGTGGTCTATTTCAATTTATATATAGTATGTGTGCCCATAATTTGAGTTTAGCCTTCTTTAGAGTCATAGGAGGCACACTACACTAGGTTAACACAAAACACTATGAACTGAAAACATTTTTAAGATACAAGTTGCAAGCTTCTGTATATTGTGCGTAGGAAGACAAGATTTCATTTTTCATGTGCCAAATAGGCTTCTATTTAAAACATAGCTATAAGAAGATGTATTATCAGTCAAAATCCAACTTGTTTATAGGTTGTTGTTTTATACAATGAAAGACAAGTTGTGCCTACTTGTAACCAAAAGTCTGTTGTGATTTCCTCAGTGCTTTGAGAAAACACCAGTCAATAAGAGTTCTTCAATAATTCCCTTCATTCCAGCTGGAAAGGAAAACATTTTTAATTATCTCCAGTCAGAAACTACAGAGGGGGGCTTAATACACTGTAGTTATTCTGAATTAAGATTAAAATGCTGCTTGATAGCTGCTGGCTTTTTTTAGTAGCAATTATTCTGAGTGCATGATAATACTTGTTAGTGACTGCGTGTGCTTTAAGCTCTCTACTCCTTGATATGTTCTTGAACTTCTGCCATTTTGCAAGGGGCACTGAATCAAAGGTTTTGATGGGGTGACAGGGGACTGACGTTATAAAATTAACATGTCCTGAATTACTATCCAAGAATCACAGACTCATAGGCAGTGAACGTTTTGTAGAATAGCTAACTGACATTAAGTAGGCACTGTTGTCTTATTAAAATGTCATTAAAACTGCTACTTAATCATTCACTGTGATTTTATTATCAAGTATGTTAAATATTCTAAATTATTGTTAGTTATGAACAAGTTTGATAAGAAATTATTGTCAACCTAATATATTAATGTATAAGTGGTATTTTCAGATACTGTCCACTGAATATTGGCAGATACTGGTTTATTTGGTTGTATAGTATCATTGCAGTTTACTATATCCAAGACTCACTTATAATAATATCATTCAATCCATTGGTCTATTTAAATAACCTAAAATAGATTTGATGTGGAGACTGAATTAAACACGAGTAGTTAGTATGTGCATGCGTGCATACATCTGCGTATACAGAGATCATAATGAATTACTTTCAGTACCTTTTAGTTATGACGATGAGGACCAGCACCCAAAAGCGAAGCAAACCACACAGATAGATAAACTAATTTTGGCTTTAGATAAGGCTTGTACTTCTAAAAGTGTCTTACAGGCAGCAGCTCTGCATCTAAGATGCTTATTTTTTAATCAAGGGCTGTCAGGCTTTTTGACAACTAAGGGAGAGATTACTTTATAGCTGTTTACTCAAGGATTCAATGGCAAATAAATTTTACAGTGTTAATGGATGATGGAAAATGATCTGAGGACCATTTGGGAATTCTTCCATGGCCTGCCAGTTTGATGGCCTAATTTGAGTAATAAGCACATTTTGTTATGCCCTGCATACAGATTCTGCAAATAACTGCATTACAGAAGCAGCATTGGTGCAAAGATTCCGTTTTCTATTATCTGTGAGAAAGCAGAATGTATACTGCACTGTAATTTATTAGCCACTTTTTCTGAAAAAATATGGTCTAATATAAACAAAATTCAGGGCAGTTTAATGGCCTTTACAGGATGTCAGAGTGAAGATCAAAGTGTTCTCTTTCATGATTGTAACTTATGTTTCTACAATATTATAGGGGTAAAAAATGCAGATTCATTAGTGGATGAGCAGTTGATATAAGTAGCCACTCATGGAGAAATCTTGACTTCACCTGAGTCAATCTTCTTATTTCTTTAGTTCTATATCCTCATTTCTCCTTGAATTTTCTTAACAAATCTTTCAAAAACTGTGTTTATTTTTGTTTGTTCAGTTTATTGGGGATAGCAGGCTTAGATATAGTCTGCAAAGAACATGGCTGCATATGTCTTTTTCTGTCTGTGCCCAGTTTATTTCTATACATTTGAAACACAGATTCCTAATGTCCTGTGTTGCAGAAGTGCAGTTCCAGTTTGCTTATTGAATATATTCCTTTAAAATTTTATATGTGCAGTTCTAGTTTTACAGTGGCAATTAGTAGCTTCAGTGAATAAGTACAGAATCCTGCTGGTCATCTTCTTAAAGTCCTATCTGTCTCCAGAAGATATTCTACACTACCAAGACTTGTAATGTGTGATATTAACGCAGGAAAGCAAATTACTATCCCCATGATACGTAGCACAGAGACGTGCTCTAAAGAACTCTAATGAATGACTCTTGCTTCAACACAGCTATTCACCTGGAAAAAAAAAAATAGTGTGTAAAGATTTCAGATTACGCTATTAGCTGGAATTTACCTTGACAAAACCAAACTAGAATATAAAGGCAACCTGTTTGAGGAAACAGGGGAAACAGGACAGTGAAATTCATTGTGAGGGGCTTTCTGATAGAGGAAACTGGCTGGAAGCAAAGATAGGAGAAGATGCAAGGAAGTGGCCGGAAGAATAAGATGGAGAGGAAGAAAACGGGCTCTGTGGGAAGCCTTCTCCAAAGCGCTCTGTAGCATCTTGGGGCAATGCCATTATTCTGCTGATTTTGCTCCTGGCTTTAGAGCAGCCAGGATATCACTCTTGATGCTTATCACTCATACTTGACCTTGCAGGCAAGAAAGTCATTGCAATTTAGAGTGACTCAAAAATAATTTGTGTCACCTGCCTATTGGGCTCAGTATGAAGACAGTCTATGTGTCAGAAAAGCAGATATATTTATTGCATCTAAAGATCATCAAAGACAGTTTTCTGTATCAGATCACTTTGTTTACAGAGCAGGAGAAAAGCTGGGCATGTCTGGATTTATCCCACATGTTGACTCACAACTATCTTATTCAAAGCCAAAACCACTCCTAGTAACACTTTCAGCAACTGCCAGCCAGCAAGAGTAGATAACAGCAGAGACAAACTTTCAATCTGCTTTAAGCTGAAACTTGAATCTTGGTGGAAGAGGAATTTCAGCTGTAGGAAGTAGCAATTGGAGGCACATTAGGAGTGCTCTATTCATTGATCAATAAATCAGCAGCTTAATAAGCAGTGGAAGTTCTTGCATCTGGAAAGCTGACCCTAGCTACACTCTTCAGTGTCAAAATTGGTAAGTCTATGTTAGAGCAATAAGCTTACCGGTGGAACTTGGAAATGAGGATTAATCTGAAATTAAAAAAAAAAAAATTAAGAACATTTATGTTTCGTCTTTCAGTGTTTTCCGTATATCGTCTGCTTAATTTACAAGTAGCGTTTCCCCTGCACTCCTGCCATGTGTAATCTGGGCTCTGGTTTTCATGAAAATTCTTTTTTCTTCTCAGCTCTGCACTAATATGTGACTTCTTTAAGTTGGTATCAGGAAACTGTTCAGTCAAGTAGCTAGACTCTACTAAAAATCCCACTGATATAAAATCCAGTTCATACATACTTCGAGTTGGAATAACTGGACAAATAGAAGACATGCCAGCATCTTCTAGCACTGTTTCAAGTGGACATATGGTACTGAATGTAGACAGGAACCTGGTTTCTTAAAGATGTGTTGCCATTCTGCATTTAACAATTGTTATATTTTATTTAGGAGTTCATTACATTTCAATTGTAAGTGAAAGATGACTGACACTGTTTTATTGTATTGCAAGGAGACCTCCTTGCTATTTAACATGTGCCTTCTCCTCTTAAAGATGGCCTTAAGGATAAGGATTGGGGTGACCATCTTGTGAGGGGCAAAGAACTAAGTTAGACATTACTTGTTCTACAAAATTTATTTTTTTTTTTAATTTAGAAAAAACTTTGAGGAGATAAACAGTATCCTACAGGTAAGTTTAATTCAATGGCATCTGTACTGACTTTCTCAAAACCCTTCAGAAACAGAAGTTTTTACTTTATTTGTAAATTTGTTTGTTTGTTTTTATCTTGCCCTATCTAAGCTTCCTTGCACCCATCACACACGAACTTTCTTCAGGAATGCAGACAGTAGGTCTTACGCACCTACCTGATATTTGCTCTTTGAGTTTAGCTTTGCATTTGTTCCTACAGAGTTTAGAAAATGTACTCAAAATCATTTAATCTAAGATATTGAATTGAAATACCCGGTAGATAGAAGGTTATATTTACTTGGATCGGGAACAATAGGCTTAGTTATTCCCCAAGCTTCAACAGGTTTCAAGTTCAGTGAAGATTTTTACTTGCATTCCACCAGTATGAATACTTGCTCTGGCATCTGAGCCTATTGACTAAGTCACCTCGGGCAGTTGAAATTCCCTTCAGTTTGCCAAACTGGCCTGTGATAGTAGTATCTGCCCTCTTACTGTGTTAAAAGGGTGGGCAAACAGGCAGAAACTTGGGTAAATATGCAGAATGAAAAAGAGCAGTTATTGAGGATCACCATTGTATTAATTAAAAAATTTAGAAGAATTTGGAAGAAGTGAAAATATTGCAGAAAACCTCATGGTTTGTTACGTATTAATTCTGAATAACAAGTGGGGTACCCAATCACAAATGAAACAGTATGTCATGAACTATAATAAAACTAGAGATGTCCCTTGCTACTACACCAAGCTTCTTAACCCAGACCTTTCAAGCTCTGCGAACAATACTGAAAGGGGTCGAGAGGATGACTAGGCCCAGTCTCTCTTTGAGGCTGTGTAAATCATGACTGTACCCTTTCAAATGGATGGTCTTACACTAAGATTGGTCATTTCTTGGAAGTAGGATGAGAACATGCCTGATGTCCCATCCTGACCACGCATGCCTGGACCAGAACTGCTGTTGTGCAGCTCAGTTCTGCTTTGTGGTTTCCAGTGAAGTGCTACATCATTCCTCTTAATTCTCTGGCTTTTGCTGCAGTTGCATTCTCGCATATGGATTTTTCTGGAGCCAAGTTTTCCACAAGCAGCACCCAATATCTAAAAGATGGCTATCATCCAAAGCTAAATATCATTTCAGTTACTCCTTTCCTGAGCTGAAAAAAATTTAGAATTATAAAGAAAGAGGCTCCTAGAACGGGGTTATAGAAAGGAGTAAAATTAGGGTGACTTTTCTAGCTGTGCTTTTCCTCGTTGCGTATGCACCAATTTATGCAAAAAGCATACATTTGTATTTTCACTATGTTATTTGTTTAGAACCTATGACAAGCAAATGGCAGCAGATAAAAAGCATCTCAGGCCTCAGTATTTGTTCAACCTAAAGTTTTACAAAAATACAAAAGCAATAGAGGAAAATTGCTGTATATCTAATTCAGGTAGTAATCTTCCACTGAAATACTCGAACAACAACTAACAGAAATATATCTGAGCACTCTGAATACATGTATCAAAATTTAAAGCAAGTCAGCAAGGAAAAAAAAATTAAAAAGCCAAGTTTAAGAAGCCTAGGGAGAACATTTTCTCCTTGTGCTTGTGCACAAGAAATGAGAATGATAGCGGTCCCCAATAAAATGAAGGGGATTTAAGCTGCCATTTCTCCCTTCTGGGATTTCAGTCATGTGTTCTGGAGAAAGCCCTTCCATTTGTTGCACTGAAATTCTGATAACAGCTTTTACTTTTTCATTTGCCTCTATTTCCACCTAGTGCTCTAACTGCAAATTTGCACTAAATTGTAAGTATGTTCTAGAATCGATTACCGCAAATGGGTATCAGTTTCAGTTTTGAGGGAATCTGCATTATAAATAAGCAAGTGGATATAGTAATATTAAATATTTCTTTTATAAAAAGGTATTTGCACTAGCTTCCATACTAAAGGCTGTCAAGTATCTGATATTATCTTTGCTGCATGATCTGTTCAGAAACAAGATTATCAGTTATTTGGTTGAAATGTTAGAATCCCTCTCATGAATGTAATTTTTGTGTGGGCTCTGTTGTTAACCGAAGACAAATGAATGCATATGAATAAAAAGGGCCACACCACGGTCATTGAGAGGCTTTCATTACTCTGACAGGCAAGTGAGTGCTCAGAATGAAGTCTAGAAAGGGGGAGTTAAACCACCTGGAAGTTTTGAGGTGGACTCATCTGGGCAGTCTTTCCTCATATATCTCAATTTATAAAGTACCTTTCACACTTTATAACAACCATAACATTTTAGTAACAGAACTGGAGGGTTCAAAAACTCGATTGTGCTGCAGGGAGAAAAAAAGGAAAGATTTTGTGCTGAGTTGTGAAATTTATTTTTTTTAGGAGGCTGAGTAGAGCATGTCTAGAAGACACAACTTATGGATTTACCTTGTGAAAAGTAGGAAGGAGGCTTATGGACAGATTCAAGCATATATAGAGTAAAAGTGATGTTTTAAATCTCTTTCATATTCAAAGACAAAATAAATTGCTCTTATACTTTGTGTTATACATGCTTACCAAAAGCAAAAAAATACTGGTATTGCTAATCTCAAACAGCACTTCATACAACACAAGTATGGCAATAACTTCGATAACTAAAGATGGTGTTTATTCAAGCATTTTGGTAGCAAAATCTTGATGAATCAATTCTGTTTATTTACCTGCTCTTGTAACTAGTGAAAAATAGCTAAACGACTCTTTGTTGCACCACAGGCACCATATGAAAAACACGGGTTGGTTATTTCTCCTGCCTTCAGAATTTGTAGTTTGGACATTTTCTTTAGGAAAAAGGTTTCAGCTCCTCCTTTTCTCTTGTGCTCTCTCTTTCAGCACATGCAAAATATAAATAAATTAATGCCCAGACTAAGAAACTGCAGTGTCCTTCACTCAGGACAGCATACTAACTGCTACTTTATTAGATAGGAGGCAGCACAGCTGTGGCCACTTTCTTTTCCTGGACCAATCACAAATGAAACAGCATGTCATGAACTCTGAATTAAACAAGAGAGGTCCCTCACTACTACAACAGCTGTGGTCACATTTATTTTATAATAAAGCAGTTGCAGCAACTCTGTTTTTTGAAGTGCCCAGCACTGACAGCTGGGTTAGGCTACCCCTGAAAACATATATTGCACCAAATCCTTTTCAGGTTTTGTCAGGGCAGTACCACCTCTGGGTACACCTCACCCAGTTTAGATGTGAGGTAGACACCAAGTTACTTGCTCCAAACCAGCCAGATACCTACACAGGGCATACATGTATGTGGCTAGAGAACTCCGAATACAATGACCTGCCTATGGAATTTACGTGTTTCTAGAGAGAGGCAAGAGATGGGCTGAGGCTTTTTAGAGGTACAGCTTTGGACTTAAATTTCATTTCACAGAACAATTTGTTTAACCTTTCAAAAGACTAAGTGCATAGGACTCTCTAGGTCAGCAGTTTTCTAGCACAACTGCCTTGTTAAAATACTGGATTATTTTTTCCGCTGTGAACATTACTGTGAACTCTGAGCTACAGAATGGCTCAAGTCTAGACCAGTTTCTATTATCCAAACTTCTTGCTTGAATAGTAAAAACAAATTTTATTTACAGTCAAATTCTCCTTATTTGTGAAGTAATCTTAACTGAATAGTGCTTTTAATGGAGAATACATGGAGGGGGGGAAGGGAAAAGCACTATGTAATTGTATCATCGGTTGTTACCTGAGAACCATGATCCTGAAGGAGAGCTTCCTACATTGAAGCATAGGTTTGCTTTGGTTTGAGTCCCAAAATCATCTGGCCGATGTAAACTAGGGAAGGGATTACTGTGCATGTAGCTCTGCACTACAGAAAGCAGCACCTGAAGAGGGTAGGGTCTCTATGTGGGGTCTATGGGAAAGTCCCAGAGAACAGCTGCTCTTGTCCTGGATCATGGTAAGGTGAGGGGCTGTTTAATTCTCTGCAGTTGCCCTGTCAGATGAAGACTATCTGAGTCTTTGTATTACTTCAGGCAGAGTGGGACTGAGACAGTGTCCTTCCAAGGGCATGGAAGACAGGACTTTGTTAGAGGAGAAAAAAAAAGTACTGCCAGTGTCTAAACCCGACTATAAACTAGTGCCAGCAGAATAAATAATTTTTGAAAGTCCGGGAAGCCTCAAGACTACCTAACATAATTCAAATTGGTACATTCACCTCTAAGTAATTATTTGAAATAATATGTGTAGTATTTCTTACCCTATCATCCTTCAAGGAACTGCTCTTGGCAAAATAAAACCAGATTTCCTTGGAAGATTGTATATATGTAAATACTTAATAGATTGTGATTAAATTAAATTAGCACTATGTATCCCCTTCAGTCTTGTGTATATTGTCCTGTCCTATGATCTTTGGGCAAATGAGTATATCTGGATGAAAATACTTATGTTTTTTGAGAGATAGTGTGGAAAATGAAATCTACTATTACAGTTAAAAGTGAGGGGGAACCTGACTTGGGTTTTTGTAACAATGTAATGCCAATATCGTATTTTGAATCACTCTTTTCTATTGTAAAGTCTGGTAGCAAGAAGTGCACTTCTGCTTTTAATGCTTTCCTTTATTGAGGTATGGACACACTAGATTAAACCTACCCACCCTCCAAGCCAGTAATTTGTTTCTGACAGAGACCAAAGCCAGATGCCTTAGAGGAAGGTGCAAGGGCCTGCAGTCAGAAGTAAGGGCAGTGCTCACCCTCTAGCATGAAGATGAATCATAGAATAAAACCATAGAACAGGGTTGGAAGAGTCTTTTAATGGTCATCTAGTCCAACGTCCCCTGCAATGAGCAGGGACATCTTCAACTAGACCAAGCTGATCAGAGCCCCATCCAACCTGACCTTGCATGTTTCCAGGGATGGGGCATCTACCACCTCTCTGGGCAACCTGTGCCAGTGTTTCACCACCCTCCCTGTAAAAGAATTCATCCTTATATCTAGTCTAAATCTACCCTCTTTCAGTTTAAAGCCATTACCCCTTGTCCTATTGCAACAGGCCCTGCTAAAAAGTCTGTCCCTATCTTTCTTATAAGCCCCCTTTTAAGTACTGAAAGGCCGCAATAAGGTCTCCTGTCGTGGTTTGGCCTCAGCCGGCAACAAAGAACCACGCGGCCGCTCGCTCAACCCCCACGGCCGTGGGGGGAAATGGGAAGAAAAAGGCAAAACTCGTGGGTTGAGATAAAGGCAGTTTAACAGAACAGCAAAGGGAAGAGAAAACAATAATAATAACACGGATAAAGGAATATACAAACGCGATTACGGCACCGCCGCTCACCGACCGGACCCGGACCCGCACCGCCGCAGCCCGCGCTGAGCAGCGACTTCCCGCCCCCTCCCCCAGCAGCTCCCCCCTACAGCCCGGGTATGGCTCACATGGCATGGGATACCTGTGTCCCCTCCCATCCTTGGGAAATTAACCCTATCCCTGCTGGAACCAGGACATCTCCCCAGAGCCTTCTCTTCTCTAGGCTGAACAACCCCAACTCTCTCAGCCTGTCCTTGTAGGAGAGGTGTTCCATCCCTCTGATCATTTTTGTGGCCGTTCTCTGGACCTGCTCCAACAGGTCCATGTCTTTCCTGTGCTGAGGGCTCCAGAGCTGGATGCAGTACTCCAGGTGGGGTCCCACCAGAGCGGAGTAGAGGGGCAAAATCACCTCCCTCGACCTGCTGACCATGCTTCTTTTAATGCAGCCAAGGATATGGATGGCTTTCTGGACTGCGAGCGCAGATTGCTGACTCATGTCCAGCTTTTTATCCAGCAGTACCCCCAAGTCCTTTCCTGCAGAGCTGCTCTCAATCCCTTCATCCCTCAGCCTCTATTGATGCCAGAGGTTTCCCCGACCCAGGTGCAGGACCTTGCACTTGGCCTTGTTGAACCTCATGAGGTTCACATGGGCTCACGTCTCGAGCCTGTCCAGGTCCCTCTGGATGGCATCCTGTCCCTCTGGTGTGGAAACTGCACCACTCAGCTTGGTGTTGTCTGCAAACTTGCTGAGGGTGCATTCAATCCCAGTGTCTATGGCATTGATGAAGATATTGAACAGTACTGGTCCCAGTATGGACCCCTGAGGGACACCACTTGTTACAGATCTCCATTTGGACATTGGGCCGATGACCACTACCCTCTGGATGTAACCATCTAACCAAATCCTCATTCACTGAACAGTCCACCCATCAAATCTGTATCTCTTCAATTTAGAGAGACGGATATTTTGGGAGACTGTGTCAAAGGCCTTGCAGAAGTCCAGACAGACGACATCCATAGCTCTTCCCTTGTCCACTGATGTAGTCACTCCATCATACAAGGCCACTAGGTTGGTCAGGCAAGACTTGCCCTTGGTGAAGCCATGATGGCTGTCTCGAATCACCTACCTGTCCACCATGTGCCTTAGCATAGGTTCTAGGAAGATCTGTTCCACGATCTTCCCAGGCACAGAGGTGAGGCTGACAGGTCAGTAGCTCCCAGCATCCTCCTTTCTACCCTTTTTAAAAATGGGTGCAATGTCTCCCTTTTTCCAGTCACTGGGGACTTCACCTGACTGCCATGACTTTTCAAATATTATGGAGAGTGGCTAGGCAACTACATCAGCCAATTCCCTCAGGGCTCTGGGATGCATCTCGTCAGGTCCCATGGAATTCTGTATGTTCAGGTTCCTCAGGTGGTCACGAACCTGATCTTCTCTTAGAGTGGGAGGGACTTTTCTCCTCCCCCAGTCGCTGCCTGGGTCCATCCACTTGAGAGGTTTGGGGACACAAGTTGCCAGTGAAGACTAGGGCAAAAAAGTACCTCAGCGTTCTCCTCGTCCGTTGTTACCAGTCTGCCAGTCTTGCTCATTGGGAAGTGGGGGGATACACTTTCTTTGACCTTCTTTTTCTGGCTGACATACCTGTAAAAGCCCTTCTTATTATTCTTTGCATCCCTCACCAAGTTCAGCTCCAGCTGTGCCTTGGCCTTCCTGAGCCCATCCCTACACAACCAGGTAGCATCCCTATACTCTTCCCAGGACACCTGTCCGTGCTTCCACTGCCTGTGCATCTCTTTCTTGCCTTTTAGTTGACCAGCACGTGTTGACTCAGCCATGCCAGTCTCTTGCCCTCCTTTCCTGATTTCTTACACCTGGGGATCAGGAGTTCTTGCGCTCTATAGAAAACATCCTTAAAGATCTGCCAGCTCTGTTCTGCTCCATTGTCCCTGAGGGCAGTTTCTCAGGGAGTCCTATTGACTAACTCCTTGAAGAGCTGGAATTTGGCTTTCCTAAAATTCAGGGTCCTGACTTTACTCTTCTCCGGATCCATATCTCTCAAACTGCAAACTCCACCTGTTCATATTCCATCTGTTCATACAGCTTGAGCAGCCTCCTGAACATTGTGATGCCAGAAATAATGAATAAATCTTTCACAGATTTTTCTGTCTATTGTACTGAGTGATTCTGAAATATAGCAGAAGTTCTCAAGTCTGATCCTTCCTTGAAGATTCGGTGTAACAAAATGTAATATCTGCTGTGACTTGGAGTGACAACACGGGGCTGGGAGGCAGAGATAACAATAACTAGGGCAAACCGCAGCCCAAGACCCATAACAATTCATACCTGGACATACCTAAGCATGTGTACTGAAAATCCCTATCTGCTAGAAGTAAGCAGATACTTCCTTGTGTCTGTCACAAGGGAGTAATCTAACCCCTTGTGGTTGGTGCTGGTTTTGTGAGGATTTCAGAACTTGCATCTGTCATGATTCTTAGTCCCGAGTTTCTCCCTGGATTTATGGGGATAATTTATTGAGGTCTCAACACGAACATTAGAGCAGTTCAGGGAAGGTCAGACATAACCAGGGGGTGTGGTGAGGTGTCTGTCACTTACACTGGCATGCAAAGTTCTGAGTCAGGCCATCTCTGCCTGCCTCAAATGCTGCATGGAGTCAGAAACCCCGAGAACATGGAGCCACCTGAAATTCTCTTTCCCTTTGTGCAGTCACCTAGGAGTGGTCAATACAAAAATATTGAGGGCAGGGGATGTCTTACATTTGGCATGCAGGCGCCTTATTCTTTGATTTATTTATTTGGAACCAGAAACAGATGGGTGTCCACTATCCTTACTTCAAAGTACTGACTAAGAACTGCTCCATTAAACACAAATTGAGGAGAAAGTAATACAAGGGACATGTGGCCACCTTGTCTTCATAGGCTCTGCACAAGCAGCCCAGGGGCCAGAGCTGGGACTCCTCCTGTTTGGCTGGCACACTGCTCATGACAACTATAAAGAAAGCTTGTCATCTGGAACATTAATTTTGTACATGCTCATATTTAAGCTCAGTAAACTAATATTTATTTTTTACAAACATGAGATTTACTGTGGAATTAAAATACATAAAGTAGTGGTTAGAGTTTCCCTCATCTGTACACTATCTATGATGTCTATTTCTACTGTGTGGTCATATATTTGCCTGAATGCATATTCTGTGCCTTGAACAAATCAAAGCTGTTGTATTTTACCTTTCATAGTATTACTTGCTTATTAGATACTGTGCCTGTGTATTTAGATTAGCTTGGATGTTCATCACAGAGCAACACCTTTAGTACTTACTCACACAAAACTGCAAGTGATTAAATACTATTTGATTCAGTGGGAGCATTGCAATATAATATGCTTATTTACTCTGTTCATCTCCTTGGCTTCTAATAGAAATTCATATTTACATTTAAACAGCCTCCTGTTTATGAATTTCAGTTTTTGGGCTTGTACTATTCTTTCTTTTCGCAAACTTTCTAATACTCATGTCTGTTGCAACAGAAGAATGAAAATAAATCAGTACATTTTAGTAATTACAATAAATTAATTAGAAGGCAGAAGTGGAGATAGTTTACATTTCATTGACTTTATAATTATAGAGTTGCCAATGTATGGGTGATTGCCTCCTTCCTTCTTGTTCGTTATTAAATGAAGAGTTCAAGGACACCCTTAATCTTTTCTACCTACCATGGTTGTCAGGGACGGGATGTGGCAAGGATGGGGGAAAAAGAGGAAGGAAACAGGTTAGCTCTGTCCCGTGAAGAGAAGATGCATGTAATTACAGAGTCAGTGTGGATTGCTTTTCAAAGTTATTAACTCTGGCTTGGTCTTCGCTGCGAGGAAGTAGCGATTTATATAGTGTACACACAGCTTAGGGAGAAGAGAAATTGTCACTCGTCATAAGTAGAAGGAAGGTCTATACTTTAGATCGTTGAAGTCAATAGTGATGTATGCCAGGGCTTAATACTGGGGCTAGTACTGTTCACCATCTTCTTTAATGACCTGGATGAAGGAGCAGAGTGCCCTTTCAGCAGGTTCACAGATGATACAAAACTGGGCAGACTGGTTGATGTGCCAGGTGGTTGTGCCACCATTCAGAGGGACCTTGACAAGCTGAAGAACAGGGCAGAGAGGAATCTCATCAACCTCAACAAGGACAAACGCACAGTCTTGCATCTGGGGAGGAATAAACCCAGGCACCAGTACATGCTGGGGGCCCACTGGAAAGTGGCTTTGCTGAGAAGGTCCTTGGAGTGGAAGTTATCCAGGATGTGGACAACAAAGTGAGACAGCAATGCACCCTCATAGCAAAAAAGGCCAGCCGCCTCCTGGACTACATTAGTAAGAGCATTGCCAGCAGGTTAAGGGAGGTGGTCCTTCTTCTATTCAGCATTGGTGAGGCCACATCCAGAGTACTATGTCCAGTTCTGGACTACCCAGTACAAGAAAGATATAGACTTACTGGAGCAAGTCCAGCGCGGGGCCACAAAGATGATTAAGAGACTGGAGCACATTTCATATGATGAGAGGCTGAGAGCTGGGACTGTTCAGCCTGGAGAAGAGAAAGCTCAGGGGTATCTCATCAAGGGACGGAATGAAGAAGAGGCAGCCAGACTCTTCTCAGTAGTGCCCACTGACAGGAAAAGAGGAAATGGACATGAATTAAAAGTCATGAAAGTCCATCTGAACACAAGAAAACACTTCTTTACTGTGGGGGTGGTCAAGCACTGGAACAGATTGTCCAGAGAGGTTGTGGAGTCTCCCCATCCTTGCAGATATTCAAAGCCCAACTGGACACCATCCTGGCAACACACTCTAGCTGATTGTCCTTGAGCAGGGACATTGGACTACAAGATCTTGGAAGGTCCCTTCCAACCTCACCAATTCTGTGATTCGGTGATTCTATGAATCGATCCTATTATTTGATTAAAGTCTGTGTTTTGGGTTAACGCCAGTATGCAGCTAAACACCACACAGCCACTTGCTCACTCCCCCCACTGTGGAACGGGGGAGAGAATATGAAGGGTAAAAGTGAGAAACCTCATGAGTTGAGACAAATACAGTTTAATAGGTAAGCAAAAGCTGCGTGCACAAGCAAAGCAAAATAAGGAATTAATTTACTGCTTCCCATCGGCAGGCAGGTGTTCAGCCATCTGCAGGAAAACAGGGCTCCATCATGCATAATGGTTACTTGGGAAGACAAACAGCGTCATTCCAAATGTCTCCCCTTCCTCCTTTCTCCCAGCTTTTACTGCTGAGCATGACACTGCATGTTACTGGGTATCCCTCTTTTCAGTTGGGGTCAGCTGCTCCAGCTGTGTGCCCTCCCAACTTCTTGTGCACCCCCAGCCTACTCGCTGGTGGGGTGGTATGAGGAACAGAAAAGGCCTTGATGCCATGTAAGCACTGTTCAGCAATATCTAAAACACCCCTTTGTTATCAACACTGTTTTGGTCACAAAACACAGCACCATATGAACTACTATGCATAACATTAACTTTCTCCTAGCCCAAACCAATACACTCTGTCTTCAAGGATAGTGGTAGAGAAACATAAAAAAGTATCTCTTTTTATCTTTTGAGTTGTTGACTACTTTGGAGATCAGATGACTTCCTTAATAACTAAAGTGATAATGATTCCTGTCACTCAAATCCTATCCTCAAGTTTTGCCCTTCCCAGAGGTGCCTGAAAGATATCGAAGACCACTAATATGAAAAAAAATGTTAAGATGGTGGCAGAGCACTGGCACAGGCTGCCCAGAGAGGCTGTGGAGTCTCCCACACTGGAGACATTCAAAACCTGCCTGGATGCCGTCCTGTGCAATGTGCTGTAGGTGTCCCTGCTGTGGCAGGGGGGTTGGACTAGATGATCTCCAGAGGTCCCTTCCAACCCTGACCATTCTGTGATTCTGTGAGATCAGAAAAAGTTCTTCCATGTGGAAAAGAAGATATATGGGTAATAACTGGCTATTTATCCATATCACTCAATTATGTTTTTAATAGTTTTTCCCATATATGTATGTGTAGACATTTGAGCACGGTGTGATCTGTAGATGAGAGGAAAGCTAATGCAGGACTTCAAGAAACTTAGGACATACTCTGAAAGGCCATAAATGGCTCCTTCTCGGCATTGGCAATTCCTTTCAATTGAAATCCTGTGGAGACTTCTCTTGTATTAAAAAATCAGTAGCTGTTAGAGCAGGGAAAATACTTCAGTGAAGGGTTATCACTAGTAACAATAAGACTAAATTTACAGAGGGGTTAAAATATTGATCTTGAGGTGTGAACTGTCCTTTTATTTTAGTAGTTGTTAAATTAAGATGCTAGCTTTAAGAGCTGGTTTCCTGACTTGTGTAAACCACTGCACAGCACACAGACGGGGTGGTCTTGCCTTACCCTTTATCTTTTTTCTTTTTTTTTCCCCCATATCCTTTGCCTCAATTCTTTTAATTGTGAGACTTCCAGTGAATTGAATCATGATGTTTGCTGATCTGACAGAGACAATCTAAGGGACTAGTTGGAGACCATGGCCAAGGGCAGGACAGGGAAGGCAGAACTGTTCCTTTTGGTGGGAATGGGGTAATAGATCAGTTTAAATTGATAATGAAACCACACCTTTGCTGTTCACTGCAAAACCTATTGTCAACACCCGTTTACTGGATCACCACACTGTACAGTTAGATAAAAGACAGAGATACTGATTCATGACAACCTCTGGCGTTTCCTCAGTGGGTAGTCCCTGCAGTTATATCTTTGACTGTTTAGGAGGCTGACCTCATAAAACCCTGAGAAAAATTGTACTAAGAGGCTGTAACTGAACTTGCCCTTCTGCATGAACGTCCAAGTGTTTCTTGTTTGTGGCGTTGTCTTCAAATCCCTTGGTTACTTTGTTTGCAGCTGAGCAACCATCCTTTCTCATCCTGTGTATTTGCCTTTATTATTATTTTCTGCAGCTTCTTTTATTATTATTTTCTGCAGCATAATTCTGATGTTAATCTGTCCCAATCACAAGCCACGTGGAAGGAATAGCTGACATGCCATGCATTGTTCATGACATAGTTCTCATGCAACATCACTGCTCATCCTGTCTCTCTTAATTTGATTGTAGTTTTTCTAAAATGTAAGATTTCTGGGGAAAGAGATACTCTGTTTTTTATATAAATACATCTATCATTGCTTAAAAACCAGTAGGAAACATTAATCTTCATACACAAGGATACAGTTCTTGAAACCCTTCAAGAGCACAGCTCTGTAGCATTTGCATTGCCAGTATATGAGATCAGACTGATCTTTGACCTTCTAGGTCCTTTTCTGCTTGCTTCCATTTTCTCTTTGACATCATCCTCCTTCATATTTATTTCAGCTTCTCTTCAGTTACTTTGCTACCTACTTCCAAATTTCAGTCTCCATCTGCTCTGCTTCTTCCAAATGGTGGCACTTGCAAGTCATGTCCTCACTCTGCTCTTTTCATGAACTGAGTTTTGGTTTGGCTAACAATGATTTTTGTGTGTGTCATGGTGCTCTCTTATTACCTTTGGAAGGGGGGATTTAAAATATGTGTTTTCTCAAATAACTGAATATTGGACCTTTTGGTGCTGAATGTTTCTATTACACAGAATGTTAGATAGCACTGCAAGTAGTGCTATCTTATATGCCTATAATGCCATGGGAGAGATCCAAAATTATCATATTTATCAGCTGGGAGAAAAAAAAAGTGATTTAAAAATGTTCCCTGGAAAGTGAGGTTGAATCCTTCCAAACAAAGACCAGTGTTATTTGCAATAATGTCAGGCTGAAGTTTGTATTTACATCGTGCTCCGCTAATTCTATTATCCTATGCTAAGCAAGGGATTGAAATTGATATTCCAGTCATCTCTTGTAAAATCCATGTAAGATTGCTCTCACTTTCAATTGGAATTATCCTTATTTCCAGTAGGATACCCAGAAGGAGATGATACCCAGTAGATCTCCAAGGCTCAAAGCCAATTCTATCTCTATAAAAGTTTTCAAATTATGTCAATTCTTCATGCAAAACCTCTGAGAAACAACAAAATTCATGTTCAAAATCGTGATTTCTGCCAAGGTTCCTGGGAACTTGCAGCCCAGAATTTGGATTGGGGTATTTCAGACCTGAAAGTGGTGGCCCCAGCAACACTAGCAAATAACTTCTGTACCACTCTGAGTGGAGAAATAGTTTGATCCAAGTGTTGCTTGTCCTCACCACAGCTATTTTTATAGAAAACCACAAGATTTTACTGGCCGGACTTATTGGCATGTGAATTCTGCTCTCCAAGGAGTGCAGAACAGCAGTTCTGGCAGTTTCATTTCCTGACTGATGGAAAAAAAAAAAAAAAAGGAAAAAAGACAGAGAGCGACCAGTGTGACACATAACCGCTACACTGGATTTTGTGGTATCACTTAAACAGAGAGGCAGGGTGCAGCTTTGCTGTTTGTAACCACAGAAACAGAAAATGTTATTTGGAAGGAAGGAGGAAGTACACCAAATCTACTATGTCTCAAACCTGACAGTGTCTCTTTAAAATGTTCTTAAACCTGTTTAACACACCCCTACTTTTCACCACTCCCTGGGAACATGCACCTCTTATAGCAACTTGTAAATCAAGAAAAACCAAACCCAGCAATTTATTCTCCAGTGTGCCGTGGCTATTTTCACACACCCAACCTGCCCATATAATTAAGCTACAACATAGCTCGCTAACTTGGAGCTTTCTGCTTCAACCTAAAAAGAGTTTAGGACTGTGAGTTTAAAAGTTTCAAATATTCTAGAGCAGAATTACATATTTCAAAATTAAAATTAAGAAAAGATAAAGAATTCAAAGGCTGTGATTTAAGCACAATACTGTGGATGTTCTGCTCACAGGTTCATAGAAGATGTCAAACCTCATTAATACTGGTTTGTTTGCAGCCCAGGGATCTGAACAGGGTGAATACTGTTGACTACAAGTAAGGCAACTAAACCCAAAAATTCAAGTCTTACTTTTGTTATAGCTAGAGGGTTCAAATCCAGAAAGATCTGACATATTCCTTCTAAAAGTAGAAGAAATATTTCCTTTGTACCCATGAATGAAAGGGTCAGAACTGCCAGGAAAGAACAATGATTGTTTGGTTTCTGTCTCTCTTCTTGTCTTGCAATTTCTCTGTGGGTCAGGCTCCCACATGGCCAGATTATAGTTTCCTTTTCACACTTTTTGTGTAAGTGGCCACAGTGCAGTAGGGAAGCTGTTTCCTACAATGCATCGCAGGACACACAGTTTGCTTGAGAATGAGACAAATTTTGATGTCGTAGAGATGCAGTACTGCTGAGGCTGCAGAATGAGCTTTGCGACATGAATTTTGGCCAGACACAGAATAAAAAAGATCTGCATGCTTGTTTCCTTTTCCTTTCAATTTGGCAAAAATTCATTGCTTTCTGCAAGAGCAACAATTTTATTTGAAATCCTGCCATTACGTGGGATTCATCTGACATGTCCAGGTGTTTACAGTGTAGATGCCTACATCTGACTTGTCATCTTAGGCTCCCTTTCAAGGCAGTGGAGAGAAACAGTAACTTCCAGAGCCCGATGTGCTGACCTACTTTAGTCATCTATGTTAGAGCAAAACGAATTACATTAGGGGTGTCTTGAGTGACAAATGTAGGAGCCTCGCTTTTGATGTAGTCTAGCTTTTTTGTTAAATAGGGCCTGTGGTGGAAAGTCTTGCCCAGCTCTGAGGAAAGAAGTGTTTGAAAATAGCTGTCACTAGTTTGGCTTCTCCTTTCATTGAGCAGAATTCAGATTATTTACTTAGACATTAATTGGCATTTAATTTTCTCAGGCTAATAGCCTCCACGAGGATCCAGAGCAGCCCACGCTTGAAATTACTGGGTTCTTCATGGTATGCTCCTATAGCACCGTGGCAAGATCTTGAACTTCAGGAAATGATCTGGGACTCCGTGATTACATCCACATAATTATAATAATTCTGTTGTGACTCTTTCCTTTGTAATATCACCCAAATTATTTTGAAATCTTCCTGTTTTAAAGCCCAGCCTTGTTTTCATTGCACTTAACAACAACAGCAACAAAAACAAATGAAAAAACCCTTCAGCTCAATTCTTTGTGTACTGAACATTAAAACTCATGTATAGGATGCCAACATTCTTTCCAAAGTACTCAGAGTTTTGAAAACAATTATTCAGAAGAATATAATTTGCTCAGAATAAAAGGGAAGGAGAAGTTGATATTTAAAATGTACTAACTTCCTCCCCAACGGAACAGTCTACTGGCCAGTTCATATCAAAGGACAAGTATTTTGTAAAGGCAAGAAGAGAGCACAGTTGTTTCTTCAGCTTCTCAGCCCATGAAGCCCTACTTG
The DNA here is from genome assembly GCA_017639485.1 of Pluvialis apricaria. Classification (NCBI taxonomy): domain Eukaryota; kingdom Metazoa; phylum Chordata; class Aves; order Charadriiformes; family Charadriidae; genus Pluvialis; species Pluvialis apricaria. Next base: position 48,204,972 of record CM030007.1, read on the forward strand.
CAGATGTGTTAATTTAGGATGTATATTCTCCTTTCTTTCCGTAGTTCTGTTTGTGATTGAAATCTGCACCCGAAATTTATTCCTTGGAATATGCTTGGAAATGCTATTAATCCTTCTGCTTCTGTGGACAAGGGAGGACAATGAGACAGCTGAATTCTTCTCCAGAGAGGCTCGGAGGGGAACATGCAGGGAAGATGCCACTTCTGTGATACCATTTTCTGTTTTACTCATGCAGATGACCTACATTTCAACACATATCATAAATCTGCCTTGCTATTTCATCTGTTATTTGAACAGGTGAGCAATTTTATTTGACTGCAAAGGTATTTATGAGTAAGGAAAGGGTCTTAAACATGTGCTAACAAAATACAGTTCTCTCCATATTTACATATACACATACTCTCCACATTTGTCATCTAACTAGAGAAGAAATTCAGTCTGAAGAAGCTAAAATAACAATGATGAATGACTCAGCTGAGAGGCTGAATGACAGCCCCTTCACTGAGGAGACTGGCTTATTTTAACACACAAAGCATCAACATTCTACAAAAAATTGTATCACCTTGATTGTATTGCTATTTGTTTACATCAACATGAAAGAATTAGGAAAAAAATTTTAATGCAATTTTAATTATGTGTCTTATATAAATTTTGAACATAGGGGCATAATATAGGAGTGGGAGTCCTTGGGCAGCTCAAAGGTCTATTTAGTCCAATATTCTGTCTCCAACAGTGTCCAAAAGCAGTTGCTCAGGGAACAGTGGAAGAACAGGGAAAGCATATAAGTTGCTTTCCCTAAGTGTCCTTACGGTCTCCATCAATTTGCATGTTAGGGTCTGTCTTAGTCAAATGTAGTTTCTGTTTACTTAGTAACCATCAATGGATTTCTCTTCCACAAGCTTGCCTTGTTTCTCATTGAACTGTTTTATGTATGGGTACACACAAATACATATATAACTATTTATATATATACATACATACACACACACACAGGTACAGATACACACATATATAAATAAACTGTTGCATTTCATAAACTATTGGAAACAGCTTTCTGCAGCAAGGACAGCTTACATACATATTGTAGGAAGAAATACCTCTTTTTCTTTCTTTTTTTTATTTTTTTTTCTTCCTACCAGCATAATTTTGATGCCAAATAGCTCTTGTACTGGGGGAGAATTGAAATACACCCTTCTCATATTTTTTGTGATTTTTTATACCACTTATACCTCCTTTCAGGTATCCCTTCACAACACTAAAAGGATCTTAGCTGATGCATTTGTTCCTTGTATGGAGAGGTAATTTTGTGTCTTTGATCATCTTCAACTTACTTATCCGAACCTTTTTAAGTTCAACTCTATCCTTTCTGATTCCCATTTTTGACCTTTGTCTTATTTCTGCAGTTATTGATTTTGGAATGCATTTTCTAACAACTCTTCTACAGGAAGCCATTCTGTGCTAACCGTACCACAGCCAGCATCTTCCAGGAATGGGGAAAAACCTACCTTTCCTCCATGCTCATATTCAGCTTTGATGTGGACAGAGAACAGGACCACAATCTCTTACATTTGGCTGGCACACACAGCAGTTATGTGTGCTGATAACAGCAGTGTGGAACTCGCCTGTCAAATGAATATTTCATTAAATAGTTGGGATATTGGTTCACTGTGGTTTTTTTGATTGATATAAAATTTCCATATAGGTTTTCAAATGACAATCAAGGTCTCAGTCAACTAATTTGATCCAACTAGTAAAAGAAAAAAATCATCATTACAAGAGAAAAGGGTGCTTAGCCCTAGCAGATAATCCCAGCACAATACCAGGACAAGGAGAGAAACCCAGTCTATCAGATAAGCGTAATTTGAAGTTCCTTACATGGATATCATTTCATGGGGCAGACACACCTCCTTACCTGCCCCATAAAAAGAACCGCCTGGGGGGGGTGGTGGAGGTTGTCTCCTATGTATTTACAGTGCCCATGACCAATTAATTGCTGTAAGAAAATTTCAGATAGGGAACAGGAAGAAACTTTCCTCCCCTTAACTTCTCCTCCTCTAACATCTTTTAACAAGATGGCTCTCCCTGAGATCAGCACTGTTGGTTCTTTCCCGGAGCTCTCTCAGTGGGGATTTTTAGATGATGGGGATATTATAAAGTCTTTCTTATTCTTTAATGAAAAAACACACATCTAATAATAATTTTCAGGCTCCCACTACTGTTGGTCAGACTCTGATTTTCATTTCTTTAGTCACCCATAAAAATGTTCTTTGTTAATTCAGATGGTGGTAACACATTCACAAATAAGCTATTTATCAATAACATAAGATAAAAACCTGGTTACAGCCATTCAACTGGTACCACATAGATGTCATTTGACTTAGCCAGATTTTCAGCAGAATTTTCTTTGGATAACTGATTTTATCAGTAACTCTGTGTTCTTAACTAAGGTAGCAATGGCAGTGGTGCAAGATCAAGATACACAAGTTTAGCATACTGTGGACCAGACTTTCAGGGACTTCTGCAAGATATTTCACTCATTTGTAGAGTAGAGAGTTATTCAAATTGTGGGAAAATCAGGCCTGGTAACATTGGAGATTGTGTATCTCCATGAAATGTGGTGGCACCTGCTATGATTAGCATCTTTCTCTGCCAAGCAATTTTAGAAAGGAAAACAGAAGACTACTCAGCCATTTTCTGTGGCAACTAGAAGCAATGAAAAGGTTTAGACATTTTGCATACTATTTATAGCATTTTTTTCTTCCTTCTTGAGTTTATGAACTTTGCCACACCTTTTGGGAGAACAATGGGCTGCCAAATACATCTGCATTGTCACTAAGGTGTCTTAGCATTTAAGAAACTCATATGAAAAAGCTCTGACAGTCCTCCTTCTGGTACTCAGGAAGGTGTGGTTAAACCACCAGACTGCATACCTGATACTAACCAGCTGAAAGGTCTTCCCCAGCAACGGCAACCTGCAATAGCAGCAGGAGATGTAAGCTGGGCCAGCAAAAGTTAATCCATAAAACACAATATTATCCCTGGTGCATTCTGGTGTTTTATATCAGACTTACTGAAATGTTGTACTCACTTTAACAGTAACATAAACTAGAGAAGTGACTTTAATTTGTTCTGCCTCTGCACAACAGCTGTTGCTACATGATATTATGACATTACTTTTCTCTCTACCTATTTTAATCACCCAAGTGATAAAGTTCTGAAAAGTACAATATAAAAAGAAAAAAAAAGAATGCCATATATAATACCTAAATATTAATTTAGACAGTGGTGGGATCAATATCTATATGTCACAGTAAAAGGGCTGTAGTGTTATTGTCTCTCCAGTGAATATTTAAACTTTAGGGAGGTAGAAAAATGGTGATAATTGTGTTCCTGCCCGTGAAAAATGTCTTATAATGCAGTGGTTAAGGTAGTCTGCTGGTAAAAATGGGCTGCTGTCAAAAAGAGGAATGATTTGAACTTGGGCTAAGCCATAGGCTAAGTGACTTTTCCATTTGGTAGGTTGTTGCTTTCTTGTCCTGTCCTTTGAAAGGGCTAGGCATGCTTGGAGATGAGCCTTGCATGTGGATCAGGCAGAGGAATTCTGACTTTTTGAGTACCAAGGGAGGAACAAAGTTGTTACAAAGGACCCAAAGTGCTTGGCACTGCGAGCAGTTGGCCTCTGCGAGGCTGACCAGGACATTGCTTATCTACCTTTAAAACCCACATCTTAGTATGAGCTAGGATGCCCATGGATAAAGGGGGTTTCCATCCCACATCAGATCAGTAGTTTATTTTACTTTGAGATGTCTGTCTAGGAGCAGGAGGACCAGAATCTTCAGGGGAAAGTTACAGAAATCCCATGAAAGTCTAATGATAGAATAACCTGCCTGTGGAAAAAAAATCTTGTGCCTTATTTCTCCCTCTCCTCTCTGTTGCAGTTATGAATGCTACTGGGATTCACACAACCATTTCTAGTCTGGTTCTGAGTCATACATACCTGTTTGTAAGGGTGTACCCATAGGCAATATGTTCCCTTGGTTAATTATTTTGACCAGGGGTGAAAAGTACCTCTGTACATAGAGGTAGCACAATTCCCAAGCATCCCCTTATTTTATGTAGGACTGGACTGGGAATTAAGGGAGGAGAAGTCCTTGTGTTAGTCACCTTCAAGAGGAAGGTGTCACCCTATGCATGAGCACCACTTCCTTTTCCATGTTAAGCAGTGTTATATTTGCTGCATGGGGTTCTTTTCTCCCTAAATGACCCTTCCCCTTTTGACTCAACCTGTTAGAACTGTTGCCTACATACATAGGTGACCTTAGACCAAGCGTAACCAAGAAAAATGTGCTGGTGGCGCAGATGTGCAACCCCCCTCCAAAATAAATGTTACATTAACTAACCGTGTCTGCCTGCTAAATGCTGCCTGGCAGCTGGCCATCATCCACTGCCGACACCTATATGTATGCTTTAGAGTGCTTATTTTTAGTCATCTTTTGGCATGAGTTATGTCGAACACAATTCACTTTGGAAAAATCAGGTTCAATAAGTAGGACCATACTAGTTAACTAAGGAGGGGTAGGACCTGGGCTTGAGCAATATCCTCTGTTCGTCCATGCCATTATCATGCACACTCCTTGACACGGTTTTGTTCCTGCCAGTTAGTTATCTCTGAAAAAAACCTTGAGCATTGATCTCTCTAGTACGTGCCCTGGAACGTTCCCAACAGGAGTGTGGATGAGGCCACACAGTTCTTTTTGGAAAGCAAATTTAGCATTATAGATACAAACCATGCTGTGCCACTTGTCCTCAGGAGAGAGGTACGTTTAACTTAATAGGATAAATGTGGTTGTTTTATCTGTATCTTGAAAATATAAAATTTGAACACCACTTGCTAGAATGTCTTTAAATCTTTTGGACACACTGGTTATAATAATAGCAATTTATAACCCAGAATACAACAGTTTACCAATCCTATGTGGTAAGTCTGAAGTATTAAAGGACTTTTCTTTTGGAGGACTGTGGGTATGAAAAAAATGTATTCAGTAATACATTCCTCCCTTTTTGGGAGGAGTCACAGAATGGTATTTGTCCAAAAAGTTGCCTGCTGACTCATTGCTCATGCCCATCTCTCTCTTGTGAATCTACATAACAGCTCAATAGAGCTCGGCTACATTGTTATTTTCATATGATGGCCATCCTATACAACTTAATAAGGATGTGGAGGTAGAAAAATGTTTAGTACTTAAAAATGGGAACTCAACAAAAACTGACAAGAAAATAACGTAGAGAAAATGCATCTTACCATTAATCAAGGGCCATAGACTTTGTAGAAAGGTATAAACTAAAGCTAAGTGGTGTTATACAGTGTTATACAGAACACGACCATTTTGTTCAGGGAAAGCCAGGAATTGGGAAGTACGATAATGCATTGCCACTGTAGGGTGCTACATGCATTCAACTTTAATAACACTGAATAAGCCATTCAAATCTAAATGGTGGCATTTCTGAGCTAGTTACGTTCACTTTTCTGCCAGTGCTACTCTATTTTAAAAATCAACATCCCTTACTGGCAGTTTCTTAGGAGGTGTTTTAAGAATTCTTTGGATGACAAATAGGCCTAAGCCTCCATTGTTGAGGAGGTATTTAAAATGAGCTTGCTAGAAATGGCCTCCAAAATATGCTAGTAGTTTAACCAGCAAGAGATAGTGACCTCTGATTACTAATCACCAACGTGTTCCTATGGCTTGTTTTTAATAAAATAAAAAGAGGAGTTAATGTAGGGAGGAATTGGAAGACGTTTCCAGTTTTTTCTCATAAATCATGTCAGGCCATGCACTCTGCTAATGTAAATCAAGCTATCAGAATGATTTTGGTGGAGTTATATCCTGTTTTATCAGCTGAGGATGTGGCCATTTATGTTTGTACCTATTTTTCAGAGTTCCTCTTTTTTCTTGTGAGAATGGCAAGCATAAGCAGAGTATTTACCTAACTCCCAACAAGCAGATTGCATGGACATGGTGATAGGTAGATATGAAATCAATTACTGACGTCACCAAAGCACTTTACTGTTTGAACGAAAAAAAAAGATTCCTTCAGTTCTGATGAATCAATAGTAAAGCATTGCCAAATACAGGGAACTAGTAGATTAAGTAAATTAAATGCTTTGATTCAAAGTCATTGGTGGACAACACAGAGGCATATACACGCTTGTATTTTTTGCATTGCTTTTTTTTTACACTGCTGAAAAAGCTGTGTCCGGAATGCTATCTCTTTGTGCTACAAACTGGGGAACTTTCTTGCGAGCAAGAAAGGCAATAAGGGAGACATAACTCAAATTCTGATATAGCTTGAGCAATTAAATTTCACTATGTTTATACTTCTGTCCCTCCTTCAATTAAATAAGGACCATAAACTAGAGAATGAAAACAAAACTGTTTCTCTAAACCTGACTGCAGAACAGTTCACACAATCTGGGGATGGTTGGATTTGTGATACATCTTATTTGTTATACTGAGATCCGGAGGCAAAGTTTGAGTTCCTCTGAACTTCTGAAAGCTGATTTTCTTCAGAGTACTGGAAGTTTGTTAATGGAAGATAGTTACGGGTCACTTTCACTGTATGCTTACGCTGGAAATGTTCAATTCCTGATACGTAGCACTGCATCGTATGTTCTGTATTCACCAGGTACAAAACTTGTATGGGATTACCATAAAGAAAATCAGACAGAATGATTAGCAGTAAGTTGGATTTAAGTTGGATTTGTTTTAATCTGAAAAAAGTGTTGGGTTTCTTTTTTTTTCCCCAGCTTTGAAATACTAAGTAATCAGCATAGCTAACATCAAAAATTCACCATCCATTGAATCTACTGGTTGTTGCAGATCAGTCCATAAAGGATAGCTGGCCTGCTTTATTCTTAAGCTGAGGTCAGTACCATTGTTGGAATTTCTTATATTTATGCATTTTCCTGTAGAGGGTCTATTCTGTTGTGTCAGCCACTAAAGATTTAGCAAGGACTGTCTTAGAATAAGCCTCTGCCTTATTTTGGGTAGCAAAACTGGCTTGCTGTGCCCCATGGCTTCTTCTCTGTGTCCAAAGGTTATAAATACAGGAAAATATAAATTTAATTTCTCCAGACTTTAGTGGTTGCATCTCTATTTCTGTTTCTTAAACATTTAGGCTAAAGAAAGCAGCACTGTGAGACAGGTTAAGCTTATCTGATTTGCGAGCAGAACTCTTTCAGTTGAATATAAAATGGTAACAAATTAGTATCATCTAGCACCTGGATTGTGAGGGAAAAATGCTTCAAAACAAAAAGATATTCCTAGTCTCAGGTGTTGTTATTATAAATCAAAGCTATATGCCCATTTCAAAGCACATGTAGATTTTTTTTAAGATAATTCCCATTGTGCATTGCTTATGAGGGACAACATTTCTTTCATTTGGGAGGCATGTGTGTTAAACTTGTAAAATTGTAATATGTCTATAAAGCGGTGGATTTGCAAAGTTTTCTTCTTGATCGTAAAAAGATAAACATATAGTACGGTGTACCTGAACATGCCTGGACTGCTCTAAGTATTTTTCACTTTCAGAAACCCGGAAGATGAGATGTACAAAGTTCAGAAGGGTTTGCTTGTTTGTATTCATTAATTCTGAAACTTGTGGTAGTTAGTAGTTTATACTTGGTATTTTCTTGTCTGCTGCGCTGCTTCATCAGCTGTATTCCATCAGATATAACCAATGTTTAGACAATAACTTCATGCTACTAAGTACCAAGCCTATGAAGAGGTAACCATCAGCAAAAATAAGGACTAGAAATATGGCTAAGGAGGCATTTAGTAAGTTACTTTGTGTCAGAGTTTGCTTCTTTTGTGTTGAAAGAAATTCTTAATTTTCACAAAAGACAATAGGACTAAAGGTTACTCAGAATCTTGTATAACCGCATCTTACATATTTCATTACAAAAGCTCCCCAAATATAAAATAAAGTGCAGGCTTGTATAAGATACTTTAAAAACAGACTCTGTATCTTAAACAGAACCATAGGGTCATATATAGCATTCCTATAAGGAAATTTATGTTCCTTGCTACTGTATTTATTAACAGTAAGGCAGTTCTTAGTCTACAGAGAAAGGTATTGCAGCCATTGTAAAGGGAGGAAAAAAAAGAAGTGAAGGCAGCCTCTTCTCTCCTTTCTGTTTATTACTAGCTGTACTGAAGGAGAATGCAAATGTGCACAGATAAGAGGGACTTGCAACAAGATCTCATGTGGGAGGGTTTTCCCCCACAGGTCTTTTGCCTCTGCCCACATATTCAAACAGTGCAAATACTTAATGCATATCAGATTCCAGTGTGTGTTCCCCATGTAACACTTCTGCAGAATTTTCCTTTGATGAAATACAGTGTTTCTTCATGTTCATCTGTGTAAATACCTGAAACCCTCTAGCTGAGAGGCAGCCCTATAACTCAGCAATGAGTATTTCTGTGGAAAATCCAAATGAGCGTAGTATATTTTTCCAAACAGTAATTGCTTGGTTTTCTGTTTCAAGGTCTGTGAAAGCACTTCATTTGGTGAAACCCAGCCCTACTGCACTTGAAAAGTACAGCAAGCGCACAAGTATAACAACTCACCGGTAGTTTTAATTGATCTGGTATTTCTACAAGGTGCCACCCTTTTCCACACCTCCTACCTCCTCCTTAAGTGACTCAGCCTCTGAAGGAGAAATCTCTTGACTTTTCAGACAGCTGGATGGGGAACAACAGGTCAGCTCTCTGTCTGCTTTGATTGTACCTCACTTCCAGCTATCTCCAGGTTAACTAACCACACTGAGCCACGCTAGGACACCAACTTCTACCATACCTAGGTAAGGGTGTTTACTTTTTTGTTTTTATATACCATGTATCGAAAGTCCTACATTTTTGGATGATCTGGGATTTCTTAGTGTCCAACTAAGGATTCCACTTCAAAGGATCCGATTTTCAAGAAGTGTGGAGAACTAGACTATGACAACCCAGCTCTTAAAGTGTCTCAGTTTACGTGTTCCGATTCCCTGGACCTCTCTGAAATCTTTTCTTGGCCGCACTATCTTAATTACTTCACTATTTACATTATATTGATAATTGTATTTTACTCTAGTGCTATTTCTCTGATCACAAACTCACTGTTCAGATCACTTTTCACGAATGGCTGTTTTGATGTCATTTTTGCTCTTTGGTTCATTTTATTGTTTCTTTATTCTTTCTTTGGAATTTTTATCTAAACTTAAAAAGTATTAAGACCTCATTTACTTGAATTTGTTTCAAGTATATGATTTTGGGGAAAAAAAAAAAGTGCAACAGTTTGCTTTCATTTCCACCTTTGCAAAAAATACCCATTCTGCTTTGATAAAATGACTTATCTGGACCAAGAACTGAACCCATGTATGAACAGGAAGATCCTTCATTAAAAATCTAGCAAATTAAAGAGTTGAATAAAAAAAAATTAGAATTATCACCCCCCTTCTACAGTCTATTAAAAAAAGCCATTTAAAACTGATCATATATTTCTAATTTGAAAACACATACAAATTTGGGTTCTGACTTAGCAGCTGATTTTACATTAGTGACAGTTCCAAAGCCTAATTTCTTTCAAAACAGAATCTCCTCCGCCCACGTCCTGAAAAACCAGTTCTGAGACCTCTTTCTGCTACGAATAGATGAATGATTTCTGTCGTATATTCACCTTGCCTATTCTAGCCGTGCCTGTTTTCTCTTTTACGGATGTACATGTTATTCCTATTCTCTGTGAGAGTTGTTATCAATTCTGTGGCCTAAACTGTATAGTAAATACTTACTTAAACACAATGCATTATTTCCAGAATTTTACAAATGTATTACACAGCTAATGTTCTGCTATGTCACTCTCGAAAAAAAAAATTCATTCTAGGAACATTTTTTGTTGTTCTTTAATATCTGTAAAATAAATGTAGTTATTTTTACATGTAGTTTTCAGCAAAAGGACAAAAAGACTAACTAATTGCCAAATAAAGAGAATCTTACTACTTATAACTTTGGAGAATATAAATGATACTCAAGTGTTCATTTGTTAACCTCTGACTGCACACTTGGTACTATGCTGAGTTAGCAACGCCAGTATTCTTTCTATTTCATGTCCTGACCTACAATCTGGAGCTACGGCAGTAGGTGCTGGTGACAATTTTGTAGGGAAGAAAGTGCAGCACCAGTTATACATACAGATCTGCACCTGGCAAAGTGGACTTTTGAGCTTATTTAGGAGATCATACATTTGGAAATGTGAAGGATGGTACAGCTTTTGATGGCTCTAGCTGTGATGGCGATTTGAAAAACAGCCTTTATCTGTGATCAAGAAGAGAAGACATATTTAGAAATACAAATCACTGCACTTCTGATATTTGAGGGGAGAAATTACAGATGTAGAGAACAGCAAAATTGGTGTTGACTTCCAAACCAGCAAGATTTCACCTCACACACTTATGGATGTCTATCTAGAAGAACAACTGTAATGATGTGTCTCCACAATGCCTTATTTCTAAGGCTTGGAGATCTTTATCCTGTATGAAGTCAGAATGACTTTAATCAGTTGCTTGCTCACACATCTAGGTCTTACTATATTTAAGAGAAATGATGGAGAAAATAATAAAGTTTGCTGACCTGACATGGAAGTTGTTAACTGAAGACAAAGAATTACTGTAGTGTGCTTTGAAACTGTGATTAAGTAGGATCAAATTGCTTTTGTTCAAAATGTCATATTCTCCACATTCATCTTATATAAATGAAAGATAATCCATGTAGTACAGAATTAACATTAACAGCTCCAATGGAAAAAAAAAAGCAACCAAAAAATAAAGCTGAAGTAAGCCTTCATTTTATTCGCTTACCAATCATTATTCTATGCAAAATTTCTCCCAGACTGTAGTGAAAACAAGCAAATGGGTTAAAACACAAATGATGTGGAAAACTAATTTCCTAACCTTTTATTAGATTTCTATTGGGATAATTCTAAAATTTTGAGCTCTGATTACTCACAAGAGACTGAATGTTCAGTTTACTTCAGAGCAGAACAGTCCTTCAAGAAAATGAAATTTTGGTGGAAAGATTCATATTTGGGATAAGGAAAGAACAAAGTGTTTGTTTATTTTCTTTTTCAAATGGCAGATATTAGACATTTTTGAAAAGCTGGAACTTTAAAGACGCGTAGCAAACAGTATTCAGCAAGCTGTGGCTGTGAAGAGCCATGTCTAAGAAACCTGTTTGTTCCAGCTGGCTTTTTGCGTGGACATGCCAAACTCAGTGGCTTCTCTACAATCCAGGCTGCTTTAGCAACGCAGCACAAGAAGTGGGAAGATGGGAAAATTTTGAAACTTTTTTCTTTTAAACTAGTTGTTCATCTACAACATTCTGTATCACCCAGTTCATTAATAATAGCAGGAAGTTTGATATTTGAGGTATTCACATTTGGCAATGCTTTATATGAAAAACTTCAGTATAAGAACAAATGTGTTGGCTTTTAAGAGAAGAAGGTGTACCTCCCTCGACACTCCCTCAATGTCTACTATGTTGAATTACTTATTATACAGTGTGATGATATGCAGTACCTCTAAGCTGCGGAAAGAAATATTGTTTATTAAGAGCAAAATACATGTCATCTGAATATTTATAAATAAGGTCTTAATCACTGTCATAGCTAGAAGCTAAAGAACAAAGACTTTTTTTTGGTCATAACTAGTTCAGTCTGATGTGGAAAATATGATTCTTACAGGAAATGTTTGTATTATTCTTATGCATTTTTTTAAATACAGCAATACATATATGTGAAACCTAATTATACGGAAAGCTACAGCAAGAACAGAAGGAAGGCAAGGGGACTCTGCGTTAGAAGAATGGGTGTGTTCAGCCCAGCTGAAAACTAGAATGTCTAGCTTTAAGAATTTATGACAGGCCTGAGGTCTTCTGCTGGTCATTCGCTATAGGATGTGGAAAGGAGATGTAGAAGCATGAATATGGCTATTTGTGATAAAAATAGAACTGGAAACCTGTGCTGCTTTCTGGATAACTTACTACCAGCTTGGAGGTGCATTTGACTTGCCCTGAAGTCATGTCTGAAGTTTTTCCTGGATTTCTTTGGGATTGTATTTGGATTTCCCCAAAAATGGGGGAAGGTCTGAATCCAGAATTGGCATGAGTTTGGAGAACTTCTCATTCAACTGGCTGGGGCAGTCTTAATTTTCTTTTAAAGTTTCCTGACGCTGTTTTTAAATTCAAATTACACTGGAGCTGCATTCCTGTTTGTTTTTCTTTTGCATTCCAGCTGAGTTGTTTTGCTTCAGTGGTTGAGATCTTATTAAGAATGCCTGAGCATAATTTACTACTATACTATAGAAGCCTACAACTTCTCTTTCTCACAATTTCATTTCCAAAGTTAAAAACTGTTTTTTTTGTCTCCCCTGAACTATGGGCTGAAGATAAACAGTTCACTGATCTGTGTGAACAATGTGATGGTCCAGATCTTTATGAGATGAAGTTTTAAAACGAATGTGATCTTCACAGTCTCCTGTCCATTCCCCTTTCCACATACACAGGTACACATATATACACACACAGTTCATGGTAGTGAAGACCAAGAAAAATATGCTTTGATGAGTTTTATTCTGCCTCTTTACACAAGATTCTTTTCATTTCTAATATCTTGAAATTTAAATTGTAGTATGAGGATTCTTGATTGTCTGTGCTACAGATTAAAGTAGGATTTTTTTATTTATTTGCATTTTAAAGTTTAATGGATTAATCTTTGATACACAACTTAAAAGTTCTGAAGAAGAAATAAATCTTGAGGACAATATGCCAGTACTCTGTAAGACTAAAATGCCTGGGTTTAAAATTTCAGAATACCTGGCACATTTTCAGACCTGACTGTAAAAAGGAGTGTGCCTGTTTCTTGTATTCGTTTATGTGTACTACTTTCAGGCTTGGAGACTAGGTAGTAGTTTATTCTGGATGCTGTACACATGTGCAACAGAAATATTGTTTTGCCCTAAAAACATTAAGAAATGAATACAGGACAAGAGACAAAACACCATTTCAATTAAATGATGGAGGATGAAAGAAACACGTTTACTCTGGACTGATTTTAGTTCTTTGCCGGCATTTCTTTTGTCATGCATGGGTACAAGTTGGAGTTGCAAACCTGCTTTCCAGTTGCTTTTCAAGGTCTCAGTGTCATTAATGCATTTCTAGTTACTCTGTATATTTTAAAAACAAGCCTCAAAATGTACAGATTTTTTACTTTGGAGATAATCTATATTTCAGAACATGTGTCTGAGGTTTTTTTGTTTATTTTTAAACAAAGGTATACGATACTTTCTTGCTAGTTCTGTGAGAAATTTCAGTTCCCATCATGAATTTATGGAAAGCAAGGCTATAGTATAGCATGAAGTCTACATAGCAGTTTCCTGTTATTTTTAATGAGAAATATTTAAATTGCAAAATGTGTATTTTTAACAAGACATTCTAAGCCTTAGAATGACCACATTTGGTTTAATTTCCACAAAAGAAGGCTCCATTTTCAAAGTTTTATGATTCACTTCCCTTAGGAAATGGCTTTTAAGGTCTTCATTAGAAAATAAATCCAAGTTCCTTCTATACAAAACTACTGCTTTTTCTCCAGACGAAGAAGTGCCAACACTCATTGCTTGTGAAATACACTGAAATGTCAAGCTTCCCGTTATCCTGGGACTGACTGAAATAAAGACCAGTATCGGATGTCTATCTGTTGCTAAGCTGAAAACATAAATAAATCAGAGTTCTCTCTATCATCTTGTCACAGTTCAGGAAAATTTATAGCAAGATTGGTTATTATCTAAAATTGATTGTTTGATAACCTACCTGAACAGTTTCTAGGAAATTCGGTGCACATCTGCTTAAATCCTTAAATCAGTAATTTTGAAAGATTTTATAACCTATTGTAAACTTAATAAGGCTCACCATAGCCCTGAGCATACTTTTATTGGGTGGGAACCAGATCCAGCAGTCACGTGTTTCCTACACACACCATGCCAATGCATGCTTGATACCAACAGCTAAGGTTAAGAGAAAGCAGTGTGGGTCAGAGCCTTCCAATCATAATGCCAGAATTTTAAACTCTTATAAACATCTGGACTTTCACAAGTGGGTAAGATATATGTGGAGTTTTGGACTCCGAGATTATTTTCGTATTTATATCTTTACTTTCCAAAAAAGATGTGTATTTATTTACTTCCAGATTGTGGTTTCCTGCTTTCTTTTCTTGGTAATCATAAGCTCTTTTAGTGATTATCTGGCAGTAAAAATATAGAAAAGAAAAATCTGCTCTAAGCACAATTCACTGTGGTATCCGCTAGTTTTATATGCTTCGTTGTCAGCCTTACTTTTAGTATTTTTGGTAAGCTTTTGCCAAAATTCAACATCTTCACTTTTCATCAGTAAAGAAACAGCCACAGGCTCTGGTCTGTCAACCCACTCTGTCTTAGGTGAGTGAGCAATACACTATACATCTGCAAAAAAACAGATAACTGGGAATGTTTCTGATTTTTAACATCTGCTTCTGTCACAAAAACTGTTTTCTGGTCCTTCTGTAAATTTTAACAGCCTGACCAGCGGAGCTGGTTGGGAGCTTTCCAGCTTAACATTGTTTTCTTGGAAAATTTGCTTTTCAAAACAGAATCCTTTTGCTTAAGAGGGTCAGTTTTGTCCACAGCCTTAAGTCAATGTTAGGATTGCCTTTTTTTTTTTAAACTTAATTTTTTGTCACTAAAATGTCATGATGTTCTGCTTGATGCTTTCTCTAAGAAGGCTGATATTCAAAATCCAGTTTCAAAGCATACTGTGAAATCTTTTTGAGTGGCTCAACTCCCAAATAATAATTATTTTTTCTGAAATCAGCAGTCTTGGAGGCTCATTATTTAACCTGATTTGAGATAAGGGAAGACATCAGTGACTGGAAAACTGCTGCAGGGCAGAAGAAGCGCCTCTGTCCCGGACCCCGACGTTAGCTGCAGGCCACTGAAGCTGCGAGACCCGTCAGCGGGGCCGGGTCAGCCCACATGTGCTTGAGGCACAGCTCTGAGCTCTGGGCTGATATCGTCTTTCCCATTAAGCTAATCGCCTCACCCCATTCTTCATTACTCTGTCTTCTCCTCTGAAGGCTCTCACCACCCAACATGTTCTCAGGGAAGGAGCTCCCCGCAAGGACAAGGAGGGAGAGGCCATGGGACAGGCAGAGGCACAGGGCAGGAGTAACACATAGTTGTCACCGGGGAGGGAAAAGCCACCCCCGTGCCTGAGCTTCCTTTCAAAGCAGGCTGCAGCTAGTGCTAAGTCATTCCACCCTATTAGACTAAACTTTCGTGAGGAGGTGATCAAAGTGGCAAACGAAATAAAACCGATTCCTAATCTCACCACCAACTCTCTCTTTTTTTTTTTTTCCATGTTTTTTTTAGATTGCCACAGAAGGACACCCCACCAAACGCAATGTCAGCTTTCAGCATACGAAAACAGTCTCCTAATCAAAGCGGTAATACTGCGTCTGCTTCATTTTCTGCTCTCTGGGCACTTAAGAGGTTGAGGCACAGCCTCCCTCCATTCCAGGCACCGCCATGCCCATCGCGTGGGTCCCTCACAGGGCACGCCGCCACTCTTTGGTGGTGACAGGCTGGTTATTATATTCACAGTAGGACCGGCTTCAGCCACAAAGAAAGCGATGTTGTGCATAAGCTTTCTCCGGCAGAGATTCAGGCCGAAACACAGCGCCGGGCAGTGCAGTGTGGTGGGGCAGTGGGGCCGGGGCAGCGTGGTGCAAGATGGCGCTTCCCTCCGCTGAGGCCTGTGGTTGCCAGGGAAACCCCACAGGAGCATGGCGGCTGGGAGGGCGGCCAGGGCAGCCACTGCCCTCCGCACTGCCCCTTTCACTCTCTGGGGGGAAATGAGGAGAAATTGAGAAACATTAGAATGGGGGGAGGGGAGAGAAAAGCTGTTTAATTATTGTCAGATGGGATTGCTTGTTCCTCTGGAGGGACAAAACTTGAGGAGGGCTGGGGTTTGCTTTCATAGAATCATAGAATCATAGAATGGTTTAGGTTGGAAAGGACCTTGAAGATCATCGAGTTCCAACCCCCCTGCCATAGGCAGGGACACCTCTCACTAGACCAGGTTGCCCAAGGCCACGTCCAGCCTGGCCTTGAACACCTCCAGGGACGGGGCTTCAACAACCTCTCTGGGCAACCTGTTCCAGTGCCTCACCACCCTCACAGTGAAAAACTTCTTCCTAATGTTTAATCTAAACCTGCCCTCTTCCAGCTTAAAGCCATTCCCCCTCGTCCTATCACTACATGCCCCAGTAAAAAGTCCTTCCCCAGCTCTCCTGTAGGCCCCCTTTAGGTACTGGAAGGCCGCAATAAGGTCTCCCCGGAGCCTTCTCTTCTCCAGGCTGAACAGCCCCAACTCTCTCAGCCTCTCCTCATAGGAGAGGTGCTCCAGCCCTCTGATCATCCTCGTGGCTCTCCTCCTCCTCTCCTCTCCTTTCTGTGCAGAAAAATGACCAGAGGCAAATTGGAAATGTGATGAAATTTTCCATTTCCCTCGAACCTGCAAATTTCTTCTAAAGACTGAAAAGTGTTGAGGCACATGAGGACCTGGTTTGGGTGGGACGAGCCAGGTCTAAGTGCACCAAAATAGGCACAGCCATGGAGGGGAGCAGCTTGGCTCTAGGGTGTTAAGGACATAAACTTTTTATTGCCAAAATAAGGAGATACGTTCCATCTGCCTGTGCTCATGTGACCTGAACTATTGTATCAGATCTATATTTAATTTTTCAGTTGAAACTCAGGAGACCATTCATTAGACAAGAAATGAGTGCACTTCAGCAAACCCAAGGCCTCATGCATTAGGAAATTGCTTGTAACATTTCTTGAAAAGAAAACACAAAATATATTCCTTGGCTACTGCCTTTGTAGGAGATTTCTGAAAACCTTTTTTTGCACTAAGCAATTAAGAAAGCCATGATTTCTGTGAAATCCAAGTGATTTTTGGGTTGGTGATAACAGTTTTCCTAAAATGCTGTTGGAAAAAAGCCAATATTGCGTATTCAATGTTAATTTTAATGGTTGGATATATGCTGCATACTTCTTGAATAGAAATGTTTATGTTACATTTGTGTCATTGAAGAGTTTTTCTTCAAGATTCAGAAGAGGCTATGGCTGACAGTAGAGAACAGATTAAAATGTATTGCAGACAGTTGAAAGGATGTTTGGCTAAAACTATTAGTATGAAAGGAATGCTGGAATCATTTCCATCTCTTTAGTTGCCATCAGCTATCCTTGCTGTAGAAAATTTTCATCTCTGGAATGCATGTACTTGAACTCACATTTTTCCTACTTTCAAAAATTAACTTTTTTTCTTTCAATGCAAATGATTGTACCAAATTAAAAATATCTAAATATTTATGAGAATGGGAAGACATAGTTTTTGCTATTGGATCTTCATTCAAATCCTTGATTATTGAATGTTGCAAAGTCTTTTTTCTATCTATATGTGTTCATCCAAGTCCTTATTACATCCCAGTCACTGCTAGTGTTATCAGTATATTCAAAACAGTAAATATCTAGAGCAAATGCACTTAGTTTTGTTGGCTAATTACAACTATCTCCCCTCTTGACACTGACTATGAGACAATACAATTTTTTTAACTGATGGAGGTCCTTTGTCTTTTCGGTTTGCAAGAAGTGTTTATTTAAATAGATATTTTAATGAACCACGGGAGCTATGCAGGGGAGGCTGGGATGTCTTCATTTTTTGAAGTCTTTAAAGTAAAATTTTAATAAATATTTTTAAGAGAAAAACTAGCTCAATTGGCAGTGAACAGGCTGATGCAGAAATCATGCAGTGATGATAGATGACTTCTTGTTCTTAATCTACCATGATTGTCAGCACATTCTTACAAATCTCATCTTTGATGTGCCTGTTCATTTCTTAATGGTCTCAAAGGGCTGCATCTATGCTGCTCAAAAAAAGAAAGCCAAACCTTGGCATCAGGGCTAAGAGACAGCAACACACATCTGTGCTGTCGCAACCAGGCTTATTAAATGTTTGTCACTTCTTTAGCAGCTCAGTCTTGGAGAAAGCAAGTCCAACACAGAGCCAGACAATATTTGCAACTATGCAAACATGACTGATGAGTCCCAGTCCTTTAATTCCTTCACTGTCCGCCTTTTATTTGTCAGTACGGACATATCTACAGTGAATTGCAACAGATAAGAGCAGACACAGTTTAGGTTACAGTGAGATATAAATTTTTAGATGGAATTTTATCTTTGCAGGACAGTGTTTTTCTTTCATAACGAAAATGTATTTAAAAAATCAGTCTTGGCCATTGTGTCACTTACAATAAATGTTTTGGTGCTTTATTATAATTTGGTCTTCCATTCACTGTAGTTATTTGTCATTTTTCATGTTATCGTTACAACTGAAGTTTTTGGACTAAAACCAAGAGCTACATTTTCTTATAAATCACAGCAGAATGCCAAAATACAGCTCTGACAAATGACATAAAAATGACTGCATGTATTTTCTGTGAAGTGTAGTCTTTCTATACACAATCTTTATGGTCAAATGTCCTTACTGAACACCACATAATGATGTCTCCTGGAATCTGCTGATGTTGAACTCCTTTTTTGTGGCTGCTCAGAGAGTGAGGAATTCATGGAGAAAATAATGAATGTCTCTAAAGGGAAACCTTTAGAGAAACTAAAGAAACTCAGTATTCTTCATCAGTCAGTTTGTTGATTAATTGGATGCTACTGACAAAGGTTTTGCATGTACAGCATGTGGGTGTGCATGTCTGCCCCTCCCAATAAACTTTGAAACCATACACTAATTTGAGTTAAATCTGACATGAAGATAGAGACCTTAAAGGTGTTGCTTTTATTAAAAGTTCAGCAAAACTAAGTAGTAACTAAGGTTAGAAGAGACCCTGTTCATTCAGCCACTGAGGAAAATGCTTCAGACAGAGTCTGGCCCTTTTGAGAAACCTGAAAATCCACACATGTTGGGCTGGCTGTAGGTAGAGGACCATGTGATCATCTCAAGATTAGCTTTCATTTGAAATTTGCATCCTGTCACACATCTGAAAAAACAAAAACCACAGACAACACCCCAGGAAATAGGATTCATTAATTTGACTTTCCAGGAATTACTGTTGTTTGTATATTTCATAATTCCTTTATCAGATCTGTGATTTTTGTTTACTTTAAAAATATACGAAGCTGTCTCATATTAAGGTTGAAACTGAATTTATTTTGGTAAACTGGGCTTCTGCAATCCCTTCAAGGTTGAAGGGATTAAGCCACAAACTTTTCAAGGAAATGGTCTGCACTAAACAGGAATGATAGCTGAAGATTCAATCTGTGCTAAACTTTTACATATTTCAGCCTTTGTAATAGTACTTTAAGTTTCCAGAATTATCCCATACCTTCATTTTCAAGACATTTTTCTCTGCATTTGCAGATAATAAGAGCCCCTCTGTTGCAATTAAAAGCAGACAGCAGGCTACTCATGATGTTAATAAACGACGGACCCTTTTGCAAGATAACAGCTGGATAAAAAAGAGGCCTGAAGAGGAAAGGTAAGAGAGATATGAAATACATTTCTTCTGTATTAAGTTCAGTGTGATATGTACATTTTCTTGGAGTGTCTACTTTTTCATGATTGGCATCAACCAGAATCAGATAAATTTCATCAAATATTTGCTTATCTTGATGAGATATTGATTGCCTTTTGGAACTATTAGTCTGCTGTACTTTCATTGACTCTGTTTTTCTTTGGGACTTTTGCATGCTGAGCATTTAATGAAATGTCAGGCTTCTGCTCTACAAGAAAAATCCCACATTTCATATATTTTGGTTGCAAGAATGCGATCTGACTCTTTTTACAAGCATGGAGATTATAAATCTTGACAAGTTCTTTTTAGGAGCTTAAGTGAGAATCAGTTGAAAGTTGCTGTAATGAAAACTAGGACTTGTATTACAGTAGAAACCACCTTTAGACCAGGTCCTCGTTATCTGGTCCATGAACAGCACGTAGAAAGAGATAATTCTTACTCCAAGATGTCTGGAGTCAACTAATGCAGAGATCTGTAGCTGGTGTGGTTGTGGTGGGAGTGGAGAGCTGTGAAATCTGATTGAGGACAGAAATCTTTTGCCAAGAAACAATCTTCTACTTTTAATATTCAAATTTTAACTAACCACTGTCTTTGTTTTGCTTGAAGTGCTGATGAAAACTATGGAAGGGCTGTGCTTAATCAATACAAATCCCAAGATAGCCTACACAGGTACAGTAGAGTATCTGAAACCATTTCTAATTATATTCCTAAAGAAAATAGAGTATCCATTTACTATATCCCGTTTATAGCAAGAGCTTTCTTTGTTCAGTTTTAGTTTATATATGTTTCTACTGTAAATCTGACTTTGATGTCAATAATTGTTAAGTCGATGATTGCAATGGATGTAGGGTTGGATCTGTTGACACCTGAATGGTCTGAAATCCTGTGTGATACCCGAATTCAAGACATACATTGTTTTATTGGTGATGAGTTGTTTAATAAAAACAGTGACCAAAGCAGCATTTCTAACCTTTTTTTTGTAGCAATAGCACAAATGAAAAGGAAGATCAGAAAGCTGTACTTGGACGATACAGGTCTGATACTACCTTGGACAGGTAGGCCTTTTTTCTGCATGTGTTGTATTTTGTGATTCTCACACCTGTGAGAGGTCTTAAAAATAAAAGCATGAATGAAATCAGTGGATTTTAAAATTTTGTTATTTATTAAGCTTCTAAGTAGACTTTGAATGATTTTTGCATGAATTGTCAATGAGACAAACGGAAATGTGATTTGAGAAAAAGTTCTTTTGACATCTTGCTTTTCTTTTTCTGTGTCAATTTTTATATATATTCTTGTCCTCATAAATATAAGTATCTCTGCACAGATGATATCTGCTCCTCCCCAGTTTCCTGCTTTTCAAACTATAAATCAAAGTCCTATCTCCAATAGTTAAGCACAACATGGCTAAACCCCTAGTTCTTTGCAAATCCTTGCTGCCACTTCATACCGTGATAAGTATGAATGTCAGAATCATATGCTTATTATATAGGTGCTTGATTTGAATGTCCTCTTCAGCCTTGACCTCTGCTGAGTTAAGACATGACCATGTCTGTGTTTGCAGATTCTATGTCACATCTTCAAAATTCAGCCCCCATTAACACCTGGTATGCACAACATGATGAGGCTATGAGTACCAGCACTTAAATGCACACTGTGGAAAAAGTGCACTTGTTCGGTTGGATCTTAGCACTGTGTAATTTTGTTTGATGATCCTTACTTCAGTTGTAAGAAACAACAAAAAATTGTTATGTAAAATTTACCTTCTCCACAGAAGTCTAGAACAGAATAGGCTACAGAGCTGTGTGGTATCACCACTCCTTCGATTCTTCTACAGGCTGGTGAATCCTTCTGCATTTGTTCACTCATCACGAGGAGGCCATTCTATAACTTCAATTTACCTATTGCTCCTTGTATCTTTGCTATTTCCATATTGGTCTTTTTGATCTGGGGGTCAAAATCTCCATTCAGGTATTTAAGATGGGAGCACACCTTGTATATACAGAGGAGTATAACAACAGGATTCATTTGCTATTCTTTCCCTTATACTTCATAATATTGAATTTGCTCTTTTGAGTGCTGCTGAGAATTGAGCTTTCATTTTCATAACATTATATATATAACTCCAAGACCTCTTTCCTGAGTGATAATAGCTGGTTCAGAGATCAATTGTTTTTCTTGGCAGGCATTATTTTGTATCTATGAAAAGTGAATATCATCTGCCATTTTAGAAATCTGACATGTTAGCAAATGACTTCTGAAAGCCTTGCCAGTTGGCATTTGTTTTGACTACCATGAGTTAGTGTCATTGGCAAGCAACATCATCTCACTTTCTTCTTTTTCTGGTAATTTGTGAACATATGGAAAAACACAGGTCTTGTATAGATCCCTCCTTCCACTCTGAAAAATTGTCATTTATTCCAATCCTTTGTTTCCTACTTTTTAACCAGTTATTTATGCATGAAAGGTCCTTCTCTATTACTACATAGGAGGTACAGTTTATTTAGGAGTCCTTAAAGCAAATTTCTGTGAAGGTCTTTGGAAGTTCAAGTAGAACGTATCAGCTATGTCACTCTTATCCACTTGCTCATTGACTTAAAAACAATGTTTAAGGCTTGATTTTCATGCATAGAGGACTACTAATTTAGAAGTCACAGGACAATTCCAGTTTCTACAGTGTTGCTGAACAGCATTGTCTTTTTGTACTCTGTCTCTTTTTGCTTTATGCTGAGATATTAGGATGTCTGAATTATTTTAGGTTGTAAGCTTTGTGTTTTCATATACACAAGTATCTAACATAAAGGGTTCTTAGTATGCAACAGATGACAGAGAATACAAAGAAAGTCTTATATCTTGAAACACCTATCTTGAAATTCTATCTATTCTATTGTGAAATAATCACCATGAGGAAGCTGCAGTCAAGTTGTTTATTTTTCCTCACTCATCACTAGTCTTCTCAAAACTGTGGAATATAGCTATTCCAGGATTAATTTGTGCACACCCGTTGCCAGAAGGCACTGCTGTAAGGGATGAGCATGTGTTCTGTGTCTCCTCAAACTTGTGGCCTACGGCATAAAAGGGTGGGGTGATTTCTTTTCTATTAGCACCTTTTTGTAGCTTGCAGTCAAATTTGGTACTTCCGCTTCCTCTGTGAAGGATGTTCTCCGCCAGGTACAATTCCCTTATTTTCTTATAAATTATTTTTGGCAAGCATAACCATAGTACAGAAGTCTCTGAGCTTAGAATAGATCCATTTGCAGAATAGCTAGATTGTTTAGTGGTCTGTGTGAAGAAGCAGCATTCTTTTTTTTTTCCTGTTCAAAACTAAAAGGCCGAGTTGAAAATGGAGCACGTTTCTGGAACATAGAATAAAGTCTGAAGGACTGCTCCTAGTAGACAGTTCTTACCTTGGTATTGGAGATCCCTCAGAACTGTTTACAGAATTATTATAAGTCATGTTGCCCATAGGAAAAATAATTTTTGTCTAGCTAAGATGCTGTAAAATGGTAGTCTTCTATCCTGCAAAAGGTCTGTAGGAGTTACCTGTTTTCAAGCCAGAGATTGGAACATTTTTCCAGAACTCTGCTTTGTATCTCTTCTGGACATGACTGTAATATCCCAGAAGACAAGGATTTAAAAAATCTGGATCTATCTGGATGAACCTCTCTTCAACAGCAAGTTTTCAAAAAGGCAAAATAGTCATTAAAATTCTAATTAAAAAAAAACCCAAACCTGTTTGAGGAGTATAGCAGTAATTTTGAGTTCTCTTTTGCATGTGTAAATGTGACATACCTAAAAGCTGTTTTAAGTACAGCTTTTTGTTTCCTGGATACTGCCGTATCCGCATTCAAAGAAGGTATTGTTTAATATGAATTTTGCCTAACCCAGTATCTACAAAATTTGAACATTGGTTTCAGTATTAAGGACCTGGGAGAGATGTTGCAGATGGCTACATGCAATTGCACCATTTGCTGCAAGCACAAGAAAATACCACACACAGTGAAGCTGTTAACAGAAATCCATAGTTTGATGGCAGTAGATGCACATATACTTGTACTGGCATGTAGATCTACACATCATAACTCAGAAAACAATTGCATTGTGCAGATAATCACAGACAGCCTTTCTGGATGGGTGGAAAGATTTTATTTATCTGTTTATTTCTCTCTTATTATTAGCAACTAACTACATATTTGACAAAAGATGGGAGATACTTTAAAAATCAAACAGTGACAATGCTATTTTTTCAAGTACTAAATGCTACTAAGTCCAGAATAGCTTCCAGGAAGAGTAAATCCTAACTGCATTTTAGCAATCGGATCCGAAGAGATGGGATTGAAGCAAATGAGACACTTTCCTTGTCTGCTTTATTAATAATCTAATCCTTTGGAATGGTAGAAATTATTAGAAAATTAACTAAGATCAAACCAGAAACTACTGTTCAGTCATAGAATGAACCTGTTTTGCACATCTTGAGCACTGCATGCAGTATTTCACTTATGTGAAGAAACTATAATAGAACTAGAAAAAAATAAAAAGAAAGGTGAGAAAGGATGATCACAGGGATGGAATAGCTTTAATATATGGAATGTCTGAACAGACAAAGTTACCTCAACTTGGAAATCAGTGATATAGGGAAAGTGTGTAAGGAAGGAATATTTTCCCTTTGTTGCACTGTAAGAATGAGGAGATACTGTATGAAATGTTTAGATAATGATTTAAAGAAAAAAAAAAGAAAGTAAAATGAAAAGAAAAAAAAAAAAAAACACTTGTTTTTCCCTTAACACGTATGTTAACTGTAGGATTCACCACCACAGGATACTGTGGAGGTCAAAATTTTGAATTGGTTCAGAAAAACATTAGGCCGGTAAATGGATCATTGATCCAAAGGTGTCTGTTGGAGATAGATAGCATTCTGGGTGCAAACACAGGGTATTCTTCAACCACTGCTTACCAGAAGCTGAAAAGTTGTACAACGAGAAGTTAATGTTATACTTACCTTTCTTCTTTATCTTTTTTCAAAGCTTCTGCTACATTGGACAGCAGTGGAGTAGGATGGCAGGTGGACCCTTTAAGTCTTTACAATGAGCAAATACAGAACTCAGTATTGTGCTGAAATTTTTAAAATACGAAACGAAGCATGAAAGAAATGCTGGTTCATTGGGTAGTTGTCAATTAGAAGAAGTGCTCATGTTTGCCTCTGTAGTAATGTTAGCAAGTTTAGTGAGACCTCTAGTGATCTTTCGAGTAACTGTATCTGCCGGTCACAGTCACAAGCCGCTCATGATATGAGATAGTTATTTACACAATTAAATTAAAGATTTGAAAACTGCACAGAGCACATGCTGGTGTGGATTGTGTCCCAGATGGCCCTTGAAAGCTTTTCATTAAATACAAGAGTATTCTGTGATACTTAGCTGAAGGCAGGATACAAAATGTTTGG
Organism: Pluvialis apricaria; assembly: GCA_017639485.1. Lineage (NCBI taxonomy): Eukaryota > Metazoa > Chordata > Aves > Charadriiformes > Charadriidae > Pluvialis > Pluvialis apricaria. Next base: position 48,230,116 of record CM030007.1, read on the forward strand.
TACATAATATTAGATTATAGTTCTAGGATTAATTATTTTGTATCAATAGCTTGAGTTTATAAAAGATCTAGAGTGTGCATTATAAATAATTTCTGTGTTTTTGGCAGAATTCCAGACAGAAGTGATACTGATAAAATAAATAAGTCTCCAATCCTGAATAATAAGGAAAGCAACAGGTATGAGTTTCGGAAACTTTATCATCTAAGTTTTTACTTATTATAATTTATCATGTATCATGTATCATTTATCATGCATTATCATCTAAGTATTGTATATTATCATAACTTTTAATTACATATACATACCAAGAATATATAGAGAAATAATTTGTATGGCATATGGCCTAATAGCAGCCTTATTTCACCACCTGATATCTGGAATGCAGACATCCGGAATGCAGACATCCACATCTAGGTTATCATAGACTCTTTATAGCCAGTGAGGAGAAAAAGGGTCTTTTGGAGGACAACTCATCTGATCTCTCTCAGATATTTTCTTTAGAATAAGAGGAATTTTCCTTAGAAATGCCTATTTCTCCACATATATTAAAAGAGTGAGCAGCTCAGATTACACATTTACTCAGCATAGCAATTATTTAAAAAACAGTTTTTAAATACAAAAAAGAAAGAAAGAATAAGAGTATTTTGAAAACAGTTCAGCATGGGTATGTTCTAAAGCTCTACATTTCTTTGCATGGATTCTACCAAATATACTACGCATTTCTGAGGAAAGACAACATGAAAAAATTCTAATTAAGGTTTTCAGTGGGAAATGCCATTGAGCGTTGCCAATGGAAAACCTGAGTACCAAAACATGAAAGTACTTTTTTGATAGACAGGCTAACAGATTTTTCCAGTGGAAAGCTTTTCTTTTGTCAGAAGGTCAGTCTTTTGTTTAAGACAGGTTGAAACCAATTTTTAATTTAAAATAAGTTAGTACAAAATCTTAGACATGTTGTTTAAAAAGTTGTTAAGATTCAGAGATGGCTACTTTGTATATGTAATATGACTACACAACACTGAAAATTTCTTTTCTAAAGAACTTACAGTTCTTACCTAATTTATATTTTTATTTAAAAAATGAAAGTCAGAAGAGCTCAACCACCATACTTATAAATGTAAAGGGACAAATATATCGCTGTGTGTCTTCATCAATGTCAGTAGTGTTCTATCAGTAATAAATTACACTGAATATAGTTGCTAGTGAAGACTGAGCACAGCAGTTAAATGTCATCTTGCAAAGTGTTGAGATATTACTCTGAACAGCAAATTAGTATCTCTGGCATTTGAAGTTCAGGTGAGGTCATTCTTTTAAATTATGATTTTGCACCATTATGTTGTAAATCATGGTGACGATGACACATGAAACATCACATAAATTGGATTTTATGTTATTTTGTCCAGAAATGATTTTTTAATAGAAAAATGAAGTTGGACTTAAGTCAGACTTAAATGGTATATACTTTTTCCTGCCAGAGAGCAATAAAATTATTTGTAAAGCTCTGTTCTTATTCTCATTACATCAAGAATTGGAGAGGACAAGACAATAACTTTTTTATAAACTTTATGAGAAAAATCACTGGCTTGGAATTTATGTAGTTAGAAGTATGAGGAATACTGGCTCCTTTTACAGGCGTATCATAAAATAGAGCAGCATTGACATAATTGAATAAGAAATATAAAAATTAAAGTATGAAAAACAAGAAGTCAGAAATTATTTTGGATATCAAGTAAAGACACATCCGTTCTCTAAGCATCAGAATCCTTTAAGGTGTCCCAAACCTTGTGTCCTTGGAGGTACTTCCAAATTTTCAGCTGGAATGTATAAACATAGTCATATCATTTACCATACAGAGTTGTATCATTTTGATAGTATAAATATGCTTTATTATCATTGGGTTTTTTTCATTTAAAATGATACACTACTGATGATTAATGAATTAATTAAATATATTTCCTTAACAGACAATCTTGGACTCCTAATGCACCATCCACAAACACTGCTGTGACTTCTCCAATCAAGAAAAAAAGGTATTCATTACCACCATTGCTTGGTTGCCAGAGGATATATAGCACTCTATTAAACCTCAGTAATGTATCACAATTATATAAAAAAAACCATTACCAACTATCTCCTCTAGCATGCTCTAATTCCTCAGCAAGCTTCAAGAATTCATCTTTTACATGCTCTGGCTTTTTCCGTGGGAGTACTTTGTTGGAAGGTTGTCTCTGTAAAACCAGTTTTGTGAGCCTGGTGGACATAGTACAACAGATGCTAACTCTGCTGCAGCCCCTAACTCAGCTGGTATATGCCTTTTCAGTGTCTAAATTTAAAGCACTGTAGTTGACTGTAATTGTGACCAGCTGAAATCTCTAATGCCAGCCTTGACCCTGTGCTACTGCGGTACATATGAACTATGCTAAGGTTTGCTGCATGATACACAGCTGGCTTTAAAAATCTGGATTTCAGATAGTGTTACCTGGGCAAGAATAAAAACAAGGTGTAGAACAAAGAACTACATTTTTAATTTAAAATGTACTGCTGGTGATAGCCACATTTTTATGCATCCTTCCCAGCCACAAATCCTATCGATTTGTTATTTTCTCTTCCATATTTCATGCATAAAAAATGTGATCAGTAGAATTATGAAAGTAGAAATTAAAATGTCATTATTTTCTTATTAACCACCCTGCTTGTTCAGTGGAAGTTTATGGTGTTTTCAGCCCACTAGTTCTATTCAGGCTCTTTGGAGATGTGAAAGGCCATCACTGAATTGCACTGTTTATGGTGCAATTGCTTTTTCCTCACAAACAATTGCTGGTTTGATAGTTTTGAGGGCAGAAAAAATAATAGAAGAACTGAAAGTGCTTGTGATGTTTATGTGACCCCTAATACCAGCCTGAATGTGTTTCTTGGGTTGATGCTTGACGCTTTTTCTCTTGTGCATTATATCTGTTGTCCTTCCCATGAATGATCCATTTATTTGTACTCCCCAGGTTATAGAAAAGACCATCTAGAGTCAGAGAATGCATTTTTAACAACAATAGTTTAAATTACTGTATTATTTCCAATTCCATTAAGTTGTCTGAAAAAAAAATGGTCTAAAAAGTATCTGTATGCAGTATTTCAAAATACTAATTATTTTAAAAATGTTCCAGGTATTTCTACATCACTTCTGACATTCTAACATTCATAGTATGCTGTTCAGCCCCACAGCATTAAACTAATACTCAAGAATTTATTTGTTAACACTGACAGGCAATCTTGGATGCCTCCCCCGATTTCAAGTAGTAAGACCACGACAGAAACAGTGGAAACAAAACGGTAAGTACTGATGTTCACTAGTTATCTCCTAATTCTTGGTTAAAGCTGTTTTGAGGAGTGAGCCAATAGGTAAGTTCTTTGAGGGGCTGAGTTTGATGAGTAAGATGGCTTGGGAAGAGAAAGTATCCATTGCCTAAATACTTGTTTGGGCTCTTAGGAACTTATGTCCAGCATTGACTGAGGTCTGAGTATGTGAAGTGCCAGTGACTTGAGATTACATAAGTGCTCTCAAAGTTTTTCGACAATGACTGTATGCTTTCTTCATGGTTTTTCTTTGGACTATTCCAGTTAGGTCTCCACAAGGCAAATCTGCTACAGAGCGACTAGCCATAAGGGCAGGAATCTATTGGTGCCACTTGGTCTGTCAGCCAGGGGCTAACCTCTGGGCCCTTTTGGTTAACAGTGTGCACAAAACCTCAAGATCTGCTTAGTCAGCTCTCAGTAAGGTGTCCAAGAAATAGTTTAGGAGATCAAGCTAAAGTTACTTGCAAATGAATGTTTAACATTTGTTTATTTCTAAAGTTCTGATTGCTTTCTGGCGGATCAGAAAGAAAACAGGGAACATTTCTTGTACTCTCATCTAAAAGCAGAATATGGATGGTTTAAAATATTAATGAATGAACTTTCATGATACTCTTTGCTTAAGTCCCCTATTTGCTGCAGCATGGCCTTGTGCTTCCCTAGTTTTAATCTGGGAAGCTTCCAACATGAGTCTCATGCATACCAATGTTAAAAATTAAATGAAAGAGAAATGAACGGATACATTGTTGTGTTAGGTAGAATTCCTTGGTAGACCATGGCCAGGGGATTTTATGGAATCTCTGTCAATGGAAGACTTTAAGATGAATCCTTAAAACCAAGTTTAGCAATTATTTTTAATCTTATTCTGGGTTTACTACTGTCCATCTGTTTGGCCAAGATTCAAAGTCACTTACGACCCAGCAGAAAGATAGCTCCTAGATGCTGAAGTTTATTTTCTTTATAGTAAGTTCTTACCAGATATTTTTAATATGTCAACTGTGATGAATTCACAGTTCTGGCTTCATTTCAATATCTCACTGTGATAATGGTAATCTTGAAAGTATAGGATAGGATGCATCCTCTACATTGCATCTGCCCAGCTTCCAACAAAATCCTGGGACAACTCTGTCCTTCTCAAGACTGATTACCCAGATATTCCTCTAATTTTATAGTCCAGAGAAGATCAAAATACAGGCGTATTCTTTATGAAGCTTCCTGGGTCATCTAACAATGACGTCACTGCGGACAGTTGGTTAAACAGCGATGAGCATTAAATGATTAACTTGTTTATCTTTTAAAAGTGCTTTGAAGATGTGAAAGCTATTTCAAATTGTGAATATTACTGTAACTAATAATAGTCATGAAAGCAAAGCCTTTTACGCACCTGCAAGTTTCAGGAAATAAAGTGCTGTGCATAGATGCTAATAACCACAGCTTTATAAGGTCACTATCGGTCTTAATGACAGGTGGAGCAAAGACCTGTGTCTTTTCTTCAAATAAGAGAATGGCCGATTGTTCTGTTATCCTCAGGAAGGGAGTTCAGCAATCATGGGTCTGTGGGATTTTTTTTGGTCAGGGTTTACTATTTACTTGCCTTTTCTTATCCTGAAACCTGATTCTGGCCTTCTATAGTCAAGCATGATGTAAACTTCTAGAGTGCTTTATCTCAATTCCAAGCTGATTAAGCACACTTTACAGAGCACTTAAAAGAAATTACAACTGAAGCTAAGAATATAAGCAACTCACTGCAACTGAGTTTTTGATTATGAATTGTGTGCTAAAACCAAAACACTATTGATCAGAGTGATTGACTGGAGAATGTTAATTGAAGAATGATTGTCTTAGTAACATATAAAGAATATGATTAGAATTTAATATTATGCTACTTGAGTTAAACGTGTTATGTTCCGCATTAAGAAACAAAGAAAACTATTGTTTTGGAAGGAAGGAAAAGTAAAATTTATTGCTGTTGATTGTTCTAAAATCTTGCAAAGTGCTTCAATACTACCATTTTGAAACTTGGTTTCTGAAATGTTTACTCTTGTCTTTCTCTAGAACCACTTCAGAAAACTCAGAGGCTCCAACGACGTATGTCTTGCTTACTTTGCTTCTTAGTAGATTTAGAAATGCAACACACCCCCGTGCACAAACCTTATTATTTTACATTTATTTATAATAAAAAAAATGTATAATTTACCTGGAAGTGTTCCTCCATAGTCAATGTCACAAAAGTACATGAAGAAGACTCCCTTCAGAAATGTAGTTATTTTCACATAGCTTAGCACACTTAATTGGATATTTATTCAAATTGAAAAACCAACTGTAACTGCAGAAAAAATTAAAAACTGCTTCACAATTTTAGTTCCACAGTTATGCATGTTGCTAATGCAAAAACTTGTTTATATTAAACTGGTGCTTTAAAAAGAGAGTGAAAAAGAGACCATGAGCAAAGTGAAGAAAAAGAAAGTGGTAAATTAAAAAGCTGTGCACTTGCAAAAGTTTGTAATAGAAGGCATTAACATAAGATGAATTGACGTAAACTACTTTAAACTTATTTGAGTGTCTGCAAAGGTTGCTCTAATTTTAGAAAATAAATTTATTAAATTAATTCATTAACTAAATGTATATTTCGCATGGCCTAAATTAGGAGAAGATTACTTAACGAACCTGTAATTTCATGGCTTATAATTAAGACAGCTACAAAACTTGTCATGGCTTAGCTGCCATCCTAATAGATTCTCTAAAGCAGCATGTAACTCATATCCAACTGTATCACCCACCTTCTCCCTTTCTTGTATTTTGTTATAATTTTAGTATTTGTGTAGTGACCAATCTGACTGTTCACACAAATAAGTAAAAATAGGAAAGTGTAATTTTTTACTTATTTAGTTTTTAAAAAATCAGTACTTTGCTAAGTAAGTAAAATGTTAGTCTTCACTAAATAAGTAAAATTTATTTAGTAGGTAGTATAAAAGTATTTAAAAATTCCTTTATTACTAAAACATTTTTGAAACAGTAAAGAAACTCCACTTTATTACTATATCCATACTAGCAAAACAGCTAGTCTTGGAATACCAATTTGTCAAAAGGCTCAGTGGGTGCAGTAATCTCATGAACTAAAGCATTACATAACTCCTTATATACTTATATTCTCTCTTTATATATTTATATTCTTTATGTCTAGATTATGTAAATAATTCTATATATATTATATATATATTTATATGTTATATATCCATGTAAAGAAAAAAAACAGTTTCTCAAAGAAAATTCAAACTCACTGTGGTTACACTTGTAAGAAATACAAGATCTACAATGATAGCTCATTTAAATGATAAAATATATCTTCTTGTTCATTAAGTATGTTTTCACCATTCATATTGCAGGGCTGCCTTTTCATCAGAACAGGTGACCCCACAGAAATCAAAGACTGATGTGGATGATCCAGCTACAGCAAGGTAACATGAGCAGATAGAATCAACACAGTGTTTTGATAAAGATTGATAAATGCCATAAATGTGATATTAAATACTCAATTTGTTTGATTTTCATATTTGATAGCTCATTTGGACATGGTGCGCGATAAATGCAGCATTTAGTTAGTCCTAACAATTGGTCTAGAAGTACAAGCTTTGAGTTCCATCTCATTGACTTGCGAAGTTATCGCAGATGTTTCATTTTTTATTCTTTCAGTCTGTCTAGCCTGAGTCTTAAAGAGCAGCATATAGATAGTTGCTGCAAATGATTGGAAGCAGATGAATTGCAGAAGTGTGGATTATATAGTATATTCTCTTTGGGCTTCAATAAATTGTGGGAGAGGTAGTATTTACACACCACTAGGTACATAAAAAATCCCAACTTGTGCATTGCAGTGTTAGTATTTTAAATAGTAAAACCTCAATGTATACCATTTAGTGTGACATAATTAGTACATTTAAACAGACAGACTTGTTCTTGTGGTATGCGTTAGATGGCATATGTAGTAATGTATCTTGGAAAGTGTACAGAATACCATGAAAACTATTGGTGGAAAAGACACAGATGTGGTTTTCTTCACTGAAAATCCACCAAATTGTGAAGTTCTCTGTTAATGAAGATGTTATATTTTTCAAATCAATCATCAATAACTGTGCAAAAAATTTGACTCCATGACCTTGACCAGAATAAAATGCCTGAATATGCAATTATGAAGTGAGTGAATTAGAGGTAGATTTCCAGATATGCACCAATAATTATGGTAGCTCATTTTGCAGTTTTTGCCTGGAAATATTAAATGATGCAGACACAAAAATTAGCTTAAATTAGCTAATTTTATTTAATTTGATTCATAAAGTAGTTTTCTGAGGTGTGAAGCCACAGCCTATATTATTTTGACCAGTGCTCCCATCCCCCAAAGCCCCTAGTATGTAAGAAGAGTACAAAATAATTAAGAAAAACATCCAAAAGATGTCTGATACTGTAATCCCTAGGAAAAAAGCAATGTTTCAGTGAAACCTTTTCGTGTTGATAAATGTGGGAGATATTAGAGAATTAAATACGCCACCGTATTAACTAGGGAGGTCATAGCCATTCTTCACTCCTAAAGGCTTGTTAAGGTCTTACTTAATCCCCACCCTCAATCAGTTCACATTCATCAGCCCCCGGTGGCTCTCATTACCATATCAAGCTTTGTATTTCCGTCTCTTCATTGGCGGAGAGCTGGAGGAATATTTTACTGGTCTACAAGTTTCTATGGCAACATTGCGCTGCTACAGCTATTTGTGTCAGTATATAAACTATAAGTAGCCTGTAATCTTAGTGGGCAAAATTCAGCCCTCTCTACTCCTGCTATAATTTCTTTACATTTGGCTGATGCTTCAGATGTCATCCATCTGCTGCTGCTGTGTTATCTTCACAAAACTACAGATTTTTGTTAAATTTACACTATCCAAAAATGCATTAAGCAGCTGTCAGCCGACGTGCTGTTTTTCTATTAAAGATGTCATATAAATACTACACTTTTGGCAAAAATGATTGTGCCACAAAAGGGAAGTAAGCAGTTACATGAAAAGTATATCTAGTAACACCAACATTTATTAGAATAATATTTTATCTTACATCCTTTCATTTCCTATATTTTTACTTAGAATGGAAAGATTTTCAGGTCATGCTTTTTAAAGTCATACTGAATTGATTATTTGCCTTTCGCTCAGGGTTCTGATAGGGATGTTAAAGGCATAATGAATTAATTTCAGTATAAAATAAGGGGGAAATGGCAATTGGTTTTCTATGAAACTGGTCAGTAATACAAGGAAAATCTTTTGGAAGGGACTTACCCAAAAAGGATGTCAGATACTATCTCTTTTGGCTAAAAGTGTAAGCTTCACTGTGTACTGATACATGCAAGGCCTAACACTGATTCTGTTAACATAAAAAGCAATTTTGCATTGTTTTCAAGTACAACAGTTAGATGTTGCATCCATCTTAAAACATAGAGTATACAGTAATATATATAGCATATCTGGATGCATGGACAAATGGACCTCCACCTTTTGGAGATGATTAACAGCATGGAATAGGCATCTTATTATTAGTTTGGGCCTCTGTAGGTACCCTATACAACATAAGCAGGCTAAAATCCAGTAAAGATAAGTAAAGATAACCACTGTCTAATAACTGTATTTTTCAGAGCATAATAGGTTGTCCTCAAATCAGGTCTCTTGGAATGTTACAAATGCAGCAGCATATGAGCACTGCACTGGATACATACAGAAACATTTTTCTGATTTACCCAATGGATCTTTTATTCATTGCTTATCAAATTCTTTTTGTGTTTTATTTCCATTTCAGAGGACATCCAAGATTCTTACTCTGCTTTTTGCCATTACAGAACTGTGGCAACCATTAAATGCAGGTGTTTAAAAAACTGCATTTTTTTAAACAACCATGTTCTGTGGGCAGTCTTGTTAAACCAATTCAAACATCCCGAGGGTGTTAAACACAGCTTTAGTCAATCTTTCATTAATGATTATAGTTAGGAAGCAAAAATGTGTATTTCTATAAAATGCTTTTATGTATTCAACTTGTATTCAACTATTCAACTACGCTGCTTCCTTGCATATGATCTATACAGAAAGTAACAGTATTTGGCACAGTGGGCCACATTCACCAGTGCAGTAACAAAGGTATTACCACCAAAAGATGCAGAATAATCAGAAAGTCATATTTCCAACATTTCATAAATTGTAGAAGTAATGAATTTATGTTCTATTTTGCATAGATATATCAGAATTTGTGTTGGACATATTTGAGGAGAAGCTTTTGAGGTGATAGTATCAGGGGCTATATGAGAACTAGGGGCTATAGAGAGATCTCACTCAGCTCTTAAAGCATCCGTAGTGAGATTGTCTGCTACCAGTGAATGACTATTAGTCTGTAGGGGCATGGCATATTGTAGAAACTTTTACATGAGCATGTCTTTTTGGCATGCCGTCTACAGCACAGCTAGGTTGAAGAAAATGTCTCAGCTGTGTATTTGTATGCATGTGGGTGACAGAGGCAATTTCTAGGGAACAGAAACAAGGAACTAGAATATTTCTCTGACATAATTAAGCAGCTACTATATTCTTGGCTCATTGGCATTTCATTTTCTATAAAGTACAGTACACTGAATATTAGTTCTGTACAGGGTTTTCCTATAATGTACAGCGTAATCCACTATAATTACCCCTGTCAGATAGTAGTAAATTTAGACAATGCTGTAAATACATTTGTATTATGCTCTTTTTTAATGATATTCCTATTTGACCCAAGGTCATAGAATCATAGAACAGTTTGGATTGGAAGGGACCTGTAAAGGTCATCTAGTCCAACCCCCCTGCAATGAACAGGGACATCTTCAATTAGATCAGGTTGCTCAGAGCCCCATCCAACCTGACTTTGAATGTTTCCAGGGATGGTGTTGTTGGTTTTCATTACAAAAGACCATGAAAGAATAGCACATTAATTACCTGTGCTCTTGTAACAAGGACATATTTTTCTGTGGCTACCAACATCTGGCAACTTCGAAGAGTGGAAAAAATAAGATACAGATTTTTTTTCAAATTATTTAAAAAATATGAGTATATTGGTATTGGCTTGGAATTTTCCAAACCTATGGAATTAAGACCATCATGTCAGTTCTCTTAAATTAACATTTATTGATAAAACTTGCATTGTTATAGAGCTGCAAATAGCACAAAAGTGAGAGAAAATGTAGGGGCATTTCGAGACACTGGCCAATTATGTGTTCCCATTACATGAAAAAGAGAAATCTGGTCTATGGAGAGTGACGGGCAATTCCAAACAGCCACTAGAATCATCCTAGAGAATTATCTTAGGATGGACTAACGTTTTTATGACCAAAATTAGAAGGTATGACTCCCACACCAGGTATTCCTGAGTGACTTTTCCATTGTGATGTCTTTTTTATTTGCTTTCATTTTTAGTGACACCATCAGACCTCTAAAATGTTCTGTAGGACACTTGTGTCACTCAAAAAATGTTGGAATCAAGGATACTAAAACAGAACTCACGTAGGCATACCCATAATTCAGCAGTCATAACTGCAGCCAGCTCTTGCTTTGGCTACAATGACAATTTTTTCCTTATGGTAAAGTGAAGTGGCTTTAAACTTTCTAAATTGTTTTTGATAGTACAAATTAATGCAGTCATTTCTGATGATACATTTTTGCATTTCAGCAGAAGGCAAAAATATTAATTTACTTTCTAGTGACAGGGACCTTCTGCCTCCCAATTCTGACAGATTTGGCATTCAGTGGAATGCTAGTTTACAGCTTTTCTGCATGTTGATATAAATGATTTGCTGTTGCAGAGCTTATGTGAAGAGATCCAAGCCTATTATTCCTAACTGAAAAGTTAATACAGTGTTTACAGGGTCATACATATCCTCCAAACAAAACTGAATAAGTTGCTGTCCTTTCTTCCGTGATCTTTCCCAGTCCACCTCCTATAAAACATTCTGATCAACAGCTTTTTCCTCTGCATTTAACTCCAAAATCCTCTGGGATAAGCATTACACTGGTTTTGGCACAGTATAAATTGGCTTTCACAGTTGACTGCAGAGCTCTTCTGTTCCCTCATCCTCGGCTATTATTGATGAAAGGTCTGAATGAGGACTCCTGGCACTGATTAGTGAGCATAGCAGTGTGGAAGGAAATGCACCCTGCTTCAGAATAAATGCCATTCTTTTCTCAAAGAACTTCTTTATTCATTCTCAGTTATACATGACGAAGTCTGATATAAGGACAGCAAAGGAGCCATGGATGGCAGATCAAAATTCGGATGAGCCCATGATGTTAAGCTTCATCCAGTGAGGTGCCTGACATACTTAATATATCAGAATCATAGAATCGTAGAATAGTTTGGGTTGGAAGAGACCTTTAACGGTCATCTAGTCCAACGTCCCCTGCAATGAGCAGGGACATCTTCAACTAGACCAAGTTGATCAGAGCCCCATCCAACCTAACCTTGCATGTTTCCAGGGATGGGGCATCTACCACCTCTCTGGGCAGCCTGTGCCAGTGTTTCACCGTGCTCATTGTAAAAAAATTCTCCCTTATATCTAGTCTAAATCTACCTTATTTTCATTTAAAGCCATTACCCCTTGTCCTATTGCAACAGGCCCTGCTAAAAAATCTGTCCCCATCTTTCTTATAAGCCCCCTTTAAGTACTGAAAGGCCGCAATAAGGTCTCTCCAGAGCCTTCTCTTCTCCAGGCTGAACAACCCCAACTCTCTCAGCCTGTCCTCGTAGGAGAGGTGTTCCATCCCTCTGATCATTTTTGTGGCCCTCCTCAGGACCCGCTCCAACAGGTCCATGTCTTTCCTGTGCCAAGGGCTCCACAGCTGGATGCAGTACTCCAGGTGGGGTCACACCAGAGCGGAGTAGAGGGGCAGAATCACTTCCCTCGACCTTCTGCCCATGCTTCTTTTGATGCAGTGCAGGATATGGTCAGCTTTCTGGGCTGTGAGTGCAGATTGCTGACTCATGTCCAGCTTTTCATCCACCTGTACCCCCAAGTCCTTTCCCGCAGGGCTGCTCTCAATCCCTTCATCCCTCGGCCTGTGTTGATTCTGGGGGTTGCCCAACCCAGGTATAAGACCTTGCACTTGGCCTTGTTGGATGTCATGAGGTTCACATGGGCCTGCTTCTCGAGCCTGTCCAGGTCCCTCTGGATGACATCCTATCCCTCAGGCATGTCAACTGCACCGCTCAGCTTGGTGTTGTCTGCAAACTTGCTGAGGGTTCACTCAATCCCACTGTCTGTGTCATTAATGAAGATATTGAACAGTACTGGTCCCAATATGGACCTCTGAGGGACAACACTTGTTACCGATCTCCATTTGGACATTGAGCCATTGACCACTATCAACTGTTCTAGACCAACTCTTTTAGTTCAGACTTGGAAGGGCCATTTGGCAGTCAGTTGTTTTTGTCTTCTTCTGTACTGACATGACTAGGTCAGAAATGCCCTTAATGTTTTAGCCAGACTTTGTTAGTGTGGTGTTTACATGTTCGATCATGTCAGAAGAAGCAGCTGTTGATCAGAATGCTTTGTAGGAGGTCAACTGGGAGAGATCACTGAAGAAAGGACAACAGGTATAACTTGTTTGGTATCACATTTACAAATTTTATATATATCTGATAATATCATCTATTAGAAATAGGGGGTCATCTCAGTAGTTTTTATAATCCTGCTCAGGGCTTTTAATCAGAAAACAGACGGAGGTCTATTAAAAATACTGTGTATGACTCCTTTAATAGATCTGCCTCTGGATTGCTGCTGATGATGCTGATGACGACAGAGTAAGCAGATGTGAAAACTTACTGAGTATCCTGATATTTGACATGAAGTGTCCCACTGATTAAAGAAATTATAGCAAATCTTCTTAAATTTCTGTTGTCCTTCAGTTTTCTGGTCCATAATACAACACCTGCAATAGTGGTGCTTGGGTATTATGTGAACTGTTTGTGTATCAGCAAAGAGGGATGACGAAATTCTAGGTAACAACGCAAGAATGCCTTCAGGAATTAGGGACATCTGGAACCAGAAATGGACTCAGCAAACCTTTTACAGGTTAAGCAAGCACTTGCATACTCTCCTGACTGATACTTGAGGTTCCAGAGCATGGCTGGAGTCTGAAATTTCTTTTCTCACTCTCTTTCCCATATATGTCCAGGATCAACTTCATTTGGCCTCAGCACAAGAACAATCAGAATAATGTGATCAAACTTTTAAAAATCTATTTTTAATGATTGTTTTCTTCATTGCCTTCAGAATTGCAAATACAAACATTAGAAAGGTTTTCATTGCTTTCATCAAACAACGAATGACATCACTAAAGCTCTTTTTGTAGGCATGGTTCATGTGTTTGCCATTTGAAACTTTATCTGAGTGTTTTCAAGAAAACGCCCCCACTATTAGCTGTGCTTGAATGTCTGGATGGGATTCATTTGTGTTTTTCTTTTTGATGGTGATCTGACTTGTCACCAGTTAAACCAGAATTACAGAACTATTATTCAATATAAGTGAGATGCATAAACATATCTGACAGAGCAGAAGGCCTGAAAAGTATTAGAGTGAACTGAGTTAGAAATCAAATGCAGACCGAAAGTCAAAGCAAAATGTAGGCAATTTCTCTCAGTTTTTAATACAGAGCATAAAAGGGAAAAAAAAAAAATCATACTTTGTGATGACATCATACATTCATTTGTATACCTTTAAAGATTAGTTACTAAATATGTCCACAGGTCTTTTATGCATTAAATCAAGGAAGTAGTTAGATACCTAACATTAATAAAATTAGATAAACCAAAAGAGAATTTTTTTGTGAATGAAGGAACTTTTGCTGATACTGATTCAGGGTCAGAGATATTAAGCTTTTGAAATGTAGCTAATTTCTGGAAAACTTGTCACACAAGCCCTAAATAATTTCCCTTTTTGTTTGTGTCTAAGAGGCACAGCGGTCCAAGATATGGCAGAATAGAAGTTTCTGGTTAAACTAAGCCATAAATTGTGCGTGCAGCCTGCCTTGACAGCTTTTTCTAAGCCTACTTTACTTATGTTCTTCGCTAGCCTTTTATTCTGCTGGACTCTCCTCATTAGTTGTCAAATTTCTAATACTATTTTACACAAGCAGCTAGAGGCAAAATAGCAGGCAGCAGCAGCAAAATTCATGGTTAACAGCTTTATAGCATGAGGCCCACAGTGGCCCAGTTGCACATAGGTTTTTCTGCCCTTCAAAGTGGGGCTTTCTTGTCGATTCATAGTGCTATTTTAAGCATTTTTCTGCAAGGGGATGTTAAAGGCAGAATAACCTTTTTTTTCTGGAGGTGCTCATTTACAAAGGGAAAAGTAAATGAATCAACAGAATGGTCTTCCATACTTCAATGATGGTAATGAGCACACCTAGGTTTTATTCTAAGTCTTAAAGATTTTATTTTAGAATAAATTCATTAATTTTGTTAATACTTGATCCTTTTGTACAAAATGCGATACAAAGTCCTCTGTACTGCTGTTCCAAGTATTTTTATACAGAATACAAAAATATACATTTGTTATCCTGATTTAGGTGTTCCTAAAAAAAAAAAATCCCAGTTAAGTCCTGAGGCTGCGTTAAAATATTTCATCTTCTTGAATTTACAAGCAAACTATATATTCTCCTCCTGGCAGGCTGTCTGACCTACCTCATTCTCATCCATCTCGGAAAATACTCACCCTAGGCAGAATGTTCACAGTGATGTAATGGCTTTCTCTGAAAATACTATGCTTGGAGGTGGCATCTGTTGGAATGACCTATGAAAAATGTCATCATCCATTACAACTCACCTACCATATTTGAAAGATATTTCCCCAAGTTTGTCTAAACTGCTTTGTGTAGAAGTTTTATGCTGCTGTTTTCCGTCATCATCTATATTTTTAAAAATTTTTGACAAATTTAAGAAGAATTAATTCAACTCAGCAACCCTTGGACCCTGAAAAAGTTTATGTTTTCAAATGACAGTTAGACCCGCAACTAGAAAGACTTCTCCACAACAGCCTTTCACTGCATGTGATATTCTGGTATTCCAGGAGCTTCTGTAATGTATGAATATATAGGTTAGTCTTTTCCCCACTTTAATACCTGACATTTCTTTTAGAAGTATTAGAAAAGGTATAAATTGTATTGCTGATTTTTAGCATGCTAACAACTCTCAAATGAAACCTAAACTGAAATTTTGTGGTGCCTACTGTGTGCTATTGCTAAAGTAAATGTAGCTTTGCTAATAACGACAGATTAAAAAAATCAGCAAAAGCATGTCCTGAACTTAATTAGATAAATTCTAATTTATCCATTATGTCCTGCAGCTTGCCCTACTTCACATTTTATTCTTTTATAAGTAACAGCTCTCAGACTTTAACATTAGTTGCTAATAACCTGAACCATGCTTGAACCAGTAGCTTAAAGTTGCATATCATATGGCCTCTCCTTTGCACTAGCTAGCCATCTCAAGGCAAAGACCTTGCAAGACATCAGCCCGGATTACTTGCTGCAGTCATGTCAAGCAGATGTTTCATGAGGGTGAAAGTTTGAGAAGCGTTACTAGTGCAATAAATTGATATCTTAGAATCACAGAATTCTAGGTTGGAAGGGACCTTTAAGATCATCGAGTCCAACCATCAACCTAACACTGCCAAAACCACTACTAAACCATGTCGCTAATCTCTAAGGGTTATGTTTTACAGAAGTTTTGTTCCACAGGAACCATAAAGCATAGCTGAATATGTCAGTCAGCTTGTATTTTTGCGCTGTAATCTGTGGCTACAACTGTTTCTGTTCACTTATTTGGACTCTTCAGTGTTGGCATTCTATAAATCAGGCTGCTAGTTGACAGGATGTGCACATGCAGCCTAGACTCTTATTACTTTTGTTACTGTGCCTTTGGATAGCAAGTAAAATCTTCCTCGCAAGTCAGTGAGTGCATTGTGATACTCAAAGCACTGAAAATAATGTACGAGGAAGTAAAGAAATGCTGTTGGCTGCAAAGTCACGATGATTTTAAAGTCTACAGAAGGGAACTAACTCATCCATCCCCCAGGTTGCACCAAGGATTAATATGGGCCAGTAAACACATTTCTGAGGGAATCATTCTTAAATTATTGGAAGTTTGTAAATCTGTTCTTTTTTTCATGAGTTTCAAATAGGCAGCAGGTCAAGGTTGAACTACTTTAGAAAACTCCTCTTTTTTGCTTTGAAAGCTCTGTCCACAGTGAAATAAGCAATTTAAGGTAAAGCAAACCTGGGAAGAGTGTTAAAATACATGTGAAGACTTAAAAATATCGCATTTTAAAGCCAGAATCTTTCCCGCTGATCTTGAGGGAGTTTCTTCACTCCCTGTTGACAGAAAAATCTATAACATGAACAAGTATATAAGTGATATAACTTCCCAGTGTTCTACAATCAATTTCTATAGTATTGTTCTACAATCAATTTCTACAGTCTTATTAATTCAACTATGTAGCATTTGATACAAAAAATACTATGATATTTTAACATTTCTTACAAAGATTAATGCAAAAATTCTAATATTTGGGCCTTGTGGTGGGGACCATATTGTATCTGCATAGTATTTGATTATTTTTATAGGAAGGTGTTGTCAATTGATTTATCTGATTCTGAAAGAAGAACTCCTAGGAATTATTAAAAAATATGGAAGTGAAAATTGCAAAAAAGCAAATACAATATTTTATATCTATACCATGAGTAAAAATTTCAGAGGTATCTGTTCTACTGAGCTAAGTCTTATAAAAAAGCATATTGGAATTTGGTTCTCCAAATGC
The DNA here is from genome assembly GCA_017639485.1 of Pluvialis apricaria. NCBI lineage: Eukaryota > Metazoa > Chordata > Aves > Charadriiformes > Charadriidae > Pluvialis > Pluvialis apricaria. The sequence goes on from CM030007.1 coordinate 48,247,322, forward strand.
TTATATTCCTTTGAAAATCAGACAGGAGCGTACTGGCCTGCAGGGCACAGCTTTGCTACTGTCACAGCCTTTCTGTTGCTCCACGCTGTGAAATTCAGCAGAAGTAAGCAGAAAGGCTACTGATAACCCTGCTGAGTAAACTGCATATAATCCTATGATTGCAGCCAGAATGAACAGGAATCCCAAATCTCCTGCTTTCTGTGTTTTGTGTGAATATGCCACACACAGGCTGATACATATGTGAGGGTTGCATAGCACATAAAGATCAAAATTGAGGTAGCTGCAATTGCAAAGCTTCAGTAGGCTTTATAGAAGACCTGAGATGCATATTTGAAATAGCTCTATGAACATAAAGAAATGGAGGATGAAGGAGACAAGAATAATTATGTATTATATCTGGCTCTCAAGCCAGACACAAGTGCAGCTGGAGTTTTTTTCTTAATAAAAATTGCAAAAATGTAAGTTAACACAGTAACTACCTGAGGTCTTGTTAGCCTTATTACCATTTTAGTGTTGCTGCCTCCAAATACTGAGGAAGCAATTTTCCATCCAGTTAATAAAGGAAAGGATATTTTTGATAACCACAAGACTCCAACTTTTAGACAAAAACTCTGAAAAGTGTGAAATCTGTGATAATATAAAGAGAATTCGCAAAAGTATATCATATGTAGATTACTCATTTATTAATAACTGGTATGGCGTTCTAGCTAACTGGCAATAGACTCTCCTTGCGTTGAACTGGTTTTGTTTCATTCCTAAACAGAGATCTTGATAATCTCGTCAAAGGGAGCCACAAAGCTGACAAACATGGCCAAGAAGAAATCTGAAAAGGCTGTCTTTATCTTTCACTGAGATGTTGTTTCATGACAGAGGTGTTCAGAACGAAATGTCAGTAGGGAGACATATAGAACACTGTTGACTACCAGGTTAAAGAATAGGTCCTACAGGGAGCACCGTCATCATGGGGCATCATGGGGCATCACGGGGCATCATTCCCTGTTGTTTTCTTTTTAAGAGTCAATCTTTCAATTTTTTGTAGTGAGTTAAGGTTACTAGATGGTAACATTTTAGGTAAATTTGATGAGTTTTTCAGCAGAGGAGTTTGCAGTTGGAAAATGCATTTTCACAGAAATGTTTTATAGAAACATTAACACCAGTGCAATCCCTTGAAGAGAAATAAAGGCAGCCAAAGCAACACACCATGTTTTGACTTGATACTACTAAATGTTCCATTCAGAGTATAATAGACATTGATTTACATTTCTATTTTTAATAGTTATATTACATTGATATGTATTATTTTTAATGTTATTATATTGAAAAAAGAAAATTAATTAACCAACAAGATCTAATTCAAGGAAGATTTTTTTTTCTTACATCAGATAATAATAGTAAATCGCATCCTATCTCTTTTATGTAAGTTCAAGAATCAGTGGATGTAACTAGTTCTCAGCATCCCTCAGTTTAAACATGAAATTTCTTGTGAGAAGGGAGAGTTTAATTGGGAAGGAGGTGGTCCAGGCAGCCTACCAAATAGATTAATGGACTTTTTTACTGATTTAGCCAGAAAGACTTAGTCCATACTTACTTTTTAAGTAAGAAATTATTCATGCACATATCGGGAATACTTGGCTCATTGTACTATCTGGTAAAGATTCTTGGTAAAGATATCATAGCATGTTAGAGGTGAGGCACTCTTTGAAGTTGTCCATGATGCATGTTCAGTGGGAATTATGCTTTTTGATATAAGTATTAGGCATAACTTCTTGTTTCCAAAACCTAATTTGGTCCTTTTATTCCAGGAAGAGTGTGTGCTCATGTGCATATGGGTGGGTGGGGGGTGCATATGTCTGTGTCTATGAATGTCTTTGAATTACTAAAATGATGTATGCTTTGAATTTTTCATCAGGTTAATTGGTTAATTTTGTCTTTCATAAAGAATGTGTCAATTATAATTTCTTTTCAAGTGAGTATTTAATTTGGCTAATTGACAGCTGGCTATACTAATTGTGATTTGATCTGGTTTTTGTTCTATCTCTAAAGGAACCAAGATATCGATAACCTCAACAAAGTGAATTCAAGTTCTTTCACAAGTGACAAGGCGTAAGTCTTCAAAGCTTCTTAGGCCCTGCTTTTCTAAGGCAGTGAGTAGTTTGTAACTATAAGAATGTCAGGAAAGGTAACATTGCAAATCTGTAAAATGTTCACAGATTAATAAGTAGCATTCCTTATACAGAAGGATGAATGTAAAATACAGATTAACTAACTGACGTGCACTATCAGCTGAACAAGTAATATCTATGGCAAGCTATCATACATGCCTTATATGCTTCCTCAATATAACTATTAAAGAAATATTTTAATATAGTTGGAGAAGGGGCATTAAAGAAAATATTGCAGAACTCATGGATGATAAGTGTTGCCCCAACAGGGTGTAACAAAGCATTTCAATCAGCAAGGGCAGTGATCCATAAAGAAGAGCTTGAACTTACATTTTTGTACAGCACATCAATTCAGTATGTTTCAGGCCAAATTTCTTGTGGTCTGTAAGCAGTCCTTCAGCATACAGAAAGGGAGGAACTGCCAGGGTACTGTGCTAGTAAGAGCTATGTAGTATTTGTCACACAACACTGGAATTCTACAGATAAATTCAAGAATGATGATGTAAACAGTAGCAGCACATAAGTGTTGCCAACACCATTATCTATTTTACAGTAGACAATCTCACATATGTACATATATGTATGTACACTTAGCACTAACCTATAAGTTGAGTATAAGTTTTTTTCAAACTTTAATTCAAAGGGAATCTATTAAAATAGAGTCCAAGACTTTGAGACACTACTGAATTTTAGGAGCCATCCAAAATTTTAAGATTAATAAGCCTATTATGGATTGAAATGACAGAGTTATCTGTTTCACAGAGCTAACTTAGTCCTTTTTTTTTGCTCACTACTTCTACCTAAAGAGAATCAAGGATTTTTACATTAGTTAGAGTGCTTTTCTTAGGTCATTTCATTGTCTAATTCACTGAACCATTTTAAAATAATTTAAAAAATTCTAGAGGAAAAATTAGCCGCTAGTTTCATTGTATTTATGAAATTAAAAAAAGTTTCCTTATATGTAAATTTTATAAGCCTTTGGATGCTTACATTTGCCATAGAAATACAGACATAATCAATGCTTTAATTGTTAACTATGACAACACATGCAGGTAATTTCTTGTCATTCCAGAAACAAAAATATGTGGACATTTGGACATATTTTTAGGTGCCGTCTTAAGAAGTATAAGTTTCTTAGTTTAAATAAAAACATATTTTTTGCAAATTAATGATGCAAACAAGGATTAAGCTGCTTGGAGCCTGTAAACTAATACTAAGTTCTTTGAAAGTTCATGTTTCTCTTCACTATCTTCACTGGCAAAGAATAATCTTAAACTATTGATATGATTACACAAAGCCTTTTTATTTTCTCGGCTGCACTAGATAATATTTTTTATTTAATTGTACAGAACTTTAACTTGCTAGTGGAAAATTGTAGACATATTTTCTTATTATGGTCAAAAACATAAGTGTTTGCAAATTTTGAACATAACTAACAGTTTCTCCTTTTAAATGTGGGCATAAGTATATTTCTTTTACCACATTTTACCTCTTCCCAGATAGGGGGAATATTTTAACAGTTGTATTTGTTTGTTGTTTCAGAGGAAAAGACCTTGAGGATTTTACTGAAATAAATACTGCTGGGCAGAAAAATAAGAGGCAAGGCTGTCATAAACATTCCTTTATTTACTTATAAAATGTTTGTGGTTGGTTGGATATTAGTATTAATAGGTTCTGTTCTGTAAAAATCACTAGAGGAGTCAAAATTAATATTTTTATTTTATTTAGACCATAGAATTTTAACTTTTTTAAGTTCCTGGTTAAATACAGGCTAGTAAATACAAATAATTCAGTGTGGAAGAAATGCAGGGAGTAGTTGACTTTATCTTATTGGAACTCTAAATAGTCAGTGCATAACCATTAAAGTTCTTTAAATTAATGTGAAATGTTCTGTCAAACTAAAAATTGTCCTTTAAATATAAAAGAGGAGTATCATAAATAATTTTTTAAAATCCTCTTTTTTCTTAGTATCATTATTCATTTTCAAATGAGAACCAATGCAGCCTTTTTTTTAATCTTAAACAATTCTTTGATGGATAACATTATTATTTTTAATTACAGAACACTCAATATAATATATTAATGTAAAATTATATTCATGTATTATATAGATGACATATGTTAATACATGAAATTTATTATATGAAATCAGGTTTTTCACAGCCACTGATTTATGAGTTAATAGTATAAATGTGGTCACATGATCCTAGAGATTGTACACAAACCTAGATAACAACAATTATAAGAGGAATCTGGGCTGGATATAATGACAAAGGAAATAACACCCTTTAGCAGCCATTTCTGTAGCTCAAGGTGCTGATGCCTGTACTGAATGAAATTACATTATCAAGTTAAAATGATAGCCCCATAGTCAGTTTAGAAGATGTAGGCAGGCCCTTCACCTGTAGCACGGCAACACAGTGCGACACTGCGGTTATAAATCGAAACAAGAGAGATTCAGACTGGATATAAGGAGGACTGTCCAGCAGTGGAGTACGTTGCCTGGAGACGTTGTGCCATCTCTGTCCTCGGAGGTTTTCAAAACCCAACTAGAAAAAGCCCTGGGCAACCTGGTCTGACCTCAGAGCTGCCCCTGTTTTGAGCAGGAGGTTAGACTAGAGACCGCCCGATGTCCCTGAATTCCAACCTGAATTATCCTACAATACTATAATGAAGTTAGCATTTTTGAGTACTTTGACATTCCTTTGCATGGTCACAATGGAGAGAAACTGAAAAATACTGAAGTTTGAACTGATAACTCTTACTTCGTAACTAACTTATCACTTATGATATGAAACAATTGTAACACATACTCAGTGTAGTCAAGAATCTTCCTTGTGAAAGGTGTATAATTTTTTTCTTCTCCAGCATAAAGAATTCAACCCATTTAATATGTTTAGGTTAAATAAAACAATGTGATTAATTCTGAAGGTCTTTCTCTCTTTCACAGAGTTGAGGGCCTTGGTGTTCACACTAAAGTGAAGTCTGCTGATGACCAAAGTAAAAAGCGGTGAGACTCAATTCACAGTTCTCTATAAAATTTAAAGAGCTAATATCAAGAGCTGTAATTGTTTAGTGTGGTACCAGAAAATGTGAATCCCTAATACAAGCAAGCAAAATTTGCATAACTTGAGTAAGATATCTGTATTATTTCTAAAACGTGCCGGATTAACCAAATACAACAATATAGCTGCATGTATTTTGATAATAACTAATGACTCAGATTTATAATCTCTTGTAATGAATGCAAATGCCTTGTGACAAGATCCTTATAAGTATTTTTGTGCTTATCTAGGTGTTTTGTGAACTCAGCCATTAGCATCTCAAAGAAATATAACTAAATGCATTCATATTTTAAAAGATTCAGTGCTACTAGATTTCATTATTTGGAAAAACTAAGATACATTTTGGTCAATTAAAGTGAAGTTATGTTTTCAGGGACCATTCTGATGGTGCCTTTTCGGGTCTTCCATTTAGTTGTATATCTAAATGATGACGAAGAACTTAGCTATCTGTATACACAAGTACTTCTGCTATTTTTTAATACAAAATATTTTTATCCTAGCGGTCTCACTTGACAGTCTGACCAGAGAAGCATATAGTGAATATGCACAGTGAATGAGTTCCTCTTTTAGTTCTGAAAGGGGGCCTGCCAGATTAGGAATCAAGCACAATAGAGGGTGCTGCTTCATGCAGCATGCTATGCATATAAAACAGTGACCAGCACTGAGCAAGGTTCATTTAGCAAAGCTTCAGACCTTGGCAAGCTCACTGAAATAAATCAAGCTGCAGACCAAACATCCAGAATTAAGGCTTATAATCATCAAGTTGTTTCAGAATATAACCTTTGGCAGAACCAAACAAGAGCAGCCTTTGTCTGAGCTGCTTTATAAAATCATCAAAAACATTATTAGCATTTACTCCTTAAATCCTATAATTTGTCTGACAAGGTTTATTTTTATGTTTGGTTGCATGTCATGTTTGTGACAGGGAAAACTGCAGGAGACAAGGTTACTTTTGCTTGAATCATAATCCTGCTTTTTGAAATAAGATTCCATGTATCTTTTTAGCTGGTCATTTCTAATAAAAACATCCCTGTAGTATATCCAAAAAAAGAGAAAATATGAAACTAAAATATAGTAAAAACTAGAATAAAACTTTATAGAGTGCTGCCAAGAAAATGCAGAATGCTATCAACCACTGAGACATTTCGGCACTGTTGAAAACCTCAGTGGGTACTTTCAGGAAACTAGAGTTCAATTAAAGTTAGATGAAGTTCCCGATATGAATATATCTACCAGCATAAACAAGAGGTCAGTGATTCCATTGCATTTCACAAGCAACAATTTAACAACAGTGAGAAAAAGATAAATTTATTTTGCCTACTGTTACTAACCCAAGCTTCTACATTTATGGCTGTAAGTGTAACTGAAAGCAGTGTAGCTGAAAATTATTTCTAAAAAGTGCTTGTTGTCTTGTTGTGGGTTTGGTTTTTTTTTTCTAGGATAACTGAGCAAGCATATGAAAATCCTCCAAGGGCTCCAAATAATCTCCCAGAAACAAACTACTCCAGTAACAGTCAAAGAAAGACCAGGTACTGTAAACAATTAATTGAGAACCATAATGTCTAAAGTGTCATTTCTTGCAAAAAAAAAAAAAGAGAAACCATCATTATGCAAGAAATTTCAGGGATGTTTAGAGACCTCACATTGATCTCTGAAATCATTCCAGTCCCCTTCCAAATTCTGCTTCCAGAATCCCATGAACAGAAGCCCACAAAGCACAGCTCTAGTGCACAGGGTGGGGAGCACAAGACATACCCTGTGTAGCTCTAGAGATGTAGCTGAGGCATGAAATTTAGGACAGCGGTTACGCCAAAATTCTTATATAAATAACAGAGGAAAGGCATTTCCTGCATATCAGGGAACTTATTTCTTTCTGAGGCTGTAAGGAAAACTTTACTCCCTTCACACTAGAGCCTTGTTAAGTTCCTGAAACTATATAGGATGAATCTGAACCCATGTATCATCTCTTATCCCAATCACTGAAACTGCAACATGGGTTTCTGACTTTATGGCCAGGCACAAACTTTTTTTAAAACCATTTCTCTTGCAATACTCTTGTTCTAGCTGGATTCTGTTTCTACAAGCACATGTATTGCAAATCTGAGTGAAAAATTTGATATAGGGATAATTAATAGAACTAACTAAACACCAGAGCTGTTGGTAACAAGAAATCATTGAAATAAAGCAAACAATATATTTTTCTTCGCAGTCAAAAGGTATTTTCAAGAACTATGACAACAAAAAACATAATATATAATTCTTGACTGAAGGACCTTTTTGAATTAAGAAAATGTCTCTTCAATACCAACCCACCTGTCTACGTGGATTTAAGTATTAATGTAGACAGGATTGTTGAAAGTATTGCTGTATAGTGGTCGTGAATTGCCAGAGTAAAGGCTGATGACTTGGAAGGCAGAGAAGAAATAACAATAGGGAAAATAGCAGTCACAGTTTGGTACTTTATGGGAACTATGGCCAATGTTCCAATCCTTAAGCTTATGCACACCTGAGCCCTGGTGTGGATATGACTGGGCACAGGGTCTTTGATCTCTCATTTTCTTATGTTTGCTGTAGGAGGTTGGAGTGCGGTTGAAACTTCTGCATTCTGAAACTTCTGCATAGCCTTGAAGGCCAAGCCCATGCATTGGCTGAGAATAAAAGAAATTATTATAGCATACAATTTTGAGACTCAAAATGAATATTCAACACAAAAATTAATTAGCATGTTGCAGCATTTTGCAGACATACGGCTTCTGAGGTGTAATATTCTTATTATCTTTGAAAATCAAAATAAAGAACAATAATACAAGAATGGCAGGGCAAAGAATGTGCTTCAATATGCAGTGTTACCTTACACTCGACAAAATGTATACCCTCTACATGAAGCTGTAATGCCAATTTAATTCATGAAAGCTTACTAAATGAATGGTCTTTGCAGGTTATTCTGTCAGGGTTTATGCAATTGGTTCTACAGAGTATTTATTGTTGAGTAGTTTGCTGTATAAACAAGAAATGCCATAGCAAGTAGAGGAGTGAGTGTTATGAACTGAAAGAAGGGACTTGATCAGATGGGCAGTTCTCAGGCTCAGTTTTAACTTAAAGTCTTGTCAAGCTGTCAGCATTTGTTTGGAAAGGTTCTGAGTTTCCTCACACTTTCAGTTACCAAGACTAGAAACTGATGCTTAGGAAATATTTTTGCTGTGGCTTCATAGTTTTTTGTTCTACATAGTATATTTATATTTTTTTTAAGATGTGGTTGTATCTATTTGTGTGTATTTCAACCATAATACTCTAGCCAGTTACTAAAATCCAAGGAACACTGTTGTCTACACTGAGGCAGGTGAGGAAAGTATTTTTCTCTATACAACTTTCTATAAGATAAACAGTGTTATTTTCAGGCATGCTGTATCTAAATACCTACATTATGTGGAGTGTGCAATGCACAATACTCCCTTTGCCCTGATCTCAACCCTGATTTAACTAGATGATTTGAAATGGCAGCCTGATTCAGCACTAGATTCTGCAGCTAAATACAGTAAGTTAAATGAAAGATTTTGGGAAAACAAGCTTAACAACAAAACCAAGGCCCATACTTTATAGGAATAGAGAGGTGTTATTCCTGTGCCACTTTTCATTACAGCAAGAAACTTTAGGCACTTGCACCATCAATACACTCCACCCTGTGACACGTGTTGTGTATGTGTCTAGCTTGCTTGGGGCAAAAATAGCCAGAAAAACTCTTTCAAAATGCGACCAATTAGCTTCAGTTTGTTTTCCTACTTAGTAAGCTTACTTTCATCTTGCCTGAAATGTAAACGGAGCACTGAGTGTTCATTTGACGAGGTACTTTCTCTGAGGCGAGCAAACCCAGGTTTGCTACACTACTATTAAATAACAAGCATATTGCTATGTTCTATGAAATGTAACTAAAACTTTTATCATTTAAGCTTCTCAGTAACTGTACATTTTTAATAAATTCCTGGTGTTGCATAGAACTCAAATAAGACATATACGCATTACAAAAGCTGTATGTAGAAAAGTGTATCTGGGCTGTGTAACACCTTACACAATCATGTTATCAATTTGTTATACTTCCACTGAAAAAAAGACATGTTCTGCAAAATACACGATTATAAAGAATTGCTCCTAACATTGCTAAACGTTATTCAAGAGTGATACGAAACATAATAATTACCATATACCTTTTGAATTTCTGGAGGATAATTAAATCAGTTCAGAAATGTTCAAAACATGTATGGCAAGATGACTTCTTCACCCGTCACATACTTGCTCATCCCTTCTATGCAAACAAACCTGACAGTTAAGCAACTAGAACTGGGCCTGTTAAAAAAAGGAAGATTTAACTTCCCTGACAGTTAAATTCAGTATATTCCTTCCTACTGTGATACAAGGAACAATACAGTTACTGTAATGAAACAAATCCCATATTGAACAGTCTGTATTATAAAGACCCTGACTCTACTTCTAGGGACATGTTGTAATTTTGTTTGGCTGTTTGACAGCTCTTTGAGGACTAAAGAAAGAAAGGAAAAAAAAGGAAAAAATGCAGTATGTCATCATTTCCTGATATGTATTATTTAGGCTGGGATATCAGCACAGGTAAACCCAATATCACCATGGAGATTCTGCTCAATGGGCTTGTGGATTTAACTTTGAAACGTTGAAGAATCATTCAACAACAGAACACAGTCTAAGGACACTATATTTCTAATTTATACTTTTTTATTTAATGCTAATTTATATTTTTTTATTTAATGTACTTTTCTTGACAGTTGTGAAAATACAGAAAAAGATCTCATTACCAAGTATGATGTTTTTTTTACAAACATGTTACAGTAGTTTAATTTGCATATTATCATCAGTGTAGTGAAACCTTTAAAAATAAAAAGTACTGTTTAGTGATTCCTATGCACTCATTGCTTCACAGCAAATCATCACACGGTGCCTATGAAGAAAATATAACTGGAAATGCTATCAAAACTGTTTATTCTACTTCTGATCGGTAAGTACACATTAATAACATTGCAGAGTATCAAAGGACACAGACATTTTGCATAAGCATTCAAGTGTTCAGACAAAAGAGAGCAGTGGAAGTCACCATTAGGCTCGTGAGACAGCTTTTCATACAGAGCTCCCATTCAGTGGGATCTTGCCATCAAATCATTACCACAGTTCAGCAGCCTAATATTATGTTAGGCTTGTCACAGCTGACATTTTAAAATAGCTATAGAAACAATAGCCAATGCCTTAAGTGATAAAGTTGGCTTTGTGATTCTGTAGGTTTCTATCTCTGGCAGCCGCTTACTCTACAAAATTTCCTTCCTTTGTGAGAACAGTGTCAGTCATGACCAACTTTATGTACAGATGTGGAGGAATAGGTTCACATGACAATGCTATTAAAAACTCTTTATTTTCACACTAGTTAAGATATTTCCAAATATAAGAAGGATATTTGCTCAATCAGTAATATCTTACCTCATGGGGAAAAAAAAATTAAACATGCCCACTATTTTCAGTTCAGATAATTTGGACATTCCCATTATTTGGAAATAATGAATCAGAAAAACTTGTATCCTTTCCAATGTAAGTATAAGGAACTCTGGGAATGATTAAAAATTAGTACAATGCTTTATTATTGAGTAGAAAGGAGCAAGACCAGTTTATTTTTTAGTGCAAAACCACTACCAACAGCTGTTTGTAGAGAAAATACAGACTGATGTCACATAAGAATGCACAAAATGCTGAGAAAAAATTTAAACATATTATTGTTATGAATACTAGGTAGGCTGCTCTATACATGTGTTCACTATAACTGCCATGACCATAGGATTTCTGTTTGCAGTGCAGAAAATTAAAAATGTTTTCAGGCACTTCCGCAACACAGAGGAGAATTCTATATCAGACTGATCAAGTGATGGCAGTTTAAATTCAACTACCAATTTACTTTTGTGATTAAAATGTTAAAATCATTACCCTCCACTTCATCCCTATTTAGTACACATGCTCCCAGACATTCAGCAGCTTAATACAGTCTTATTACTGTTTGTAATCACTCAGTTTACCAAAAGAAGGCCATTCTTTCTATCAAGGTATTTTTGCTACTTGATAATTATGCTTAGCAATTTGCCCATCATAGGAGCACGTATATTATGCCTGTCAACTAGAATGGAGGGAATATACACATGACATTTTTCCATTTATGGCCATTTTACAGTATACAACTGTCTTTCCCATGTAGTGCGCTAAGCTTATCAATTTTCTCCTTGAAATTTCAGTGGTAGCTCTTTTTCTGACAGCTGATGTTATATTATATACACAGGAGTATAATTGGAAAAGATATATGTACATACTGCAGGAAGCCCTTGGGCATAGATGCCAAAATGATCTTAGATGCCTTGCAAATTTGCTGTCATTCGACTTGCTTCAAGGTAAGAAGATTTCACCTGCTACTACGAAATATAACTTGAATGTAATACCTGCATTATATTACATATACAATAAGAGAATGTTTAGGCCTTAGGCCTTCTCTACCTGGGAGAAGAGGAAGGCTTGCACACTGAAGGAGAAGATTAATGTAGGAAATACTAGTCTCTCTCTCTCGCCCCTGTGCAATCCCTTCCTCTTTCTTTCCATCTCTCTCGCCCCCTCTTCATTTACTCTCCCTCTCCCTGCCTCTCCTTCTCTCTGTTCTCTTGCAACCACAAGGAGGATAAAGGATGCAGTGGAACGTATCCTGAATGGCCTACGCGTTTATAAGCCTTCAGTTATACACGCTTCCACTCTGATATAGTGAACTATATCCTACTTACACTTTCTTCATATTGTAAAATTTTATTTTCCTTCTTTTTTTATGAAGTTTTGTAAATGTTCTTGACTAAGTGACATCTAAAATCATGGCTTGTGGAGAAGCCACACTCAAAGGTATCAATAAGAGGTATTAAAACTAAGCAATAGAGGTGAAAAAATTTTACTCATTGGGTTCAAATAATTGGTTAAAATTTGGGTCCTATGGATAGTTCCCGCTGTAGGATAAAATGGTTTTGAAATTGGTTGTCTTTCCTTCAGTCTTCTTTATTAAAAATTATGTAAAAGTCTTTTTTCCTGTTTCCAATAAGAATGAAAGCACAGGAGAATTTTTTTTCTTGTCATTCCAAAGCCTAAGTCTCAACCTAAAATTCCCTCTTAGACTTTTCTCAGGGTATGCCTACCAACGCTCAGCCCTGTAGTCTGTTTTCTTTCTACCTCATTTGTCTTAATTCTGCTTGCATCTCCACACAGAGTTTGTTGTTCTAACAAACAATACTCGGCAAAATCACCGCATTAGCATAGCTCATTTTTCTGCCCAGTCTTGCATAGCTTTTGCTTTTGCTTCTGACAGCAGTTCTTTTACCTAGTTATTGCATGAAAAGTAACTCAAATCAGAATACAGCAGTAAGGTTGTACTTAACATATACGAAGTTGCATATGCCTTTTGTCTCATATGGACTTTCTGAGTTTTGAGAGGACTGGAAATGAAATTTCTTTCATGGAAATTACCATGTAATATTTCCTTAAATCTATTATTGCAAGTAAGTACAAACTCGGGTTTACTTCCATTCTTTTTAGATGGATCAACCCACATAAAGAGGAATGGGCATTTTATGCAGTTAGGGGTGTTAATATGTTGGTATTGGCTGAATTATCTGTTAAATATTTAATCTTATTTCTTAAATTCTATTCTTTTTGCTAACTATTCCCAAGTGGGGACCTGTCTGGCCATCAAAACTCAGCTTAAGTTTTATGTAACTACGCATTTATGAAAGCATTGGCAAAAATTAAACAACTAATGTAAGTCTGTGGTTCATGCTTGTGGTTATGTATTTAGCTAAGCAGTGCAATTTCTTATCATTAATATTCAATTAGCTCCTTACAAATACCCTGTATCCATTAGAGATTTGCTTGTAGCTGACAGCAGTATAAGGTCTTCATTTCCATGTAGAGGTACATACCAGAAGTTCAGAGAGTAAATAATCCAAACTGTAGGGTTTTTTCTCTGTATAAGAATGCTAGATAATCTTGGGGATCAAAGTTTGAAAACGTTTCCATCCTTTTGCTGATAATACAAGGAAACATAAAATGACTGAAGAGAGCAGACTGTTTTAATACTACCTTAGTACTAACAGCTTATGTAGAAAACATATAGAAAAACATATTCCTGTAAAACTGGAAAAAAATCATCTAATACTCTAACGTGTTATACTAATCAATAGTGAGTGTTCAGTTTCAACTTCACACTAGCTCTAATGAGCATGTGTAACATAAGACAATTGTATATTGTCTGGATACTGGATCTAATAATTCACAGTGCCTTTAAGTCCTTGGTGTTGATATCACACCATTTCTTTATTCATTTAGCTGCAAAAGGATGTTCTGGGTAAGACTGTTGATTTTTAATTTTCATAAAGACTTTCAGTCCAAATTCATCTGAATAGACAGCCATTGTGAAAATTTTGGAAAGGCTTCCAGCCCTTCTGGGATGGCTGGCAATTTTGTTACTGAATTGCACTGTAAAAGTAATACTGATTTTCACTTATCAGAGGATAAAATATCCAAAGAAACCAGAATTTGCCATTCTTTTATTAGGCTGCAAGAAAGGGGTTGACCTGGGTATCAAGATTCTGGTTTATAGATCGAATTACTTTGCTCCTTGATCCACTCTGGGCTTTCTTTGCGATCTTGGCAAGTCAGCTTCTGTGTGTATCTGCGTATTTTCATATGGGAAACATGGGTGATGCTTCTCTATCTCAAAAGTTAGCTTTTTGAGAAATTTGTGAAAGCAATGTCCAGATTCTGCAATAACAGGAGACATATTTAATGGTTAAGATAAAGTATCATAAAACATTTTTAAATAAGCAGGTTTAGATTCTTGAAGATCTACTCTGAGTTGGTTGATTAAGTCTGATCATGCTTCCTTTACTCAATGGAGAAACAAAAGGATCTCAAAAGGGTGATTCATATTATTTTAGAATAAATTTCCAAGCTAAAACAGAGAAATTACCCTTTGGAAATATCTAGGGGAGGGAAGGGGTTGGTGAGTATAAAGAGAATTTAGGGAACCAGTAGAGACTTAGATATCTAATTCTTAGATGTCTAAAGGTGAGATATTCAGATGTCTTATTTAATATTCATGAAGACTACTCTTTCAGAGTTCAGACTTGATGATATTGCAGTATTCATAACCCCTATTCTGGTCTGAGGTTGCTTACTCCCTAAAATACAGCATGCTGGGAATGAAAATTAAAAACGGCTTTGTTTTAATTTTTCTTGTTACTTTTACTTGTGTGTTGCAGTGTGAAGTATGCAAAAGACCACTAGAAGATCTGAAAGCAGGAGACAGCATTTGGATTTACAGACAAACTGTGCATTGTGAGCCTTGCTATTCCAAAGTTAAAGGTAAGATGCAAGATGTATTATCATGAACGTAAGAAAAACATGTAGAGAACTTCATTTAAATAATTTCAAGTTATTACAACACAACTATTGCTTTTGCTCATTTCTGTGTACTTAATCCTTTCCAAAATATTTCATTCAGTAAGACTGGGTTGCTTAGGATGATATCCAACCCCAGACTCCAGACACAGTAATTATTCTCTACCTGTGAGGGAGATCTTTTAAGGTCTCATTGTAATCTGTAGAGTCCGACCTGTGTGGTCAATGGAGTCACCTACAGTAAGGCAACGGCATCTTGCCCTGAAAGTCATAAGAATAAATTGCAAGTCCATCTGAGAATCAGTTTGTTCTATTGAAATAAATAAGTCAGGGTTCAGAGGCATTTTCACCTAATGTGGGCATTCTGACAAATAAAGAAAAGATACAAAATTTATTAAATTAATTCATAATACTATAAATCAGTACATGTGTACCAAATAATGACAAACGGAAACCTAGATGCAATGTTCTGATGCGCTGGTGTTCACCTATGTACTTCACCTGAAATAAGATCATGTTAACTAAAATTATGTTAATAAATTTGTTTTCTTAAAAAACATTGTTATTATGCCATTGCAAAACTTGATGGGAAGAGTGAATTTTACAATTCATCAGATTATAAAATTAATAAGGCATTGTGACAGTTATAAAACTGTAGAAAGACCTAGCAAGGATCTGTACATTAAGCGTTACAAATTGACATATCCTGTTTCAGCAAATGACAAGACTGGACAGTCAGACTTCAGTAGATTTTCTAAAAAAATAAATTGATCTAAAATTTCATTGTGTAACATTTAGAGAATACTGATTTGCTTGGCATTTCTGATTAATTTTTTCTCTCTTGCAGAAAAATGGATCTACTAATTTTGACATACAGAAAGCATGATAAAGAAGCTCCACTAGTGTTTAGTTAAGTGTATTGGCCTGTTAATTCAAACCACTGTGGAAAATTATTAGTTTTTATTGCTAGAAACAAATACTCTAAATGCAGTCCTACTGCATGGTTCCCAAAGGAATTAATTCCATGAGAATTGAGATGCCTTTTCATACATGCATTCCAGGAAGCAAAACAAGATATTGTTCAGTATGTTCATCAGATCTGTGAAACTGCTAAACTGTATGTAAAACTAAAGATAATTTATTGACATTTTCTGAACAGCAGGACATACCTACACATAATTTTGAAGGGGCTCTATTCTCTTCACTGAAACCTCATCTCCTCAGATATAAAGATCTATTATCTTTATATAGCATGAATGGGATTAATCTCATCAGAGATTAGTCATTTAAAAGACAGTTATTCAGTTTAAAGTACTGTTTTCATAAAGAGTGAGGTGGGTTCACTCTGTACCTTTGAGAAGAGACATCAATCTCCAGAAGAACATTCTTCCCAAGTAACTTAAATGATAACGTTAATATGGAAGAAATCATCTTTGGAAAATGTATCTCTATTACTGCAGAAGGATTCTAAAGAAAAAAAAACATTGTTAGAGGGCTTAAATTAGAAGTATCCCACTCCATGATTGCAATTCTGGTAACTATTGTATAAGCATTTTTTTAAGAAATGCACACTTAATAGTTGCCATGAAATCATGAAATACATACTTTGCATGACATTATGTTGTTGTATTTATCTTTCCTACTTTATTAAGCTGACTATCTAAACACCTTGGATGGATTCATCTCGCTTAAGTTTAAACATCTACAGTGTCAACATCTACTTTTAAGTTAGTTATCTATTCTGTCTTTATAGCCATACAGAGAAGTAGATATTTTTAGGAAGTGATTCAATTGGTCAGACTGCAAACATCTATTTTACTGTGAGGTTAACCATGCTCTGAATGTATGTTTTTTACTTTCCATGGTTTGCAAAGGAACCTGGAGTGAATAGTTCAGATTTCTAGACATCTACATTAGGCAAGATAATCCCTCTTTGAGACTACAGTGAAAGCATTTTTTTTCCTTTTGGACAGCATATGCATATTAAAGAATAGAAACTGAAAGAAGAGTCCATGTTTTGTTATCATACATTTCCACAACACTCAACGTTTACCTGTCTTATTTGCCTAAAATAATAAATAGTTCAGCAGTTTACTGGACAAACAAAGGTGTTGACTACTAGTGTCTGCCATGAGATGTTTTAGATCATGGTTATTCAGAACCGATTTTTCTCTCTTACCTCTCAGCTGAAAAGGACTTCTTGGACATGATCATGACAGAGTTAGAGTGCTCAGAGGCTGCGGGACCTGAGCAAGAGCTTAGAAAGGTGAAAAGTGCCAAAGATTAATATTAGGCTGTTGAACAGCTGTCCCAGCCAAACTTTCTCTCCTTGTCTGCACATTCAGTAGTGGAGACAAGATATATGGATGTCTGCATAAGTTAAACCATTGGGCCTGCAGCTGAATCATGATGTACTCTGTCTTGCCTGGCTTAAAGGATGTTCAGACTTACATGCAAAGGAGCCATGAAGCAGTAGATAGTTTGTTTTGTTATTTTTATGAAAATTTCTTATGAATTAGTGGCAGTAGCTTTAATAAACCTGTTATTATAAATATTTTTTCTGGTGTGTGTCTATTGCTATTGATGACATATTCTAGTTAAACTATACTCAATATTACCCTGTCCTGCATAAGGAAACAATGAGACTTGCACAAGAGGTGGAGAAAATTAGTGATGAAGTTTGAATGCTATGATCACAAATTTGGTCCTGTTCAGAGACCAACAGTTATTGCTACGGCTCAGTTACAATGGAAGATGTTAGATATTCATTTGAGCCACCATATCAGAATCCAGGACTGCCTAGCGTTTGAGGGGATGAGAGATTTTAGTTCACTCCATTAGAGACCAGGAGCAAATCCTGCATCCAAATATCTGCTACTTAAACGCTCACTGACAGAGAAGTAGCAATAAGAAACAATAAATAATAATTCTGTGCTCATTAATTCATCCTTGCTGAACAGCCCTGGTAATTTTGCCATGTGTTTTTTTGTTATTTTTTATTATATGTTGTAAGTTTGCTGAAAAGAAACACCGGTTTTGTGATGCTTGGTATTTACCATATAAAAGCCTGGATGGCAGTACTCATTAAAAAAAAATCATATTAACATCTCAATACCAATGTATCAAAACTTAATTGTTTTTTGTCCTTTTTGCATATCATTAGTATGTGGTGTTTTATTTCTTTTTGACTAGTGCTTCCATGAAACAATCCAAACGAACAGTTTGCTGGCAGCTGTTTTAATGAACGCGTTATCTTCAATAATGCATTAAATTAGACTGAAAAGCTGTATTGAGCGATGATGTACTAAATTATGTGGGGTTTTGTGATTCATCAGGCCCATTTTCTCAGTGTGTAATGGATACTTTATTTTACAAAGCTGGGGCATAGCTCTGCAGGGGGGGAGAATCAAGCAGTAAGAGGAAAGGAGTGAAATAATGCATATAATACATATTGATGCATTTAAACATGTAGATGGCTTCAAAGCTACTGATATTTATAAGAACAAGCAATGTCACAAGAGCTGTTTTGCTGCATTAATATATTCTGTTGTATCCTGTGTAGGTTATTACAGAGCGCTCAGTCTGAGCATCCCCTCCCTAGCAGTGCATAATGCAAGGTGACATCGTCTTCTCATCCTCTTCCTCTTGTAACAAACACCTCTGTCAGTTTGACGTGACATGCTCTCTGTTACTTCATAGAGCCTCCTTAGCTAGGCTTGTAAAGAGCCGGTCAACATCAAAGGGGCCTGTACGCTATTCAGTAGGTCAACTGCGCCTTGCTCCTTGGTGTAGAGACGCATGTCATGTTTGGATAGTTTCACGTGTGCAGTTTATTTACTCAGAAGATATATAGGTCAGAACTGTGCTATCCCTCTTGCCTTCCTTGATATTTCCACATAATGCTGTTGTTTATGATGCAAAGTATCCGCTTTCCTGGTTGGTTTCACTTCCTGATCATACTTGCATGTTGCTCACTGTAGCTACTCCGTTACACCGGGAGGTGGTTTTAGCTTTCAGTCAAGCTGGTATCAGACTATGAGGGAGAACTATAGCCTCCTTTTCTCCCTTCTGCTGCACCGAAACACCTTGCTTTTCTTCACAGCAGCATAACAGCAGAGACACCCTTCATTCCATAAAGACAAAGGATAAAGACACTTAACACGGGTAGGCTCGATGTGCCGAACTCTGAAACTGTTGACCAAAACAGCCCTGTTTAGTTGCTTAACAGATGCAGGATCACTGAGGTCTTAAACTCATCAGGTAATTCCTTCTTTGACTTCAGAGGCCTCATGTCCTGTTTTGCACTTGGCCTGGTTCAACCAACCCAGCTCTAATCTCCTGCATCGGTAAAACTGGGACTTAGAAACGTTCCTTGCATTTCAGGGAGAAGAATCGGCAGATATTCTCCAAACATGCTGTCTGTCACACACAGCTAAGATCAGACCCCTCCAAATTCTCCCGACAACCACCGCCTTCTAAAATCATGGAGATGGTGTTCTCCTCTTCGAACAGATCGAGGGCCCAGAAAGTGGGAAGGCCAAGTTCAATTTCTCCTCCGCTGTACCTACGTTTTAACCAAGTGGTGTAACACAGTGGAACAGATTCATCTAAAAGAGATGTCGCCGTTAATGTCTTTGCCATGCTCCCTGACCCGTGCAGGGTGGATCCTTATGGCTCATGGACCACAGGACACCTGCACTGCCTGCACGTTTGCTATCTGTGTGCCTACTGACCCCTCAGGAATGACTGCTGAATAGGAAAGGTAGAGACAGTCCTGGGAGCAAAGACCAGATCCTGGAATTTCTCCACCTCATCTGAGTGGTGTAATTCATAATTAAAAGCAGTCTGAATGATTCTCTGTTAATGTCGCATTCCTTTCTAGTAGCATTAGAGCAGCTGCCTGCACTCAGATTTGTCTGGAGCAGGATGGGGAGGGAGTGGAAGTTTGGGATTTTTCATCTGAGAGTACCAGAAATGTCTTCATACGATGATCTTAGTATCTTCTTCACCTTTCTAGTCTCTGAGCTCTTCTAGACAGGGACTAACTCCCTCTGTCTGTGCCCAGCATAGCAGTGGCCTCTGGGTGGTACTGCTGCACCTGTGTAAGGGGCTTAAGAAAAAATAAGATTTCACCTCCCTTTCCAAGCAAGCTACCTGTAAATTTACTATTTTCGTGGAGTTTTTGTAACTGTGTCAGTTATAAATTGACAGCTACAGTCTCATAGCCTGTGCCAAGACTTAAAACTGGTTGGTTTTGTCCTGTTAGAGTCAATATCTGAGTATAATCATGCCAAAAGCACTTGTCTGAGTCTTGGCATTGCTGTGCAGTCATCAGGCATCTGTTTACGGAGCTTAGACAGCTACTGTGGTCAAAACAATGGGCAGCCAACATTTTAAAACTACCTACTCAGGAAAAAAAAAAAGGAAACAATAATTTCTGGAAAGAAAATGCAAAATTTTTCTGGCACTCAAGCCATTTTTCCTAACAGGGGGGAAAAATGAGTGTTCACATGTCAAAATACCCAAAAGAAGCAGGAAAAGGAAAAAAAGCTTAAGGAAAAGATGAAAGCATTATGCAAAGAAGCCAATTAAGGACAATCAGAGATTTTGGAAACCGGGGTTAGGAATTTAAAAAGTAATAGTGTTGCCATAAATAATGATGCCATTGAAATCAATAGACCATAAGATGAATATTCCAGAAAACGTTGGTCTATCTTCCTTCATATCTTCTGGTTCCTCTAAGGAGTTTCCACCCATGGGACTTTAAATTATGTTATCCTTGCGTGTAGTTCAAATCTTCACGTTAGGAATGGGGATCCAGCTAGCCATACTTGTAGCATTATAATCTCAAACAGCCAAATATTTAAAATTCTAATATTTAGAAAATCTACAAAAGTATACAATTGATAATACATTTGAATATTGCTTTTATCCTTTTACCAAAGTGAAGAGATAAGTAAAAGTAATAGTAAAGCCTTTTGTAGTAAAAAAACAGTTTTCTCATAACAAAATTCTCCATGGGAGCAAGCGTACCAGCTTTGACATGAATGACACCTGCAGAAAGCTGGAGAAGGAAAATAGGAAAAGAACAGGATTTTTTCTGCCCCTTCCACTCTAGTGTGAGACATCCCAGATAGTCAGAGGAGAGCATGTGCTTTGAGAACTCCGGTTTCTGTTTTTCAACTGGGAGATCACAAGGACTGTTCAAAAACTCCCCTGCCTTCTAATTCAGAATCAGGATCTCCTCAGTAGAAACATAAATGAAAGAGGGGAATGGAGGTAGGAGGGACTTTGCTTCTCATAAGGAAATTGGAACAAACGCAAGGAAAAGATCTAGAGAAGAATATGGTCTTTTTGTAATACTACAATTCATCTGCCCTTCATCAATCCAGTGAGCGTACTCAAGAAATACCTTTGCCGCACCACATTTCTTCCATTTCCAGATTATCCCAGAACGGGCTGATTACAGAGCAGCACTCCTCCAGCCTCAAAGGTGTGTCTGACGCTGACCGTACCCCTGCAGAACGGACAAAAGGGACCTAGAACCAGAAAGACTGATCAATCCATCACTACCCAGACCCAGGAGACCTGGCATGGCAGGAGGAATGGCAAAGGTTTTTATGCTGGTCTCATGATCTGGTGGAAGAAAGATCTCAAGTACTCTGCAAGTTATATAGTGTATGGAAGAGAGGATCTGGAAAACAAGTTTGGATTTAGGTTTCCTAACTGTACCTAAATTCCCCTCTAGGTAACTTTGCCATTTATTGGATCTTTTGTGATCGAGTGGGTTACAGGTAGTGCAAGGACAGGTTTTTGCATGTTACGCTTTTTTTTTAGATCCCCATCTGACAGGAAAAAAGAAATCACAAAAATAAATTACATGGGCATTTCTGGATATTCAGTAAGGGTTTTTGCTTGATCAAACTGAACTTTGATGAAAGTTTACGTACTTGTTTTTTGAAACCATTCCCCCTCTGAAAATTTAACACACACACTTTGACACAAGAAAAACCTTCCAATCAACTGCAAACTTTCCATGCTCTTTTGACAGTCATTCAACCATGGCATCAGTGCCGTTCAGATGTGCCTTCTCAAAAAACATATTTACTGCTGGACTGGGGGGTTTTTGTAATATTTAGTTTTTCCTAGATGTGTCACATAACCAATGCTAAGCATATTGCTCTTTATTTTTTTAACATGGTACATTCTAAACAATTTTACAGTATCATAAAGTAGTCAGCCTGTTGGCCTACACGTACTAAAATTTTGCAAACTGTAAAAATTCCCTAGTTATCTATATGATGGAGCTGCTAACATTGATAGTAAATATTTTACACTTTATTGCAAAGCTGCTGAATTTCTTGAATCTGGTTCTCCAACTATATGCAGGCAGACAACACTAAAGATGACAGAAGACAAAAAAAAAAAGAAAGAAAAATGACCAGAATTAGTTGAACTCTCCAGTATATTCATGTCATCCTGAAATAAGGCATTTTTCCCATGTCAACGACCACTGTTCCCTGAAGACAAATCAAGCTGAAAGCGGGATTCTTGGCAAAATGTGTGTCATGGATTTTTAGTCTCCTGGAGAGAAGCTGTACTTCTGTCACTATGATCTTCAGCATTTTACAGTCAAACAGCCTATCTGCTATTTCAAAAGCTTTACTTTTACGTTATCAGTTCATTTATTAACAATCTTGAACTCCACATCTCCCCCTCTACCTTCTCCTTCTTATTCATCAGTGGCAAGGGTCTGTGAACCAAATTGTATTCTCCAATATACACATACACTGGAGATGATGCAAATGTTCAAGCTTCTTTGAAAGCATAATTAGTCATCATTCTCAATGAAGGCTCATTAGAAAGAATCAACCCATCCTGATTTTTAAGATTCAGGCCTGATGCTTTCTGTCTATAAGGAAGGGAAAGGATGGGAAGGGAAGGGATTAATGCATTTGAAAGCCAGAGTGATTTGATACAGAATTGATAAGTGAAAATAAAATAATCCATTAAATTAGAACTGTTACGTACAGTTCTGTCTAGATGGATCTACGGACTAGCAGTCCCTAAGCTTAACGCATAGACAATATCTTTGGATACAATAAACACTGATTTTCTGGAGCAACCGGGGCTCACAGAAAATGATGAAATTTTGGATTTGATCCTATAGAAAATCCATTCTAATAGTGATTACAATGTACCTCAATTTAATATTAATTCAATAAGGAAAAAAACAGAAGGAATCATAGTAGTTTGAAAAAGGAAATTGTATAAAAAGGAGAAAGCCAATTAGCAGGAAATTAGCAACAGCTAGGAAGTAAAAACATTTGCAAGAGACACTGAGAATGAAGAACCTATGCTGCAACTGCAGGAAAAATGTTGAACTACTCAAATATTTTAGCACAAATTTATAAATCTAGCAATAACAAACTGCTAGGACCTGGTGGTATCTGTGCAAAAGCTCTACAGCAGCTGAAGCGTGACATTGTTGAACTCCTCACAGCCATTTACCCTATCATTCAAAGCAGGCTTGGTGCCAAACGAATTGGAAGCATCAGCTGGGATATCAGTCTTGAAAAAATATGAAAGCTGCTCGGGGCGGGGGAACTACATTTCAGCTCATCTGATTTTCTATGAAGCCAATTTGTACAAATTATAATAAATAACAGAATATAGAGGCATCTGGTTATGTATGATAGATTGGAGGAGAGTGCATACAGCTTTTTCAAAGCAAGGTATGCTCAAGAATATATGAGTGTTTCTGAAGGAGCCAATATGCTTTTGGATAAGCTGATTTCTTTAACTGAGTATGTTTGGATTTACAAGAAATTTTTTTTCACAGGCTTTCCCTAAGCTATCACGACATAAGAAAGCATGGAGTATTAACAGAAAGGAAACAATGGATTAGAAAATTCAGTTTTCATTACGAAGGGAGACAGAAAACAATGGGAGGTGCAGCCCGACTTCTGTGGGGGCAAGGCTATATAAATTAGGGCTTGTCAGCTTGGAAGAGAAGCAACCGAGTTTTATAAAGTCATGAATGACAAAGAGAAGCTGAATAGAGAATGATTAATCATTCTGTTTTTCTCAGAAAACCAGAACTAAGGGACACCCAATTAAATTACTAGGCAGCAGATTTAAAGTAGATAATAGGAAGTAGTTTTTCTTACAATACATAATTAAATTGCAGTGCTAATTGCCACAGGGTGTTGAAGACTCCTAATGTTTAAATGGTTTAAAAATGGGGCTCAGCAAATGTAATATTATTACGCATTGGTGGCTATCAAAAATAAACGGTCCAGATGTCTCGATTTGGCGACTTCCGAAAGCTGGAGAAAATCCCTCAATGTTTGTCTTGTTTCCGAGATATTTTCCTTACAAAGCTACTATCAGCCTTTGTTAAAGACAGAATCCTGGATTAGATGGACTTCTGCTGGCATGGTAGCGGCTCTATTTTTATAAAACTACTTTCACAGTCATTTTTCAGACTGGAACTGCACTTTAAAATAATCTCACCAGACCTGGAGTTTACTGTCTGTGCCCTGACCTTATTGCAACACATCTTTTGTATAGCCCAGACTGGATTACTGCAATTAATTCTTTACTGGCTTGCCTGAAAGGCAGGTCCAGCCTGCAGCTATCGCAGCATAAAGCAACAGGCTTATTAACAGAGAAGAGCAGATGGGATTTGTAGACTTCCCGCTTCTTTGTTCTCTGCATTGGGAGTCTATCAGTAACTGTACTGATTCAGAAATTTCCACTACAGGAAACCCCGTAAATAGCATCCTATCGCGGATCTCTGCTGATTTAGGGCATATCATTTCTCAGGTCCAGGAATAACAGGTTTCGTGGGCACGTTAGGATGTTTGCGGTTGGTGTTAAACACGTTTTATCAATGCCTTAAGAAAAAAAAAAAAAGAAAAAGGAAAAAAAAAAAGGAATGGAACCATCAACTCTTCATTGTGGTTTGTAAAGAGCCTATGAAGTTGTGGGTTGATCAAACTCATCAGCTAATGTTGGGATACTGAATGGAGCTCATTAACAATTTATAGTAATGTCAATATTGGGAGGAGAATAATTTGTGTTTAAAAAACCAAACAATTAGGTCAAATATTTTAATGACTACAGTGTTTAAACCATCTTTGCAGAAGACGAGCGGGCCAGCATGAAGACCATGAGGTAGCGTGTCTGAGAACACACGCTGTATCTGCCAGCATCTCTCCGTGAAGCTACATTGCTAGTGAAATTACACGTGCCTTTAAAATGGAGCAACAAACACAACACAGCGAAATGGATTTTTACCCTTTACTAGATCAACCTGTCCAAGAAACGCCTGGAAAGAAGATGGGGTCTCTTATACGGACTGCAAGCACGGTAGTTGGCGCATGCACAATTTTAAGCTGTTTTCTACCATACTACTGAATGGAAATTAGGCTCAAAGCAGACCCACTCAAGGAAGATCCAACCTTCTGGACCATTTTTGGGGGGAACGAGATGTAGCGAGCCTGATCCCGCCTCTGATCAATTGATCTGAACTTCCTGGAAAAGCTTTTGTACCCGTGCTAAGGCACAATGCTCTTTCCTAAGTTTTTCTCCTCAGGAACTCGGCCTCAAATAAGTGTTTGCAGGCAACATTTGTGTAGGCAGCATCAACAGTAGAAGGAAGTTGAAAATTTGCAACTACTTTTACTTGTAAGTGAGGACAAGCATTTCCATGGTGACTCTTAAGAGCCTGTGCCATGATGACACATGCTGTAGTGCGTCTCCAAATGCGTCTCCTGATTTATCTCCAAACCGGTGTCTGCATGGGATTTTTTTTTATTGATGAAATATCCTGACCACACTGTCATGTTCGTGTTCTGGCAATTGAAAAAATCAGACACACGTTTCCTGCTTTTTTTTTGCTGGCCCACTAAATAACTTTCCTTGCCTGGTTCAAAGAGAAAAACTAATTCTTCCATTTTGACTCTCTTCTGTGTATTTCCTCTACCTTATTGCGTCATCCAGCACTGACATTACCGTAAAGTTCTTCTTGGCTTTTTTTCATTGTATATTACTGATGTCTAATAAACTCTGTATTGCATATGCTGCTAATTATCTTTTTTGATTGCTCTACAATCTTACTGGATTAGCATATGCATTTCTAAGAATTCAGGCTAGTACCGTTATTAGTGATAACAACCTGAGATGTATGCCTTTTGCTCGCGACTAAGCACGTAGAAACTCAATTCTTCTTTTACTTATGGGAATAACGATTACAGCTATCTGTAGTAGTGAAAACTGGATTATGTTACTCACTCTGATGATGCATGGTAGAACTGGGGCCAGGCAGTTTTTACCCTCTCAGCATTTTTCCACTTCTTTCTTCCAAAGAGACAGAGGAGACCAAACAAAAGTTTTGGATTAAGTGCTATCTGGTTGCAATCTAGTACACTGGGGGCTACATTTATTCTCCTCAGTGATAAAAGTTACATTATCTGGAAGTCAGTGCTTTGTGCTGTGCTGTAGCTTTCGTTCCAGCCATTCTTGTAGTACCAGTTGTTATTATTTGCACTTGTGAGAGAGCTTAAAAGACTGACAAACAATAGCGCCGTTGTCCCATGCACGTGCAGAAGAAAGTTTCCAGAGAGAAAAAATGAGACAGCCTGGATGATTCCAAAGTTGACTTATGCCCTGAATGAAGAGTTAGCGTCTGAACCTCCTTATGTAAGAAACCTGGGACAGTGACGAAGCACGGTGAAGACAGCGGTGGCTCTTACTGCTACTACTCTGCCCAAAGCTGATGCTGAAGAATTGGGTAGCAACAGACTGACAGCTATTATTAGTGGCTGGCCGAGCAACCTAACATGCTTCCCAGAGATTTGTTCCCTATTTCATATCAGAACTTCAGGAGACTTCGGGACGGTGACTTCAGAGGTTGTCCCCTGTAATTGTAGCTGGGAGAAACGAACCTGATGAGGGCTGTGTGATGGCTGAGCTGCCTTGGGCAACAACGACTCTCTGCCCACCTGCTAGGTGGGAGGAAGGGACACAAGCAATAGTTTCACAGAACCACAGAATGGTCAGGGTTGGAAGGGACCTCTGGAGATCATCTAGTCCAACCCCCCTGCCACAGCAGGGACACCTACAGCAGTTGCACAGGATGGCGTCCAGGCGGGTTTTGAATGTCTCCAGTGTGGGAGACTCCACAACCTCTCTGGGCAGCCTGTTCCAGTGCTCCACCACCCTCAGAGGAAAGAAGTTCCTCCTCATGTTAAGATGGAACTTCCTATGTTCAAGTTTGTGCCCGTTACCTCTTGTCCTATCACTGGGCACCACTGAAAGACGACTGGTCCCATCCCCCTGGCACCCTCCCTTTAAGTATTTATAAGCGTTGATAAGGCACTCCCTCAGTCTTCTCTTCTCCAGACTAAAAAGAGCCGAGTCCCTCAGCCTTTCAGTACTGGGCAATGAAAGCCAATGTAAAAACACGACCGTGAGTGAATGTCATTCATCCCTCTCTCAAGCAAAGACTGGAAGGTTACAAACCCATCTATCTATCTGGACCGTGGTAAAGCAAGTCATTTCAATACAAGGGCACCTTTCATCTCAGAGGTTCTCCTATACATAAGCAGTTATGTAGTTACGCAGTTCCCTGTCACGCCGGGCTCAGTCACCTCGCCTCACCGCAAACGCATCGTCAAACCGACGTCGCCTTCCTCGCTGTGAATCACAACTCCTCGAACCAGCGCGTTTCAGCCCCACGAACGCCGGCTTTTGCCTGAATTCGTTCCTTTCAAGCACCAACAAAGCCTCTACTCCCCATTCCCATTCCCATCACACTTGCAATCTGCATAATTACAACCCCGGCACCACCAGGCTCTCATTACACCGGCTGCCGAGCCGAGCGGCGCCCTGGCCCACACCCAACCCGCGGCCGGGGCGGGAGGCGGAGGAAACACCACCTTTATTTAAAGCCTCCCCACCACCACCCCCGGGACTCCCCCCCACCGAGCATCCCCCTCCCTCGCCGCCCCTTCCTCTCCCCCCCTCCTCCGGGGCGGACGGTCGGTCGGTGGAGCCGAGCGGCTCTTTGTTCCCGCCGTCTGCGCGGCGCTCCGGCTGCCGGAGTGGGAGGGGATCCCACCCGTCGCCGCCGCCGCCACCTCCTCCTCCTCCTCCTCCTCCTCCTCCTCGCCGCTGACGGGAGGTGTAAGAGCGGCGGCAGCGGCCAAGCGCAGGGCCGGACCTACCTTCCCCCCCCGCCCCCGCCTCAGCGCGGCGGCCAGCGGTGCTCCCGCCTCCCGCGGGGGCCGGGGCGCTGCCCTCCGGCGGCGCGGCGGAGCAGGTGCCGGTGGCGGCGGCGGTCCGGCAGGATGGAGGCTGCTTTGCTGAAACCGGCGATGATGGCGGAGGTGAAAGGCAGCGGCGCCGGCCCCGGCGTCAGCGCCGAGCTGGAGGTGAAGAAGCTGCAGGAGCTGGTGCGGAAGCTGGAGAAGCAAAACGAGCAGCTCCGCAGCCGCGCCGCCGCGGCCGCCGCCGCGGTGGTCGCCGGCCCGCCCAGCCCGCACCTGCTGCTGGCCCCGCCGCCGGCCTCCGCCGGGCTGCGCCCCGCCAGCCCCCCTTCCTCGGTGGCGGGCGGCGGGGCCGCGCCGTGCATGCCCAGCCCGCTGCCCACCCTGCTGTGCGCCGCCGCCGCCGCCCTGGGCCCGCCGGAGCCCCTCGCTTATTTCAAGCCCTCGCCCTCCGGCGGCGGAGGAGGGCAGGAAGGCTGCGGCGGCCCGGGCCCGGGGGCGGCGGCCACGGTGCTGGACGAGGTGGCGGTGCTGGAGCTGGAGGACGGCAGCTGCGGACAGGACGAGGATACATGGTACATGCGGCTCGGATCGGCCGTGCCCCCCACCCCTCAACCCCTCCCGCGGACCCAGGGGTCCGTCCGTTCGGTGGTGTCCCCCCAACCCCGGTCCCCGGCCCGGCCGGCGGCGGCCGCCACCTCCCTCAGGAGGCTCTGGTTAGCGTTAGCCCCCCAAATCCGCTTGATCTCGTTCTGCTTAAACTTAAACCTGCCTTTTCCCCCACCCCAAAACGCGTCGGCGGTGCGGTTAATCCTCCCGACCCAAGGGGCCTGTGCGGGATGGGGCTGAGGTGAGGGCTGTACCCACCCCCCAGCCCCGGGGGTCGCCTCCTCGGCGGGGGGGGGGGGTGTTGTACTCGTTTGCTTCCCCGTGAGGAAGGCTCGTCTCTCCCTCTTAATTTGAGGTCTCAGCCTAGTTGCAGCCTCCTGTTTACGTAAGGAATTAAAAATAGCGGAATTGTGCCGGGGAAGCCTTTATGCGAGCGGCGCTGCCTCCCCATCCTGCGAGCGGCTGCCCGCTGCTCTCCCACCCGCGGGCATGTGGGGAGGGCTTTTGTCTTTTAGGCGTTGAGCTAAATGGTCCGTCGTGTATCTTAAGCGGCCCCCCCCCCCCCCCCCCCCTTCCCGAGCTCCAAAAGGCACGGGTTGGGTGCTGGTAAATTGAATAAAGCAAAAGTGAATAGCGAATGAGTAAGGCAAAAAATAAAATCGACCTAGAGGAACCATCGCGCTCACTTAAAAAGAGATAGAAAGGGGAATTGGAGGCTGAAGATAGAAATAAATATGCGAGCCTGGTGCCTCCAAACTTGTCTCAGCAACGTGGACAAACGTCGTGGGGACGCTGCTGGAATACTGTGGAAGTCACTGGGTGCCAAACCATGTTAAATGTAATCGATGCTCAGTTGTTTTAGTGTCAGTAATAAAATATATATTATCTAGATGTAAATAACTGTTTTAAGTATCTGTCAAAGCTTCGGTGTAGTTTTTTATGTGGTTGGTTTTTCAGATTGAGCTGAAGTTTACGTCAGCTGAGAATAAAATACAGTGTAATGCAGCTGAGGTGCGTGTAAACATCCCTATTTGTGGCAGCAGAGAATGGCTTTAAAATAGGAATCCAAATATTATAAATGTTTTGAATGACGGTTATGGGCACTTTGTAGTACAAATAATACCGTGCTGCAGTTTCAGAAAATTGCTTTTGAGAATCAGCAAATTGTATGGGAATTTTTGTCAGTGTTGTTTCATTGTGTGTACCGTTAGTCCGCGCAGGGCTGTTTTGGGGTTGTTGATCTGGACTTGAATCGAATTTCACATTGGTCCTAACTTTGCTTTGCATTACAGAATACGAGATTTGTTTGATCCCGTCCGGTTAAACAAAATGTTTGCCCTGTTTGCATTTCAGGGTGGGTAGGAAGTCATCATTATTTTATGCGCCGTAGTAAAATTTCCTATTTGATTTGCCCACTTGAAACAATCCTCAGTGCATTTTGGGGGCCAAAACTTATCTGCGTGTCACACACACGTACATGTCTACAGGAAGAATTTGGTAACAGACTTATTCCACTGAGTGTGAGTTGTTTTAGCTGTTGAACTTTTTTAGTTCAAGGCTAAATCTCTGTTGCTGTCCATGAAAGGTCAGCTGTGTGATGCCCACTGCTTGGGGCTTTTTTGTAATGTCAATCTTCAAAGCAAACTGCTATCTGGAAAGCTGAAGACCAGTGCATATCCTAGTTGTTGATTAGTAATTTTAGGCCTTAAATACCTTTGCTTTTTCTTTTTAACTGCAGTTACAAAGAAACGTAGAATTAGCATCCTTGAGACAAGTCAAACCTCTTTTTGCTGTTTAGCTTCTTTGCACAAATGCCTGATCACTGAGAAATCATCAGTCAGATGTTTAGCTTTTGAAGCCCTTATGCAGGTTAACAGGAAAGCTGAAAGCTTTTTTTCCCCCCGTTTCATTTTTCTCAGTATCATTTTTTAAGCGTGTAGTGAGGCACTGCAGGAAGTCAGGGGAAATGAGTCCTCTTCTCAGAGAAATTCAATAGTTGATCTCTGCTGGGGTTGCCAGGAAAGATAGCAATCACAGTTGAGGATATTTATTCCTTGTGAGCTGGATAGAGTGCTGATTGACTTCTCCAGGGGGGAAAAAAAAACCTGAGCAGATATGGGAGAACAGTTGGTCTTGTGGGGACTTGGGTAGCTGTTGAGCCAAAACCCTGAAGGTGAAAGGCTGCTACCTGTTAGTGGTCC
Source organism: Pluvialis apricaria (assembly GCA_017639485.1). Lineage (NCBI taxonomy): Eukaryota > Metazoa > Chordata > Aves > Charadriiformes > Charadriidae > Pluvialis > Pluvialis apricaria. The sequence goes on from CM030007.1 coordinate 48,278,122, forward strand.
CCTGAGGAGTTCAGTCCTTTTATTTCTTTTTTTCTTTTACTCTGGTTTTGCTTTTTGCACACTCTGTGTGCAGGCCACATTCCTTTGCAGCTGGTGGAGGCTTTTGCTGGTGCCTGAGAATCTGCCTCTGACTGTCTGAAGCTCCATCGATCAGAAGTGGTCGGGGCCAAGGAGCTGCGAGCTGTCTTCAGAGGCCAAGAACAGTTCCCTTCCTGGGAGATCTGCGCTCTCCCAGGTGAACTGGTGTCTGCGTCTGTCCCCTAATCCGCAAAGGCGACAGCAGCAACACAGATCCCATCTTCAAGAATGTCCTCAAGAAATCGGCTTTGATACCTGGCTTCCTACTGTGCTGGACCATCTGATTAGTTGCCTACTCTTTGTCTAACGCATATACACTAGCTATCCTTGCCTTTTTTTTTTTCCTGCTGGAATTGGATATCAAAATTGGATTTTTGTTTCTTGGCAAGTGTTTTCTAATCTTTAACTTGTACAGCATTTGGTTCATCTGGGAGAAGATACTGTGTATGCAAATTAAATTACAATCAGCACCCTGACAGCATGATTAAATTGTTATAGGTAAAAGAGTGAAATAGATAACAATGAAATTGTGATTTAAATATAAAATCAAAGACTGTGATTATCTAATTTCCAGTAAAGATAAATAGAAAAGGGAAAGCTGATAGCATTTTTGATTTGAGAAATCTACTTCAGCTTTGTTTTGATGTGCCAGACCTCTAGAGTTTGTATTTTGCCACCTACTTTTCTGAGGAGGGAAGAAAAAAACTAGTGTAAACTCTTTTACTTCTGTCTATCTTTTGTTATTAGAGTATCATATTGTTATAAATTATTAGTTGGCAGGAAAATGAGAATAAAAAAAGTAAACTTCTAAGTGTTACGTATCTTGCTGATACTTGTGTGTGTTTTGGTTAAGGTTGTACGTCTTGCCTACCAAGACTCTCGCTCCTCAAGAGAAATCACTGAGTCCTCTGCAGTGGTGCAGGCGTGTTCTGGATCATCCAAGTCCTGAGATAGAGGCTGCAAAGCGTTCCCTCTGCTTTAGATTGGAACAAGGTAATCTTACTCTTTGAATTTCTCTACTAGTAAGTTGGCAGTTTTGGGTTGGCATTTCACTCATGTTTGGTGTTTTGTCACAATTTAGCAAGCTTTACAAGTGGCAGACATGCAGTTTTTTCCTATGTATGCAAGTCTTCCTCTGCTACGTAAATGCTAACAATTGTTTGTGATTTTTTTCTGACCGTGTATTTTTTAACATGTTATCCTTTCCTTCCCCTGCGTTTTTAAATTTGGCAGCATTCACCCATCACTTAAAATACTGGACCTCTTGGCAAGAAAACTTTAATGTTAACTTTACTATTGGTATCTCTATTGAGATTTGAAAAACGGTGCTTTTGTTTTTTTGTAAAGCCAAAATTATCACGGTGCTATAAATTTTTAAAGGCGTATTTGTCCACATGTAACGTAGTATTGGGACTTTAACTATTGGACAGACAAAGAGGAGCTATAATTTGATCACTAGCACTGCTTTGTTGGGCTCTTGGTAGTCTTGGGTACTGCGATCAATCTGATGACTGTTTAGTGCCGGTGAACTTGTAGACTTGTGTCTGGGTGTGCTGAATTTTGTTCTAAAATAAAAATCAGCCAGCATTATTTTTACTCTTTAACCATCCAGGGACCGATTAAGATTGTAGTAAGTGTTGTTGAAGAAAGCGATTAAGGTGTAGGATATTATCTTAAGGTTTATAACTCACTAGGAAAAAAGCAGCAAATGAACAATATAAGATGATGACAGGAGAAGGAAATAAAGCTAGTGACAATATGAGTGTATGGTTGTATAAGCTAGCTACAGCTGTCATTAAGAGAGATTGAGCATGTTCCCATATGCTTTGGAGGATATGGGTGGTTGTGGATTAGTCTTACCCAAAATCAGGTGTTGAACTGAATCAGTCTCTGAAGGCATCTGTCTCTTTGCATTGGCTATAAAAGATCCTACAATGGTTTTTGTCCTAGTGATATTCATTTGAGCTCATTAGCCTGAAGTTAGGTGGGCCAAACTGCAGTTCCTGTGTTGGTAGGCATCCCATCTAGCTTTAGGGTAGAATTTGGCTCACGATGCGGGGACACCTGAGCTCAGGTGTCTGTAGTGTGAGCTGGGTGTCCGTGCCTGGCAGTCAGTGGGAATTTTGTCCAGAGAGTCAGAGAGAAATCTGGGAGCTGCTCATGTGATGAGGTGTAGGTGTTGACCTTAGGATGTAGTCAGTAGCTCTCTGGAGTCCACTGACAGTCATGGGTGCTTGGCACTCAACTCCAGTCTGGTCACCTGAAGGTATGTCTGTGTGGTGTACGGCGTCCCAGTCTGGAGCTCCATTTAGATTACCCCACACAGGCATCTAGTGCCACTTGAGATGGTTTCACTTACCCTGACTGACCTCCAGCTTCCACTCGGGATGGGTACAGACCTTCCATAGGTCCTGTGCCATATCTGCTGTTCCTTTGATGATATCTTGGGCTCACAAGGGCACCTCAGATGGGCCAGCGCATCTAGGTATGGGCAACTGAATCAAGTCCATAATGTCAGTATAGAAACAAGCCAGAGGAATGCTTGACCTGTTTGTCCCTTAAAAGGTATTATTTAAATTTAATAAACAATAAGGACATTAGAGTGATTTAAATTTGAAACAATAAATTTGCCTATGGTTATCCGTTCAGTCTCTCTCTGTGCAGAAGTTGCAGCAAGTGACATATGTCACAGAGTTATGTTGACAGTGAGTTGCTTTGATCCATATGTTCTACTTGTGGTGATGGGTTCATGAATTTTGTGGGCTCTGTAGAAAGTTTCTGAGAAATTATGTCATGTAAAACCTGTTATGGGAACAGTATGTTCAATGAGGGAATGGACTCATGTTTCTACTGCAGCAATTCTATGTTAAAATTGTTTTAATTAATAATTCAGTTAGACTTGATTAACTCTCGTATTTCTAAAGATTTTCTTTTTATCACCTATACCTTTACAAATAATATGTAATAAGCAAATGTCATGTTTCTTACCCTAACTTTGTAGAAGTTGGTTTCACAATATTTATTTCTTCCTCAGTTTTGAAACCAGATGTGAGATTTTTGTAAGACTAATAATTCTGTTTTAAAGTACAACAGAATTGCTGTAATCAGACTTTCCTGGGTTTTGTTCTGCAGTCCACTCTATCAGTGAGTATGTGTGTATAAATACATACACATAATTTTATCCTAATTTTAAAAGTGACTCAGTAAGAATGGAGTTCTTACTTCCTGGTACTAAAGTTTCAAACTTTATACTTGTAAGTTGAACAGTGCTTTCCTCTTTTAGCCGTATGCCTTGAAAGGGCATTTTTAGAGGGACTTTTGAAATCTTCTTGTGCCTCTTCCGCTTGGCACTGAGTCAATGGTGACACCGATGTACTTGAGAATTATTAAACATGCAGTCATAAAACATGTATAATGTACCAATCTGTGATTTCTGAAATGGCCTATAGGTAGAATTCGTTTAGTAATTTTGTCTATGGCGCATTAGCCAAAAATTAATGCAGTTTAGATTATCATAGTTCTTTACGCACTATAGTGTGCATAGAAATAAAAAGCAGTAAAGATTGATTTTTGTCTGCAAAGTCAGCATATCTGAAGAAGTGCACACACGGAGAAGAGCTGAGAGCCAAAAGAAGTAAAATTTTGCCAGGCTGTTCTTCTGAGTTTTAACTAATTCCTGTTCTCTTACGATTTTAAAATCTGTGCTCATTTATTCCTGTTTGTGTAAGTTTTCCTTTATTACATTATATCCTGATTTTTGTAAAAGTATTCATTTGTTGTCTGAAATATTCCAGCATTAGGGTAGCTCGTAACAAGGCTAAAAGCCTTGAGAGACTTCTTAGGTGATGAGATAATACAATGACTACTTAAAGGCTGGAGAATCACTTGAATGATGCTTTTTTACTTTTCACCTTGTTGTGCTCGCCAGCCTGCTTCTTTTCTTGTGAATATGACTGTTCTAAGTATTTCATGGTAGAAGTAAGATTTCATCTCGGCATAAATCTTTAAGGGTATAAGCACAGTGGTGGTCTCCAGCAGGTGGCTCTTCTGTGAACCACTGTGAGAACTTGGACAAGCTTCTCAGCGTTCCTCTGGCTTATCACTAAGTAGGTAAAGCATATATCTAGTCTATAACGAACTAGGCTTATTACAAGCCCTGTTACTGTGGATTAAGCATGCTAGCTTTAAGGAGGATGAAAGTTAAATTAACCTCCAATGATAAGATCTCTGCTTGGAATTGTTCCTGTTTTCCATGAGCCATTCTAGTGTTGAGGTGATGTTTGTTTGTGGGTGTTTTTTTTTTCCCCTCTGTGACCTGAACTGGATCACTTCTTTCTTTTTTTAGCTCTTCATTCATCTGTTTGAAACCTTTGTGGTTTGTTTTGTTTATGGCAGTTCTCTGTGTACAGTAGGGTCAGTTCCCTCTCCCTTTGGTTTTTAATCTTGCCGTCTGTTTTATTTCTTTAGATTCATTCAGATCAATAGGGCCATATCGCAATCTTAAGCATGAGGTGGAGCTTCTTCAACATTTTCTTGGTAATACGTGGAGATGTTGGGACATGTCAGTATTAAGCCCAGCGAGCAGAGAGATGCGATGCGTAAACTTCCTAGCTGGTGCAGATGGGTATAACTGCTCTGAAATCGATGAGATGGTGTTGATTGACACCGTGGCTGAAGATCCCTTATATAGCTTCCCTTCTGTAAAATGCTCTGGAGCGGGTGGGTGGATAAACTGAGGAGTTAAGAGGCTTAGCAAGGAGTCGGTCTGTAGGAGCTCAGCTTTTATGCAGGGCTTCAAAGCGTATCTCATCCAATTCAGCCTTCCAGACAGAAAACTCCTCTTTCTTGGAGAATATGAAGTACTGGCTAGATTCAGAGTTTGGCTTAGATGAGTTCTTATTCAGAAATGCTGCTTCAGATGCTTAAAAAGAGCAGGCAGCAGAAGTCTGTAGGTTTTGCAATTGGCTGCAGTAATTTATAGTCTTAAGATTAAACTCTGCTTCGTTTCTTAAAATGAATAATGTACTTCAGGATGAATGCTGTATGTCATCTGTGGATGGTAAAGTATGTTGTGAAACCGGTCCATTGTAGTTTCTCTCCAATTGCTTATGATTTCTCAAAACCCAAGAACCTCATCAGTGAAATTTTAGCCTTTATTGTGCTGGATACCAGTGTCACGTGTCCACTAAGTTTGAAGTCCAAACACATAACACACCCAAAAGAAAAACTAGGGGAGAGGGGAAAGATGTGATTCGATAGTACTATATTCTCTTTACCTGTAAAAAAAAAAAAAACCAAAACAAAAAAACAAACTTACAGGTGGTAGGGCCTCAGGCAGAAGGTTTTACCTGTATATGAAACTTGTCGCTTACACAAAGAGGTGAGGTTCTGTCCCATTCTCCTGACTATCTTCCCCTTCCCAAGGGTTCATAGTGAAGTCATTTAGTTTGAAGTCTTTAAGATGTAACATACTTCATCAACTCTTAAGAATTGCTGTCATCGGGAATTTACACACTGTAGTCTGTTAACAGCAGAAGCAAACACAAAATACTGTAAATGGACAAAAGCTTTTATTTTGTATGCTTGAGCTGGATCCAGTGCTGTACCCAGTGCAGGGTGGGATTTTTTTAGTATTCTAAAATAGGTTTATTTGCTGTCCATTGGTGCATCAGATGTATGTTATGGCACTGAGGACTGGATTAATAAGATTTAATACAGCTTTCTCATCCTTATTTTTCATATGTAATGGAGATTAAAGTTTTATGTAAAATGCTTTTGGGGTAGCAAATGATAATGTGCTGAAGCTTGCAGATGATTGGATTGTTGTTACCATCATAAATAATAAAATTTCTAAAGCTCTAGAAGGAATGAAAGAAGTGGCAGGACTGATTTGGTTCCTTTCTGTATATATTTCTGATAGGAAAAGGTGATGAGCAAACGTAACTCCCATCAGCATCTGAGCACCTTTTGGGGAATGCGACATCTCAGAGAACAGGGTGCATAGCTGTCTTCTGCTGCAGTACAAGCTTAGCGCTCGGAGTGCACATATACATGGACAAGAGTTATTTCCTATTAGATTTCATTTATTTGATGTAACTGCTTGTAACAGCTGCATAATTCCAAGTAGTTCTTAGAAAATCCAGTGATATCAGCATTTGCAAAACCTCTAACACAGCTGCTGTGAGGATGATTTGTGTATTTCAATTGGGAAAAACTCGGGTTAGATATTCTACTTAGAAGCATGTGCTTGCATTTCAAACAGAATATTTCTCTCTACCACTGAAACACTTCTACTCTGCAAGTACACTTCAAGATAGAAGTGTTTGGTTGAAAACGCTTATGGCAACAAATGCATAGAAGATCAGGCACTTCACTTTTTTTATTCATTTCACAGATATCAGTTGCCTTTTTAATATGGCTTTTAGATATGACTCCTACTTTTCATTAAATCATAATATACATCCTATTTAAGCATTTTACTACATATTTGTGGATTGATTGTTGTGCAGCTCATAATTAAATATTTTCTTAGAATTGATTTTTGGTTGCCATTATAATTGCAAGAAGATGCTGAATTCCGAAGTCTGTGTAAAGGTTGGTAGAGAGGTGGTGTTGGATTGTTGGATCTTACCTCAGTTGAGAAGATACCTATCCTGTTTTAGCCTGTGCGTTCTATTAATCCATGCTAGCTGCTGAGCTGGGATTATCAACTCATCATGAGTGGTTAAACAGCTAGAAACACTGTCAAATTTTACATGGGGATTTCAGTAGGCTTATTTAAAATAGGAATAATTTATGCTTGCAGTGCAGGCTTAAAGTCTGTAATGCAGCATATGTCTAAAGGCAACAGTAGTAGCATCAACCCTGACAATTATCACTAAAAATACGGGCACAATTAGTGTTATCCAGCAGAGTACTAATCACTGGTTTTGTTTCCAAACTTGCAACTACTTTCCTGGATAGAAATGAAAAAGAAACCTAGGTTTTATTAATGGACCTGGGGGTACTCAAAAGCTTATCCTCTGAAGATATTTTTCTATGGAAAAGAGGATCTCTTCAAAACTGGGCTGTTCTGGAAGCTGTCATTTTGGTTTTGCTTGTGATAGTCTGTGTCTTGTTCATTGTTTGCTGGTCCCCAAACTGTTGTTAGAGCTTTTGTCTTACATCCTGACTTTCTTTCACTGCCTGTTTTTGATGGCTGCAGAAGAGAGCTGGGAATAACATTTCAGGATGTAGATGAGCCTCCCCCATGTGGTATATGGAGGTAGCACCGCTTCCTTACTAAAACGTTATTTATTTCTGTATTTTCACTTTCAGGGAGCACTTTGCTTCTTGTCTTCATAGCATTGCATCTTTTGGGAAGCTTTTGTTCAGACTGTTGTATGCCATGACCCCTAAGTATCTTTTTGTTGGTTACTTCTGGGATATAGTCCATGCATATATGCTATACAGTCTTTCTCCTTGGCAGCTGACCTCACAGTTAAATATATTAGAAAGAACTTGATTATCTGCACTTGCTTTACCAAGTGTTCCCCATCCAGCATATGTCTGGTCATATTTTGTGGAAATACAACATTTATGCCAGTAACTTGCTTTTTCCTAGGGATTATGCAGAAGTTCTTGTAATAAAATAAAACTTTTTTGACCATACCCAATAATGAAATGTAGTCAGTAAGCTCAAATCTGAATATTTGTGGGGCACAGGCATTCACGCATTTGCTTGATCTTTTTATGTTGTAAGACCGAGGATAACTTAGTACAAATGATACAGACAGAGTCTATAAAAATCAAATTTCCAATTATATAATTTCATATATGGAATTCTAATTATGTAGTTTTCTTTTATGAACCTCCCCTAAAACATGATTTTTTTTAACTTCTAAAATAGGGTATATTTGTAAAATTTATAATTACAGAGGGTGTTTTCTTGTGGAATATTCACTTTTTTGGAGGGTGTCACTAAGCCATTCTTAAAGTCTTTGAATGTGGCTTGATCGAGCACTGTGAGTGCATGCTTAATTAAAAGCTTCACACTACTGAGAAGACTGAGGGAGAAAAGTAGTGAAAGTCTGCCTGCAAGACTAAAACTTGCTTTTCTCAGCACAAAAAAAAGCTGAAACCTAGGTAATTCTTGTTTTGGAAAGCATTTGCAGCAATTTAAAGATTACATTTTTAATTTTTAAAAAATCATAGGAAAATAAGCCACAAAATATACTTCAACATGTTCTTGAATATTTTATTTTATGATTGAAGTCTTTGGCTGTGAGTTGTTATGGAAAACTGATAAAGGGTAACAGTTGATTTTAAAATTACATTGAGCTGATAGCTTAGACATTATTTTATTTATTGTTTTGTTCTTTTATTTATTTTGTTGTTGCCACAATTAAAAAGTCTTGTAAACCAAGATACAAGAGGTACCTCATTCAGTGGTGAATTTGGAGCACCCTTACCACTTCTACAACGTAAAGTACTTGTAAACTGAGTCTGCCCATCTAGCTGAGCTGAGATTGTACTCTCCTTGTAGCATCTGTATGATGACACCATTTTGAGGCAGCTTTTTCTTGAAAGCAGAAGCATGGAAGTACAGCAAAGCCAGCTTCTCTTGTATCCAGTTGTCTTTATGTAGTACAAATATTGATCTTCCTACCTGTGGTGTATTAATTCAGGGTGAGATGACTTGTACCTTGAAGTGCGCGTTTCTAAAATGGTTACATACAGAGGTAAAGGTGGCAAACTTTGGTGAAGATGTCCTCATGCAGTCAGAAATTCCACGGTAAGGGTTGATGAATTGTATCCTCTGCTACATAGGAGAGAAGATCAGTTAATTTCTCTTCTCACTTAGTTTTATCTGCAGCTGCTGGAGGACAGATTGTTTCTGACTAAGTATGGTAAGCATTAGTAACCAGAGAGCTCTTGTAATTGTTGGTACTAAAAGTTATGATTAATTTAATCTAAAGTAGTAATTTAAGTTAGGTAACTAGAAAAAAACCTAGTTGTTCGTTGACTCTGAAGAAGCCAAAGGGGGAATTCATCCAACCTCTCGTACTCCATTCTTAAGCAGTTGTCTGAACTGAGTCTGGAGATACTAATTTCTCTCATTAATTAGAAGAAAACTTGGGTAGTACTTAACATTGGAAGGAATTAAATGACAATATTCCTTTATACTTTTAACAAGTCTTGAATGCTCTCTGCATTTTGCAAGAATAGTGCTGTTGTCCTTCGTTCAGAGATGGTTTCTCATTGTTTCCTATTTCTTCAGTCATGGCTCTTCAGATCTTGCTCATAATCATCGGTTTAGATGCCTAAGTTCATTCTCCAGCATGGAGACAAACAGGACACTTGGGGGTATGTGGGGTGTGTGTTTTCACATACTAGTAGCTGATCTGAATCTTTCTGTGACAGTTAGGCACAACAGTTTTGTGCCAGAGACCATACAGTGGTGAAGTAGTTGGTGTAAATGCTATAGTATGTATCTGCTGGTCTTAACGGAGATACGTGGGGTATTGCTTTGTGTTGCATCTGAATCGCAGACGGAAAATCTGGGTGATTGAATGTCCCCTGGAAGGACTTTTTGTCTCAATTACCGGAGCCAGACATGGAGCTGTATCTCTTGTATCTGACTGTAAGTACCTTGTCCTTGAGTCTTGGGTATTTATTATGTGAATTCATAGAAGATATGGCCCAGTTTTATTCCGCCTAATTTTAGGCATGTGTCCGCCATACCTAATTTAACAGCACAGTCACTTTGGCAGTGATTCATTTGTCTTAACAAGGGTGCAAAGTGTAATTTGACATGCTCTTGGGTCTTGAGATATGCAGATGGGGTGGGTGGGTATGATACAGGAACTGCACAGCAGCCTTGCTCATCTGGACCAGATGGAGCACCTCAAATGTCATTACAGTTGGGTTTTAGACAACTGAACCATGCCACTGCTGTTCTGTTCTGAAGAGCGGGCTCTGGTCCGGACTCTAGGTATTTAAATAAAGCTGTCTAAACATATAAGGTATGTTTAGAGTGGCCAGATCCTGTGGACTTCAAGATGCAAGGGAGTGCACTGATCCATTTCTCCAGAACTGAATTTGTGGGAGTCTGAGACCCAGGAGATTCCTCCTCTCCAGTCTACTAGATATGAGGCTGCTGCACTTCGCTACTCCCAGGTCCAGCCAGTTGTAAGGCTGAGCCTTGCTGTCAGATGTCGCACCCACTCTCATACATGCACATACCATGTACCTGCCTAGACCTACGGTCCCTCAAGTGTCAGACCCCCACTGTCTGGTAGCTGACCCAGAGACCTGTTGTCCCTGCAGTGTCCAGCCCCCAAACCTCCTGTCCTATCTACTGGACGGTCTGACTTGATGTTTGCTGGCACCTCACTTGCATGCTCATTTGGACCTCTCTGTTAGCTGTCCTGGACTGAAAGTCCCTCCAGTGTCAAGTCTGTGGACCTGTAGTTGCTCGATAGTGGCTTCCCAGACCTCGTGTCCTGCTCACTGGCTAGTGTGGTTTGAAGTTTGCTGGAATCTCTCTTACACATTGTCCTGGTTCCGGCAGGGCTGGGGTTAATTTCCCCAAGGATGGGAGGGGACACAGGTATCCCATGCCATGTGAGCCATGCCCGGGCGGTGGGGGGGGAGCTGCCGGGGGGAGGGGGCAGGAAGGCGCCGCTCAGGGCGGGCGGCGGGGGTCCAGGTCCGGTCGGTGAGCGGCGGTGTCCTAATCGCGTTTGTATATCCCTTTATCCGTGTTATTGTTACTGTTTTCTCTTCCCTTTGCTGGTCTGTTAAACTGCCTTTATCTCAACCCACGAGTTTTGCCTTTTTCTTCATATTTCCCCCCCACAGCTGTGGGGGGTTGGGCGAGCGGCCGCGTGGTTCGTTGCTGCCGGCTCAGGCCAAACCATGACACACATATAGCAAAGAGGACACCCATTGCACAGAAAAATGGCTTTGCATGGGCCCACCTCTTGAGCCTGTGCGGGTCCCTCTGGATGGCATCTCTCCCCTCCAGCATGTTGACTGCACCACACAGCTTGGTGTCGTCAGCAAACTTGCTGAGGGTGCACTTGATCCCACTGTCCATGTTGCCAAGAAAGCTGTTAAACAGCGCCGGTCCCAGTACCGACCCCTGAGGAACACTACTCATCACTAGCTGCCACTTGGACATCGAGCTGTTGACTACAACTCTTTGAGTGCAACCATCCAGCCAGTTCCTTATCCACTGAGTGGTCAATCCATCAAATCCATGTCTCCAATTTAGAGACAAGGATGTCGTGTGGGACAGTGTCAAATACTTTGCGCAAGTCCAAGTGGATGACATCAGTTGCTCTTCCCTTATCTACCAGTGCTGTAATGCCATCATACAAGGCCACCAAATTTGTCAGGCACTATTTACCCTTAGTGAAGCCATGCTCATTATTTTGTGTTTTCTGTTTAGAATTGCTTCTTACATATGAAGAAATTCAGTATGCACTTTGTTTTGATGCTGTCGTGTCACTGAAAAGTTATCAGCACACAAGAAAATAAGTCATGCAAGATAACTTGCACTTGCATATTTTTAGGATGTGAATGGACTTCAGGTAGCATTAAGTGCTTGTCACTTCTTTTAAAGTCATGTGAAAGCCATTTAAAGATTTGTGTCAGAAATGAAGTAAGCTGTTATGGCTAGGGACTGTCATTTGTTTTGTCTTTCAGGAGAGGCTCATATAATGTGATACCAATTTCCTTGGGCTCGAGGTACTACCACAGTATAGCCTTAGTGAAAGAGTAGGATTGAGCATTAAGTCTTAAGAATTTGAATCTGACTGGTAGCATATCCTTTTTTTTTAATTTTGCTTGATGTATTTGGGATTTTTGTCTTCAGGCAAGTTTTTCTTCATAATGTGTCTTAAGTCTGTTATGGGTGCAGGGAAGGATTTTGTGGCCTGTAGTGTGTGGGTGATAGCAATTTAGTCATCTATTGCATTGTAACCTGCAAATACAGAGGACTGGGCTCAGTATCCTAACATCTTAAGGTCTTTTCTTCCTAGAAGTCCACCTTGTCCCTCAAGTAGCTCTGTCAAACACTAGCAAACCTTCTCAATGTTCTTTGTTCCTCTTTCCCAACCTATAGGAAAAGCAGGGGAGAGAGCAATTCATAGGCCATCATGAAATAGGACAAGATGGAGTGATGGGGGGGAATCATTGCTTCATCTTGTTTCTTTGTGGTGTCACCAGTTTTCTTTTTTGTCACTTCTGCTTCATGTGTTGCAGTCGTATAGCCAATGATGAGTGTCTTAAGGCTGTTTCTTGATGTCTTTTGAAACACTTGGTGTGAAATACTTCACTGTAATCACAAGTGGATCTTTATTTATAAATAAAAAAATGAATTTCAGCTGTAAGTAGGCACATATGTTCTTGTAGTGTTGGACTTAAGCTAAAAATAACAAATCTCTTTTTTGACTGTGTGGGTGCTGATGAATCTGAGATAATTACTTGGAAGGAACAAAATGGCTTTTATGGAGGAGTTTGAAGAAATATCTCAAACTTTGTCGTCCAAGCCCATTTGTATTGACTGTGGACGTGACATGTTCTGGTGGTGGAAGCGCTTAAAAGGTACTGTAGGGTGCCTTTTATCCTGAAAAGTAAGACATGGGCAGAAGGATGTTGCAGCAGTGTAATAATGGTATTGATGGCGCTTCTGCAGCTTGTGTGCTTTGTCTCTTGTGCCATTCTCATGCTCTCCCTATTGTACTGTACTCTTGGTTGATAATGTCATACTCTTCTTCTCTGTCAGCGTATACCTACATTACTTGTTTGCAAGTAGCAAGGGCTGCCTCTTTGTTAAATGCTTTCACAGTTCTGGCTGCAGTGTAGGGTACCTATGGGAGGTACTTGCGAGGTGAAGTTTACTTAGTCTCTCTCAAGATGTCTGAAACCACCCCAGAGGAGCTTAAATTTAGGAATGTTGTGTGAGCTAGCGCCAGGAGAAATCAGTCTTTCTCTAGGGAGTCTGAAGAGACTAGTCTCTATAGGCTAAAAACTGTCGTTGCAGAAGCCCTGACCCCCATGACAGTAATGATAATGGTAATGGTATCTGTATCAAACATCTCTTATGTCCTTCATTTTTCTAGAAATAACTATCTGGTTAATGCTTCTTAATGTGATGCTAGGTTGGTGTTGAACGTTAATTCTACATGAGGGTATGTATTCTGAATACTCAGCAGTTGCTTACACCTCCATCAGAACTTTTCTTAATCCTAAACTTTCAAGATTTTTTTCCCCCAGTTTGGTGTTCTAAAGTATGAAAAACCTATTTTACAGTATTTTTTATTTTTGAAGGGTTTTGTATCTTTTCTCTGCTTCTCATAATAAGCATATGACTGTGGCACCCGCTATATTTATCCAAAAAGCCACAGGGGTCCTGGAGGGTATTGCTCCTTTTGACCTCAATTTCAGCCTAGCTTTTATCTTTTCCAGTCTGATTCAATATAGGCAGCACATGTACTTGTGCAAAGAAAAAGGAATGTGGCATCTTGGAACGGGGTGTCAGAGTTAAACTGTAGAGACAGAAGCTCCCTGGCAAAACCCTCCTGCCAGAGGTCTAACCTGCGAATAAAGGTGGCAGGTAGATACAGTTGTAGGGGAAGCTATAATGTGTTTATGGGTGTTTCCTGGATGTAGGGGAAATTAAGAACTAACCAGTAAGGTTAGAAAAAATGCAGTTTGGGGTTAATGTTTAATTAATCTTTTTCATGTTATGATAAATGATCAAGGAAGTTACATCCCAGCAGACACATATATTTGGGTTCCATCTGGTATGTAATTATTATCCTACACTGTTAAGAGAAGGATGGGAAATTGTCCTTCTATGAGTCTGTTACAGAACAGGTTCCTCACCTGTTATGCTGACCTCTGTTGCAGATGGTGATGTACAAAAGAAAAAAGAATTATGTATGCTACCAGAAATTTTAAATTTAGGAGATGTGATTAGCTGTATTTTTCCTGCAAGCACTTGTTTCTTTCTCCTGAGCAAAAAAATTACATCTTTGATTTGAATTGTTGCTAGCATATCTGTTTGGCAGCATAGTACATCTCCATTTAGGAGATCTGTCGTACATCCTGTGTGGCACGTGGAAATGAAGTTCTCTTATTAACTGGAGCAAAACCTTAGCTACCTTCTCTGAAGTAGTGTACTAACCACTAGATAGCAATCTCTTTTTTTTTTTATTCCCTCTAGTCCAATGAATAGACTAAAGGAATAAGGACATCTTCAGCAGAAGAGCGTGAGAGCACCTTGTGGTTAGAGCTGAGCTCTGATCTGCAAGGGGAGTAGAACTAATACCTGTTCTTTAAATCAAGCAGAAAAGGGTTAAGTGTCCTCACTTCTCATTCTAGAGGGATCCACTAAGCGTGGACTTACAGAATGAAAGGGTGAAGGTGCCCTTCATGTTCCTCCAGTTTGTGAATGGCAGCTCAGCCCTTCTTGAAATCTGTATTAAATCTGTTTTATTCCCTAAAATAGTCCTTTCAACATATTTTTTTTTAAAAAATTGTTTACACTGTGGTTGAATGTTTGCCCTAATTATTACATGTTTGTGAAGAGTTTTAGTTGATGTGATTTTATTTTAATTTTTTTTTCTGGAATGGAACGTCTACTGCTGTCTCCTCCACTCTTTTTATTCAACTCCTGGGACCAAAGCTGCAGAAAGGGAGCCTGCCCAGCAGAGTTCTGTGGTTGCAATGACTCAGCTCTTGTACTGAATGCACAGGAAGATAAATAAGATGGCACCGACGATCTTAGACCTACCAGTACAAAGACTCAAGAGATCACAAAGCAGCTGTTGTTCTCTAAGGGATGAAAACAGCATTCCGAAAAGAGTGGATGTGCTGCTGTCATTGGGGTTTTAAAACTGCTTTTGGCTGATTGAACTGGAAACTTCTAATGTACAGTTGCAAGAGATTAGGGAGACTTATTTATGCACAAAAAAGCACTATTAGGTTAACTGGTTTTGAAAACAGGCCTCCTTCACAGACGGAAGTTAAGAAAATACACAAGACGTGTACTTTTCTGCTGTGTAGAGAGCAGCTTGCTGACAAGATAAAAGCTGCTCATGTTTAGTGGCCTTGAAGGGTACTCTTGCATGCAGAGCATATCTCTATAGAGAGACACAGAAGACTTCATCCCTCCTCATTGTGTTATTAAAATATATGTAGACCCTAAAGGTTGATTCTGTCAATGCATGCAGCCGGTCTACACCATGCAGAAGCATGTCAAACAGCCTAGCTCCAATACATCCACACGCTGCAGTGCAATGCCGCGTGGATGACACACATCAGCGTAGCTGTCACTTGGATCCGACTTGAATGTCATGATACTCCTCCTATTTCAACTTTCAGGTCACATCTTCTCTAGCTACCATATATGTCTCTGTTTCTGTGTGTTAAACATGCTGTAAGTGCTTGCCAGGTATGGGTCATACTACTTTGTTTAAGCCATCTTAAACTTCAGGCTTGAAATCAGGGACTAATTGAAAAACAAAGACATCTCCAAAGCATGAGATCTGTCTTCCTCCAGCGACAGGGAGGGACAGAGAGGAGCATAGTTGGTTCAGTAGGACTGGAGGTCAAGTCTGAACATTGAAAATTAGTTGAGGTGAATACAGACCACAGAGTTTATTAAAAACAGGAGGTACTGCATTTTGCAAAACATTCTTCTTCCACCTCTGCCTTCCTATGTGGCTAAAATTCAGATTGGCTTCCATACCATAACTTTTATAAGAATTTTTAGTCATACGACAGAATGAATTTCCAGCCTTTACTTATGCTGTGGTAAACTGCAATTAATTCTATTGAAAGCAGGCCTTCCACCACTGTAAAATTAACCTGGGACAAGAGTCAAGTGAAGTGTCTCCAGTCTTATGGTAGGAGGGGGAGTAACTAAATAAATAGTACCAAAAAACTTGGTGTTATGGTAGTCTTTTGTAATTACATCTCATGTACTGGATAGAAGTAGTAGAAAACTTACAGTAGTAGAAATGTAGTAGGAAAAAGATCATCTTGGTCCAAAACTTACTGAAATCACTGGGAGTCTTGAACTGACTCTCATGGTTTGTGCATTGTCCTTATATTGGTTCCTTAAGGTATTTTGCCTGCTAATTGTATGGTTTTTGGGATGAACAGTAAATAACTTAGAGGAGTCTTCTGCTTTATATTTGAGGTTAAAAATACGATAAGCTGAGATTCAGTATTTATTGGTTCTCACATGACTCAAAATACAGTAAGTTCATGCTCTTGATTTGGCTGGCAGCGATCAGTACAAACTGTTTAAAACTCTGGAGCTTGATTCCCTGGAGTCAGAGATTTTGCTTGAGGACAACTTTGCAAAGCTTGCCTGGATGTCATGGGATTCTTCCGACACACATTACAGAGCTACATGTTGTATTCTTGGTGTTGTACAAGTGTTGGGAAGGTCAGGTCTGTGCTGGAGACCTGAATGCAGCACAGCTTTGTTCATCAAGCATGTGAAAAGATGTGAATCCATGACGTGCTTTGGCAGAAGTCTCTGGTATATACATCAATACAAAGCAAACTCTCCAGAACAAACATGTAACTTCTTTAGTTCATGGCAATGCCTGTAAGTGTTGATATAAAGAACAACTTTCCTTGGGCGAGAGATGCCCAAGAAAATTATCCTAAGTAGTAGTTCAAGAAGTAATCTGACACAGAACTGTCCAAAACGAGTTTGACCAGCTTTTTCTGCAACTGAAAGAGATTGTCACTGCACCTATGTGACTTGTACAAGGGTGGATGCGTCCCCTGTGTGAATAGGGGACGTGAAACTGCTTTTCCTTCCCCTTGGATGCTGAGGCAAACTCCAGATACAAGGGTAGCCCCAGGGGACAGAGCTGTGTGGCTGGGGAAGAGGAGGACTTGTCACAAGAGTCACATACCCAGTATGTGCACCAGATGGATTAGTAGCTTAAAAGCCTGCTCCTGAATAATAGATAACCGTGTCCAAAGAAGTGGCAGGCCAGATTTCTCTAAGCCAACTTTACCACCAGATAGTTTTTAGGATGATGAAGTGCTTACTTAAGTGCACAGATTTATGATCATGGGCCCATATTACAAGCAACCTCACCACCCCAACATGCATTATTAAGCTTATATATATATATATGATACTAGGTTTCTCTCTTCATTGACCCAGAATCTCAGCTAGCGAGAGTAGTTAGAGGGCTCAGCGTGCGCCCCAGGGGACGTGCCTGCGAGGGGTTGTAGAGCTACAGCTCCCCAGATCCCTTCTGTAAAGTGGTTTGCAGTCTCTCTCAAAATAGCAACTCTGGTAACTACTCTCCATCTCAAAGTGGAACGACTCATCCTTGTGATTTGGTACTGGGACAGCAGGTGCTGCTTCTGGGGCACAAGGAATTTCTGCCTCCTTTCTCGGTTAAGGCAATTTAATTAGCGTTTTTGTTGAATGCGTTGATTAGATTATGTGCCTGGCTCTAGGCCTAAAATTTTCTTTATTTCTTTACAGCAGACCTGAAAATTTGTGCCATAATGACACATTGTATACAGAAGTAGGAAATACTAACAGCTTATATTCTGGTCAGCAGCACTCTATTGCTGTGCGTAACCTTTGCACAGGGACAACTGTGAAATAAAAACCCTAAAAACAACCTGATATCAGGTGGAGTTGCCAGGACTGCACCTCCTTCCCCCTCCATGGGTGTATGTTGTTGCGCCCATTAAAGGCACCTGCCTGAGATGCGATAACAGTGTGTTGGTTTTGGCTTAAAGAAAACAGATTTAGGTCCTCCTTCGATTTTATTTATTTATTTATTTATTTTGGTAATGCTGTGCTCCACAGAACTGCGGCATTAATAATTTGGCACAGTAGTTATCAGACTGCTGGTCACCAACGCTTTACTGTGCGAGAGCTGCATCCTGGACAAGCATCTCCGATGAGGATGCTGCAAGTGTTAAATTAGGGAGGCTGCGGAGGTGACTCCTGCAGCTGCATACTCCTTGCTGCTGCTTACCTGCAGGCATTCCCTTGACTCCTTCAGACCTGGGGTGAATATGCCCCGCTGCTCTGTGGAGCAAACGCCCACTGGATTGAAATGGTATGAGTTATACGGCAGACAAAGGTTGTCTACTGGGACAAATGGAGCATTTAAACCAGCATTAAGTGATTGCAAAATATGCTTTCCACGGTACTGTCTGGGATTTTGCTGTATCACGCTGCTGTCACTGAAATATAGACAAGGCAGTTACCAAAGGTAATGAATTCAAGAAGGAAAGTGAGGTGGTTGGGATGAGTTTCACAATGCTTATGCAATGAGTATGAGGTTTCTGATTTTGCTTGTGGTGACGTTACAGAATATGAATGTCTCTTTCACAAGGGTAAAGTTGGAGTATGCGTGATCAATGATAGACCTGTGATTTATAAAGGAAGATGTAAACTATGTCACAAATTGTGCCAACCAAAATATTTTCTCTTGAGATTAGCAAGCAGTGAGTAAAATGCAATTGACGCTGATCACGATGCTCAAACAGCATTAAAGTGGTATGTGTATCATAACTTCTGACACTGCTTTACTTAAATCTAATGCTTTGCTGTGCAGTAGCAATGTCTGTGTGAAGACACCTATTTCACGTTAGAGGAGTGAAACCACCACTTATAAATCAGTATGATGTGGAGCGTTCTGTAAGATTATTTGAACTATTTGAGATCAGATTAGTTGTACCCACCAGGTTGGGTGCAGCTAGCTGCTAGTGAAGGTGTGCTGACTGTGGAAGAGACATTAATTTCTTGCCATGGTCCTACCTTTCTCTAGGTAGATGCACCAGCCTCCTCAGAGCTTCTTTAGGGCTCTTGGACACTTTACTCTGCTGTATGGTGTAAACAAACCTGCAAGTCTCTTGCGGATCCACTACATCTGGAATAAAATGATCTTAGGTTGTTGGGGTTGAGTCTTCCTTTCGCCCCTTTCTTTTTGGCAGGCATATATGTCCTGTTCCAACTTCACTTGTGCCAACAGGAGTTGCTGCCCCTTCAGATCTGTAAGCTGAGATGATTAGATGATTGCTTCTTTGTCCATCTCAGTACGTGCTGGTTGAGTTTGATCAGAGACCTGATAATTTACAGCCAGAACAGGCTGAGGCAGGAGGTCTGTCCAGCCGGCATGGCAAGAGTTGGAGGGAGATGTTTCTGTGGCCTTAGGTGCAGTGCCTGCACATTGTGGTAATAGATCTTGTATATCCTTTGAGTAGCATTGTAAAATGGTTACCATTTTGTTCCCTGTTTTGTTACTAATTGTTAAAATACGGTGAAAGTGCTGTTGTTTTGCTCTGCGCTGTGTATGTAAGGAAAGAATCAGTGTCAGACATGGAGTTCATCTCACCTGCGTTCTGACATGTTTCTTTTGGAGGCAATGTTGGCTTTGGCAGCCCACCTTCCTGCTGCTGTTTTCTGCTTCTCCATCTCTCCCTTAAATGCCCTGGTACAACTGCGTTCCATCTTCCTGGTAAAGGGGATTGAGGAGCTCTTCCTTGTTTAAAAAAAAAAAAAAAAATGAACAAAAAGGTCTTTTCAATACAGACTGGATAATTGATCTGATTTAGCGTGAAGTCTTGCAAGGACGGTTGTAGTTGCTGGTACAGTGTACCAGTACGGCCGAGAGGATGGCATGGGGAGCACTGGGGTAAAGCATTAGCCTGTTGGCAGGTAGCAAGGGTTGCCCTTTCAACTGCAACTGCTGCTGAGAAAGATGTTTAGCAACTTTAATTGGATATCTACAGCTGTTTCGGTAGGATGGATGCAAGCACTGCAGTGCTCTAGCGTGGCAAAAGAGTTATCTTTTTTAATTGCTTAGAAAAGGGGAAAACTGAATGCAGTCTCTGAAATCTGTTTTTAAGCTCTGTTTATTGTTCCCGGTAATGAATGCTGTCGGAGTGAGTTTTGTTTGAATATATGCAGAGATCTGTATCCAGGCCAGTGGCACTGGGCTGCCTTTGTAGGCAGCGCAGACAAACAAGCACAGCTCGTCCTTTTAAAGTGGTGGTGAGATGAATCATGCCCCAACCTTTCCCTTTGGAGTATATTGCATCCCGTGGTGACTAGGTCAGCCATCAGTGTCTGTACATAAGAACATCTTTACTGTGTCTGTGTGACACAGGATACTGTGTCCAAAAGCGCCATAGATACTGGGAGGAAGCGAGAAGATGGGGAAATAGCATATGTGCCTGCCCTGACGCCCTCCCAGCTCTATTTCCAATTCAGAGACTGGCTGAATCAGATGTGAACTCTGATTTAGATATGATTTCTTAGCCTTTGGATTCCTCTTCTGTCAATTTCTGTAGTCTCCCCGTGTAAATTTTTGCATTCACAGTGCTCTTTGGTAAGAATTCCTTGTTTGGGTATGCTCCTAATTCCTTATTTGAAGGGTCCTAAAATTCAGTGGAGTAAAGCCTATCCTTAATGAATGAAGTGCTGATAGTTTGGCAGAAGAATCTGGGGCAGTATATTTTGTTGCAGGTTACCTTATGTAGTAATACACGAGAATGAGTTTTCTGGTCAGAAAGGTGCATCTTATTTCAAACCAGCTGAAATGTGAGAGCTTGTATGCTTGTGGGTTCTGGTTAAGAATCCACCAAATTGGGTGGAAATGCATCAGGCTGACCGTCAGTTTACTTAAAATGGCACTTGCTGAGTGTGGGAGCTGGGGGGGCAACAGACATTTTGGGCCCTAGGTCATGCCTAAGGCTTAATACTTCAGCATAATAATTGTCCAGTTTCTCAAAAAAAGAGAGCTGGAAAGCCCAGTTTGGCTATTACTTCTGCTCAGAAAATTTGCTTTTGGACCTGTGCATGCGGGGTTAGCTGTGCACACAGAAAGAAGATGAATGCTGAGGCAATTATGTTTTTCACAAAGCCTCTGTGCTTGTCTGTTTATATAGCTGTTTGTCAAAAGTTTGCTGAAAAAAAAAAAAGGAAACAAAAGGCAAGTTAGAAAAACAATCAATTCATCCCAACACTCCAAAGCACATAGCTAAGGCACAGTATTCTTTTATTTAGGAATGCTATAGGAGGTAGCTCATACCTTTCAATTCCATTTCCTTTCTAGTCTTTTGTATACTTTGATGTCAGAAAATCATTTTTATGATGAAGTTGGGTCAGAGAGTGGTGGTTAGAGTCTCTCTGCCCTTCAGCACACCGCAATTAGAAAGCAGTGTGGTCATTTTTCCAGTATGTGATGTGTCCAAAGACAACTTTCAGGTCAGACTTTCAGTGAATTACGTTGAAATAGAGTATTGGTGCATCTGCCTTGAAAAATAGATGTCTTCCCTGCTTACACTGATAGGTAGTCATTGGCACAACTGGAATGTCAGATGAAGTGCATAATTCCTGAATCTTACTTAAATTTACTTTTTTGTCACCAATTGCAGTATACCATCACCACTGCTGATTGCATTGCTTTGCTGTGCTAGCTGAAAGTCCTAGAAACTACTGCAATTTAGGCAGACTTTCTGATTGTACCTTTAAAAGAGGTCTGTGCTGTTTTTGCTGGGGTGGCTCTTGGGGTATTGTTGCAGTTCTATATACCAGTGCATACCAACTGAACTGCTTTCTCATTCTACACTGATATTAGGTCCTTTTATATAATTTTTCAAAAAAGGACTTGCTTTATGCCAATGAATTGAGAAATAAACGTTTTCAGGTACTCCCAGTTCTCACGTACTCTTAAAACTGAAGTTCCTACATACTCTGTTATTTTTCAGTTTTCCTAGGCTTAGAGGAAAGTGGGCAATCTTTATTAATTTTCTCAGCTCCTCCTCATCTATCACTGTGTGTCCAAACTATAACAGCAGTTGTTTTCATTGGACATTTGAAGCTGAGCTTGATTGCTTTTTATTATTTTAAAGCAGCACGAAATGAGTCTTTAATCTTTTCTTTACTCTACATGGCAGTCCTGTGTACTGATTATTAAAACCACTGTGAAAACTTAGAATTTTGTAGAGAAATTACATTCTTGCAAAGGACAATAAAATGAAGACATCTCATTGCCATGTAGTTTCTCATTAGCTGATCCTATGCTAAGAGCTTGAGAAGCCATAGGATTTAGTGTAGAAAACCAAAACCAAAGAAAAATGTTGGCATATATTTTTTCAGATGTTGTAGTCTAATTATGGATGGTATGGATGGATGGAGGTACGTCCTTATGGTAAGGATGTACACTAAATTGTGTTTTGGAGACCCCTATTTACTGACTTTTGAAAGGAGTCCCCTTGTGCAGCCAGCATTTAGGGGGTTCCTCTCCGTTATTGTTGCAGCTGGGGAAGAGGGGGTGCTTTGCCTCTTTTGACCGAGAAATCAAGGGGCAGAAACAGCAAACCACCCCCAAGAGCATTTTGTGAGCTGGATGTGGCAGTGCAGGGAAATGGTTTCAGGCAATAACAGAGTGCGTGACTGAAAACGTGCATTAAACATATGAAGTAAGTGTAGCTCTGTGCTGATGGCAAAGTTTCTACTACTAGCTGGATGGTTGAAGGACCTACAGCTGTGGTTAGGAAACCCTATGTGCTGGAACAAGCTGTTGAGATGACCATGGCTGATGGCTGTGGAAGACTGGAGTATGAGTGTGCTGCTTGAATCGCAGAATGGTAAGGGTTGGAAGGGACCTCTGGAGATCATCTAGTCCAACCCCCCTGCCAAAGCAGGTT
The DNA here is from genome assembly GCA_017639485.1 of Pluvialis apricaria. Classification (NCBI taxonomy): domain Eukaryota; kingdom Metazoa; phylum Chordata; class Aves; order Charadriiformes; family Charadriidae; genus Pluvialis; species Pluvialis apricaria. The sequence continues at coordinate 48,300,904 of CM030007.1, forward strand.
CACCTAGGCCAGATTGGACAGGAATGCATCCAGGTGGGTTTTGAATATCTCCAGAGAAAGGAGACTCCACAGCCTCACTGGGCAGCCTGTCCCAGTGCTCTGTTTACCCTCAAACTAAAGAAGTTTTTCCTCATGTTGAGATGGAATTTCCTGTGTTCCAGCTTGTGCCTGTTGCCCCATGTCCTGTCTCTGGGCACCACTGAAAAGACTCTGACCCCATCATCTTGACACCCGCCCTTTACATATTCATAAGCATTGATAAGATCCCCTCTCAGTCTTCTCTTCTCCAGGCTCAACAGACCCAGGTCTCTCAGCCTTTCCTCATAAGAAAGATGCTCCAGTCCTTTGGTCATCTTTGTAGCCCACTGCTGGACTCTGTCCAGTAGTTCCCCGACCTAGTTGAGCTGGGGAGCCCAGAACTGGGCATCGTACTCCAGATGTGGCCTCACCAGGGCAGAGTAGAGGGGGAGGATGACCTCCCTTGACCTGCTGGCCATGCTCTTTTTAATGCACCCCAGCAGGCCGTTGGCCTTTGCCACGATGGCACATTGCTGCCTCATCGTCATCTTGTTGTCCACCAGGACTCCCAGGTCCCTCTCTGCAGAGCAGTTTTCCAGCAGGTCAACCCCTAACCTGTACTGGTGTATGGGGTTATTCCTCCCTAGGTGCAGGACCCTACACTTGAAAAGTCGAGATATTCACTGTACAATAGCATCCAGCAAGATGGGTATGTGTACGTGCCTCTGACTAACTTCCAGTTTTACAGGTACAGCTTGGTACTCTTACTCATAGATACTAGAGCTGAAAACATTGCTGTCTTGGGCCCTGAGCTTGTAATCTTGTAACTAATAAAACCACAATTATTTAAAAAAAAAAAAAATAAGTTTTTAGGACTTTAATTGTGAAGGAAAGCTTTGAAGCACTGGGTTCAGATAAACCCTGGAAGATGTTACAGTCCTCTTCTGAGCACAGAAGCTGAACACCTCAACCTGTGAAGTAGACCTAAGCATTAGACCTAAGGATTGTACTTACTTCTAAGGTCCATGTGTTTGGGAGCTACTGAGGTGCTTGAAATACAGTATCTACTTAGGCTTTGCTTTGAAATCTTAGTTGCCTGAAGATCTGTTCCTACAAGGTGGCACCACAGCGTTGGGTGCTGTTGAGTGTCTAGCACCTCTCTCCTACCTCAGGCTGCTTCAGGTTCTTACAGGAGCTCTGGGTTTTCCAGGGACCCGAGTAAATCTCTTCAGGCTGGTGAGCAGTAGCTTCTTGAGCAAGTGCCCCAAGAGTGGCACTGTTGAGCAAGTAGTGGGACTACCTTCATTTCCTCTTCCTCTGGCTGGCTTTTCAAACACGTTAGCCACTTGTCTGTTCCCAGACGTACGTCTAACTGCAGGAGGGGTTTTCAGACCCTGAATCGCTGTTTTACAGGGACTGAAAGTGAAGGGTAAATACCTGTCTTTGGGAGAGAGATACGAGATACATTCACTGAGGTGACACCTCTTAGCTGGTGTAGATATTCTTATCTACGGTAAGGAGAGGGTTTTGAATTCCCTTCTGGCACTCTTGAATTTCTCCAGTGATTAACACAATACTTATGTTCCCTGTGCAGGGCTGTGCATTGTACTCCTGGGAGAGAGATTTTGCTTTCAAATGTGGCCGCTGTGCAAGCGTGCATCTGCAGGACGCGCCGGGGAAGTGGTTTGGGTTCCCTGCTCTGAGGAACGTGCTGTGTCTTCAAAACTTGCGGTCATGGGATTGACAGTACTGTAAATATTCTTCCAGTTGCTGGCTCAAAAGAGTGTTTTTAAGTTCCCACTGTGTAATTAGTACCCATATGCAAATATCTGCATATGTGCGATTTAATTTGTTTTTAGCTTGAGCTTAGAAAGTATTTTTGACGCTGGCCTGAAGGCCTATGTAAAACTTAAGCTAATTTGATGAATAAACAAGCTTCATAGCGCCTCAGATAGGATTGAGTATGGTTAGTCAGTAGTACAACACAGCTATTTATGACTTTGTTTTCTGTGTTTATAGCAAAGAAATATTTTTTTTTATTTGTGATGCTTAGAGTGGAAGTAAGTTACCGTTCAGTCAGGCTGAGTTCACTGAGTTTCATAATGGAGTTACGAAAACTGAAGGTGTTTAAAATGTGCATGCACTTCTTTGGGTTTCTTGTAAATCCTGATATCCTTAGTTAATAATGTCCTAGGTATGTATATATATTTAAAAATATATACAGTATGTGAAAGTATATTTTATATATTTCTAGAGTATATAAAAATATAAATGTATTTTAGAAATATCTATTATAAATATATAAATATTATATATTTATAAATCTGTACTATATTTTTATATTTATATATTTATTTATTATAATTTATATATTAGAGAAATATATTTATATAATGAATTTATTGTGTAATATTATATATTTATAATATATACTATTTATAAGTTATATTGTAATGTATGTATACATGTATAAATGTATTTTATATACCTATAAAATATATAAATATATTTATAAATACATATTTTCATATATACACCTATTTATATACATATAGAAATAGGTATATCTGATTTATCAAGTACAGGACCTACGCTCGATCTGTCTCTGTTTACATCAGTGTAACCCCACAAAATTAAAGCAACACAATAAGAATCTATGATGTTTATTCCTCATGTCCTAGTTTATGAACGTTCCCATTGATTTGAATAGCAAATTTCATCTTCACTTTCAAAAACATGCTTCTGTATACGTTTAGAAATTGTGTACCGTATGCAACTTAAATGAGTAATTGCTTTTAGTGGAAGAATTGCTTTAGATACAGTACAGCATGCTCTGGTTTCCAGAGTGCTGTCTTCCTTTTGAGCTATGCAATTCTGTAGATGTTTACTTGTTCAGGTTTTCATGTGAGATTTTCCATCAGTTCTTATCGAATACTGATTATTCACAGGAGTTAGTATGGTGAATATTTGAGTTTATGTAGTTGCTCATATTTTTCTATGTGAGTTGCTATTCTTGTCTATTTTAGCATTTTGATATCTCCAGGGAAGTTATAAAAATAAGGTCTTAATTAGTTTTTTAACCTTCAGTTGTGTTAGTAAATATTTTAAAGTTATGAACAGGCTCACTTGTTGCTGATTTTATTTTTTAAAGGAAAGTTTCATTTGATCAATTAGGTAGTCATTTTGGCAAGTCCTTTTAAAAAGTATTACAATATACATTGTGTAATGCAGTACATTATCAGCAATATGGTTACTAAGAATTGATCAAACCCGAGGAAATCATACCTGAAAAGCTGGGCACTTCCAATCTAACTTTAGACTTAGACTAGGACAATTTGTGCTTATTGTATTAGAGAATATTAGTTCCTTTGTTGGTGTGAAAGGTCAAGGGTTCCATGCTTCAAGAAGTCAGATTGTTAATGCGTTTAACTCTTTGCTGTCAGTAAATCCAGTGGAATTTTTGACTTCTTTTCTCTTGATGGCTCTTTAGATGCCCCTGTTTTCCTTTCTGTGGCTGGTCACTTTTCTTCCTTCAGTGCATCTTCAGTCCAAGCTGCTCAGAGCAGAATTGTTCATGTTTATATTCAACTGCGAGTTAGAAACTTCCTTTGTTTTTTAAAGGTACTTGAGTTTATTTCATCTGTGGGCAACCGGAGTTGGAGCTTTAAGAAAAAAACCCAACAAATATTGTAAAATTCAGAGCTTAGCAGCTGGGCTTTTACATTTAAAATAAAGGTCTTAATGACATTGTCTCATTCTCTGGAAACAGCCTACTGGGAACGGGTATCGAAGAGCAAATCCATGCGTACCATGGTGGTGTTTCCCCATGCTAACCAGGGCAGTCTCACAATCAGCCTGGAGCAAAATAACTTTCCTAAAATTACTATCCACTGCACAATTTTTGTATTTTACAAATTTTTCATTAATTTACGTATTTGCCTAGGCGTCCGCAAAACTTGCTTCCTACATACATGTTTATGTTTTTGGCATTAGCACAAGACTTCGGTAAGTCTAATTTTGCTGTCTTTGTTAATACTGCAGAAGTACTCACTATGTATGCTGATGTTTCCATTTGAAACCTGATGAAAACATTTTTCTGTATTTGATCCTAAACAATCGTATGCCTAAAAAGCGTCAATCCCTTGCTGACACTTAAAGCCTATGAAGTTTTATTTTAGGCACAGTGGCAAAAGTTCTAGAAATGGGAATATTTTAGATTGGTGTATCTAGAGATTTAGTATGTAGAGAAATAGACTTTCTTGGCTTCTTCATCCATCTTTCCTTGAGAACACATACTATTTGAAAGAGGAGTTTGGATTCTGCTTTGCCATAAATACTAATTATATTATTCGTGTGGGCTCTTGCTTTCATAGTCCCAATAAGTGTTGCTTTGTGCTTAGTGGGCCAGCTCACAGCGGTGATTGTAGAGAGTGATGAATGGTGTTTATTTGTGCTGTGCGGTTGACCACATCTGGGGGTGAGAACACGCTGGCAGCTAATTGGCCTGGCACATGATCAGGCTGCTACAAAGCAGGATCTTGTGTCAGGCGTAAAAATAAAATCACAAGGACCTGTCATCCCTTGCTCCTTACTGGTGGCTTCTAGTGGAGGTGACACACGTTAGCTGTGGAGATGGTACTGAGACCTACTCTGTCGCCCGCGTTTCTTTCAGTGAATGCCTCAAATGGATTTGCAGTTATTAACTCCTCGTGAGTTAATCTCATCCCCGGCGATCTGTGTTAATTACTAGTTTGTAGAGTTGTGTCCATCTGTGTTTGCTCGCCTTGTTGCCCTGGCACACTTGTGCACGTGACTTTTTGAGCGGGTGACGTTAGTGAGCGTTAAGGACACATAACCCTGCCTGGAAGTCAGCGTCGTGTTGTTGGTGTCAAGCAATTTCCTAGAAGTGGTGCTGATGCTGCTCCTAGTTAAGATCTTGGACCTCTGGATTTCTTTTAAGCTTGAAGGAACCGGAATCATGAAAAACGAGGGAATCGCAATAATTCTGTGATGGGGGGACAGCAAAGATCACAATTTGCATTTTTATGTCCTACTACTCAGTAATTTAACTCCCTCCTGCAGAGGCTGAGCCTTGCAGGTACTCCCTTTCCCCAGCAGGCTGCTTTGTGCCGGTGCTGGCACCAGGCGGTTGTCTTTGCTCCAAGCTTACTACCACTGAGTAGAAAAAGCTGCTTATTCCTTACAAACCCAGGAGTACCTTTGAGTGAGTCAAAGCAAAAGGAACAGGGAGGGGAAAGAGCATCTTTTGGACTGACGGCAAACCGATCAGGAGATTACTCCAAAAGGTTGCAAGGATGAGATTGACAGCCCGCTGGTGAGGTGCTCTTCCCTCCAGTTCCCACGGCTGCGTGGTGTTGATGGTAGCAAGAATAACAAAGTTTGTATGTCCTGCTAAATTGTGCTGGTGATAGTAAGGTTTTAAAATAGAGAGGGTCTGAATATTGTTTGAATATCTGAGTGTTTAAAACATCTGGATCACCAGGTCCAAGTAACAGTGCAGATTTGTTATTAAGGAGCCATGTGATGGAGAATACCTTTTGAAGACTTTTGGGCCCTTTGAGTTTTGAATACCAGTTTGCAGCACCTGACGCAGCAAAGTACACCTGCTAAGCATTGAGGTTATGCCATTGATTTCCAAGCTAGGTATAGGTATGTTCCTAGCTCCCTCCCTTGTGTCACTGTACATAACATCTGTCAGGACACAATAGATTCTGTCACAAATAAACAAGTGATAGTATTGCATGTTTTTCATCTGTACAGACTCTGCTTGTATCTGAATGGGTTCTCCGAAATTTACACTTTTAAAACTGTGCCTTCTCCTTCTACTTAAAACGACTTTATCTCTAATACTTATTTATTTTCTGGAGAGTGTGTGTATATTGTTTATTTTACCTTTTGAACGCATGTTAAAAAACAGTCAAAGGGCGGTTGTATTCGTGTTTTACCGGATGAGCTAAGAAAATATAAATTAAATAAGCTTTTAGGTTTTTTTGCCTACTCTGAGCTCTTTGTGATGTTGCTGAGCAGACCAGATGCCTTGCAAGCTTATTGTAAGCAATATGTAGAAAGAGAGGCGCCCTGTTCTATTATTTGATTGATCCTCCAAAACCAGTGAAAAAACAAATGTCATGCTTATGTAATCAGGAATTTGATGCTGTAAAAAGAGAAGGGAAAATATGGGAGCTTAGAAGCTTGCTATGGGAGGACAGTTGTTTATAGCGCTTGATGGTTAAGCGTCTTTTACTGCTGTGTCTCTGAACTCCCATAACTGATAATTTAACTGCTAATTCAATTGTGTGATGATTGATTGCCATGAACAATTCCTTGAAGAGCACTACCAATTTCATCTGTGTTTTCTCTATTAACTGTAGTGGTTTTTACTTCCTCTGTTACTTTGTGTGTTGGCATCCAGTGATGTATTTCATAAATATATACCAAAATGGTGTATACGCAGAAAATAGTAAAGAAGGCATTTTTGCTAGAAAACTTTTTGGGGTACACTTTTACCATGTAGGAGGCCGTGCTGATCCTCTGGTTTGCTGCTGAACTTGGACCATTGTTTTGCTTTTACTATGAGTAAAAAAATGTGTAATGAACAGATTGATGAGATGATTTTTCTCTCTAACAGCACTATTCTATTTATAACTGTAAATTTTATATTTTTTTTCCCTCCCTCCTCCCTCGCATCTGTAACAGCTAGCCGATGGCGGAACCTCTTCTCTACACCTGTCTCCTTGGCTTTTCCCTATAGTCCTGTTGCGAGACTCACCCCATATACCAATGGCTTTAATAGTCCCAGCTTCTCTAAAACCTCCAGTAAAGCAATACTAACACCTGAACGGACAGGTAATGCTTATCTTTTTATTGATTTACGGTGCTTACAAAATTGCTTAATTTAATCTAATCTTGCTAGCATTTAACAGCAATACACTGTTCAGATGTTTGTATATAGACTCTCATCTCAGAGGGAGATTTCTTTTTTAAAATTACCTAAAGTTTGGCAATTAACTAGTAGTGTAGCTTATGTTTTGTGTTACACAGCACATTATAGGCTGTGTTTACCAGCATCACTCTCCTATTTCTCAATAATGATTTACTTGAGAGTGTAGTTGCAGCTGTGTCACCTTAGACCCCAGCTTTGTCTCCCCTTTACTGCTCATTTCTACCCTACTGTGCCCCTTCCTTATGTCTACAGAAATGTTTGTGCAGCTGTGTAATGAAGTTGCAGGGAGAACTTACCTATTATAAAAACAGCCAGCAGAATCATGGATGTTCTCAAGATGGCATTGTTGCTGCTATCCAAGATTTATTTTATGTTTGTCACTGATTTTTCAAGGGACACAGGAGTTTTAGGAAAAATACAAACTCTCTATGGGCTGTAAATTGCAAAGAGTTGTATTTTTTTTCCTTCTTCACTACAGGTGTCAGGAGTCACTTTATATCTGTTAACTTCTGTTAAGGTGCAGCGGAGAAAATAAACTTCTGGGGAAGAGGCATTAACGTTTTATTGCTGGCGGGAGCAGGTGTGGTCTAAGGACGTTAGCATCAGTGTCACACTGATCTGTGCACAATTTTCCTTACAACGCGTGAAATGAGTGCAAAAAGTCCTGTTAGGGATATGGGCACTGTGGGTGAGATACAGCTCCAGACTGAACGCCTGGTGTAGGTGTCTCTGTGTGAGTGAGATGTCTAAGCTCCCCTATTCAATGGGGTGTAGTTTAGTCCCTAAATGAAGGCAACTCATGCTGTTTGAGATACCCTCAGGTATCTTGTCTAGCTTCCCACTGCTGCTCCAAAAGGGCACAGCTGTTACTTACCTCTGCAAAACCTCAAGGACCATTGTAACTTGCAAATTTAAAAAAGCAAACACATTTACTCCTTACGATCCTTCCAAAGCAAAGTTATCCCCTGCCTCCCCTTTCCTGTTGGAGGTATTATTAGCGAACAGCTGAATTTAGGATGAATTTTAGGTGGCTGCTTTGAGCAGTGCCAGAGGATGCAAACACATCTGTGATACGAGCACAGCTGATAAACCATAGTCACAGCGGTTCTCACCCTGCAGGCTGTGAGCTTCTGGTGGTCCAGAGGATATTAGAAAGTGATTTACTGTTTCATTTGAAGGATTTTTCTTTAAAGTTGGGCAACAACTAGCTCATGCAACTGATTGCAATTTAGTTTGTTTTACTATAATGCAGGGAAAAAGTAGAATCCAGAGCCCTCTCCAAAAGGTAGCTCTGTGAAGGAGGCAGCGCTTTCTCTGTTGTTGCATAGTGTTCAGTCTTAATGGTTGTAATAATTGATTTATCTGATGATTATAAACAATTTAAAAACCAGTAAAATTTAGAGAAATGGCTCTGATGTGGAATCTGAGTACTGAGCAGAAGCTGATGACACATACATGCTTGCTTCTCAGAACAGAGTAGGGAGAACCACAGTCCCGTAAGAAAGATTCAAATGCAGATGTATTTAGACTGCACTAATTAATCTGAGCTGTATCAGAACTGTATTGGGTAAGTTATTCATTGTCTGGGCTATGTGATGCTGTTTTGCAAACAAGCAGAGGAATTAATGATTCATTGCTGTACTTGCTACTTCTCATGAGTATCAAAGCCCTTTGCTAATTGTTAGTGGATTGCACTGCACTTCTGAAAATTTTGATTTGTTATACAGAACATATTTTAAGTTACTGTAACATAAAGGGCAAGTAGTCGTGAATGAAAGATGGCCAGACGTATTCACAGACTAAAGGTTGTGTTTTCTTACCTAGGTTACATTTCTAGAAGTTCCCCTTTGAGCCCACAGTCATCAATAGACAGTGAACTGAGCACCTCAGAGCTGGAGGACGATTCCATCTCCATGGGATACAAGCTGCAGGACCTCACCGATGTTCAGATCATGGCTCGGCTACAGGAGGAGAGTAGGTGGCCTTTTTCATTTTTCAAAATAGTCTGAGGAAGATTTCCCGCAACAGTCAAAACTGCTCCTGTCTGGTCTTGGACAAGTGGATCTTTCTTAAAAAGTGTCAACTCTTGAATGGCAGGTGGAAAAACCCACACATTGTTGGGTTTGGGTTAATGGTACCGCGTCTTTCAAAATGTGATGCTTATATATTGCTGAATCCCAACTGGTAGCTGCATACCCATTGAGCACATTTAGATTTAGAAGTTTTATAATGTCTTACCATATTAATTAAAATTTAGTTGTGGGGAGGTGAAATGCTAAAGCATTCTTATCACGCATACATTTAATGAGAAAGGAAAAAAAATAAGCAGCTCTTATGGATATTTTTTGGCTGTACTTTGATTTTCGTAATTGTCAGATGAATTTTGAAATGAGTTCCCCTTTAAGTCCTGAATTGGGGCATTTAAATTTAGCGTTTTGGTTTGAGACTAGTGATTATGCACAAATCTGAGCCCAAAAGTTTGTTTGACATAGATTATAGTTTGGCTTGATAGTAATTTTTGGAAAATGTCTTTATTCATAAATAAAAGGCATTTGACTTAGAAGTCACTCAGACAGTAAGTGCAGTATTTTTCTCACTTCTTATTAGTGCCAAGTGAGGCATCAAGGAGGAAATGATGAGATGAAAAACAAGAGAAATTCAGAGATGCTGACTGAAGGAAAATGTCAAGTAATAAGTGACTAAAGGAAATAAAGAAAAAATGTGAAGAAGAAATTAGAAATGCGATCTGGCTGCAGCAACCAGAGTGAGCAGGCAACCAGAGTGAGCAGGCCAGAGCGATTGCTTGTCAGCAGTTGAACTCGCTGAGCATCTGGTAGCACTCATTATGTTCGGCAGAGAAATTAGCAAGTGTGAGACTTTCCAAGATAGCTGAATTCTCAGCTGGCAAATGTGTGTGGTCAGAGCTCAGAAAACTTCTGATATTATGTGGAAAGTGATAAGAATATTGTTTAAAATGCTAATTACAACTGTCAGAGACACAAAGGATTGCATTACTTAAATGACAGCTGCCCTCATCTCCTTCAGAGTGAGGTTTGAAAAAGACTTCAAGTACTTAGCTCTTTAAGGAATCAGGTAAACTGGGAAGAAAAACACTGTCTTTTTCTTCTAATCTATGTCAGGTGTAATGGTTGTATCTCATCCTTGTAATAGCATCTGGAACCAAATGTTTGAGCATGTGACAGTTGTCCACTTAATCCCGTGGAAAGTGGTAGTATTATATGTGCGCGCAGACACGCTGTCTTCACAGCCACAAATAGAAACTCCCACTCGAGACGGAGGGGGAAACCATGTTAGGTGTTCATTATGATAGCAAAGACATCTGTCAAAGCCGAGGACTTTTTGTAAATCTAGGAAAGTTGTTACGCGCAGCTATTGACGGAGTTATTCGGCTCCTGGAAATGCGATGTACATCGCCCTTTTCCCTGGCTACTGTGCACCTGGGAAGAGTGGGGGATGTACAAGGGATGAGGATGTTTCCCCTCTCACTTAACCTGGAGTAAACATGGTCTTCTGGGGCAGTGCTAATAGTGGGATGGTTTTCAAAACCTGGCGTTCTGAGAAGAGGGTGGTAGGATGGCTATCTGTCTAAAACACAGCTGTATTACCACTAAGCCTTGTCCGTGAGGCAGGCTGCTAACAGGAACTAATTCTGGTTCAGGGAGGTTGGAGAGCCAGAATATTTACCTGGATTATAAATTTAGGAAATGTCATTGTCAGCATTTTTGTTGTGTGAATATAAATGTTGAATATCAATAACTTGGAAAACTAATAGACTGAGTCTTAATTCTTCTAATTAAGAGTGTGTAATAGTTAAATGCTTAATACTCACTTAGTCTTTCTATTGACAGAGAAATAGGTGCCTCCTGAAGGCAGTTCATCTTATGTTGAGAGGCATCTAAGAAACCTCACAGGTGTACTGCATTTTGGACATGCCTGCGTTCTTTTTTTATTTTTTATTAAAAAGGGATCTCAAGGGAAATAATTCAGGGTTAGGTGCCTGCAAGGTAGACACCGAAAGTTAGATCAGATGACTCCTACTTCAGATCTTCAGCCTGGTGACATTGTAAATCCAATTTTTGCTGTACAGTTATGTCTGTGTACCTGCTTAGTTTTCAAGACTGAAGCGCATGTTAAGAGTTAATCACTTAGCAGAAGCTGAATTATCCTCTTCTTGGAATTTACAGGCCTTAGGCAAGATTATGCTTCAACTTCAGCATCTGTGTCAAGACACAGTTCGAGCGTCTCTCTGCATGCGGGAAAGAAAGGGACATGCGGTGACCAGGAATATGATCGCTACAGTCTTGAGGACGAGGAAGAGTTTGACCACCTCCCACCTCCGCAGCCGCGACTGACCCGCTGCTCCCCCTTCCAGAAGGGGATTCCTCACTCACAGACTTTCTCCAGTATCCGGGACTGCAGGAGGAGCCCGACCTCCCCGCACTTCCCTTCAAATTCTTATCAGCAGCCCTACTACTCTCCTCAAGCCCAAACTCCAGAGCAGCAACCAAATAGGATTAATGGAGGTGGGTTGCATGCTTTTCTGAGAAGTGGTCTTTTCTCTGTGCAAAGTAGCAGTGCCGTTTTATAGATCGAGTTGTGTCAACTGAGTGAAGTGCATTTAGTGTATGACAGCTAGATCAGTCCGTGAATTGTGTCAAGCAATTTAAGCCCGTGCAAATGATTGAGGTGTGTTATTGTTAAGCAATTTGCCACAAAATGTAATCAGTGACCTGGTCATGAAAGTTGCTGCTTCAGTTTGTTTTGAAGTGCTGCAAGGGTAACCACAAGTGAGGAAAGAGCATCTTCTAGCAGCCTAATAGTTGGCTGGAAGAACTGATTGAGCTTTTGAGCTTGGCCTATGCGCATCCACCATGGATACAGTAAAATACAAAACAGGGTTTTCAGATTTTTGTTCCCTTTCTTGTTCCTGACTTTGCTGTTACTGCAGCTGTGCTGTGAATCTGCGATGAGTGTTTACGGTAGGGGTCAACACTCTGCTTCTGTTCCAGATCTGGTAGGGCAGGCTGTTAAAGTAGTGGGAGATGATGTCACTCCCAAATTATACTGAGCCATTGCTGCTTTTTGCTCTGCATTTGAGGTGTATTCCAAAGTCCCGGGAAGATTTGTCTCTCGGTGCTTACTCAAGACTTAAGTTTCCCTCTGTTGTTGCTGTTACCTTCTTTTCATTCCTTATTATGATCACAATTTTCTTCCTCTTGCTGCATCTTCCTTTCCTATTCCTTCAGTCTTTTCCCCAGGCTAATTCAAAACAGTTTTCAGTCAGGGTCTTGTTTGTAACGTTACAGGTTACAGCTCACCCTTGGGCAAGAAAATAAATGTGTTCTTCAAAACAGTTGCTATTTATAGAGTGCTACAGGTATGCATGTTGCTTGCCTGACAAATAAGACATGACAGGTTGGTGCCAAAAGCACTCGCATTCAAGGTAAGACATGGCATGGAAGTAGAATTGACAAGTGGCAGTATATAAAGAAGGCTGGGGCTAACAGAGGGTAAAGCGACATAGCACATATGCTGTACCAAAAAACACCCATATTAATTGCAATGTTATTTTTCTTGAGAGTGAGGTACAAGAGTGGTACAACACTGATGAGCTTGCAGGAATGTTGGGGAGATAGAAAAGAAGGTTATGGGGCATTTTTGATTCAGGAATAAGGGCAGGATGTGGTGCTATGATATTTTTATATGGTCCCCAAATGTTTTTTTCAATTTTTTTTTTTTTTTGTGTTCCGTGTCAGTGGAACTTAAGCATCGGATGTCCATGTGGAAAACTCAGAAAGACGGGGCACTAAAAATACTAGACCCCTAGTTTATTAACTAGAAAGCGTATAAATGTAAAAGGCCACCAATTTTGCCACCTGGTAGCCTTTTTTTCTCAATAACTTTGTGTTGGATAATCTGTTTGGTTTTGCTCAGAAGATGGACACACGTGACTTCAGTTACCTGTTTGCTGGGATGGCAGACAGTCCTATTATAGCCAGTACCACTATATTTAGAGGGGAATTATCTCTTCAGCTTCTGCACCTTCAGCCTCTGACTCATGCAGCCCTGATCCACATAAGTGGCAAATACTGATGGTGAGAAATGTTCCTCTCTTTTCTCCCAAAGAGTTGATTTGTGTTCTTGTATATGCAGTCAACAGCCTGGCCACTGGATCGTCTGATCTTTCACAGAGCTCTCCGTAGAAGAAGAGTAAGTGGCGCGTAAATGTTGAATTTTGGTGCTCAGTCTGGAGTGAAGAATCAATGTTTAACTTTGACACAATGTCTCACCAAGACTTGTCTGTGTGTTCAGCTCAAGTACAATTTTTTACCTTTAGGAACAAATGGTATCACAGGTGCTGTCCTACCTGCTTCTAGTGAAGTTCGGTGTGGCATTCTAGTTGAGGTACTTATTCTAACTTTTTAACTTCCGGTACAAATATGCTGAAGGTGTGATAAACTTGGAAAACTTGAATAATTCTTTTAAGAGTATAATGTTGGTCACCTGGTGAGGAGCGACTACGTTTAGATGCTGAGATGTAGGTGTCCACGTGTGCATGAAAGGCGCAATTCAGCTGCCCATATATAAGCACTTAGTGCTGTATGAAGTACTCAGATGCACCCGTCTTGGCTTCACCATCCCCGTGTGTCAGTGCTGTTTAGATGCCTTAGAAAACCCAGGGTCTCTCAAAATGGCATGAGGCACCTATGCGTAGGCACTGAATCGTGCCGTAGGTGTCCTGTCTCCCACTATAGCCAATGGTTTGCTTGTTCTCCATCCACAGGGTTGCATTTCAGGCAGCGGGGAGACTGTCTGGTGTTTCTGGTGCCCTACTAATGTTCTGTGTATGCTTGGGGTGAGAATACTCTCACAGATTTTTCCAGCTGTGTTTGAGGCCATAATTTTGAACTCACACATTGTTCTTGCCAGTGTATTTTAGCAAAGTGCTGCCCTTTGGTGTAATTTTGACACTCGCCATGTATTTTAAAATACTGTACCATCTAGCCCTTATCCCACCAGTCCCCAAAAGCTTGCTGTACTAAAAGGCTCCTGGTAAATGCTAGCATAGAGTGGCAGATGTGTGCATATATATATATATATGGTAAGATGTGTGCAATGTGTATTTGAGGCCACCTGTAGCATAGGCTGCAGGCATACCTCTTGTTACTTCTCAAACAACACTTTGCAGCCATCATCCATAGAGTGTGTGTGTGTTATCTTTGCTTTCAAAGAAGTTTTATTTCCAGTTCTGCCAAGAATTTACTAATAGCTTTGCATGAAATCTGCTTCTTTTTTTTTCTTGTTTAATTACACGCTCTCCCTAAATCATCCAAATTGTCTGTAATGATGATTTACAGCAGAGAAGTTCCATCTCTGAATTTTTTAAGGCATTCTGGTTTTCAGGGATTTTGTAATCAGTGGGTCAGAAGAGGTGATTTAAAGAATATCTGAGAGAGACAGGAGGTGAATAGCTTTTAAGTATCTGTTGCAGTTAGCTAAAGTGAGTCTGTCTAGTATGTCTTAGAATTTAACAAAACTTTTTATATGTTGATAGTGGAAAGATTTATGTTTATGCCTCTCTCCTGTCCCTCTAATTTTAAGAAGTTAATGGTAAACAACTTAAAATGTTGCCAACTGTTAATATCAAGAATACTTTCTATTTAGTTGCTTTCATGTAAGAAATATCAGCAAATTTAATAAAAGAAGCTGTTTTCTGCTTCATGTTGCCCATAAATGTAGAATCTGTTTTTTTTTGTTTTTAAATGTGACACACAAGTAATTGGTTTCATTTTAACTTTTTTTAAAATATTTTTCCTTTCTGTTTGGTCACTTTATTCTTTTTTTAATAGATGATATTTTTTATGCCCTTTAGTTCTGCTACTTCTGGCTTCAGGAAATCAGAACTATAGTACTGTGAAAACATCCAGAGCAGTCCAAATCAAGGATAGACAAGATACTGAAAATGGGATTGATCTTCTATTCAGGCCCACTTTCCAGCTCTTTAGATAAGCTTACTCCTAAAATTTTATCCTGGCACCCTTTATTTCATGAGCATTTTATTTTAAAGTGTCCATTTTTACAATACCTGAAAATTGGAAACTTTGTATTTTGGACAAATTATTCCAACTAAAGGAGGAGTTTATTATAATGCAGTAAGAAGGCACAGATGAAAAGTACATCCTTCATTGAGTAGCCGTGCATGCAATCCAGTTAATTTTAATATCTATTTTCAATTACCTTTTCATGTTGATTTTTAAGTTTTTAGCTTGGTTGATAGCTTCATAAACAGGCCACAGATACCATTCATTTGAAAAATTTTGCTTTTCTTTTCCAGAAATTACTGGTTATGAGTTACTTTATTGCATATGCTTCTAGGGAATAACTTTTATCAGGCAAAATATTATGAACATCATTGGCTGTTGCAACACCCTTGCCTAATTTGAAAAGCTGCAAAGGTGTTTTTTGCTTGGTTGTTTGTTGTCTGTTTTTTTTAAGTGAACTTCAGGCAGATGCAGAAGAGCAGAGTTTCAGTTCAGTATAGACTAACATTGATTTGTGTGTTTGGAGAGGTGGGAAAAGGTCTGTTCTTACTGATTTACAGGGTGTTTTTCTGCTCATACCTCTCGTTCAGTAGGGAAGGGAGAATTCACTGTAGGAAGTTATTGCAGACTTCGTTAAAGAAAAGGAGGAAAAAAATCTTACTTTGTCACCTTTGAAGTTATATTGAGTATAGTGATCAGTGGCGGGTAGTCATAGAAGGATAATGGAAAAATCCTTAATTTGCTGTAACTGTCTGTGGTGGGAGACACTTGCCTGTGAAGCCAGGCGAGATGAAGTAATAATTCTGAATAAAATGGAAATGTCCAATGTTAGCAAAATGTAGGTATTGACAATCATGAGGGACGATGTCTCTCGCTTAACTGAAAGACTTGCTTTTAGTTCTTAATCTGTATTTGTGTTTTTACACACTGATGTTTCTGTTGTATCAACTGACTTATTCCACAGACCTTTAACTAGACCCTGGTGTATTTGAGATGTCATGAATGTTATAACCGTAACAAATGTAATGCAGGTACTGAACTCAGGTCTTCAAAGATAAGGAAGAGAAATTAATCCCTTGAAGTGAAGTTCTAATTAAGTCTACAAGTTTGTTAAGGATTTCAGAACAAACTCTGAATATCTACATAATATAGAACATAATGTTTAAAATAGAAAAGCACAGATTTTTTCCTTATGATTTTTCCCTGACTTGTTTGTGCATACGATGCAGGTAAGGCAGAGTTGAACTTGCAGGGTTTGTGTGAAGGATTTAAATAAGTGTAAGAAACTGCTAAGGTAGCTTAAATGGTGATACAGATTTCTCTGAGACACTAATAACTTAAGATTCATCATATCACATTCCGTAATGATAGTGCACTTCTGGTGAGGCTTGCAAATCCTTTTGTTCAAATAAAAGATTGGCAACGCTTACAGAGAATGACAACGAATGAGTAAATGTGTTTTAAGACACTTCACTGTAGAGTCAATTTAAGCCCTCCTTGCAAGGAGAGCCTCACTGGATGAGGTGTTTTGGCAGAGAGATGATGATATTTATCAAGAACCGCTACAGAACTCGCAGTCTGGCAGCCCACCAGGAGCACATCTATTTTGGGGCAGCTTTGCTTTGAGGGCAAGGTCTCTTTGCGTGCTACATGGACATTAATCTTCAGCTGGTGATAGTATTGGGTCAAGGAAGGAAAAAAAAAAAACAAAAACCCAAACCACAGAAGCGGTGGAATGGGGGCGGCCACCAGCAGTGCTGGGACCAGAAGACAGAAGGCAGGTGCTGCCAGTTCTGGTGTCCTGCCAGAAAGAAGCTGGGCCACCGATCCCAGGCTGACTTCAGAGAAGAAACAGCATCGGGGGAAGAACTTACTGGAAAAAATCAGAACTGAAGCAGCTGGGTAAGAAGCAAACTGCTGTCTTTAGTGTAATTTTGTGGAATGTTTGACAAAAGGGGCACTTTCGCCTGCTTTTTGACCCGTTTCTCACCGGTAATGAACATGGTCTGTGCTGTGGGGTGGTCTCTTCATGCACGTTTTCAGTCGAGGGCAGAGGACCCTGTATTTCACAGTGCCCAGTTTTTCCTGTGCTGTAGGCAAGAGGCAGTTCGGCATGGATGCCACATAGGGGAAGAAGTGTAAACATGTGGTAAGCGATTTTTGGTGTATGATTCTGCTGCAAATATGTGAAACGAGGGCAGTGTATGCCACCTAAAGAACACTGGAGTGACACACGTGTGTATACGCATGAACTTTTCTGAGAAGGTGGTAATAACCAGGAACTGCTGATGATTAACGTCCTTGCATGACCTGTCCTTGCATTTTCTTCACACTTTCAAATATCTCAATAGTACAATGTCTGTAGGTTGTGATATTTACATCTCAAAGAAGGCTGGGAAAGGCAAAGGTACGTCTGTGATGCTTTGTATGGCTGCATCCTGCTTAAACCTCATATTTGTTTTGGCCTAGATTATGGCTGAGACTCAATAGTAGGTCAGATAACTATGGATGCTGTAGAAGATGCAAGTCCTTTGGAGTTCCTCACTGGTGTTAATATCGACATCTTCCTAACAGAACGAACTGTAAACAACTGATGATTTTTCTTTTTTTAGGCTTGCCAATGAACCACATTAGTCCAGCAGAGGTAGCAGAAACTGTAGCAAATTTCAGCATTCATCATAAACAGGTCTCTTTGGGCAAATTACTTCTCAGCTGAGAATACATCTCAACTCTATTTCTTCACTCTTCCTCTCTGTTAATTTTCTCATCAATTTTAGGAGAGCAAAGAGCTCTAGAAAGGGAAGGTTTGCCACTTGCAGCTTGGAAAAATATTTTTGTTTTCTTCTTACATATTTCCAGCAAGTTCGTATCTAATCATGTCTCGGGGGCCTGAAATAATATTAAAGTCACATAACTCCCACCCTCTGCTTCCATATATCAAGCTCGCAAGAGCCAGCGTTTCATTTACCAACAAAAGGTCACTGAGACACTTTCCACTATTCTTATGAGGGGAACAGGTGACAGAACAAACTTCAAGAAGATCAAAGAGAATGCATCATCCAAGGAGATGAAAGCTGCAAAATGCCATCAAGACGATCGTTTCTGGGTTTTCCCCAAACACAAAACTGACCTGCTATTTTCATTGCTTTTCAGGGCCATTTATCTCAGCAGACACAAGGACCCATCAAAGAAGTAGCACAGATGCTCGATGGATGAGAATTTGCAGGTGCGGCAGGAATCTGCTGCCTGAGGACTGAATGACTCAGCAGCAGAGCAGACTGCTGGAGCGAGAAGGGACTAATTGAACAGGAGGAGAAAGACGTGGCCACCCGTGACATGGAGGAAATCCCAGCTACTTCTGTACCTATTTTTCCTGCTATTGTAGCATCCACTGGACAATTCAAGGCATAGATCATGCCTGTGGTGGCTGATGCAGTCCCTGAGTGGAAGAGTGTGTAGAGTGCAAGGAATTCTGCTTATACAATGTGAAATGTGGATAGTATTAGGAAAGATATTTTATGCAGTACCATCCTCCCTACTACAATCCTGCTGCTCAAACATTTTTTTGCCAAGTGCTGTGATGTTGACCTAGGATTCCAAAGGGTAGGCTAGGTCGCCAAAATTAGCAGTAGCTACAGACATCCTGTATTCATGAATTTTCTGCCACTCTGGGCCAAGGATTGCATCACAGGAAGACGGTTCCCTTTCTAGTTTGCAAAATCATGAGTATTTCAGAAATGGGGACATATAGTAGCTGTATGGATGCCATTGTTTGCATCCGCAGGACGGTTTTGAAAGCCTGCAAACTTTATCATTGTTATATCAGTGATATTAATACTTACCGCCTGCCTGAACCACAGTGGGTAATCCCTTTGCTAATGTTCATTGCTGTACCAGGGCCAGTTTCAGCCTGCCAGTGTTAGCGATGAGTCACTGAAGCACAACAACTCTAACTCTTCGATGAAGGATTACCCTTAAACTGGTTCTTTATTAGGATTTGGCTGTAGTCTAGTTTCTGGGAACTCAGACCTTTTCCTTTTCCTGCACTGAACTCCTACCTGTCTTACCTCCCATACCTACTATTTGATTTCAAAAATATGAAAATGTAGTGTATTTAATTCACAGGAATATTTAAACTACTTCCTAGACAGCAATAGTTTTCTGTGTCAGACCATCTGTGGTAGCTGAAAGTCAATCTTAGTTGAGATGGAAGAGAAGACGATCTCATTGTTACAGAAGTAGTGTTCACGATACAGTGTCAAGGGCAGGTAGGTACTAGTAATTGGAACTCAGGACATGAGGATATTAGAAATGCTGGGCCTTTGAAGTACAAGGTTATTTTTGACTATTTGCAGGATTCTGTACCAGTTCTTATCATGAGGACCAGCCACAAAAACCAGCTCGCATTGTAGTCTTGCTGTGACTCAGTTCACTGGAGTTACGTAGGCATCACGTATTGAAGTTACTGTTAGTGACTCCTAATACCTTGTATAGATAGAACTGTACTGTCACTTCTTATTACTTGTCAGTTGTTAGCAGCTTTAAGGATTAGAGGAGCTCATGATGGTGCTGATTAGGTTATATATTTATGTGGACTGATAAACAGAGATTCCTAAGTTAGTTTGTTGTGTCTGTGGACTGAACTTGCCCCTTGTGAGCTAAGAGGTCAACCCAAAACAGTAGTTCCAAGCTGTGTGTGATGTGTTGTTCCTGTGCATAAATCCAAAATGTCAATCTGGAAATGCCCTGCTCGCCGTTGGAGAGAGCAGTCGTAGCTGCCTGTTAGAAGACAAGCGTACCTCTGCTTTCTGTTGGAGTGTAAGAACTGGAGGCAGACATCTGCCGGGCACTGGAACCTACGGCAGGGGCAGGAGCTGGTGGCCTCCATGCTGACCATGATACCAGAAGAAACATAGCCACCTCAGCAGAGCACAGCACTTGTGCTCCTGAACCGGGACAAGAGGCCAGCGTTAGTGGTGTTGTCAACGCCCATTTAACAAGTGACCCGTTGTTTCCCCACAGAGGTGCTTTACTGAAGTCTGTCACGTGACAGGAGGCGATTCACACCAGGTCATTCTGCCTCCACCAGTCTCTTCTGATTGAGTCGTCTCCCTTTGGCCCTGCAGCAGAAGAGGCCAAAAGAGCTTCACCTTAGATTACCTAATGCTGTTGTGTTTGGGAAGTCTTCTTGAGATGTCAGACTTGGTTTCAGCTTCTCTCTCCGAATCGACTAGCGTGAGTGGGGTTGCATCTTCTGACCTCTTAGACACTTGCCTTAGCTGTTTAACCTGCCCAAGAAACATTTGGGGCATTTGCAGCTTTCTTTTTGTGAAAGGCCCTGCAGACCTGTTCTGAAAATGCCCCACCAAGTCAGGCACTACAAGTGAGGTCGGAGGGAGAACAACCAGATTTGAAAATCCTGATGTCAACCCAGGGCTCAAGCAACTGAACAGCGTCAAGACTTAGCAGGTTTTGCGCATGGTCACCTGCAGAAACTTAACATGCTAATAAGGTTAGGTACTGAATGGAATTTTTTAGCATCTCATTGGTGCTTGAAAGCAAGACTTCAGTCACTTAGGATGGATTGATCTCACCTGTCTTCAGACATCCACAGGGTAGATACCTGTGTCTGGCTTTGTCACTGCAGCCTTGCTTTGTATTCAGGGCAAAGAAACAGGCACATTTAGGCCATGATTCATCTGACCTACTTTACACATTTACGTGAAACTCATCCTTATTATGACACTTTAGTGTTTAAGTCCTTGTGATTCTGAAAAGGTACTGCCTATTAGTGTCTTCAAAATTACTTGTGAATAATCGTGCTGTTACAGTAGTAAGAAGGGTTCAATTAGTAGGATGTCAATAACATATTCATATTCTTCCTGCAGAGCAAAACCTTTCCTTGTGTCAAAGCAATTTGTTTTAATTTTGATTTTCTACAGAAATTATTCAGAGGCTGCTTGTGTTTGTTGAAAATTCTGACGTGACTGGATGTTGTCTTCTTTTGCTTCAGATAAACTCCGAAGAAGCATGCCTAACCTCGCTCGGATGCCAAGTACCCCCACCATTAACAGTAACGCTGGCTTTGCTAGCTCTCCAGTCACTGTGAGGAACAGTCAGAGCTTTGACTCCAATTTGCATGGAGCAAGTAATGGGATTTCAAGGATGCAGTCTTGTAGTAAGTACCTCTGTTCTTTGCTGCACACAAGGAATTGATAGAGGGGCAAAATACATGTCCAGGTCACCGGTTCTCTGCTTTATTAAAAATTAAAAGCAGACTGTGTTCCTCTTGCACCAGATTTTAATATAGCTCAGGATATTCAAAGTTTCTATTTTGGAAAGGAAATTCTGCTGATATTGTTATGCAGTATTGAGAGTTTCATTACCTCTTTTTTTTTTTTTCTTTGCCTGTTCATTTTGAGCCAACTTTAAAACTGAAATTATAATTAGTAGTAGTAGTATTGTAGAAGCACCAATAATGCAATTAATTCATATAAGCTTACATTTTTAGTTTTGATACTAGAATTGAAACCTGCTTTTATTGGTAATTTATACAATGCTGGTTTTACAGTACACTGTATAAATACTATCTTAAAATACATGACCTCTCTCCTACTGAAGTTGAGCCATTTTCTTCCGAGCAAATGTGGTAAACAGAGGGTTATATCCTCAAGTATAATATACTAGTTGAGTGGGGAAATTAAAATTACTTTGTAATTAGTTTAATTTAGGTGACTTCTTGATGGGGGGAGATGAAGGGAGTATTGATCCAGTGGATGTTGAATTATTAATATAGAACGTGAACAAGATAGATCAAGATCCAGGCCCATCTTTTGTAGCACAGTGGTTGAGGTACTCTGAGAGGAAATGGAAAAAGTGGATTTCATTGGACACAGGCAGGAGAAAGGATTTAACTTATGCCTCCCATGTCCTGTGAGGTTTTGGAGGGAGATATTGGCAGAATCTTTTCCTGTGGGTGTTTTCTTTCAAATTTGAGCAGAATTTACAAATGTCTTCAAGACCATTAAATTGCATCTTTTCTGGAAAATATACTTGACTGCTGGACTTACTTTGTTTTATTTTTGTCCTGTTTGAATAGGAGAATGGTAATAGTTGTTCAGGTTCCCACTTGAATTTGCTTGATATGGCGTTAGAGAGTTTAATTTTATTTACTCTTTTAGAAATATATATTTCTTTGTGTGTTTGTTTACATATGTGTGTGTACAAAATGTAATTTTTCTGAAATAACTTTTTGAAAAACAATAAGTGGCTGTGCTGGGGAATTTAAGGAGCTGTGCTATGATACAAGTTCCATGGCAATATATTGCTAATATTGTTTAATTCAATCACACGTCTGTATTTTCTCCTGTGTCTTTAAATGATTTTAAGATGCCCTTTTTCAAAGACTTGAAAAAGGATTGGCCTGTATGTGCTATGCTTATTTATGTGCTTCAGGCTTTTGACAGTTTGCTTTTGATATGTGGACTCTGAAACAGATGCATGTCTGATGTACACCAGAGGGCAGGATTGTGTAGAAAATCTATATGTAAAGCTTCTGGAACCTGAAGCATTGATTTTAAGGTGATAGTTTACATTACATCAGCCTTTGAATATACTGTTACATTCAAGACCTTTTTATAGCCTTTTAATTGTTTTTGTGCATCAAGCTTAGACTTCTGTGATGTTTTATAATGCTTTAATGCAATGTTCCTTAAACAAGATGTGGTTATTGCAGGCAACCTTACAAAAATCTAAATGATCTAACAGTAATTCATTTATACTGTCATTAATTTCTCCTCTTTAAAATTCTAATTGCATAGGTGGAATTAGTGTGCTTGTAATGGCTAATGAAACCTCTTTGAGGGGAGAAAAAAGGATGAATATGGGGTGGGGCTTTTGTTCAGGATGGGGATGGAACAGGGTATTTTAGTTCAGTGCAGTGTTACTGGAGTACAGTATTGCATCCAAGGGTTTTTCCAGCAGTTTGTAATTAGCAAGTAAATTGTATAATGATGTATTTATCCCTATTCAGATCTATCTAAAAATGGGCGTTACCACCTCACCACATCTGTTGCGTACTGACCTTGTTACTTCCTTTTCTACCACTCTTTACAGTTCCGTCACCAGGACAGCTTCAACACAGAGTTCACAGTGTGGGACATTTTCCAGTGTCTGTCAGACAGCCTCTCAAAGCTACTGCCTACGTAAGCCCCACTGTACAAAGTGGTGGTGGTAGTAATAGTAGTAGCAGTAGCAGTATTCCAGTGTCCAACAACTTGCAGTTATATTCTAACACCGGGATCCCAATGCCAAACAAGACTGCCAGTCAAGGGATTGTAGGGCGCAGTGCTCTTCCAAGACCATCGCTGGCCATCAATGGAAGTGGCATACCCAGAAGTAAAATTGCACAGCCAGTTCGAAGGTAAGAGTTAAAACAGACCTCCTTTCCTATGTGGATGGCTTTGGGTTAGATTGTGGGTTGGTTGGTTTGGTTTGTGGTTTTCTTTTTCCTCTCCTGCATATGAAGCTGAGCTATAAACCAGAAGAGTTTTTAGCTCCCAGTGCTGAATCACTGAGTGGGTGAAGACTTCTTTCCAGAAATAGCGATGGACAACACTTGGTGGTAGTTCCTAGTAAACTATGATAATTGATAGAACGTAATCACATATAAATCAGAATGGATTGGAGCCCATCAGTAAGAAACCAAACCAAATGGAAACCTTCTATCATTAACATATGTGGCTTGCGTTCTTCCAGACTTGTGCCAACTGCTATTTTAATGTCACAGGATGAGCAAATCTTAGAGTACTTAAACAGAAAGAGTTGCACATCTGTTGTTGTAAATGGCAGTAGACGGTAAAAATGCAACTTGTGACATTACAGCATTGTAAGGAAGGAAATATCCCGGATATTTCTGCCGGTTGAACGGGCATTGTTTAAATTCCAGCTGGGAGACAACAGGCAAACAGGGAATCCTGGAGTATCACATACTTGCAGTGAGCTATACTGTTAAGCAAATGCATTTTTCCAAGAGAATTTGATCTCCAAATGATTATTTTTTTTTTAATTAGGGCAAGCAATAAAATAAGCTTGAGGAAAGAGACTGTTTTAATCACCTTATCACAGCTGGGAGTTAAACTCTTAGCTGTATGTTCTGTGATTAATAGGTGATTAAGTTTCTCAAAGAGAAAATTCTATCAACTTGCGTCAGCTCTTCCAACTATTTCTTCCCTTGTCTTGTGAGGGCCTGCTGTGTGCCCACCTGGTTTTCTGCTGGATGAACTGTTTAGCTCTCACCGTTTTTGCTTTTCACTAGGTACTGGCTAGATCCAGAATAAGTTCAATTGCTCGCATCCTCTCTTTGGCTGAGTTACTCAGGGATTACACCGATGTGACTGACAACAGATTTTGACCCACTGCAGTGCAACTTTGATAAAGAGCCATCAGGTTTCTTCTTTGATGAAGACTGTACCATGAGATTTCTATTATAACCTCCTTTGCTCTCTGCTGGAACTCTCTCTGTTAGAGTTCTTTATAGTACAGGGGTTTCTTTCTTTTTTTTTCTTTTTCCTTTCCTCCACTTCGTGTTCTTCTGCAGAGCTCTTAAATCTTTCATAGCAACATGTGAGAAATAGACTTTCTGGGCCATGAAAACCAGTCCCTTGCTATTTTGTAACTTTTCATACAACAGACGATATTAAAGAAAAACAAAATTAACAGGTTTCAGTGGGAGAGTGAGACACTGTACTCTCAACACTGTTTTTATTAGAAGCTGATTCAAGTCAGTAACAAAGCTATTTATAGTCCATAAAGTCTGGGCTCCTGTTGTCTTACCTTCAGATGTACCTTAGCAGCATCATATGTTGTCATAGAGCCAGACCAACGATCCCTAAAGATGGATGGTCTTTGCACTGTGAGAATGACAAGTTTATAGGACTCTAAAAGCACAGGCAGAATTGGAGCTTATCCTACAGTTCTTTAAAACCCTCGTTTCATTTTATTTATGCTTGTGGAAAATAAAGACTGTTTCAGTTCATGTGGAATTTGCTTGGAAGGAATTCAGCACTCAGAGGCAGGTTTTCTCACTGTTGATTTTTGTCACGGTGGTCGTTTCTAAGGAATGGTATTTCTGATTATCAGTTCAAGAGTCTAGCTTCTTTCAATGTCCTGAAAATTAAGCAGTGTTTTTAGTGATGGCTTGGTAAAAAGCAGAACAGGTCTTTTGGTTTTTGAATAAATCAGATGTTCAGGGAGAAGTGCACATTCAGAGCAAAGCTGTGTCTTCATACCTGTGGCCAGACTGTTCGTTAGCCAAGTTATTGGTCTTTTAGATACTTAAAATAGGTTGTTAGATGCTTTGTATAGGGCCTGCATTAGGGAACTTCAGTATTTAACAGTATAGCCCATCGCTAATTAGCCCTGCAGGTGAAGCAGCACTGGGTTTTTTGGTTGTTTTTTTTTTTTCTTCCTGTTGAGTGGATCCACACAACCCCCAGCTCTTTCCAACCTCATGCTCAGGACTTCTTGCAGACCTACCTTCTCACCTCCCATCCTCTACCTGCAAGTCCTCCGCTTCCTATCCTTACCTGGGAGGACGATGTGAGGGGCAGCAAGGACAGCTTCCCAGAGGGCAAGGTGAGCTGGGAGCCGCGTGGGACAGCCAGGCTGCCCCACAGGACCCAGCCAAGAGCAGCACTGATGGTGACCCGGGTCAGCCGACAGTCCCAGTCTCTAGACAAGTCCACAGTGACGAGGCAGGTCCCAGCTAAAGCCAGGAAGTCAATCAGCAGGTCAGGGTCTGGATCATCCCAGGTGCCAGGCACCGACATGACAGTAAGGTAAGCACAGCTCTGGAGCCACGGTGGGAGGCTGGCTTGTTCCCTGGAGCAAGTCTCTGCAATCCAGCTGATGATGGGAAAGTAACAGAATTTTGAAGGGTCTGTAGTCCCTTTTTATCTCAAACCACGTGGCATCATACTGTGACAGCTTGTGCTTGTTTGAAATGGTTTTCAATGCTGCCGTGTTTGCCTGTTCACTGCCCTGTAGCAGAGATTCAGCTCTGGATACGCAGCAGTATTCTTACAGTTATTTTCAATTTAGTTAATTCTTCTTTATCATCTCCACTCTTTCTTGAAGGTTGTTAAACATACTTTCCTCTTTTTCTTTCTGGAAAAAAAGAAATTAAAGCAGCCGTTGCAGAAAATGGCAGAGGCAGGTTGTGTTTTATGACTCAAATAACTGGGTTTATATCAAAAAGAAGCGATCCTGCAACAAAGTGGAGCCACAGAAAAGCAGCTTGGCTGAACCTAAGTTTAACCAACTTTTTTTTTTTTTACTTAAGTGCAATGTTTTTGCCACTAAAAAAGCAGTTGTAGCTGAGAGGCGAGAAGCTGCTCTGGTGACTGCTTTTAACTTACTGACTCTGCCTGCCTTACAGCACACTTCTGCCAAATGCCAAGGGTATTTGGAAGGGAGAGGAGGCATCACGAACTCGCAGAAAAAGCAGAGAAGTGTGAGAACAAGGCTTGACGACTGTCTTTTATAAGAAACAGTTTCACAGAATTGAGGCACTATTTTCAGCAAATTCTGGTCTAACTAAAATATGGTTGTGGCCAGTTAGAGATGGCCTGCCTCATCACTGGTGAGTTGGCAGTCAGATAAAGTCAGTTTTTCCTTTTTTTTTATTCTTACTTGAAACAGTTACCTCGGTAGTAGCCTGGAGAGTTCGGAAGATGGTCAGCAAGTGTTTTATAGTAAGTCCTCATTGATAAGTGAGAGATGCAGCCTGGGTGTGAGGGTAGGGGCCCCGAGGACAGCGAGTTCCCTGCAGGGGTGGTAGTGCTGGAACTGGTGGCTCTCTGACCTTGGCAGTGGGATGGAAACACATCATCACTTGTCTGGGTAAGAGGGTCTAGAGTGGGACTTGTGGTTCTTCAACTGATAAGATGCCAAAATTCTTTACTGTTAGTGCATCGTGTTTTTATAAAGTGATGTTTTTTTGACAGGCATGCTGAGCACAACGGCTTTTTGGAGAATATTTCCCATTAGATCTCTGCTGTCCATCCGTATTGGAATATGTCTGCTGTCCATAGTGACACAAATAGGTTTTTACTGCCTTTAGCCCTGTAGAACAAGATCTTCTCATTTAGAGGGGTCTCATGCATCGTGAGAATTATTCACCAAATTCCT
This sequence comes from Pluvialis apricaria, assembly GCA_017639485.1. Lineage (NCBI taxonomy): Eukaryota > Metazoa > Chordata > Aves > Charadriiformes > Charadriidae > Pluvialis > Pluvialis apricaria. Next base: position 48,328,138 of record CM030007.1, read on the forward strand.
TTTTGCCAACCTTTTATCCTGTTAAGACCAGTAACAGTAATGGGGTCCCATTGGAAGTGGCCTTAATTTCACCTTAGATCTTTACATTTGCATTAGCATAGAGCCAGAAATATACCGGAGTAATGTCTCCAAGTGAGCCACAAAGCCAGTGTCATTGCTGAAGCAAATGATGTGTGCTACCTTCATCTTTCATGTGAAATATGACTTCCTTTGTGGTTTTTTTGTCATTCATTTAATACAGTTTTCTTCAGCCTCCAAAGCCACTTTCGTCGCTGAGCACGATGCGGGATGGGAACTGGAGAGACGGCTGCTATTGATGAAGGATGCCCATCAACAGTGGAAAATAAATAATACGGATTTCATTACCCAGCTGGCTGGGTAACAATGATTTGGGAAAGGAGGGTCATACAGTATTACTTCCCCTGGGATTTTAATACGTAACTATCCATAATGCAATGTCATTTTTAAAAAATGAACATCTTATCAAATACTAAAAATTGCACTTAATCAGTTACCTGAACAGCTGCGTTGTTATCAGACTAACAACGGCAGTGTTGTCATTTGGAACTGGAGAAAGTATTATATATGTGCAAAGTACCAGAATGTTCCCTTGGAAAGAACTAGGAGATAATGCTTTCCGGGCAGCTTTGCCGTACTGAAATTCTGAGATAATTTATTCAGTGTAAAGGCATCATGCATTTTATTTTGAATTTGGGGGGACCTATGTATGTGCTTGAATTTTTTTCTAGTGTTTCCAGTACATTTTATTTTATATACTTAAGTTCATTTAAACTTGCCTGGACCTTGAACAACAGAGATAATTTAACTTTTCTGTGCCATAAATAATATTTTTGGGGTAATGTACTTTTTTAGCGCTAGGAACATATCTTACAAAATCGTACCATTGGCAATACAAAGCAGTATATTTATGTTGCAGAAGCACAAAAAAAAAGTAGCATTCACTGGAAATTGCCATCCAGCTGGGTCAGCGTGGTTTTGTTGGTCTTTCACTGTTTGTTCAATTGTTAATTTATTGTCATAGTGTTTTGTATTTAAAATGGCAGCATAAGTCACATTGCACTTACAAAGATACAGTGATCTCTAAAACTACAGTTGGTTTTCAGTACTTTATTACAAAGAATAAAAATGTAATGTTTTATTAACAATTGCTTATGGAAAATGAGGTTTTAATGCGAATGAATCTTTTTGATAGATCTTTTACAAAATCCAATTGCACTAATCAATGCTTTCTTATAATGGCATATGACTTAATATTTGATTACAACTGTGTATACTGCTGTTTTGGAATGTTTCAGAAATAAAGAATCTATTTCAGCAATAATGATGTTCTTGAGTGTGGAATGTAAACATTGTCAGAATTTAGCATCTGACATCTACTTAGCTCTTGAAGTTTTTATTACTTAGCATTTATAAAGATTGTGCTGGATTTTTGAAAATAGTAACTAAGTTAATCTGAGAGTTTCAAAATTTTTTTAAATTGTTTTGGAGCCATAGTATGCGTAGAAGACAATCATGTATTATTTTAAAGTCAGTCTTACTATGATCTTAAGATTTTTTTTCAATTTAATGTTCAGATTCTGCAAGTGCAAATGCTACTTGCAATGAGAAACAGATTGCACACCAAGCGAGTCTTTTACCTGCCTCTGAATTTGCTCGAGGACCTGATTTTCTTAAAAGGGCAAGCTAAAATAAAAAAAGGAGAAGCATTTAGTGGTGAGTAAAGCCTTGATTACACTGAGAAGTGATTGTGCTGTAGTGCAGTAATATCTCTGCAGAGCATAACACTGTTTAACAGAGGTAGTTCATTTTTCACACTTCAGTTCTTTTAATCCAGTTAAAATCCATTTCTTCAAAAAACCCAGAGCTGTTGAAGAGGTGTCAAGAAATACTCCAGCAGGGAAGTTACCTCTGCACAGGTAAGTATTTGTTCTGATTTGAGGTTCAGCAGGAGTGCTCCAAACTCATCTTCTTCATAAGAAGCTTTAATTGGAAGAAGTTACTGCTGGTTAAAGCAATTGGTCATTTGTGGAAAATCTGTCTTCAGCGGTTACAGACTGATTGTGGTGGGGGTGCAGAGCCAGCTCTGGGGGTGCTTTGCTATTTGCCTGTGACAAGGAGGGCTGCAGAACCTCCCAAATTAATAAGCCTCTCCTGGTTTCTGGTGCTAGGGAACCCGGGGGATCTTTTTAATAAAAGATGGCTGGAGACCAGGGGCAGTGGTTAGCTTCTGCTCACTGCTGGTTGTACCAGCCCTGACCCAAGCTGTGTCATCACTGTTCCCCAGTGCTGGGATTTTATCCCTGTTTCTCCATTGTCTGGGACATCACTGCCCCACATTACTCTGAATTTTTGAAATAGGTTGCTACTTTTGGAGGTAATACTGAGTTGTACACTGGAGGGCAGTATATACTTTGAAAATGCTTTCTTTCTAGTAGCTAAAGCTTTTCTATTTTCCAGGCTCTTGGTTTGAACCCAGTGCATATGTTGCTTCCCAGTGTTGTTTATATATGATTATAACATGTTAAAGGAAAGTGCCCAACTGTTTGTGATTTGCACTTTCAAATTTTGCGCTACAAAATGCGTTGTGAACTGGAGAGCCAAGCTTTTTGGATATGGTGAACTCATTGAGAAGATGTAGTTGTTTCTCCCTCTTTAATTGTCCTGTTCCCTTGCAAAACATTCCTTCATCGTGTCAGGAGTTGGTAACCTTACAGCTTTGCTGTTTTAAATGTTTTTGTCAAGTATCTGCCACACTGGATGCCATCAAACTTTAGGAGGAAACCTAAGATGTGAGCAGCTAGGTATCTTTTCTACACTCCCAACAATCAACAGAATCACTTGTTTCAACCACAGACTGTGGTACTGCTGCTGTTTGCCTGTAGCTGGGGGAGCTGGCTGTCTCCCCTGAGATTACCATCGATGAACCAGATAGTACTGCACCGTGCCCAGAGCGCCACATATTTCACCACGGTCTCACTGGGAGCAAAAGTGGAATATGCAACAGAAAACCACTTCTGTCATGCTTGGTTTTGTGTGAGGCAGAATCTGCTCCAGGGTTGTGTGAAAGAGCAAGATCATGCAGTTATCTTTAAAATAAACAAAACCAAACTTACTTTTCACAACCAAAGTTTCATTTCTAAGAATAAGGGAGCACTTGAGGACTCTTTTCTTCAGCCTGTTTTGGTTCTTCTCTCTTTGGTCCATGAATGTAAATTTCACTCTTGTCTCCTCATTGCTGAGTCCCAAAAATGACCTACTTCCTTCTGTCCAAACTGTAGTCTTGGGCCCAATTCTTGACTTCAGGTGAAGAAACTCAGTCATCAGCTCGCCTTTAGCTTTACTTTTCTTTGGCCAATCTTGATCTGACCAAGCTAAAGACCATTTTCCTGTTGTCCTGCTTTGACCGTGTCACTGCTTCAACCAATTTTTGTGTACTTCTGATTTTTCCCCTCCCTGTGGAAAGCAGTTAAAAAGAGGTATAAGCTAGTTGTATTGTTTTACAAAGCCACAGACACTATCCCATCCCACTGCTAGTTTATCGTTCAGAGTTGAAGTCCATGATGCCAGCCGGCATTGTGCCTGTTGCAAGCAAAGCACCTCCTAGCTTCCTTCCATGTTGTTTCTCACTGTGGGAGGAATCCTCCATAAAACGTAAGGGACTCCCATTTTTATTCACTTTCAAATCCTTCCTTAAAGGGTTTTTCTTTGGTACAGTACCACTAAAAGCAGGAGAACAGTTACTCTGCCAGTGTCTTCTTACTCCTCTTGAACCCATTAACGAACGCTGCCTCATAATTTTATTTTTTTTCCTTGGCTGGTGTTTTCTGCTATTCCTGAGTCACAAGTTGCTGGAGACATGAGCATGGTCTTCTCCTTTTGTCTTTGTACAGCATGAAGCCCAGGGTCTCAGGCTCAACTTACGATGCTTGTATGCTAGCACAAATACTAAAAATTAGCATCTTCACATGGAAAACACTATTTAAGCATCCACTATGAGTGATGGGTAAAGCTTCATAGTTAAAAAGAACTCGTGAATAACACACTCTCTGAAAAACAGATTTGTGGTGTTTAATCCTCAGGCATGACTTACCAATTCAAAAATTGTGGATAAAAAGGGAAATGACTGTCACTGTTGTGGTGGAAAGGGTATGTCCTCGCTGGTCTGGTTTAATTTTCTTTTTTCCAGCTGATCAGAATTTTCATTTGCAATACCCCGTGCAACCTGTCTTCTCAGCCATCTTTTTCCTTTCATCTACACTTCCAACTCTTGCTCTTCCCAGATTCCCACCTTTCTTGTGACCTCTGTCAGTAGTTACGTGTGCTCTTGTGGCTGGTGCGGTTCCTGACCATCCACCTCCAGATCCTACCCAGCTATTCTACTGCGTGCAGGTCCGTGGTGCATCTTCTGTTGCCTTCATTGGGACTTTCAGCTCTTGCCTGGCAAGGTAAGCAGTTATACTTAATCTGAGTTAATGACAGGGGCAGGGAAGATTAAGGCATGAAGAGATGCTAATACATCTGAGAGGGTGGTAACTAATGCCAGAGTTGGTGATCCCTCAGCGAAGTCACACCTCTACTCTCTGATCTGACCAGGCTGCCCATTAGCTTCTAGTGCAATTAAAGGGGTTGGCTTTGACCTAAAGAGGCCTGAGAGATTATCTTTCTACACGTGCAGTAACACCACTTTTACCAAAGCATCTCATGGAAGGAAGACAGCGAGAGATTAGATAGGTTCGTTTGTGGACCTTGTTCCTCTTTTTTATAAGCCAGGCATTTAGGTGACTTTGGCATTACAAATCGCTTGCCCATAAACAAGCAAAAGCTATTGAGAGTCCTTTGGTGGCTAAATGCCGATTTTTTGGCGCAATCCTTATGACATACTCGTGATTGCACGGCTGAAGTCTTGGCAATACGAAGCGGTTCATGTAGCAGTGCAGCACTCATCGCGGTAGCATATTTTAAACATCCTAAGCCCATAAGGGGAAAAGGGAGAAAAGGAAGGTCAGAAATGTAGAAGTCTTGGTATGAAGCCTGTTGTAGCTACCATCTTCTGAACTTTGAAATGTCATTATGGTAGATCTTTGCAGATCCCAGCGCTTTTTTAGTCATGAGTAGCTCATGTGGCTCCCCAGTCTGTTTAAGTGCATGTGTAAATATGTGCCAAATTCTTTGCATGTATTTCGTGCTACATGGGAGGTTTTAATAATCTGGGTATAGTAAGGAGCAGGACAGGGTACTTTGAGCTGAAAACTGGTGCATGGTTTCTGGGTCAGACTTAACTCCTTTGCTTTATCACAGAAAGTCTCTTGAACCATTCATGTAGAGGCACGTGCTTGTGGCCATCTCATCTTGTGCTGTAAGCGTTATAGTGCCCAGTTTTGCCTTTTTGAGTGTGACCATGACTTTAGCAGCTTTTATTCCTCGTTAAAAGAAACTGGACTAGTGCAGTGATGTTTATGACTACAAATAAATGAGGTAGCTGAGAAGAAAATTTAATATTTTTTCTGAGATTTATAGGTAGAGTGACAAAGAACATACCCACCTAGATCTGGATAGGTGAATGGTGCATTCTTACTTTGTTTTTTTAAAGAAGTGCTAAACACATTTCTTAATTCATGCATTACCTTGAGCAGAGTATGAAATGATAGCAGGCATAGATAAATACATATAAAAGCAGCTAGTAGTCTTGTCTTTCACTGGTTCTTCTGAAAAATAGATAGACATATAGAATGAGCTCTCTGAACTACGTTAAGAAGTTTGGACAATGAATGGTGGCTGAACATCGTGCAGAGAAATACTTTAACGGTTAATCTCTTCTATAGACAATCCATCTTGACTTTTTAGAGGTAGAGAGAAGCTGGGCATCTCACGCAGTCAAAAGACGTGTCCGCAATTCCCAGATGCAGCTACCAAAATTGTATGAAACTACAGATAGATAAACAACATTCACAGACCATAAAGTGACTCTTACTTGAAGAAAAATGGCAACTCTGTCACTGCCATTGCTCTCTTGTTAGCTATTTGCTGGTACACTGTTGAATTCAGCCCTCTTAACGGAGAGGGGCTGGACATCTGAAACTGATTGAGCCACGTAAGTTGTTCTTGTGGCTGGGCAGCAAAAAAACACCCTTGTGGCTCCTACGCACAGAGTAGACTTGGCCATGTGGTGTGGAACTGCAGTGTGGATCCACTGCTCGGCAGCAGCCCTCTTGCTTCCCTGCTGCGCACGTGGTACCCAGATGCGCAGCCATCGCTGTCCGCTACCCTCCGCAGAGGTACCAAGAGAGCAGGTGTTCCTTTGCTTGCTAAGGTGGAGTGCTTAAAAGAGGCTGACTACTGGGGCAGAGTCCAACTAGATGATGATACTCAAACATGTTGGGTTTTTTGTCCTGTGGGCATAGCCAAAAGATAGTTATTTGCCTTTTCAGACATGATCTTTCTGCTCTGTAGAGCTCTTTCCCTATGCTCGTGCATTTAGCATTATATTTTTCTATTGTGACTATTTTTCGAGTTAAAAGAATGAAAATAATATTTCTTCTTTGTTAAAAAATGAAAATAGTCTTTCTTCTTTGTTTCTGTTCCTTTGTTCGCTTACTCCTTGCCCCTGAGACTTCTGTTGTTCCCCTAGAAAAAATAAAATATCATTCCTTTGTCTTTGTGGCCAGACCTATAGAAAGAATGAGCCTGCAGCCAAATTCCCAAACTGAGCTCTAGCAATCCAGCCAACCTTCATACTTTGCAGTCTGCACACAGATGTTACTAAACAAGGTATATTATCTGCATCCAAGACTGAACTTTTCAACAGTAGAAGCAGCAGAAAACATGATGTGGATGTCAACTGCAATACACCTAAACTGGACTATTTGGAACGATTTTTTTTTGCAATAATAGAGCATAGAAAAGATACTGATATGTTTCTATGACTTTGCTTTTCAACCCTTCCTACAGGAAGTTATGATAGCTTCATTTTTGGTTATCTTTAAGTGTGTTTTTACTTTCTGATTATGAATTTCACTGAGCCAATAAAATTGTGTTGAATTAATTTTTAGCAAAATGTCTAGTGACTACTGGCCTCTTTAAGAGACTGATACTCTTTCTAAAACTGAAGTATTCCAAAGCCAGCATCAGGGTATAATCCATTTTCTTTACATAATGTTGCTAATATCCTATTCAGTTCCTTTAAAATGTAAATAGTTGAAGTAAAAGTTCAAGAACTCATAAGAAAAATCCATTTAGAAAAAGTGAAATTTTTTTTAAGCCAAAGAAAATCATAAAAATGTGTTTTGATTTAATCCATGTTTTTCTAGGCAGTCACTGCACTGAATTATGCAACTCTATGTATATATACACAACAGAAAGGATTTTTCTATATATGAGAGAAGAAAAAAAAGCATCGGACAAAATGGTGTTGCTGTATCAATGGCTTGTTATTCACTGGATCAGAATTCACATGAGAACGTACTTCTGCCTCCAAAAAAGGAACACTTTTAGCACCTGATCTTTTCAATCGATGTGAAACAGCACTGATGTTGTAAAATGGGCTCCATCCCACTTAATTTACAGATTACTTGGATGAGTGCAGATGGGCTCGACTCCTTTTGGGTATGTTCTCATCTGGTTGATGTAAGTGAAGTCTGATCCAGAAGCTCTACTGAGTGTTAGTGGAGCTTATCTTGCCTCTCAAGGTATCTTATTACTTTGGCTACAGTCTCATCCAGATGGAGATCTGCGGTTGGGTGGAAGGAGATCGTGCATCTGCCTTACCTAGTTCGGTGATATCAGCCTGGTAGCTGATAGCTGGTAACAAATCTGTGGCTTTGTTATCTGGCCCTACAGTTTGTAAGCGAACTACTGAGGGATGCTCTTTGATGATGAGCCAAATGTAATTGTGCACAGTCTTACAATATGGGCATGTTTTTCTGAAGCACTGAGTACTTGCAGCTCCCATTGAATCTGGCTCAAACTGTAAGACTTTTAGCACCTCTGAAATTAGACACTGGGCAAATTTTATCCTCCTTATTTTCTCCTACTAAAGTTCCATTTAAACTGAGGTTTCATTATTGTATTTTCACCGGGCAATATCTTAAAGTCTATTTCAGAAAGCAGTTTGTACAATGGTGTGGAGCGAAAATGGCTTGGAATAAAATTCACTGTCTGGACATGGATATTCTCTATTTTTGTGGAATTCCAAACTCAGTGCACAGAACGTTCTCTTAAAAATAATGTTTTAGATTGTTTTGCATTGTCGATGATACATTTTCCAAAGGAAACAGGAAGAAAAGTGCTATTTATTTGACAAGCTATTCCAGACAATTGGAATGATAGTTTTCCCTGGCACCCAATTGCTTTATACAGAACTGAGTCTAAATGCCAATATTCATTAAAAAGTGTCAGGTATTCATAAAAGTCCTAGTTAACTATATAATGCAGCACAGGGGCTTTTACGTAGTAGAGGACTCCGTCATGGTAAGTCTTAGCGGTATTCCCAAGAGAAGACTTACCGCCTCCATATAGACTAAACCAACAGTTTGCTCAAGAAATTCATGTCTTGCTTCAAAATATAAATCACAGGTGCTTGTCGGGTTTACATAAGCACAAGTATACTTCCAAGAAAGAAACGGAGATGTGGAAATCTTGGAGCATTTCAGCGGTGTTTCAGAACATAAACTGCTGAAAAGAGCTTTGTTTCCTTCTGCATCATTTTGTAGCCTCACTCAATATCCTGTCTACTTTATATCCTCACTGTGAACAATATATGATAAGATGAAAGGCGGTTTACATAAAAGCAGGCCATCTCCTTGAAGAGAACTTAGAAAGTACATCTCCTGTATATTCCTTTAATCCTTTGTGAAGCAGTAAACTGCAGTTTTGCCCTCCGTTTTGAAACTTTTCCTTAGTTCCACAGAGCAGATAAGTTTGTTGTGAAACAGCTTTCTTTTCCCCTTTCCTCTGGGAGAAAAAAAGATACAGGAAAAACTGTCTCACGGCCTGTGTTAGCCTGCTGACAAAATCACAAAGCAGTGAAAATGAATGCATTTTCTAAAATCCTCGGTACTACCAGAACACCCACCTGACGTGCCCCCGCCTGTGTAACAGGATTAAATATCTGTGCTGTCGTAGTGTCTGTGGGCTGGAAGCAAGTTGGATTTTATGCAATAAAACCCAAAAGTCTTGTCCAAAGCAGCTGGCAGTCTAGGTGAGGGCATTGCCAGAGCTCTTCTTGTGCACCTTGTCGCTTTAATAAAGCTCTCGCAGCTGCAAGAGAATTGCAGAACCAATTTTGAGACAGGAGTGAATAGCCAGAAGAGTAAACTTGAAATCAGAAAACCTGGGTTGTCTTCCCCAAATGCTTTTGATCATTTTTATGTTCTTTCCTAATTGAGTCTCTCCTTAAACAGTCCGTGCCCTAACGAACTTACTGTGTGCTCATAGAGCCTACCATAATGTAGTTATTGTTTAGGTTTTATGGGAACTAAAGTGAAGCAAATAGTAATTTCTGATGTTATTGAACACAGTTAACTATTTAGAAATGAAGAAAAGCAGTGGAATAATAGAACTTTCTAATTCAAATTTGAAAACACATTCCTGTACTGATATGTACTGTGGAAATGGGATTATTTTGTGTTATTGATGCATTCAGTTAATGAGCATAAAGCTCTGTATCAAGCTTAGATGTCCATAAGGAAATAATTGTGTACAGCTTGTTAAGTTTTGTTCTTTATTCTGTAGGCTGATGAAGGTTTCATATCTTCATGTCATGGAACAAAATAGGACAAACACAAGTGGAAGGAAAGGGGAGAAAAAGAATCAGAAATAAAGCTAATTGGTGGGAATAGTACTTGTTTGAAGACAAGGAGGCTTCCCATAGCAGGTACTGATTTGTCATGTGTACTAGCAGTCTACGTTTTCCTCACTAGCTTCATATCCCACCACAAGAAAGGGTGTTTAAAACAACCCCTCTGTCTGTTCTCTCCCCTTTCCAGGCTCTTTATATTTTTATGTTGTCAGGTTAAGTGCATGTTTCTGAGAAGAAATGGCTTGTTGGTGTCTGTAGCAACTTCATAGCTGACAAAGTAGTTTTCTACAGGGAGAAAAGTCAAAATTTTCCTTATCGCTATTCCCTGAACAGTGAGAACCAATATGGATGGGGCAGGAACTTGATATTTTTTTACCTCACAAGCCATATTTTGGGCTGGCTTAGCTTTTTCATTTTGTTATTTTAAAATCTAATAAAAAAGCGACAACTGTGAACCAGTTTATCATCGCTATGCTGTTTCCTTTGAGCTGTAAACAGAGCAACAGAGCAGTATCTTAGAAGATCTCCAGAGACCTTAAAAGCACTATAAATAGCACTATGTATCTCGTCCTTATCTCACACATACTGATTCTTATCCCGAAGGACGGTGGACTTTCCTGGGATGTTCCAGAGACAAGATGGTATAAGTATGACCAGAATTCAGGTAGCAGAAATTTTTTGTCTACAAAGAGGAAAGATTAGTGTCCACTCTTATGTGTGCCATCTGCTAATCCAGCTGTCAAGACTGAGGGAAGGAGAGGGGATGGTATAAAACTGAGAGAATTGTGGTTCATCTGCATTTATTGTTATATTACATTATATTAAGCTGATTCAGAGGTGTAACAGTGAGCCAGAGCATCTGGGCAAGGGCGCTTAATGTTCTGATGGTATATATTGGTTATGCATGCGCTTTCCTTTCCATCACAAACCAAACACTTTAGTATTTTTGTGTGTGGTCTTCCCAATGACTGTAAACAAAATTACCGTTCTGTTTTCTGAGGTTCAGTTACTGCAGAATCAGGCCTGTCGTTCAGCTGCTGTGCACATGGTGTTGGTAAGGAGGTAAAACTGGATCAAATCAAGAGCAAGTCCCTGCCTCGGAGAGCTTAAGAGGCTGAAAAGCAAGGAAAAACCAACATAATACTAAACAAAACAAACAGTGTGTACTTTTGCAGAGTAATTCAGAGATATTTTAGATTGTATGTACTTTAGAGGGAAATGTCTCTGGCAACTTTCCTTGGCACCTTATTTTTTGGGGTTACCACAGAAGCTGGTCTTGAAGTATTAGTTCTGGCAAGGAGGATTGTGAGAGTCAGCAACCACACAACTGTGGTCATCCCTGAGCTGGTGTTGCCTCCTTAAAAGGGGAAGAAAGAGCAAGAGTGATAGCATCTATGATGACTTGAAAAACAGCAAAGGAAAAGGAATATGATGCTGTTATTTGATGTTTTAAAATCTTGTGACGAGCTCTTTGTGCTAGGGTGTAAGCTTCTGTCCTGCCTGGGCTCTTAACCACTTCTAAGCAGTTCCAACCAGGAAGGTTCTGTTCTTCGTCTAAATTTGCATCAGCAGAGACTGCATGAGCAGAGAGAGATTAATTCTAAGCCTGATGAAAACCCATAAAAGAAAAATTCTCCATGAAGGAGTGCAGGGGCGGATCTGATTGTGGAGGTGGGTGCCTACACAGTATGAAATGTGATGCCTACCTTTGACATTCCTGTCCCCGTAGGAGGTAGTCCAAACTCCTGAGTAAAATAAGGAAGTATCCCAATTGCTGAAGGAGGGAGAAACACCTCACAGGAGTGCTCCCATTAGGGCTAGCTAATTAAAAATGCTAATTAAATCCTTCCCTTTTCTAGATTCTAGGTGCTTGAATTAAGGCTGCAGCAGGGATGACTCTACTCGCTTGGGTTTCAGAACCACAAATCCTCTAATGAGGTTTGACATCCACATATGTTCTTTGAAGCTATGTTTATGCTGCTAATTAAAAAGGGGCCATGAGCCAATCCCTGACCTCAAAGCCAAATGGCACAAACTGGCTCGTGGCTACACAGCTGAGGGGTAGCTCCCTCTGGAACAAAATTTATCTTGGAGAAAGTTACCTGAAGCAGTCCAAAAGGGAGCCAGGGTGTGCACTAACATTTAAATACTATGGGTGACTTGTGGGCTTGCTGCTTAACCTAAATTCTTCGCTCTCTTATTTAGCAGTAAAGATGTGCCTTGTAAGAGCTGGGTAGGCCTATCAGCCTTCAAAGATAGCCTTCAAGGTAGCAACCCTCTATGTAGCTATCGATGGTTGTAATGCTTCCTGAAGAAGAGGTAGACCTGGTTTCTAGAATGCCACAGCTTGTGTCCAAGGGAGTGCCACTGCCATGAGGTTCCCTCAACCTCTGCTATTGAGCTGGACAGAAGAGACCTGCCAGAAACTTCAGGCCAGAGAGAGAACACAAGTTGCTGCGTAACTTTGAATACTAGTGGTTAAGGGAAAGGAAACACTGTGTTGGTTTGGCTTTGTTTGTTTGTTTTTCTCCTGGGACTATTTCCGTGCTTCAGATTAAATGGTTCTTAAATACAGCAACTGCCATGTAGTTTAAACGCTTACAGTCCCTTTTATTGGCTCTGTTTCTAAAAAAATAAGTTTGGAAAAATCACCAAATATTCTACTGTAAAGCGGTCATGACAAACGTAGATACAAGATGTGTACAAGATGTAAATGCAGGCTGTGTATGTTATCACAGAAAGGATCATGTTCTGCAGGAGGATCTGAAAAGCATCTGTTGTAATAGCCTTTTTGACTGCTACTTTCCTGGAAGCGGCTGCAGCTGTTAGATGTACTCAGCACAGTAAACCTTTATGCAGATGTTAGTAACTAACATCAGCAGACAGAACCTGTGGTTTCTTTCTGGTTTTTTTTTTTTTCTTTTTTTTTCTGGACATAGCTTGCAAGGGTTGTAATTATTCTTTCAAAATGTGACCAGAAGAGGGAAGATCACAGAAAGGAAAATTAGCAGTCTTAAACCCTAGTATTAATTGCCTCGGTGGTTTGTTGCTATACTTAAAGCCGTATGCCAAATGAACATGTTCCTTTCTATTGGTCTGCAGATGAAAACTGGAATGTAATAGCCAAGGGCAAATACATTCATCCACAAATATTTTGCAAATACTTTTATGGAGTACTTCTTTAAAAAGGTTGTTCTCTGTTTTTGGAGGCTTTCAGTGTGTATTGGTTTTGAAGAGTTTCCAGAAAAAATATGTCTGCAGTTTCTGTATCCAGAAAGAAATCGGGTAGCATGCTACTACCTGAGATGATGCAGAGTCACCTCTGGGTCCAAATAAGGCCTAATGTAATCGAGCTGTTGCTGATCACCGGTTTGTCATCTAGTTTTCTCTTCTGAACAGAGTGGTGTGTCAGCCAAAATACCAGTTAATGTTTCAGCAGCCGAAAGAATAAGGGAACTGAAAAGACTTTCTTTCTGTTCTCCGTGGTTCTGACACCACCTGTAGCAGGCACTGTTAGGACATCAGGAAAGATGAACAGGGAATGAAAGTTGCAACTTAAAATGGCATGCTATGCAATAGCATTCCTCAGTTTCTAGGGAATTCCTATTCAAATTAAATAAATAGAAACTGTATCTACATTGCCCACCATCCTAGAGCCTCCAGTGTCTGAGGTATCTTTCATAACCAGCTCAGTCTTTTCCCTCCAGGGCAGGACTTTACATACTGTGCGACATGACTGGAGGGGCAATTACAGAGGGGTTTGTGGAAGGGCATCTCTGCCCTGTAGAGTCCTCCAGTTCAACTGATAGAATTCAATATGGGTTTAAGCTTATTTAAAGCAGGAGTTCTCCTCTAGTTTTGTTCATTTGGCTTGGCTTGCTTTGCTTTGCTTTTATGACTCCACACTGATTAAAATCTTTCCTGTTTTTTACAAGTTTACCCGCTTACCTCACCATTGACCTCTGTGTTTAGCTGAATCTCTGGGAAGTTGTCTAGTCATGATTTGAAGTGCTCAGGAGAGAGAAAGATACAAAAATTCTTCCTTGATAAAGTTTTCTTTTGCTAATAGCTCTCCTCACTGGTAAAAATATATGCTTTGCTTCTCGCTTCAGTAATGTAGAAGTCATTGACCATCATCTTGATCATTTAGGAGAAGTGGTTCAGAAAGGTCTATATCCCATCTTAGTAATAAAGACAAGTTAATAAAAATCCTTTGGCTTACCAAGAAGAGTAAAAGGCAAAAGTCTGGAAATTGACTGTAAATGCTAGTCACTAGAAAGATGAAGAAAATGGGTGTCCAGCTCGATACATTTGACTAGATTTTCTCAGTGGCAAGAACTGGTACACTGGAAGCATCGTGAGTTGTCATATGGCATGTCCTAGCATCATCAAACATTCTTTGCAGTATTAGACTTCCGTAGTTCAAACCATTTTATCAGACACACGCAAACTAGATTTGCCAGAAACACGGGAAACTGCCCTAAGGATATGTTTTTGAACATTTATTCAAGATGTATTTTCAATGCTGTTTCAGCTTTCATTCGTAGATATTGGCAGAAACATTATTGCTTTTGCTGCAGATGAGCAAGGCTCTTTAATCACTCCAGATGCCAGGGAAATGAACACTGTGAAAATACAGTTGCAAAAATAATTTAGAGAGCTTGTACTCTGTGAAATGAACATTGAATAGATATTGTTTCACTACACACAGGGGACATGCAGTTCTGTTTTGAAGCCTCAAAGAAGGCCCTACCTATCTGATTCTTTTAGTAATAGCTGCAGTTGGAACCTGACTGAGAAAACTCTTAAACAACAAATTGCTCCTATTCAAGAAAGCATGAAAATAGGTGCCTAACATTAAGTACTATGTATATTTAATTGAGAAGCTCTTAATTGCACTCTCTGGATGGGCTATTCTGAATCTGGGCCAAACCAAAGAGCGCGTATGTTAATTTGCCGTTCTCAAATGTTCTAAAAATGCTGCTGCTTAAAAACTGAGGACCATATCTTTTACTGAGATACATCCACTTAATTCTACAGACTTAAATGAAGCTGCTGTTCTGAGGTTCTCATTCTGAGTGTCTTAGTAGTCCTAAAATAAATATTCATTTTCTAAGGTGGAATTGGGACTATGCATTATGATATCTCGTTTTCTATGTTTTTCTGTCCCAGATAACCAAATACCCATGCTGTGAGAAAGCCTCAGCCTGCTTTATTCACGGTGATTAGTCAAGGGTTTTAGCAGCCATTCAAGGAAGAACAGCGGCAGTCTTGCCATTTTACAAAAGAGGTCGGAGGTACAGATGGTAATGTCCCAGTCTCATGCATGTCTCATGACTTTCGGGCTTGTGCCAAGTGCTGTGCCTTCTGGAAAAGCTGCATTCACATCAGAGGTCACCATCAAACAGTCACGCGGTGTCTACCTGTGAGCCTCCACGTAAATCAAAAACCAGTGCTCAAGAAATGTTCTGCTGCTTCTGGCATGCAGGCTGTACTAGCATATGGCTTTTTCAGCGCTGAAAATAATTGTAGAACATTTTCTTAGCAGTCCCAAATTTTCTTTTGCAAATATTGGTTTGCTTAATCACATGCTGGCTTCATTTTGAGCTATGAAAATTAATTTTTTGAGGGGAAGTGCTATCACAGCGTGTAACTTCATTGCTGTAATGGAAAAAGGATGCCACGGGCAACTCCTGTGGCTTCTGTGTATGTGAATGCACATGGCTCTGAATCTTCATTCCACTTGGTGGCAAGATTGGAGATTTATACCAGCTAGGTCCTCGTAATCATGCAAAGATGAGAAGGGCTGTAGCACCTCCGTGGTTTTTGTCTCACACTAACTCCTATTTGTGCAGTATATGTTGCTAGTTACCTGATGGGGAAAATATGCATTACTGTGTGTGTGCAACCCAGCACAGCTGGGTCTCTTTTGCTCCTATTTACTCATACTGGACACTAAAAAAACCCCAAATGGGCACATTTGCGCTGCTGTCTAAAATACTGGAATATCTTCCCCCTTCCCTGAAGGGATATATAAAATGATAAATTGTAAAACCCAAAACTGGAAACAAAACTTTTTTTTTACTTGAATGCCAAGAGGTTTGAACTGATCTTTTTATGCTATTGTGAGCCATAGAAACTAGCTTTCAAAATCATTATAAAAAATATCCAGCAAAAAACGATTTATATACTCTGAATGCATGCACAGATCACCTACAGTCTTCTTGTTCATTTTATGGAACCTGTTTCTAAGAAAAAACTTCTGAACCAAAAGCAGATTATTGTTTTTTGAAAGAAAAAAAAAATTATTGACATAAATTATTTCTTTTAAGTACCAGAACCTGGGTATTCAGTAAATCACCATCTCAGATTTTAAGTGCATTGTGAAAGAAAGAGCAAGGCTTTGCGAGTTATCTTTTCACAGCTCAAGGGGAAAGCTCCCTCCCTTCCTTTCACACCAGCTATTCTTGACTGCTAAATTGTCTTCCTGCTTCCTCCCTCTTAGATTTCATGTTTAAAGCTGCAGAAAGTTAAGATAAACAGGAGTTGTCACACTAACATATGACTCAATAATATTGCAAAGCTTTGTTGGTTTGGGCTTTTTTTTTTTTTTACTATAGCACTAGGACTACTACTGCTGCACAGGATAATCGTTTTGGATTGTTTTGGTTTTTTTTTAAATATAACCAGCTGCCTGTGGATGCTTTAATTAGAATTGGTTTGCTCATAAGAGATCTTTACAGTCTTACTCTTTAAGTAGATGGCTGTCATCATTTACAGTCAGACAAGCTATACATTACTCTCAAATTTCATTACCTTCCTTATAACTTTCATTTATGTGGTCTTTCAAATGATCCAAAAGCTGATATATATATGTATGTATGTATGCTGCCACAGAAGAGCAAGCAGTCTGTTGTTGGCAAACTATAAAAGAAAAATGGCCTAGTTTTATGATCCATGTCCCAGGATCTCAAATATCCACTCAGAATAAACAGGAACTTTTAAAGCTTTGTGCATGACACACACTCCCCAGAGCAATGGTAAACTGCGCTGCATTTTGTTTGCCCAGAGGATGGGAGGGAAAGTAAACACTCACAAGTTCGAAAGTTTTGATTTTGAGATAATAGGATACTTTACCACCTAATGCTTAAAATACGCATCTCCTTCCTCTTTGGATAAGTAAACTCCTCGTGTAGGGAAAAATAAAAGCTATAGGGTTTGTAGGGTTGTGGTATTCCCCCAGCCTCAACAGTTCTGCAAATGGTGAAATTTGCCTCAATGTACATCTGCAGATCTTTCAGACTCTGTGAAATAAATCACATTTTCTTTAGGACAGGGAGTAACTTGTCAAATATCTGAGCAGGATGAACTATATAGTTCCCAAAATAATATATACCTAAATGGTACCAAATAAGCTATAATGAAGCACATTTAATCCTGAGCAGTAATAGCCAAAGTATACACATCTTTTAGTGCACCTAACAAACGCTTCTCAATACTGAATGCCACCAAAGGACACCCAAAAGCAGAAACACTGCGGTGTGTGCATCCTTGCTTCCAGTTTAGGGTGCACAACTATCACAACTACAGGAAAAGTGACTTGCTTTGTTTTATTATTTTTTTTTAATCTTTAGTAAGGCTTGTCTGCCCTCCTGTCCACTCATTGTTTTAGAGGGTGTTTTCTTTAGTATGTTAAAGGGAACTTATTTTTTAATTCCAACTCTGTATTTCCCATTTACTGGCTATGACAAATGATTTTTTGGTGACCCTGGGATTCTTTGGGTATACATTCTCTTGCATCCTTACATTTGTGCTTCAGTGCAAAACACTCCACTAGTGCATTCAGTGCACTGCCTTCCCTTTCTTCAAGAAAGAGATTTACTTAGAAAATGCCTTATGCGTTCCTCTTTTCTTCTTAATCCCACTTGTCTTTCCTCTTGTCTTGTGTGGGTGACTTGGATTTGGAGCACCTGAGCACCACCACAGCTCTCTAGTTCTTCCAAAGATGGACAGAAGCTGGAACGTGGTGCAGCAAGGAGTGCAGGTGCCTGTATCAGGCCTGTGCTCCTCTTTCCCGAATTCTGGCTCCATTCCTACCCCATGCAGTGGAGCTGCTCCCACTAGTCTCCCTTTCCACGGCCTCCAGCCTGAAAATTAAATAATTTAATGCAAAACCTGTTGCAAACTATTCTAAAACTTATATAACATTTCAGTCCCTGTGTTCCTGCTGCTTCTTCTTGCACCCCTTCCTGACAAGCGTTTCTCTGTACTGACTACTGAATTTCACGTTGAGGAAATCTATATTGAGGTGCAATCCTTAATTCAGATATGGATGGGTGTGTTGCTCGTTGGCTGAGGAAGATGACCCAGCCAGTTGGAAAAGGTTCTTTAAATTAAACGGGCATTTATTATTCACATTGAATTACTAAGGGTTTTATTTGGTCTCATTTGCCCTTGAAAGGCTGTAAAACAACAGTAAGTTGTTGTGGAAATATTATTGACTTTTGAGTCTCAGGTCTAATCTGACACCCATGAAATCAAAGGAGATACTCTGTTTTCGAGAGGATTGCCAGTTTGTTTAATCTTGGAGCAATGATCGAGCCACAGCGATACCCTTTTTTGTTCTGTTGGGCTGTGGCACTGGAAAGTTCTCTTGGTAGGCATGCACTGAACAGGCCACCTGGGCAATTCAGCTAGAGCAAACCACAACCACTTGGTTTGCTGAATAGGGATCTTGTAAGGGAGGACCTGATGCTTGGCACAGCGCTCGCAGCTTTGCTTAGCTCAATTCTTTCAGGTTTGGTCACAGGTGAAGAAGGAAGTGCTTTTACAAGAGTGCCCTTGGGAATCTGGAGTGTCTTTTGGATGGCCTGTTGCCTGCTCTCGGTGGGCACTGTTCAAAATGCTTGAACTGCTGTACCTGTTCTGGGCACAGGATTTGGGCTAGTGGAACTCACTGATGGATCTGGGTCCTGTGCTTGTAACAGAAACGTGAAGGAATCAGAGGACCTACAGGTCTGCCATACCATAACGGACTATGTTTTGGTTTAACACGAGCAACGTGTTCTGCATTTGGGATGTCTTTTATATACACTACAAAGCACTATTGGATGTGAGTAGCCTACAGTTTACAAGACAGACACAGGAAGATAGGAAATTCATTGGTGGAGTAACTTACTGCTTATTGTCATTGCATCCGTGTCTTCTAAGGTTTCTTGAGTAATATTTGTTTTTATTAATTTTAAGTATTTTATGGGAAACAGGGGCTAAATTATACAAAGCAAACTCAAAAGCCAACAAAGGTAGTTGGCCAAATTTAGATTTAAAACATAAAGGGTAGAAAGGAAAACCCTTCCAGCTTTGAGAAGGTAGTTTTTCTGTGCGTGACTACAGTGAGCAAACCACAACGGCACTGAAAAAAACTAGACCCTTCGTTTAAATACAGTGCAGGTTCTCATCTGTAGTTCCTGGCCCTTTCGCTTCTCCAGACCAGGTGTGAATCTTTGCCTCAGTGGTTTGACCTGAATCTGTCAAGAAGATCAGCTTGCTGGTGGAAATGCAAACTAGTTTTAGCTGTCACCAGCAGTAACACCTGAACTGCACTAGGGCACAAACTATCTAGTCAATATGGAAGGTGTTTCTAGCAGCATATCTGTATTAAAATGAAATCTGGTTGTGGGATGTAGTTCAAATACAAAAGGGGCCTTTCTCTTTTGTTTGATTTGTAATGTTTACCTACTGTATGTGTCTGCTCTTACATTGCTTTCGTGTGTTCACAGTTCAGGCCCAGTAAAAGCCTAAAACATGACAAACAAGTAACAAAACAAGAAAGGTGGTTTGGCTATTTGATTTATTAATCTAAGGGGAGAGGAAAATCGGCAGGTGGAGCAACTGCTAGGGAACAACCATGTCGTGCACGCTGCTTGTTCCTGCTGGGCCCACTGCCTTCCCCACTCCTTCAGCATCACTATAGGTATGTCCATGTTTCTCTGTCATCTGTTCTTCACTGCTTCCAAGATATCAAATATATTTCTTCCCAAAATATAATTTCTAAAGGTATGATTTATTTGCAGAATGGTAGGGGTTGGAAGGGACCTCAGAGATCATCTAGTCCAACCCCCCCTGCCAAAGCAGGTCCACCTAGAGCAGTTTGCACAGGAACACATCCAGGCGGGTTTTGAATCTCTCCAGAGAAGGAGACTCCACAACCTCTCTGGGCAGCTTGTTCCAGTGCTCTGTCAAAGCTAAATTTAACCATCCAAAAGTTACGTATATCTCCTCCAAGCTAGTCATACAGGAATTCTCTATATTCAATTAAGAAAGATACGTTTCTCTTTGGAACAATTTTTCTCTTTTGCTAAGACCTTTATACAGGTCAGCTTCCCTATGGAGATGCCAATGTCTCTCCGTTAAAGCAGAGAAGACCTAGGCAACTAGATCAGACTTTGCGGAGAGAGGAATCCTGCCCCCAATCTAACAACATATACCTGTCATTTCCTAGGACCTCTGGGGTGGTTGCAAAGGCTGTTATCCTGTTTTCAAGGTTCCTGCCAGTGGAACATTGGCTTTTATATTAAGTGATTTAAAAGACTCATTTGTTATCAAAAGTAAGGTACATTTCATCCAAATGCTGCTTGTGTTCCTGGTGACAGCTATGGAAGGTGGTTTTACACATTTAAAATAAGTAATTCAATGTCATTTTAAATGTGCCCATGAGCGACTTTGGAAAGACTTAAATGGCACTGGAAGATGAACTTTCTGTGTCTTCTTTGTACACATACTCAGATATAATACTGATACTGCTTGTACAGTAAACATTTGGTGTCTGAAGCACCACAATTCCTAAGTTATTCTTGACAGATTAAAGCAAATATGACAGACTGTAGCTAATCAGGTAACCACTGGAATTTGTGGAGAAATAAGGTGCTGGTAGGCAACAAGGGAGGCACCCACCATACTAATTAAGTAGCAGTTAGACGTTTGTCCTCAGTCTTTTTTAATTTCATCATGTTCTTGGTTTTAATGCTCAGCCAAATTATGATTTTTATCCTTAAATGTTGATTTGTCATCACTGACTGCTATTCCTATCCACTATGCGAGTACATTCCTCCGTAGTTTCTGCTCACAAATTGTTTACTTCTGACTTCTGGAGCTATATGAACCACTTGTTTCCCCAGTAGTTAAAGTCACTCACACTTCGTGCATTCCTGAACAGATATAAATGGGACACATCTTATGTTGATGTGTAGTGGCTTTACAAAGTAACAGCTATGTACAAGAAGAAGTACTCTCTTAACAGATAACAGAGAAGAAAATCAGGTTGTCTGTCTTTTGTCCTTATTACAAAAGAAGTTTTCTGGGAATTGAATTTTCATTTTTACCAGAATTCAGTACACAAAAAAATATAAATTATCTATTTCAGGATTTCCTAATAAGGAGAGTCAGAAAATAGACGTCTAAATTTTGTGTTGAAGTTAGTAATACTCCTAGGAAATTATGCAAAATTTAATTTTCTAGTTTTAAATAGAGAGTTTTTAAAAAGATTTTAAGATTTTACCTTGAAATTCAAGGCTTGACCTTAGTCACACTAGCTACCTCAGCCTGACAGCAGTACAATTGCTTTCTTTTTACTATAATGTATGCAAAATAAATAGAGGTACATGCACAAGAAGATCCTGGTTTTAACTTGACCATTTTCCTTTATGTTAGAAGTATAATTCTTTTGTTTTCTTGAATGTATTCCCATGAAAGTCACGCCTCTAACTACGGTGTCTAAAATATAAATGCCATCTCCTTATGTAGTATAGAGGGGAAATAAAATAGATAGAGGTACATCCACAGGAGGTTCCTGGCTTTAATTTGACTATTTTCCTTTATGTTAAAAGTACAATTCTTTTTTTTCTTGGATGTATTCCCATGAAAGTCACGCATCTAACTACGGTATCTAAAATATAAATGCCATCTCCTTATGTAGTCAATAGAAGGGAAGTACGTATCAGGAAGGTAATTCAGTCTTTCTGAAATGCTTACTTCTCTCCCTTGACTACAGATAAGCATCAGGTATTTACATTTCTGCCTCAGTTTCCTCACCTAAGTGTTAATAACTAGGGGTGATGGATCTTGGCTCTATTATTGTACGTTCCGATTTTGTTAAGTGACATGTTCTGACAAAGGGCTGGATCTAGTGCAGACAAAACATGTCCAGATGAGAAAATGGAAAGTGTAGTGGCTATCATATGCTTTGAAAACTTGGAGAATTCAAAGCAACCAACAGTGGATAGGACTTGGGAAAGGGAGAGCTTGCAGAAATACTTTACGTTATCCATAATCTTGCTACAGATGAAAAAGCCATTGACTAAAAGACTCTGAGGAAACAGAATCATTTTTAGGAAGCAGAGAAGCAAAATCAAGACAAATTCCCCATCACAAAATAGCCCCAGGGTGGGAGGATGACCCTTGAGATTTGACTTAAAGTAATGAAAAACAATAGATTTTCCAACATGGTACAGGAGAATGAGGGCTGAGTGATTTTTAGAGAAAAGCCAGTGCTGGAATTTTAACTATTCTTGAGAAGACTGACCATAGAAAATGGAAACTCTTGGCGCTTAGGTTAAAGCAAATTCAAAAAACTTAATCTGAAAAAGAGGTCAAGATATAAAAGGAAGATCCAACACCATCTTTCCTGAGGTTTAGCACAAGATGTTAATTATCAGATGAAAGAGAGATTTTTGCTATGATTTTTTTAACTATGATTTTTACTGTGGAAACCACATTTTTCCAGCCCCCTTACCTTGGTTTTCACAGTGCTTTTCCATGAAGGTGACAAAACTTTTAGCTACTTTCACTGTATACAATCATATATGATTTCCCCATCCTTGTTAACCTCTCCTTTCTGATATAACACACCCCAAAACCCCTCTTAGAATCACAGAATGGTTTAGGTTGGAAGGACTTTAAAGATCATTTAGTTCCAACCCCCCTGCCATGGGCAGGGACACCTCCCACTAGACCAGGCTGCTCAAAGCCCCATCCAGCCTGGCCTTGAACACCTCCAGGGACGGGGCATCCACAACTTCCCTGGGCAACCTGTTCCAGTGCCTCACCACCCTCATAATGAAAAATTTATCTTATTAAAAAAGAGTTCCTTACCTGGCTGTATGACTTCCTTGCTACATTTCTATTTTGAAATTCCTTATGGCTGATGTAATTTCTTGTTATTTGGTGGTTTTGGAGTTTTTATTTTGAGTATGTTTTAACATTCATTCCCCAGAGCTCTTCTGAAAGACATGCTTTTCATTGTTAAACTTGAAATTTGGAAACTGCAGTCTGCCCTGGCCCAAGACCAAGTTCCTTAGGGTGAGTTTATACCTGGAGAATACCTGCACCAGTCATTCTGTAAGGCCAAGGAAAACATGAAGGGCAAATAGCAGCACGGGAACTTTTGTATGAGTAGGTAGTCCATGACTACTGACACATGGAAACACTGAAATGTAGCTGGAAACTGTAAGCTTGGTATTAAGAACAGTCCTCTGTCTCCAGGATGAGAGCCACAGATAGATAGGAAATGAAAACGATGCTTTCCTTGTTTTCCTTTCAAGGAGATAGTTACATTAGATGCACCTTCAAGAGAAGGTATCTGTCTCTGGAGCCTCACAAAGACTGAGGTGAGCTTTACTTACCTAGCTTCATTTTATGGTTCTTCAAATGGGAAGAAAAAAAAAAAAAAGTTCATCCTCCAGCTGCTATTGAGTCACCACCACCCTTATGCAAATCATCTGCAGTGGGATTCTTCTGCTCAGTTTGGATACCTGAACTACGAGTGATTCTTTCTCTACACTCAGTAGAGAGAAGCAGGCACTTCTGTGATATTGTTCATCTCATTTAAACGTTGACATGTAGGAACCAATTCAGTTGTCTAAACGTAGTTGCCTGTTGCCATAGGGTGTCTTGAGCCATCCACACGAGACTGGTAGATCAGTACAGGACTTGTGGGGGGCCTGTGCTCTTCCCTTATGGAAGGCAGTGGGCCCAGCGTGATGCCCTTTTGTATTCAAGCTATTGAATGGAGTTCTAAATTCTCAAGTTTTCACCACTTAAGCTGTTTAGGAGTGGGATTTAGTACCAGACCGTAGATGCCTGAATGTAATGCTTGCAAATGAACTGCATGCCTAAGATCCTATTATAATCAAAACACATTTAATTACTACTGTTGGTGGTGTCTGGAGAGCTAGGATGTAATTTAACAGAACTTTTTCAGAAAACAAGATTGATGTTTATAATAGTTTTTGAACTGACTTGTGGAAGCCAATTTCTTCTATTAGCAGGCATGTGGAGGAGTGTTAGTGATTAGTCTCATTTGAGAGCCGTGGAATTATTAAGAAAACTTTTCCAACCTGTGTACAGATGCCAGACCTGGGCTTTGCATTAAAATAATTGATCTAGCACCAGTCAGATGAACTTGAATGTGTTAATTCTAAACAACAGTCACTTTGGGTTTATTTAGCTCATAAAACTTTTTTTTTTCATGCTCACTTTATTCTCATTTGTTTGAATTTGAAGTGGTAGGGTTTAATCAGTACATGTTTATATATTTTAGGATGTTTATATTAAGCTATGCAGTGCCTCAAGCAGCTTTGCAGGACAGAGGTACTCCGTACATCGGTTTATTTTTACTGCTAGTCATATGATATTCTGTGACATGACAGTACACCTTGTACTTGCCAAAATGTTGTAGAAAGGTAATGCCTGAAGGCGTGATAAAAATATTATTAAAAAAAAAAATCTCTAGATCACATTTGTAAGAGACTTTTGCGCAAGGAAAAATATTTTTCTGTCACAGAGGGCAATTAATAACATCTGTAAGAAGTATTACCAACACAGTAGAGGGTTTTGGTTGTTCTTTTTTAAATGGCTATGTTCCCGTGTCCAAAGGAAAATGCCACAGGATACAAACTTACAGCTGACCGTTCATGTAACGTAATACCTCTAGCAGCTTTTGGTCAAGAAATGTGCTCTGTCACAGGCTAGAAGTCCTTTGGATGCTCTGTAGTGCCTGAAGCATTTTTTAAATCTGCATTAAACCAAAAAAGCGTGAGCATAGCACAGGCTTTGAGGTGACAACTCAGTCAGTTCCTCACTTTGGCAGAAGAGTTACTCTCAAAGAGAGATTATCTCGATAAACAAACCATCCATCAAAAGGTGACCTGGAAAGACGAATGCCATGGGATCATTCCAAGGCAGCTCTGGGCAGGGTGGCTGACAGTCTTGAGATCCCTAATCATAAGACCCTTCCAAAGAGCTGTCAGCACCATCCCTAGCTAACAGCTAGACTCAGGAACTTTTGTGTTGGTGTCAGCTTTCGCAGAACCAGTTGCAGGAGATTCCCTGGGACTCTCCTGTATGTCCCGTGAATCATAGAATCATAGAATCATAGAATGGTTTAAGTTGGAAGGGACCTTGAAGATCATCGAGTTCCAACCCCCCTGCCATAGGCAGGGACACCTCCCACTAGACCAGGTTGCCCAAGGCCACGTCCAGCCTGGCCTTGAACACCTCCAGGGACGGGGCTTCAACAACCTCTCTGGGCAACCTGTTCCAGTGCCTCACCACCCTTAAAGTGAAAAACTTCTTCCTAATGTTTAATCTAAACCTGCCCTCTTCCAGCTTAAAGCCGTTCCCCCTCGTCCTATCACTACATGCCCTTGTAAAAAGTCCTTCCCCAGCTCTCCTGTAGGCCCCCTTTAGGTACTGGAAGGCCACAATAAGATCTCCCCGGAGCCTTCTCTTCTCCAGGCTGAACAGCCCCAACTCTCTCAGCCTCTCCTCATAGGAGAGGTGCTCCAGCCCTCTGATCATCCTCGTGGCTCTCCGAGAAGTAAACTGTGGTGCAAGGCTGTGGTCTGACAGCCTTAGTTAAAAGCCATGTACTAGGATCTCTGTACAGGTAATAGCTTGGAATAATCAAAGCTTTCTTGAGGAGCAATCCAAAACAGCTAGCAGAGCTACCTCCTCTATTCTGTCCTAGTTTGAGTGGCTTCCTCTGCTTTCTTGAGCTGTATTGCTGCAGCTCTTTGCAATTGTCATTGATGCCTGAATGTGGTATGAGCTCAAAATCAATCTTTCCATATTGCTTGGACAGATTCTGGTCTGTCTTGCATCTAATGCGCTCCAGACTTTGTTGCTGGATTTGCTCTGGTTAGCACCTTAGGTGCTGTGAGGCGTTAGCTGTGCTCCCTCTGCTCTCTTTGCTTTTCTGTCCTGCAGCACAAAATGAAACCGTCCGACTCAAACTCTTCCCAGTCCTCCTGGTAGGTGGTGAGACCTACTACGGAGCTGTTCCTGAGCCTCCTCTAAAAGGGTGCAGGCACTCATTAGCTCTATGTTGGTGCGATCTCACTTCCACAGTAGATGTTGAAAGGTGAAGGTAGGGCTCAGTCATCACTGCTGAACAAAAGGGGACTGGGGAAGGAGCTCAGGCACTATACCCAAGATGATCTACATCACTCAATTCCTAGCTCATTCCCTGGCTTTGTTTCGGGCTGCTTCCCCTAGCAATCTCCAAGACAAATCTCTAGGACATTAGGCCTAAGCCAGTTTGAGGTAAGCAAGCTGGTGCCACCTGGCCTTCAGGCCAGCCAAAGTGGCACGCTTTGTTGAGCAGTTTAGATGTAATCTTGGGGTCTGTGGTAATGGGGAAAGATCCTTTTTGATCAGTGACACACTTCCCAAGATGAACTCCTTAAAGGTAAGATTTCATATACCACAGCTTTTTTTCCCAGATAAAACTTAATAGCAGTAATCTTTTTGTCAGGCCTTACTGGCAACAACAAAAGGCTTCTAGAAGTCTCTTTACTAAAACAGATTTGAATATTCTCCTAGAAACCTGGGAAGATAAACCTAGTTTATCTGGGCAAATACTTCTACAGATGTATGTGGTGAACCGAACAAATGAACAGATTCATTAAACAGTGCTTTGTGGAAAGGAGGGAAGGAGGAAAGAAGGGATGGGAAGCAAAGAAGCAGAGACAATGTACAGCTCCTTCCCTGAAGTACTCAGCTACTAGTTTGAATCCTCTTTCTAGCAAGAGATTTAGAGCTCTTGTTACTTGCTTCTCACTTTTGGTTGTATCTCACTCTCTTGGATCATCCAGGTGTCAAGTCCGGGGCTCTATTATTTAGGAAGAAGGACTAGGAGGCATTTTACTAGAGCTGCAGTTACATGATTATTTTTTTGTATGAATTTTAGATGAACATCCAACGTGAAATTTATATAAGATATTTAAGCATGTTCACTGGCTCATTCCTCCAGCTTCCCCTCTTTCCCCTCTATGCCAGCAAGGGCGTATAATCTAAGAGAGCTTCCATGCATGCAGAGCTCTCCTAGAGAGGCTGATCTTCTTTGTTCAGCATCCTGACCAAAACACTTGAAATATCAATCCTTCAGCAACATGTATGGGGCTGACTTCCAAATATCTGTAATCAGCCTGCTACGTAAACTGGTTATCGTGTGCTGAGGGTAATAACTGTTTTCAACTAGTCTCTGAGGTGCCTTTCTCTGGCAGGTCTCTCTTGAAATATCAAAACAGATGTTAACAGGAAATTGTATGTGGTTGCTTTTTATAGTATTAAGGACCTGGGATTTAGCTGTTTTATCTGTTGTAATAACTGCCTAATTATGACTATCTCAAAGAAAAAAAAAGTCAAGCTGACTGACTCTTACCTCCTCTCCTGAAACGGGTGATATCACCATTTGTCTATTGATGCCAATCTCATAAGCATGGGGGACAACCATATTGGAGTCCATCTGAGGTTTACAGGGCTGGGTCTAGCCACATTATAAATAGGAAAAGGTGGAAAGTTGGGGAAATTTGGTCACTTTGTGTTCAGTTTTGGTCCCTGCTGTACAAAAAAATATGTGGACAGGCTGAAGAGTGTCCAGAGAAGGACCACAAAGATGATCAAAGGACTGGGAAGCCTGCCATATGAGGAAAGGCTGAAAGAATCAGGTTTGTTCAGCCTTGAGAAAAGGCGGCTTAGAGGAGACCTTATCTCCATGATCCAGTATTTAAAGGGTGGCAACACAGAAGATGGAGACTCCCTTTTTACATGGAGTCAGATGGAAAAGATGAGGGGTAATGGGTACAAGTTACTCCTGGGGAGATTCCAGTTGGACAAAAAAGGAGACTTTTTCACAATGAGAACAATCAGCTCTTGGAAAAATCTCCCCAGGGAAGTGGTGGATTCCCTAAAATTGGACACTTTTAAGATTCAGCTGGACAGGATGCTGGGCCGTCTTGTCTAGACCGTGCTTTTGCCAAGAAAGGTTGGACCAGATGATCCTTGAGGTCCCCTTCCAACCTGGTATTCTACGATTCTGTGATTCTATGGTTAGAGTGCATGACACGAGACACTTTTAATTGGACCTTGTGCTTCCTCCATCTCCTTTGTTTTCTCATCACTGATTTCCATTATGTGCATGTATGGTGCTTCAAGTCAAGAGATTGTTGAGAACCCCATGGCCATTGGTTCATGTTGCATGTAGCTGTATTTATACTTCCACAAAACTCTGACGTCAACTTCTGTCATCAGTAAAAGCATTATAATTCTCCCTGTCTACTAAAGCAAATACCTACAGGTGGCAACCTGTATTTAGTTGTTATATCCTGTAATTTAATTGTAGTAAACTTTTTCAAAGTCAGTGTTGGATTATGACTAAGGGTGTGCTAGCAGCTAGCAGCAACTTGTCTATACCCAGACTTCACAAAATACTGCTTCTTAGTAAACTTACTCCAGAAAAAAAGTACATTTATTTTCTTAGCCAATCTAAACAAATCTAAGCCTATTTTGCTCCAAGGGAACAATTTTTCCTGTGCCACCAATAGGGTCTCTTTTGCTTGATTTGGCTTGTTCTTCTGGCATATATAACACATCTCAAAAGTTTCCTCAGTATCTCTGTTCAGCTGAGCCAATATAAAGCATTTCTGGTTCTCTTAGGTTTTTCAATCCTTAAATGACCTGTGTGGTCTTTTTTATAAAAGCAAGAGTGCAAGAATGACCTTTTTTCCGTCCTTAAACCAAAATTCCATCTGGGTCTGAAAGTCCATCTTGAACTGGCTGGTGGGGCCACCCTCTGCTAATCGCTTTTGTTATTTTTCAAAAGTCTTATCCTCAGCTAGTACTCATCCTTTTTGTTCATACTCTGCATAGGCAATCGATGCTTAAAGATCCTTGCAAAGCTGTGTAACTTTCCAAACTGAAAAGTATGGACTAGGAGTCACTAGGGCTATGTCTAGATGACCAGGGCAAGAAGTGCGTCTAGGACCGAGGTGATGAAGATACACAGCTTTCCCGGTTTACATTGAAATGAAAGCTACAAACGGGGGCTGAGCAGAAATTACTGTACTTAAACACATTGTAATGTGGACACATGGGAGTACATCGCTGCCCATCCAGATGGTAAATTAGACAGAACTTAGATGTCTTCCTTTTCCTTTGCCATACAGGTTTTAAAACCTACAAAAGAAACAACAGACCTGAGCCAGCCAAAGAGTAAAGCTGACAGAGCCACTGCAAAAACTGTGGAAGCTGAAAGCAATAAAACAGTAATGACTTTAAAGGGTTATTTCTGCTGTCTTAATTCTGTATAGCCTGTTGTCCACACAGATTTGTCATTTGCTCTCACAGACATACCCTGATCTTTTTGGTTTTCCACCTACATAATTCATCTCAGAACTCAATTGAAAAGATTTAAGCAACAAATAAAGCCAATAACAACAATACTATCAGAGCTAGTATTTGCTACTACCACATTGTTTGCTGTGCTCATATGTTCTTCCTTTCCTCTACCCCTTGTCTGTCTTAAGTATGTATTTTCAGAGTTCTGTGGTCCTGAGACTTTCTCTGTATATTTATAAATTGAGGTAAATTCCATCTTTCTTAATGGTTCTTATGGCACAGTGTGAGCTTCTATTAGGTCTGCATAGTATATTCATACCAAATATATGCATATCAACATCAAACTTTGAGGGAGAAAGAACAGAGTCAGAGACTGTGATGACAAAGGGGAAGCAGCACTTTTCTATGTATTGGACACCATAAAGTTTTTTCTTTGACACAGGTTCTTGTGTTTGGATACACATGGTTACACTTAAGACTATCACTAATACATCTCCTATTTGAATACAGCTGCTTTGGCCTTGAAAGACAGACTACAGAACAGGATTTCATGTTTAAGTCTACAGATATCTGCATTGTCCTTTGAAAATTGCTCCAAGATGTAGACTGTCATTGAAAGATTGTAGTCTCATGCTACATATATTATTTGTCAAAATGTCTTGTATAGTGAACAATTTACCACAGAATAATACTGTACATAAAAAGTAATTTGAAAGTTAGTCCATGCTGTCTGTTATATATATTCTGTTTATCACATATGTAGTTAAGATGGAGAGAAAGAACATATATTCAGCCTTTGAAGAATTTTCAAGCTTTACGTTGTACCATCACAGTTGCTAGCAATGATTTCATTTGGATTCCACATTGGTCTTTCTTAAGTTAGGCAATTCTTTTTCTCCTGCAGTTGAGTGTGATGATATTCTAGCGTAGATATATGTTAGAATCACTGAATCAAAGAGTAATTTAAGTTGGAGGAGATCTCTTGATGTCCTTTGATAAAATTTGAAGCAGGGTCAGCTTAGATCATGTTGCTCAGGCTCTTGCCAGTTGAGTTTTAAATAACTCCCACAGTTATCTATACGACAGAGACAGACACTTAACCTCTTATTTGGACTTGCTACATAGTTTGTCCATTGCTGTGGCTGCTGATGTTGTTAGTGGCAGTGTTATGTCTTTGACTGGGAAGAATATTTAAGGTTTGTTCACACTCCATGTGTTGGAGAAAGATGAGTAGACCCTGGCAAGATGGACCTCGCTCGTCTCAAATGCTGTCAGACAAGGCTGTTTTGACTGGAACATTACCCTTTATCTCGCCTTGTTGTCAGGGAGGCAGCCACAGTCTTTGTTGTTGAGTGGCAGTTTTTGATGAGGGAGGTACTCTCGGATGGCAGCATTATATTTTAGACTTGGGGTGCTCAAAGTACCTCTAAAACTTTGGGGCAGGTATGGGAACATATGAAATTCTTTGTGGGAAGCTCATTCCTACCCCATAGCAGCAACACGCCATCACCAATGCCTTTCTGCCGTTGACAAGAAGTGGCCTTGGGGGACTGTCCACCTCAAACCAGTTTGGAGAGAGAAAGAGAAAGTTCCCTGCCAAGTATCTCAGAGGAAAGGTAAGCAAGACTCTTCTGCCAACCGTCTGTGTCCATGCATTGCTGTGCTTTTGGCCTCTGTGAAGCAGTAAGTACATCTTCCCACTGTGCATATAAGACCCTAAAGGGGCACCTTCCCCCAGATTTCCCAGTGCTAGGATCTACATCGTTCCCTGATCCTGCAAAACATTGTTGATCAGTGAGGAGATTCATGAATGCCATGACCATGTGCCTGTCCACTTCTTCCTGGGGCCCTCACCGTCACGGTTACCACCATTTTGGGACTATTCCTGTGGAATGTTGCACAGCTGGGCCCTGGGGGGTCTGGAGACGCTGAGGCACAGACCTATCTCTTGGACTCTGGCACCTCTGTACAAAGCTTGGCCTGAGCACATGGGATCGTGGGCATATTGGATAGTTACTTCTCCATCTAAGTTGTTGTGCCTATTTTGGAAATACTGAAACCTCCCTCAAATTCCAATGTATTTCTTTGGCCTCAGATGAAGTTTTCTGAATTTGAACTGGTGAAACCATGAGTGTTGATCTCCTCTTGACCCCAGTTGGCACTTCTTTAAATGCTGTTTAGCACCATTCTGTTCAGCAATGCACACAAGTGAGACGGCTGCCTCACAATCTAACACAAGAATGTTTTGTAGCATGTTGCCAAGGCTAAGGCATGCTGTTTTGGTCTATAGCATGAGAACCAGGAAGGGCGCACAAGGCCATGAAGCCTGCAGGCTGAAGAATCCAGATCTGCCAGGATTTATTTTTATATTTTATATAGGAACAAAACCCTGGCATGCACTGTTTTCCAGTTCATGCTTGTAATTTTTTTTCACAGGGGACCTGTTTAGACTCCTGCCCTTCCAACACCACCCTGCAATGGGATTTTCGATGATAAATAACATATATGTAGCCAGGAAGATCAAAGGACTAAGATCTGAGTGTGAAACATGGGACATAGCAATGCAATAGTATACATACAGCACTATTTGGAATTCTACAATGGCCAGGACTTCTCTATATTCAGTGCTCTTCTAACAAGGACAGAAAATACAGACTTTGACCCAAAAATTATCTGAGAGAAGAGCTGAGAAAGAGGTGTGGAAAGATGTGGAAATAGAACAGAATTTTGACACAGTATTATCCAACATAACAAACATGCAAGCTATCTCCCTTATCATGTAAGAGACTTAGGAAAATTTCCTAGTATTGGATCCACAACGCAGTACAAAGCATCCTGTGTGAGACAATCATGCAGGGACATTTTTGGAAGAAGACAAGTGAGCACTTCAAGCTACTACCAGTGTAGAAGCACTGGCCAATAAATTAAAAAATTGAGAACTTGTCTGCAGGGGCATTGTCCTGGTTGGAGGTAAAACAGACCCAACTTGGCAACATGCTCTCTGAAGGGAGAGACATCAGAGAGCGTCTGTCATTTGTTTCAGTGGCCAGTCCAGCCCAAACCACGACAGGCGTGATCTGTCCTGGCAGAAAAAGAGCGCTTCAGATGAAAAAGTAATAGTAACAACACATGTCAGTGATAAATACAAGACAGAGGGAATAGAGAAGGACTGAACTGTGAAGGACCCGGATAATAAAAGTTTGTGTTTATGCCATGAAAAAAGAACACAAAAAAAATATTTAAAGGGGCTTGGAGAAGACAGAAAAACATCTTCCTGATTTCAATTGGTTAACTTCAATATTTAGTGAATATTAGTCCAGGATACTCAGCTCCCTTTATAGGACCCATTAGTACAGTGAATTGCTGTCAAAATCCAACATCTAATACCAAAAGGGTTAACTTATCTGCTTAAACCAACAAATAAATCCTCCTACAAGAAGCTCTTTCAACTACTGTTTTTTTGGAATGACTTCCAATACTATTAATGACATGAGTTCTTTCAACTTGACTCTTTTGGAAGGGATCCCAATAAAGTTAATGACACAAAGCTCTTTCAACTTGTGTCTTTTGGAATGTGTTCCTGTAATATTAATGTCATTCTCTCAACTCGTTTGTCATTGTAACATCTTAGTAATTACACATTCATTTTCCTATATATTGAACTACCTTTCTTTGTAATAAAGTAACGTTTTAGGTAATTAAACAGCATTTTGATCTGAACTATATTCAATATTAATATATGCAGTGTTTACAGCCAAGCACAGAGAACTGAATTAGCAAAACAAAAATTTCACTAAACTGGAAATACTGAAATTTTCAGATGCAGTATACACTTTAACCAGTGACTCTATTATAGGATGAATTCAGGTATGCAGAAATTAATGCAAAGAAGACTTGTTTTATATCTTACCCAGTAGGGTTGTCAAGCTGATTGACATAACAAAATGGTCTAACTTCTTTGTATTGGTAAATGGAAAGGAATTGTAAAAAGACAATTTATCTTTTAACCTTTTAAAAGTGCCTACCTCTGAAATGCCTACATTGTTATGAGGTATAGTTATTCTTTGATGTACTTTTTCATGCTACAGCGAAGTTGAGTCTTTTGGACTCATCCAGACTGAGTTGGATCTGTGGGTTACTATAGACAATAGTAACTTGCCTCTTTACACACTGTCTAAATTACCTACTGAGAACAGACTGTTTGTCTATCTGGATCACACTTGGGACTTTAATGAAATACCACCAACTGACGAGGGCCAGGTTTCTCCTAGCAGTCCTCCACCCCCTTTTTTTTTTTTTTAGGCTAGAAATGCCGGATGCTCAGAAATTTGAAACAAATGCAAAGGAAGACACGTGGATGGAAATATACATCCAGACTGAATGCCATATGTTTTTTTGTTGTCTCATCTGTTTCATTCTTCTTTCTCTCACAATTGCTGACTTCTAGGAAAAAGAAAAGGGGAAAAAAAGAAGTACTTGTGCATCCTGCTCAGAAATAAAATAACAGCCTCAGGTGGCTTCTAAATGGAGATAAAGAGAGAAACATCCTTTCTGTCAAACTTCTGCACTGTCAGAGAGTTCTCACACTGCAGAGACAGGAATGCCAGCTT
Source organism: Pluvialis apricaria (assembly GCA_017639485.1). Lineage (NCBI taxonomy): Eukaryota > Metazoa > Chordata > Aves > Charadriiformes > Charadriidae > Pluvialis > Pluvialis apricaria. The sequence goes on from CM030007.1 coordinate 48,362,239, forward strand.
TGTGACAAGAAGTCATCTGAATATAAACCTTTCCAGAAACAAGTGCTATTGCCAACACTTAGTTTCCTTGTTATGCCACAATGCCTGTTCTTTCTGTACAGCCTTTCCACCATCTTCTCGCTTTATTCCTTCCAGAAAGAATGAAACTAAGTATGTTTCCTATATAAGTGGAGAATTGAGTGAAGAAGACAACACGACATTATCCAGGTAAGATTAGTTCTTGCTCCACTGCTGGCCTATGGAAAGGCCCGTATGGATATCATGGATGGGATCAGAAACAGAGGCTTCTCCTTCCTAGTGCTAAGGGCATAAAGGATTTGTGCAGGTGCTGTGACCTCCTCTGTTCCCTTCCAGAACCTCAACTGAAAACAGCTTCTCCTGTCCTGTTGTGAGCAAAACAGTCTTGCCTCTGCAAATTTAACTGGACTGAATTATAGCAAATCAACATAAACTTTTAACTACAGATTCGAGTATTGGGAACAAACAGTTAAACACAGGGAAAACACCTTCCCACCCCTTTCCCCAGGCTCAAAGTCAGTCAAGACAGCTCTCAAACCCTTCAGAGACGCAACACGTGGCACAGGAGGGTGGGATCAGTGCATAGTGATTTCTTGCTGTTCCTCCTGGTTCTTGCTCTTATTCCTCTGCTCTAGTGTGGTTCCTCCACAGCCTGCAGTCCTTTCAGGGGTATACGTGCTCCAGGATAGGCTTATCCATGGGCTGCAGTCCTCTGGAAAGTAGTGCCTCCTTCAAGAGTGCATGTCCGTCCATGTCTCCTGCCAAGTCCCCTTCTGTGTGCCTCCTCCTGTATCTTCATGTGTCCTCTCCTGTGTCTCCTTTTGTGTCTCCTCATATGCCTCCCTTTCGGCACCCAGCAGCTACTGCCCTTTCTTAGATATGTCCAAGCAGAGACACCCTGTGCTCCCCTGACCAGCTGAGGTTTTGGCACAGGTTGGGCTGGTTTTTGAGCTGGCTGGAACTGGCTGTGATTGTACAGGATGGTTCATGGCCTCCTCCCACACAAGGCACCCAAACCTTGCCAGTTATGTCCACTGTACCTGCCTGTTATACTACAGGATGGATTTTGGCCTAGCTCTGCTCTTGCACACACACACACACATATTTTTTCTTGGCGGAGCAATTCCCTGCTCACACAGACCTCAGACATACCTGTAGGCACTGGGGTCACCTGAAGTGGAATGAACAAACAACCAGAGATGGGACTTACTTGTGAATGGAGCTCTTATGTTGTACTCATGTACATTTTATAACCTCCTTCTTTTGTTTTCTTCCTCAAAGTCCCTCGTACTCTGGGGTTTTGTGGTTGCAAGGAAAGGGGGGAGCAGAAAATGCCCACCTCTCTATACTCTCTGTATGGGACACAAGAGATGCACACACAGTGCAGGGACTGCTGGAGAGAAAAATTGTTTGAGCTCATGAATTTGATGGGTTTCTGTACACAGAGGGAAGAGACTTTCAACCAACACATCTTGGTGAACCCTACTTACAGGTAAGTAACTTATCCAGCTCAGAATTTAATGTGTCATACAAACATCGGTGGTAAATATAGAAAGGAAAAAGTATACACAAACAATAAGAGTATTATTCACCAAAAGTTGAATAGCACTGTAGGAAACACCTACAAAATAGTCTCTGTTTGGCCCTGATGGAACTTTAAACATTTCTACAGTGAAGAAGAGTTTCATTTCCACCTCCCAGGGTCAAAAATGAAATACTAAAAAGTTAAATGACATGGTGATTTAAGAGGTTCATAGCTCATTCAAGAATAGATACTCTGGAACATCTCCCATGTATATACCTAATAAATTATTTGTCCTTAAAACATGAAAACCATTAAGCACCAAATACCAGACCCTTATCTGCTCTTGACAGGTATCACTTCACTACCTCAGACTTTAGAGCAGCTGAGCATCAGGCTCCTTTTCTTCATGTCTTCTGCTTGAGGGAATACAGACTTGATGGTCTGATTGTCTAGACTTAATTGTTTTTACAAGCTATATGTAATTCAGTGGCATGGACTTCTGAATAAGATATTTTATTAGTAGGAAGGGTTGGATTGTTTAGGAACATGGAAAAGACATGTAAGTCTTTTAACCTTGAGGTCATTGGTTTGAGCTTCGTTCAGCCTGATAAGACACAAAAAAACATTAAATCTGTATGTTCTCATGCAACTCTTCCAAACAAGCATTTCCTAAAGTATAAGAGGGAGGTCATTGCTGTTGTTTTTACTTCTTTTTCCTGCTGTTTCTTCTGAGCTCAGACTTGAACACTCTGCTTGGTATGATGATCTGCTTCTGCTTTTAGAAGAAACACAGCAGGGTTTTTAATTAGATTTGTCTTCCATTTCTATGGAAATCTGCTATCCATATACATATTGTATATGAACAGTACTTTACTTTATGATTATCCAGTTGACTTCACCAAGATATTTAAATGGAGTCTCAGCTAGATATTGTTCACTGTGAACAGCCTTTTGTCCAGGCCATATGTTCTGGATTTATTCCACATAGTTTCAGGCACCTAGTCAAATCACATAATTTAAGGAAGGTTTTCTCTAAACTCTATCATCCTTGAAGAGAGAAAAGCACCGGCAGAGCATGCCCGACGTTCTTATGTGTACCACCTTCTCTGCAATAACAATGCATTTGTGCAATTTTGCTTAACGCATTTTGAGAATGGGTATAACTTCGGATTATGCTCAGGTGCAGAAAGGCACTCTCATCAAATTAGAATGTTCACACTGGGATTTGAGATGTATTCAACTGGATTTGGGTTGAGTTTAATGCCAAGATTCAAAAGAGAAATTAAGGATGCCTACAATACATAGCTGACAGCCCTTGAAATCATCTAATTCTATTATACTTGCAGTGCAGAGTTCCTGGAGCACTGACAACGCAGGATCCCACGTATCCTCAGAAGTTTCCCACTCTAGACCTGTGGGAACCTGAACTCCAGAAATTTCCCCTAATCAGGGCTGATTTACAGTGATCAGACTGGTTGACGCACATGGGGAGCACTAATTTAGCTTGAAAACACACAAAGAAGGAGGTGGTGGCACTGCCTAAAGAATCTTTGAGTCTGAACAGGTCTTGGGGTTTGGGTCCTCTGTTCCTGGCACTGCTGCCAGCTTCTTGTGCTTCAGGAAACCTCCTCTCCCTTCACTGTGCAATGCTGGATTACACAACTGTACAGGGATGAACCCATGCTGCGGCTTTCTTATTAGCTACATGCGCATTGCTGAGGGTCTCAGATTGACTGAGATCCCTGTATAGTAAATGATGCTACAGAGGTAACTGTCCTTATCTCTTCTACTGCTATTCTGGATAAGATGTTTTATTTTTGACATCTATTGCACTATGAATGTCGCTTTTATTGCTGTTAACAGTAAGCTATTTTTTTGATACATACCTAAGGGTATTTCATGGTTACTGCCACAGTGACTATATTGCGTACACTCCTCGTTTCTGAAATAAATACTTTACGCAGGTCCCATTTTAGAAAAACTGTTCTCCCTGCTGCTGAACATCGGTTAGACCTTCTTCCACCAGAACTCATCACTGCTTTGATCAGGGTCACGTTTAACTTTGAACCTGTTTTTCCCAGCTGACACCCAAAATATCAGTACTCAGGGTGAACAGCTACTCATACTGCGTGTGAGCCCTAATCTAAGCAAAGTACTTGAAGAAGAGGTTGTCAGCAGTTTCTAGGTCTTCAATTCCATTTGTTTTCATGGTCAGGAAGCAGCATGGACACAGTGCTGATGTGAGTTGATGCTGATCTCTCTTAGTCCAACTTGTACCTCCATACAGCTCAGTTGCTCTGAAGCAGCTGAGTATGTCTGCAGTACTCCTTTCCGAAGACCATGTGAAGGCATTAGCTTTATACTCCATAAAAATGCCCGTAGCATTCAGCTGGCCTCCTTTTGTCGTTTTAGCAGCTGAGTAGAGGAGAACCAGAATGAGGAAGAGAATACATCCCTTAGTGTTGGAGCAGTCGAGTGAATGGGGTGTGTGTTACTTGCAACTGTTACCAACAATAGGGTAGTGTTGATGTTACCAGAGTCTGTGATGTTTTTCGGAGATGTGAAAATGACATTTTATTTCCAGCAGCAGAAATACATCATTTGGATTGCTTATACTTTCCCACATAGTAAATATTGCTCATACAAAGAGGAAATAATCAGCTTCTCGTGGGATTTGCAACCGTTAATAGTTGAGCATTCAAACAAATTTGTGAGCTTTCCAGCATTGGTGGTGCATTGCTGGCATTGTATGCCGCTGTGGGAAAGCTGGGGTGGGCTTAAACTGGGCATGGGAGAATGGCATCAAAACCCTGTCTGTGTAGCAGCCTTAAGCTATTTATAAGCCAGTTAGAGCGCTGCTTTAGACAATTGTAGTCTGTGTCTGTACCTGTCATGGCTTGGTCACAGACACTAAAGCCGTATTTGAGCCATATTTTAACCCTGATCACAGTACTGAGCAGTTATTGCGTTATATAGCATTACTTCCATGTGCATAAATGTTCAACTTTATATCTGCATAAGTGGGATAGCAAGTTGTTCAGACTGACTGCTGTTTATACTTGAGGTGATCTCATACGTATAGTGTTTCAAATGCTCTTTTCGTAATCGAGTCCTCATCCCCTCTATCCTCGCATGGAAGTACAGTGTTGAGTACACACCAGGTAAACCATTGCCAAGTTACATTTTTCGGCTGGAACTGGCTGCCAACACTCAGTTCTCAGAACTGTTAGCAGTAGCTCTCAGTCATAAAATAATCTCTGCATACATATGAGGGCATAGGAATGGTTCAGACGACGAGTCTGTCTAGCACAGCACCTTTCCCCAGCAATGTCCGCATGTGGACATGGAGGGAAGGGAAAAAAAGGGCGAGTCACTGCCAGTTCCTAATATCCTTTCTACGATGAAGGCATCAAAGCTGTACACATTGTTTATTCGAGGCATGGGTGAACGATGGATTTAAACAGTGGCATAAAGATGTTTTCTGTTCTGTTTGGTATTCCTTTCCTAGTGTTTCCTAATATTCTAACCGGTTTTTGAACACCGAGTTCATGCTTTCACAGTGTTATCTAGCCTAACCCCAAGATCTTTCCGCAGAATGTATCAGCTCATTTTATATGTAATCACCTTTTTACATGTGATACTAGGTCTGTTTTTCCAAATGATTTCCCCCATGATTTCGCATTTATCTGTGTTGAATTCCACCTGCTGTTTTACTGCCCAGTCACTTACGGTGCTTCTGTGGTTCTTTACACTTTGCCTCTCTTA